>OZ024815.1:56753092-57353092 GCA_964017055.1 Chloromyia formosa | reverse complement strand
TAGACAGATTCACAACCGAACCACAGATAGCATACCTGTTTTCACCACGGACGAAGTAGTTGCAGCTATAAGGAAGGCAAACAACTCGAAAGTATTGGGACCAGATGGCATTTCAATGACTATGCTCAAACACCTCGATCTGCCAGCCATCAACTATCTCACGGCTACGCACAATCTATCCATCTCCTCGTTGATCGTTCCGGAAATCTGGAAAAAGGGAGAGTCATCCCAATACTAAAACCTGGGAAGAAAGCGACACTCGGCGAATCCTATCGTCCAATAACTTTACTGTCACCAGTTGCCAAAACGCTGGAAGCACTAATTCACCCTGTTCTTACAGCCCACATCCAGCTCGCTGATCACCAACATGGCTTCCGAAGCATGCACAGTACGACCACGGCCTTGGATGCCATTACATCCTGCATCCATAATGGCCTCAACCAGGCTGGTCCGTGTGACAGAACAATATTGGTGGCGCTTGACCTGTCGAAGGCCTTCGACACTGTCAGCCATTCAGCGCTTTTGTCTGATATCAACTGTTCATCGCTTCCGACGCAAATAGTGAAATGGATTGCCAATTATCTCGCTGGCAGGCAATCCTATACAGAATTCAGGAACAGCAAATCAAAGCTTAGGAAGATCAAACAAGGGGTACCTCAAGGAGGAGTTCTATCTCCTACCTTGTTCAATCTATACCTCTCAGGACTCCCAGCACCACCTGAAGGGATCGATATTGTCTCCTACGCTGACGACTGTTCCATTCTAGCAACAGGGAATGACATAGTGGTTATGTGCAGAAACATCAACGGTTATCTTGAACGACTAAACTCGTTCTTCATAAACAAGAACCTGACCGTCTCAGCGCCCAAATCCTCGGCAACCCTATTCACCACCTGGACGAAGGAGGTCAAGATGCAGCTTGATATCTCGATCGGGAATCATCCTATTCCTACTATAAATCATCCTAAAATCCTAGGAGTTACGCTAGATAGCATGGCCACATCATCACCCCATGCCTCAACTGTATGCGATAGGATGCGCAGTAGGAATAAGATCCTCAAAGCCCTGGCCGGTAGCACCTGGGGCAAAGACAAAGAAACTCTACTGGTCACGTACAAAGCAGTCGGAAGATCAGTGGCCAACTATGCGGCTCCTGTGTGATCGCAGAATCTCTGTGACACGCAATGGAAGAAGATTCAAACGTGCCAAAACGCCGCTCTCCGCACTGTTACAGGCTGTCTCCTGATGTCACCCCAGGACCATCTACATCAGGAAACCAGGATGATGCCTTTAAGAGATCACAGCCAGCTTCTTGCCAAGCAATACCCGGTGGGCTGCTATCGTAGTGATCACCCTAACTTCAATCTCATGGATAAGACGCCGCCGCCCAAACATGTGAGGCGCGATCTGAGGGACCTTGAAAGAGACGTCCAGAGATACAAAAGGGAACCATTTGATACTAGCGCACATAGATCGGCCATCGCAGCAATATATCGTGAAGAGGTCAACAAGTCAATAGCAAGCTTAGGTTCGAATCCAGTGCTCTCGTCCATACCACCAACGATATCTCAGGAAGAGGGAAGACTTCCGAGAGCTACGAGAACAACACTCGCCCAACTTCGGTCAGGCTGGTATTCGCGACTGAACTCCTACCTATCTCGCATAGACCAGGACGTCTCAAACATCTGTCCTGCTTGTAACGGAACCCCTCACGACGTAAACCATATCTTTCACTGCCCAGCTGCACCCACTCACCTGACTCCAAGATCGCTGTGGGAGAACCCAATAGAGGCAGCTAACTTTCTATCCCTCAACACCGGGGATGAAGACGAAACCGTAGGCATGTAACAGACAAACACATCGAATTCTGACCATTGCTACAACAACTAGTTGGGTGAACCAGTTCCTAAGGGAACGACTGCTGATCCTTGATGAAGCTCAGCTGGTGGTGGATAATGAACTGCCTCAGGGCAGTTGCCTAAGTCCGACGTTATTCAACTTATACACCAATGAAATTCATGAATTGTCTGATGAATTCAATATCATATACCAATTTGCCGATGATTTCTTATTGCTTTCTCGGGTGAAGAATACCCAGGAAGCCATAGGTAACCTTGAATTATTTGCATCGAAATTTATTAATACACTAACTAATCTTAAGCTTCCGGTTAATTTTGAGAAATCTCAATTTTTTATTTTTTCAAAAGCTAATTGCTCATAACATAATATTAACGTTAATAATCAAACTATCACGAATTCTAAGAAACTTAAATATCTTGGAATCTATCGGTTCTTCCCCATTATCATGAAGTAATAAAGAAAAATAATTTTAATAAATTAACTTTTAATGTAAATTATAAACAAACTGAAGGCCTACACCCTAGCAAGGCGCTCACCTTGTTTAGGACCCACATTCGTCCCAAAATCGAGTATGCGAGAACAACCACGGCAAATATGAATACCACAACTACCAACAAGGTCATCCTATTTCAATCCATTTTTAAGGAAATGTCTAGGGGCCACCCCATCCACCCCGATAAACGCACTTTACGTGTTGGCCAATGAACTTCCGCCGACTCTTATAGGGTTATGGCTCACGGCCAAAGAAATGGCAAAAAGAATTACATTCGACCCAGAGTTCGTGGAATTATGGATTGAGAATATGATCCTTGCAAATATTGAGTCTAGTTATGGGGAGTGCTGGAGGCTATTTGGTGACGTTCTTAAAAACCTTCCACATATTAAAAGTAATACTCCTGCGGACAAAATGCTCATCTTTAATAAAGATAAAAAATTTAATATTGTAAGAGATGAGGATTTATTACATGACAACCTGGGATCCTTGTTAGGGCTCGTTCTGGAACGAAATGAAACCTCATTTTTTACCGATGCATCCAAAGACACGACCTCTGTGGGGCGGCGTTTATTAATAAGTCTGATGAAGCCTTGGGTAAGTTCAGCTTACCTGCTGACACTTCAGTAGTACATAGAAGCTGAATTAGTAGCTATACTTAAAGCAGTGCAACATGCCGCTAACAGGAACCTTCCATACGTATCTATCTTCACAGATAGTAATGTGGCCTGTGATATCCTTAATAAAAAAGACTGTGATTCTCCAACTGCACAACTCAACAAAGAAACGGTCCATTCATCTAATATAAATAGACTGATTTTAATATGGATCCCGTCCCATAGGGGTCTGACGTTTAATGAACGAGTGGATAGGTTGGCGAACGAAGCCAGATTAGATGGAACTCCATTCATTGATTCATTCCATCATTCTCACTAAATCAAGCCTTGAGTATAATTAAAGAACGTATTTTTAGGAGATGGCAAGAGGATTTAGATCTCACATCTAGACAAAAAGGGCGGTTCTTTCACAAAATCATTAGTAAAGTAGATACTGAAAGCTGGTATAAAAAGATTAAATTCAAACATACTAAACCTAAAATCATTAAAACAGCTAATCGCCTTATTATCAATCACAGTTACAACAAAGCGTTTTTAAATAAAATTAATAAGATCCCGTCTCCGGATTGCACTCACTGTAATTTGCCTGAAAATAACTACCATCTAATAATGAAATGCCCTAGATATTACAGTATGAGAGCTAAGTTTCCGATCCTAAATAGAATTAATAATAGTTTTGCTGATTCCCTAAAGGAAATAGGCCCGGTGGGATGGGTAATATTAGCATATGAGATCGAAAAAAGAAATATCCCTTTCTGACGGAGAAGTAGTCATTTTTTCCTTTTTTGGCCAAAGACCTCTTAAACACTAGTCATAAGACAATAAAGTAATAAAGATTAATTTAGTTTTTTTTTCTGAAATAAGATGGAATCAGTCGATCACTTAGAATCTTGGATAAATCTCTGAGAACAGTAAAATATTTTATAGTATGTGTTGTTTTTTTTCACGCTGATCTATCTCTTAATCAATATACTACCGGTTTCGCCTTCGTTCATTATCCGTCTCGAAGTCATTAGACTAAATCGGGAGTTACTACGAAAACCACAGTTTCGCGTTGCAAGATGGCTATACAATCCTTATAGGATTCAGCCAACCCGAACACATATACGCATCGCCTGTGCGGCTCAGAGCTCAGATCACTGAGCTTATATCAGGGTTTATGCACGTGTGTTCAAAGGAGAAGGAAAAAAAATGTAAACGTGACCATGGCAAGTGATTTTGCTGTCTCAGCTAATAATTGGGTAAACACAATGAATAAAAAAGATAAGAAAGCTAGGAGATATACTGATTTCTCGTGTTCAGAAAACGATGATAAAGTGATGATCAAAATAAAATAAGCAAAAAAAAAACTAAATTGGCATCTGAAAAAACAGAAAGAAGCGTCTTGGTGGGTAATCAAATTCAGATTAATGAAGATTGCTTGGAAGCTAGTACCGAACAAAATATACAAAACAATGGGAAAATAAATTATAATACGGGTCAAATACATGACAAATACTTTGTATCTAAATGATATTCGTATGTTTAGCAAAATTTCTTTGAACTTAAGACAGAGCATTGACAATGGTGTTAAACTTAACAAGTCTCGTGTTAAAGTCTTCTTCAAATCAGCTTCTGAAGCGAACATATTTGTTAATCAGGCTAAATTCTCCCAACGGAATTAGTGTCTATATTCCGAATAATCATGCAAATAAGATTGGCATAATCCGTGATGTCCCCACTGATATCGAGGATGATGAATTGTATGAAATGATAAGGTCAGATGTTAAAGTTATTAAAGTTGGGAGGTTTAAGAGGAAAGATCCTGAAAACAGGGATAAACTTATTCCGCTAAAACTTGTCAAAATAACTTTTAACAGTAGCAGATTGCCAACGTCTGTCAAATTACTGTACAGCACTAGGAAGGTCCAACATTTCTTTTATAAAGTAAAACAATCTAACAAGTGCTTTAGATTGGGACAAATTGATAAATGGTGCAAAACCAAAGATAATAGATGCATGCATTGCGGCAGCTCACCATCTTGCAACCCATATGTCAATTAAAGAAATGCATTCTATGTAAGGGCGTAGGTCACAACCCGTTGTCTCCAGACTGTCGGAAAAAACAGCAAGAAAAAGATTTGATTAGGATAATGACTATTGGGAGTCATACACGCAAAGAAGCCATGGAAAAACTACAATATAATAACAGGTTTAAGCTATTGGAAACAAATATTGACGACAATGTTGAATTCCCACCACTGACATCAGAAACTAGCGAACTTAACCAATATCATAATAAAAATGAAATGGTTAATAAAGTAATAACAAAGAGGCAAACTTATGCCCAAGCTATAAAGAAAAAAACCTAAAAACATAAGGACTACTGACACACAGTACTCAGAATCTGATGAGGCTGCCGTAGCAGAAAATGTATCTCTTGACCACATAAAGCCAAGAAATTTGAGTGATGCTCAGTACCAAAAATATAAGATACTATGTGACAGATACGAAAATGTATTGCAAGATCTAATTAGGCATACTGAAAGTAATATCTATAAATTCTTACCTACAAACCAAAGGGATGAATTTGCCAGAATAGCTTAAATAGGCAGATCTCTACATCTTTCGCATGATGTGCTTAAAATCAAAGATAAAGCCAAAGATAACCAAGAATATAGATCATTATCTAATTTATCTAATAAATAAATAAAAATAAAAATAATAACATAATAAAATATACAAATTAAAAATAATTTATATTTAAAAACATAATTTAAAAAAAAATAAACAATAATAACAAAAACATAGTAAAATGAAATTCCTTCAACTCAATATTAAAAGTATTAATCTCTATAAAGACAACTTAGAAATTTTTCTAACAAATATTTTAATAAAATTGACTGTGCCTTATTGCAGGAAACGTACTTGAAAAATGAAGATTCTTTAAGTTTCAGTAACTATAACTTCTCTCTCTGGATCCTGTCAACCCCTTGTGGGGCATAGGGCATTAACCACGCCGACTTTCCACCTCGTCCTGTTCGCCGCCATCGCCTTCAACTCTCCCCACGATTTGCCTAATGACTTACCCTCGTCCTCAACTGATCTTCTCCAGGTGTTTCTAGGTCGTCCAACGCGGCGACTTGCATCGGTTCCCTGTGGGTTCCAATCGAGGGCCTGTTTTGCAGTGTTTTCCGGCCCCTTTCGAAGTGTGTGACCTATCCATTGCCACTTTCGCTTTTTTATAGAGGTGCCTATCCTGTCCTGGCCGGTAATGTACAGGAGATCGTCGTTAGAAATGACCTCCGGCCAGCGTATGTGCAGGATGCGCCGTAGACATTGGCTCACGAAAGTCTGCAATCTAGTTGTTAATTTCCTGGTCACCTTCCAAGTTGAACAGCCATAAAGAAGCGCAGATTTTATATTGGTTTCGAAGATCTTGAGTTTGGTACGTCTGGAGATGTTGTTGTTTTGCCAGAAAGGAGTTAAACTGAAAAAAGCTGCCCGAGCCTTATTGATGCGAGACTGTACATCAGCATCCGCCCCACCATCTGCTGTAACTACGCTTCCGAGGTAGCAAAAATTGTCCACTTTTTCCACCGTCTGCCCCGTAACACAAATTTCGCTCTGTCCTCCTGGATCCAAGCTCAAGTATTTAGTTTTGGCAGCATTGATTTTGAGCCCCGCATTGCCACTTTCGCGGTGCAGGGCATCCGTCATCTGAACTAGATGATCCGATATATTTGAGAGAAGACAAATATCATCAGCCTAATCCAGGTGTTGAAGGTATTCAAACAGGTTCCATCTGATACCTTTGCTCTGGTGTTCACGAAGCGCACTGCAGAGTACGTCGTTAATGGCAATCAAAAACAATATAGGTGACAAAATGCAGCCTTGTCTCACTCCGCTATGTACCTCGAAGGAATCTGAAAGCTTACCCTTGTGTAAGACGTGACATTGGGTTTCGCTATAGGACTCCTTGATGATGGATATGATTTTATCTGTTATACCTCTCCTACGTAAAGCCTTCCAGATGTATTCCCGGTCAACGCTGTCAAACGCCTTTTCGAAATCGATGAACATGAGATATAATGGGGATCTCCACTCTGCGGATTGTTCAATAATAATTCGGAGGGTGTTGATGTGGTCGCTACATGAAAAGCCCTCGCGAAAACCAGCCTGTTCATCGTTCAGTGTGCGGTCAACTGTTTGCTTGATCCGGTTTAAGACTATTTTTGCCATCAGTTTGGAGACTGCGGGGAGGAGGCAAATTCCACGCCAATTATTACAATCCTTCAGGTTACCTTTTTTCGGGATCTTAATAATGACGCCCTTCTTCCATTCTTTAGGGAGAGTTTCGGTTTCCCAACACTCTTGGATAAGGGGTAGAAGAATATCCGCAGTAGCGTTGATATCCGCCTTAAAGAGCTCCACCGGAATTCCATCTATCCCCGGGGCTTTACCCGCTTCCATCGATTTAATAGCCACAGTTAATTCCTGTTTAGATGGTGGATTGGTATCAACTCTGGCTATTTGCGGAATATTTTTTGCTTCTAGTGAAGATGAGTTCGAATGTCCAAAGGTGTTGTTGAGGACCTCAATGAAGTGCTCTCTCCACTGTCGCAGTTGGTCTTCAGTGACCAGTAGAGACCCGTCTTTATCTTTCACGGGATGTTCAGCTATAAAAGATTTGCCAGTGATTGGCTTGATAAGTTTGTAAAGGGTTCCACTGTCACCACGGTAAGCCGCTTCCTCTGCCTTCTCCGCTAATGCATTGATGTTGTTTCGTTTATCCCGTCTTACGCTTCTTTGCACGCCTTTCTGAAGAGAACGGTATTCAGCTCTAAGTTGATCTTTGACTGCGTCGTCATTGGCTGAGTTGATTTGTTCTTTAATTCTCTTGCGTGCCGTAATTAGAGACCATGTAGAGTCACTAATGAGTGGCCTTCTACCGCGCTCCAATCTGCCCGCAAAAGTTTCACCGCACGAAATAAATGAGTCCTTAGCGACGTTCCATCTATCATGAATTGTAGGAGTCTCATAAGATGGTGGTGCATTAGCTCTTTCGTGCAAGGCGGTGGAATAAGCACGTCTTATAGATGGATCTTTAAGCTTTTGCACATTAAAACGTAGCAAGATTCTTGCATTTTGAGGGCGATGGATCGCTGCCGTTCGTAAGCCTACTTTTGCGACAACAAGTTGGTGATCGCTGCCAATATCAGCACCCCGCTTCGACCTGACGTCTAAGAGACAATTCCTCCATGTTTTGGAAATGGCTATATGGTCAATCTGGTTCTCTGTTCTGCCATTCGGAGAAACCCAGGTTGTTAAATGGCATCGTTTGTGCATGAACAAAGTACCGCCGATGACGAGCTGACGAGAGTTGCAAAACTCCACGAACATCTCGCCATTTTGGTTCCTGCTACCTAGACCATGATTGCTCATTAGGTGTTCCAAACCAAGGTTGTCAGACCCGACTTTGGCATTGAGATCCCCCATAATAATCTTTATGTCACCTTTGGGAGCCTTGTCGAAGGTGTCGCCGAGTCGGTGATAGAATGCGTCTTTAGCTGATTGATCCGCTGGTTCAGTCGGAGCGTAGCACTGAATTATTGTGAGGTTTCTTACCCTGGATTTAAATCTGGCTGTAATGATACGGTCGGAGATTGGCTTCCAGTCAATTAGAGATAGGTGTGCCTCGCTAGTCAACAGGATTCCGACGCCTGCCATTCGAGGTGACGTATCGTCTTCATTTCCAGAGTAGAGCAGTACTGTTTGGGAGCTTGGTGATAAAGTTGATCCCGATCCAGGCCATCTTGTTTCGCTTAGTCCTAGTATATCGATGTTATATGCGGTCATTTTCCGTTCGACTTCAGTGAGCCTCGCACTATTGCACTCGCCCCACATCGTTCGAACGTTCCAAAAACCGATCGTGGTCCGTTGTTTGTAGCCAAAAGTCGTTGCCGGTGAATCAGTTCGTGGTATCCGAGGCTCGTTTAATGTTTCGAGTGTAAATTTATTTCAGGTACGCAGGTTACAAGCCCACATACCCAATCTTAGGGGAAGGGCTGCTTCTTTAGGTGTCCTAAGAGTCGCCGGGAGCTATTTTTGATATAGCGCAGAGGTAGCTCTCCAATGGTGTTTTTAATTGCGCGTTCTTTTGATGATCTTTCAGCTGGGTGTGGCGTGTTGGTGTTCTCACAACAATGTTGCAACTCCACCGTTCGCCTACTTCCTGAGACGCACTGATGTTATTGGCCATTCAGGATGATCATCGTTATTGTGCCTCTACCAAATGTTTTGCAGTGCAAAACTTGGTTGGCTTGGTTAGCCGTTCCATAACTTATATGCTGATAATAGATGTAACCGTCATGGGGGTGCTGCGATTATTTTAGGCGTGTTTTTTGTACTGCGGTGAATGTTAATTGGGGGCTATCCGGGTTAACTTACACACATTACACAAACAACATACCCTAGTTGTTTGTGTAATGTGTGTAAGTTAACCCGGATAGCCCCCAATTAACCTGCACCGCAGTACAAAAAAACACGCCTTATGAATAAAAAATATAAAGTTAAAAAAATTAAACTCGAAATGAGTTTTGAAGTTGTTGCTTTACAGTGCCTTAATATTACAGGTACACCAATAATAGTCAATATGTATGTTCCTCGAAGCATAAATCTTGCTACTTTCAAAATAGAGATAAAAAAATCTTTGAAAAATGCAGTTCAGAGGAATTAACTACAATATAATTGCAAAAGATCTAAATGCACATGATAGGGACTGGGGTAATGACAATAATGATGCTAAAGGTATTTTTTTATTAAATACATCAATAGATAATGATTTTAAGTTTCTTAATAACAAACAACCTACATTTCACGCTTTAAATAAAAAGCCTACATCAATTGATGTTACATTAACAAATGGTGATGGAAACTCCTTCCTATGGTATGTCATTGATAATCACATATCCAAATCTGAACACAAATCAATTATATTTAAACTTAAAACAAGTGTTAATATTCCAAGTAAAGTGATAAATTATAATAATATATATCAGGTCGTTACAAATGAAATGTCCGAATTTATATGGTTGAAATAAAAGTCTGTAGCTTCGAATTAAAAACCATTTATTCGCAGAATTTATCACCCATTACATCTACGGTACGTTGCCAACGTTCTGGCAGAGCGAATATTCCTTTTTTAAAAAAGCCCTTATTTTTGTGAGATAAAAAATCCTGGAAGGCCGAAATTACAGACTGCCGATCTTCGAAGCACCTACCTCTCAAATAGCTGTCTAGATTTCTGAATAAATGAAAATCCGTTGGCGAAAGGTCTGGCGAGTATGGTGGATGAGACAGAATTTCGTATCCTAACTGTGAAAGTTTTTGTACCGTTGTTTGTGAAGTATGCGGCCTTGCATTATCGTGAAGAAGTATGGGTCCACGTCTATTGACCAAAGACGGCTGCAAGCGCTTCAATTTTTCGTGCATATTTTCATATTCGTTGCAATAGGACGCTGCTGTGATAGTTGAACCAGTTTGCAAGAAAGAATAATGGATGACACCTTCACAAGTCCACCATACAGTAACCATTACCTTCTTCGGGTGTAATGATGATTTTGCATGCTGCCTCGGCGCTTCTCTCCGTTGTAGCCATTGTCCTGATCGTCGTCGATTATCATAGAGTATCCACTTTTCGTCACACGTTATAATCCGATTCAAAAAAGGATCCACTTTATTGCGATTAATCAAAGAACTGGCTGTTTCAAGTCTTCGCAGCTTGTTGGCATCGGTCAACAGGTGTGGTACCCATCGGTCGAGTTTTCTAACCTTTCCAATATTCGCCAGGTGACGACTAATGGTGGCAATAGACACCTGAAAGTGCTGTGCAAGGCATCGTACAGTTGTTGATGTGTCACGTTCCACTTCCGCCATTAATTCGATTTCATCAGTGGTGCAAGTCGGCCGCTCACGAGGCTCATTTTCAAGGGCACAGTCTCCCTTCGTTGAATTTCCGAAACCAACGTCGCACTGTACGTTCGTTACAGGTTTCCTCCCCTAATGTCCCGTTAATATCCCGAGCTGGCTGTGCTGCGTTTACTTCTTTTTTAAATTGAAAATAAAGAATGACACGAATATCCCTTGTGGAAAGCATTTCTGCAAGAGTGAAAAGGACCACTGTATTTATCCTTCCAGGAAAAGATGGAGGTACAAAATTTTAGACACTAGCCTAATCCGTCAAACACAATAACCAGTACGATTGAAAAGATAAAAGTGTTTACACTATCAGCACTTCTTTGAGACTGATGAAAAACGGACACTTCATATGTAACAACCTGATACTTTTAGAAAACATTGAAAATATTGATATTGGTAACTCTGTGGAAGATATGGAAAAATCATTTAGGGAAGTTATTAATAAGGCCACATTTAACAATAATGATAACGCTTATAAACCCAAGACTTGGTGGAATGATGAATTGGCAAAAATCTACAAAGAAAAAATAAGGCTTCAAAAAAGTACTTTAGGAAAAGAACTTACGAAAATTTAAAATCTCTCACAGAAATAAATAAAATTTGGAAAAATAAAGTGGCGAAAGCTAAAAAAGAGTCATGGAAAAATTATACCTAGAAACTCAATGGAAACGAAAACACCAAGGAAATGTGGCAGTTAATAAAAGGTTGGAAAATAATGAAACGCTGTTTTGGGACAACAATATGTCCAATAAATTTCTGGAACATCTCAAAAACCAAACTAATGATGACAACTTTCACATTGATATACCGTGTAAGCCTGCAAATGAAGATAATTTAAATATTGAAGAATTTGATGAGGTTCTAAACAAAAAATCAAACAAATCAGCACCTGGGAAAAATAAAGTTAGTTGCAAAATAATTAAATTACTTAGCAGGAATGAACAAATTAAATTTTTCAATATCTTAAATATTGTTTGGAAAACTAACAATATACCAAGTGCTTGGAGAGTCATTAGAATTGCCCCAATACTTAAACCTAAAAAAGACCCTACTGAACTCAAAAATTACAGACCAATAGCTTTAATTAACACCCAGATAAAATCATAAATGGTATTATACTCAATAGACTGAAAACACATCTTGAAACAATTGGTGCAATTCCTGATGATTCTTTTGCATTTCAAAAGAACAAAAGTACGTTAACTTGTTTAAATAAATTTTTAAACATTATCAACAAAAACAAAGAGCAGAAACTTGTTACTGCGGCAGTGGTGGTTGACTTTACCAATGCTTTCGAGAAGGTAGACCTAAACATTTTAAATAGCATTTTCAATGAAATTAATCTTCCTAATAACCTGAAATACTGGATATTAAATTTCCTTAGCAATAGAACACTTGTAGTCAATAATGAATCAATTTGCATTAAAAATGGTATACCTCAGGAAAGTGTGCTTAGTCCGACCTTATTTAATATATGTATATACATACAAGAAGTTTACATAAATGCATATATCCTGGAAACCATCTACTTCAATATGCAGATGACTGCATGATAATTGTGCAGGGGAAAAATGTTAAGGAAGTAACTGAAAAGCCTAATCTATAACTTAATAAATTTCTTGAGTGTAATGCTAAATTGAAGCTTGAAATTAACCCTAGCAAATCTCAATTCATAATTTTCAACAGAACCAAACAACAATCTGTAAAAATCAAAGTACTTGAGCAGGAAATAATGAATAGTCTGTTTATTAAATATCTAGGTGTTAGCTTCAAAAATACAATGGGGGCCTACTATCATTATGAAAGTAAAATTAAATCCAACAAAAGGTCTCTCTTCTCACTGAACTGCATTACGTCAAAAAATTCCAACTTACACCCTGACGTTGCCCTACGTATATAAAAATCAATGATCAGGGCCAACACGGATTATGCTTTAGGTATGAATAAAGAAATACCAGTAACCACCATTGAAAAAATTGATATACAGAACAGAGCTATTGTCCGGAAGATTTTCGGTCTTACAAGAACAACACCTAAGCATGTTGTACATGTCCTGGGAGGTGATTTACCTACAAAATTTAGGAAAAATATTGCAGATGCAAAACAAATAATGAACAAAATTCAAATAGACTACAATAATTCTATTAAATTGCCGATATTTCAAGAAAAGACACCTCACTTCAAAATCTCAGACAAGTATAGTTATGTATTTAGTATCACAATACCTAAAACAGAACAAATAAAACCACCTAGTCTTACAATTGACTATAAATCCGTCTCCTTAGACATGAACAACAATGAAATTTTACATACCTTTCAAGTATTATATAATAAGCATAAAATCCAAGGTTTTAGAATAAGTTTTACTGATGGATCTATGAATAAAGGGAAAACGGGCTGTGCTGTTATATTCCTTGAAGAAAAGATAACACTGAAATATAAACTATCTCCATACGCGTCGGTATTTACTACGGAGCTACTGGCTAAATTTCAAGCCATCAAAGTTACCATCGATAATAATAACAGCCTGAATCTGGTAATATTTACTGACAGTAAATCTTCAGCTTTAGCTCTAGAAAATAAGAATAATAGTAACAGCCTGGTCAAACAAATCTTTTCGCTTATTAATAATAATAATAATGTAAATGTAAAAATCATATGGATACCTGGACATAAAAACATTGAAGGCAATGAACTGGCAGATAAAGCAGCTAAGGAAGCTACATTAAAGGACGATATTGATATTAATTTGATCACCAACCATGATGCTATTTTTGAGGTTGAAAAAGATGTAAGATTTATGTGGAAACTCGAATTTCTTGCCATCTCACGGACAAAAGGTAAAAATTTTGCAAAAATTTTCAAAAATAGACCGTTTAATTGGTATAAGAATGTTAATGATGGTACTCAATACATCAAATTAGTTAACAGAATTGTGAAAAATCATGGAGTTAACAAAGTCTTTTTAAAAAGAATGAATGAAATTGAAGATAATAATTGTTGTATTTGTAATGTTCCTGAGGATAATGAACATCTTTTAATGAATTGTCCGAAACATTATCGTCTCAAAGTTGAATCTTATTTTCTTACTGAATACAATACATTGACCATGAATCTTATTAAAAGCGACACAGAGGACTGGCTCATTCTTGCAAAACTCATCGTAAAACATAAAGTTAACATTTAAATGATTTCGCTTAACCGTTTTATTATCATTTATTACTTAATTACAAAATATGAATTGTTTACTCTATCCTTCATCCCTTCCACTTTCATCCACCCACTATCCCTTAATCATCCTCATTATAAATAAAAGTCAAATAATATGCCAAATATCATATTGAACAAATAACATCAAAACATAAGACTGAAATATATAAACTGGAATTCATCACACATAACTTAATTAACCTTATGGTTTAATCTACCTAGCAATACAATCCTTAGCGATTATCCATCGATCCTGGATAGGAGCCCCACCTGTGGACTTCTGTAATACAGCGGTAACATCAGGAACAACGCCTTATCTAGATCACAGGAGGAAGAAGAAGAAGAAGTTTATTCTAGCTCACCGATTTTCGAAATCTCACCATGTATCCATACGACTGTGATAAAGGACATGTGCGCTGATTGCGGCGCGGACTTGCGGCGTAACGAGAATGTGAGTGTACAACGAGAAAGTTAGCCGTTTTTCCACAGTAGTGATATGCTGCTACTTTTTCAGGGTGTTCCGACGGAAGCTTCGGTTCCCATGGTTCAATCAGTGCCCGAGCTGAAAGTTACACAGAAACTTGCCCAAGAATTGGGTAGAGCCGATACGAAACGTTTACTGGAAGAGCGGAAACTTGTATTGCTGGTGGATCTGGATCAGACCCTAATCCACACGACAAACGATAGCGTCCCTAGCAACATTAGTGGAATACATCACTTTCAGCTGTACGGACCGAATTCACCATGGTATCATACAAAATTAAGGCCGGGAACTGATGAGTTCCTGTCCAAGATGACATCACTTTACGAACTGCACATTTGCACCTTTGGCGCAAGGAATTATGCACATACCATTGCTCAAATTTTGGATAAAGACGGCAAGCTGTTTTCACATAGGATCTTATTCCGAGACGAGTGTTTTAACATAACGAGTAAAACGGACAATTTAAAGTAAGTTATACACAATACCAGCTGAAATAGTTCACTTCGCTCGCTCTTTCTTCTAGGGTTCGCTACGCTCACAACATTTATACTAATTTCCGTCGCCTTGGAATTTTTTTCACGATCACTAAACCCGGGGGCTTTGGGAGCGCCACCTTTCATCCCAGCGAACACGAAAACCATTGGGTTGACACTAGTCTTCGTCATTTTCGATTTTTCTTTTGCACTTTATTCACGCCCGGGTTTATTTCGTATCATATCGAATTTGCACGCAAATTTTCGGAGCCTTTTCACTCGTGTAGAGTCCAGGTTCTCAGCACACAATCTTACACCAAAAAAGGAACGGGACGCGGACGACAAACCGCAATTAAAACAAATCCTAATCGTATTTCTCGATTAATAAGTTGAAACGATTACAATCGTTTTCGTATACGATTAATCGTATTTCTTGTTTTCATAGCTAAGACGTTTGGCTCGAGAGGCACAAATAATCATTAAATAATGAAATCTTCTCGGCTGCCATGACTACATATTCTGAGATCTGCATACGAATCATGTGCGCTTATGTTTTTCTGATCGATTGCTCCACACCGTCATCGGCTTTGAGCAAGATTTGTTGTCTAATTGCTTGACAGCAACCATGACCATCGAATGTTGCCCAATCTGTGGAACAGTTTCCTGGCTATATCGCCGTCAAATTCAATTGTCCGTGGCGTGAAGCTTGTTCTCTAATTCGTCGGTGTCATCGGCTTCTTGCTGCGCTCATTGATTTTGTCCTCCGACTGCCTTTTGCACGCTTCTTTCAGATTAAAGCTAATCTTCACCCGGTGATTCCATTCAATTAGGGGCCGCCTCGGCGTCATCAAGCCGTTCGTAGTCGTTGTCTGCTTGTAGACGGTTCTAAAAAGAGGGGAAAATCCTTTAAATCTTCTATTTATCAATTTAAATTGAAAAGCCTAGGAAATAAAATAAAACTTTTGACGTATAGAAAAATAGAATAATTTATTTTTTCGATCAAGACGTCATTCGAAATTTGTTTTAACGATGAAAAAATCGTTGATCGATGTAGGCCGGCAGGCAATGCGAGGTTATAAAAGGGCGGCAGCTCGTCTGAAATCATTTTGCGATTGGGGCTTGTAAAGTGTAGTTGTGAAAGTGAGTGTGTGTATTAGTGCGAGTGAAATAGTGAATTATTATTAAAAAAATATTTTACTGACTCGCAGTGGCTCACAACCGTTCACCGGTCTGAATACACAAATAGAAAAAATTTTCACAATTCACGTAAGTGAATAATACATACATACGTACATACAATACACATTTATAAATTGTCTTACAGTATGGGTTGCTTGCCACTAAAGGCAGCTTCAAGGCGCTCTACTTCCCAAAGAGATAGAGAAACCTCATTAATGGCTACTATAGCCTTGTCAAAAACAGGCTATAGGCTTGGTCGAAAAATCGGGAAGGGGTCTTTTTCGAAAGTTCTAGAGGCCACATATATCAACGGCCATGACAAATGCATGATTTTGGCCTGTAAGATAGTCAACTGGGAAAAAGCTCCGATGTATTCTCTAAAATTTATTCGCCGCGGACTCGACATTCTCACTAAAATAGAACATCCTCATATCGTTGGCATACATAGTATCCTAGAGCGAGAACCGAACATTTATATTTTCATGGACTATGCAGAAAATGGGGACTTGAGTAAATACATAAAATTGAACGGTCCAGTCAATGAAAATAAGTCGCGGAAATGGTTCTCGCAAATGGTGGGAGCCGTTCAGTATCTCCATTCTATAAACATTGCCCATCGTGATTTGAATTGCAGCAATATTTTACTAGATAAGGAGATGAACGTGAAGTTGGCCGATTTTTCCCTGGCACGCTACTGTTGTGGGAAGAATGACTTGTCGCAAACCTACTGCGGAACACGGGCTTATACGGCACCCGAAATATTGACCGGGACACCGTATGATCCCAAATTGGCCGACTCGTGGTCAATGGGGGTGATTTTGTTTCGGATGTTGAACGAAACAATGCCTTTTAAATATAGAACCAATGTGTCGCCGCTGATAGCGGCTCAGAACAGTAAGAAGTTTAAATTCCATCGCAAATTGGAAGGCCGTATCTCGGATGATGCCAAGAAAGTGGTCAGTTGTTTGCTGGAACCCGAGACGAAATTGCGATGGCCATTGGATCGGGTTGCAAAAAGTCGGTGGCTCTGTGGATATCATCCAACCGAAAGTGCCAATAACCACTATCTGTCGGAGCAGTCAACTTCCTACATTTCGGTGGCCTCCTCTATGGAGACATGTCGGGGATCGGTGCAACATACAAGTCAGCTTCTGACAACATTGGCGGTTCCAAAAAAGCCGATAAATAAACTGTTCGGCCTCATTTGCTGCGGGTCGAGAAGATCTAAAAAAATTACAGCACCGAGAGTCATTTTTAAAGGGCTTTCTGCCGCCGAACCGGTAACTTTTTCCGAACCGTCGAAATCACGGATGCAACGTAGAAACCGCAAGCTTGGGCTTAAGGTCCGTCGGCGTCTAAGGAGTCAACGTTGTCCAAAAAACCGAAAGCTTCGATTGAAGGTTCATAGACGTCGAAGAAAAAATTATAATAATGCAATGCATTGAAGGGGTGACAATAGCGTTGAAGTGTGGCGAAAAAAATTCGTCGCGATAACTAGATTCATTGAAAAATGAAAATTCCGAGTTGTGATTCTTGCAAATTTTGTATTGATATGTAGTATTAATTTTAAGTTGTCTATTTTAATCATGTAAATCCAATGTAAAGATTGATGTACATAATTATGGCAACATAGCCTCTTCGCCAGTTCATTAGCTAAGCCATTGGCCTAGCTATTGCACGGGCGAAGAGGCTATGTTGCCCAAGGTTATTCCAGGTACGGTTGGTGCAGTTTAATTTCGCGTCCTTTTCTCTCGCGTAGAGTCCAGGTTATCAACACACAATCTCACACCAAAAAAGGGACGGGGCGCGGACGACAAACCGCAATCAAAACAAATCCAAATCGTATTTCTCGATTAATAAGTTGAAACGATTACAATCGTTTTCGTATACGATTAATCGTATTTTTCTTGTTTTCATAGCTAAAACGTTTGGCTCGAGGGGCACAAATAATCATTAAATAATGAAATCTTCTCGGCTGCAATGACTACATATTCTGAGATCTGCATACGAATCATGTGCGCTTATGTTTTTCTGATCGATTGCTTCACACCGTCATCGGCTTTGAGCAAGATTTGTTATCTATTTTAATTGCTTGACAGCAACCATGACCATCGAATGTTGCCCAATCTGTGGAACAGTTTCCTGGCTATATCGCCGTCAAGTTCAATTGTCCGTGGCGTGAAGCTTGTTCTCTAATTCGTCGGTGTCATCGGCTTCTTGCTGCGCTCATTGATTTTGTCCTCCGACTGCCTTTTGCACGCTTCTTTCAGATTAAAGCTAATCTTCACCCGGTGATTCCATTCAATTAGGGGTCGCCTCGGCGTCATCAAGCCGTTCGTAGTCGTTGTCTGCTTGTAGACGGTTCTAAAAAGAGGGGAAAATCCTTTAAATCTTCTATTTATCAATTTAAATTGAAAAGCCTAGGAAATAAAATAAAACTTTTGACGTATAGAAAAATAGAATAATTTATTTTTTCGATCAAGACGTCATTCGAAATTTGTTTTAACGATGAAAAAATCGTTGATCGATGTAGGCCGGCAGGCAATGCGAGGTTATAAAAGGGCGGCAGCTCGTCTGAAATCATTTTGCGATTGGGGCTTGTAAAGTGTAGTTGTGAAAGTGAGTGTGTGTATTAGTGCGAGTGAAATAGTGAATTATTATTAAAAAAATATTTTACTGACTCGCAGTGGCTCACAACCGTTCATCGGTCTGAATACACAAATAGAAAAAATTTTCACAATTCACGTAAGTGAATAATACATACATACGTACATACAATACACATTCATAAATTGTCTTACAGTATGGGTTGCTTGCCACTAAAGGCAGCTTCAAGGCGCTCTACTTCCCAAAGAGATAGAGAAACCTCATTAATGGCTACTATAGCCTTGTCAAAAACAGGCTATAGGCTTGGTCGAAAAATCGGGAAGGGGTCTTTTTCGAAAGTTCTAGAGGCCACATATATCAACGGCCATGACAAATGCATGATTTTGGCCTGTAAGATAGTCAACTGGGAAAAAGCTCCGATGTATTCTCTAAGATTTATTCGCCGCGGACTCGACATTCTCACTAAAATAGAACATCCTCATATCGTTGGCATACATAGTATCCTAGAGCGAGAACCGAACATTTATATTTTCATGGACTATGCAGAAAATGGGGACTTGAGTAAATACATAAAATTGAACGGTCCAGTCAATGAAAATAAGTCGCGGAAATGGTTCTCGCAAATGGTGGGAGCCGTTCAGTATCTCCATTCTATAAACATTGCCCATCGTGATTTGAATTGCAGCAATATTTTACTAGATAAGGAGATGAACGTGAAGTTGGCCGATTTTTCCCTGGCACGCTACTGTTGTGGGAAGAATGACTTGTCGCAAACCTACTGCGGAACACGGGCTTATACGGCACCCGAAATATTGACCGGGACACCGTATGATCCCAAATTGGCCGACTCGTGGTCAATGGGGGTGATTTTGTTTCGGATGTTGAACGAAACAATGCCTTTTAAATATAGTACCAATGTGTCGCCGCTGATAGCGGCTCAGAACAGTAAGAAGTTTAAATTCCATCGCAAATTGGAAGGCCGTATCTCGGATGATGCCAAGAAAGTGGTCAGTTGTTTGCTGGAACCCGAGACGAAATTGCGATGGCCATTGGATCGGGTTGCAAAAAGTCGGTGGCTCTGTGGATATCATCCAACCGAAAGTGCCAATAAGCACTATCTGTCGGAGCAGTCAACTTCCTACATTTCGGTGGCCTCCTCTATGGAGACATGTCGGGGATCGGTGCAACATACAAGTCAGCTTCTGACAACATTGGCGGTTCCAAAAAAGCCGATAAATAAACTGTTCGGCCTCATTTGCTGCGGGTCGAGAAGATCTAAAAAAAATTACAGCACCGAGAGTCATTTTTAAAGGGCTTTCTGCCGCCGAACCGGTAACTTTTTCCGAACCGTCGAAATCACGGATGCAACGTAGAAACCGCAAGCTTGGGCTTAAGGTCCGTCGGCGTCTAAGGAGTCAACGTTGTCCAAAAAACCGAAAGCTTCGATTGAAGGTTCATAGACGTCGAAGAAAAAATTATAATAATGCAATGCGTATAGAAAAATGAAGGGGTGACAATAGCGTTGAAGTGCGGCGAAAAAATTCGTCGCGATAACTAGATTCATTGAAAAATGAAAATTCCGAGTTGTGATTCTTGCAAATTTTGTATTGATATGTAGTATTAATTTTAAGTTGTCTATTTTAATCATGTAAATCCAATGTAAAGATTGATGTACATAATTATGGCAACATAGCCTCTTCGCCAGTTCATTAGCTAAGCCATTGGCCTAGCTATTGCACGGGCGAAGAGGCTATGTTGCCCAAGGTTATTCCAGGTACGGTTGGTGCAGTTTAATTTCGCGTCCTTTTCTCTCGCGTAGAGTCCAGGTTATCAACACACAATCTCACACCAAAAAAGGGACGGGGCGCAATCAAAACAAATCCAAATCGTATTTCTCGATTAATAAGTTGAAACGATTACAATCGTTTTCGTATACGATTAATCGTATTTTTCTTGTTTTCATAGCTAAAACGTTTGGCTCGAGGGGCACAAATAATCATTAAATAATGAAATCTTCTCGGCTGCAATGACTACATATTCTGAGATCTGCATACGAATCATGTGCGCTTATGTTTTTCTGATCGATTGCTCCACACCGTCATCGGCTTTGAGCAAGATTTGTTGTCTAATTGCTTGACAGCAACCATGACCATCGAATGTTGCCCAATCTGTGGAACAGTTTCCTGGCTATATCGCCGTCAAGTTCAATTGTCCGTGGCGTGAAGCTTGTTCTCTAATTCGTCGGTGTCATCGGCTTCTTGCTGCTCTCATTGAGTTTGTCCTCCGACTGCCTTTTGCACGCTTCTTTCAGATTAAAGCTAATCTTCACCCGGTGATTCCATTCAATTAGGGGCCGCCTCGGCGTCATCAGGCCGTTCGTAGTCGTTGTCTGCTTGTAGACGGTTCTAAAAAGAGGGGAAAATCCTTTAAATCTTCTATTTATCAATTTAAATTGAAAAGCCTAGGAAATAAAATAAAACTTTTGACGTATAGAAAAATAGAATAATTAATTTTTTCGATCAAGACGTCATTCGAAATTTGTTTTAACGATGAAAAAATCGTTGATCGATGTAGGCCGGCAGGCAATGCGAGGTTATAAAAGGGCGGCAGCTCGTCTGAAATCATTTTGCGATTGGGGCTTGTAAAGTGTAGTTGTGAAAGTGAGTGTGTGTATTAGTGCGAGTGAAATAGTGAATTATTATTAAAAAAATATTTTACTGACTCGCAGTGGCTCACAACCGTTCACCGGTCTGAATACACAAATAGAAAAAATTTTCACAATTCACGTAAGTGAATAATACATACATACGTACATACAATACACATTTATAAATTGTCTTACAGTATGGGTTGCTTGCCACTAAAGGCAGCTTCAAGGCGCTCTACTTCCCAAAGAGATAGAGAAACCTCATTAATGGCTACTATAGCCTTGTCAAAAACAGGCTATAGGCTTGGTCGAAAAATCGGGAAGGGGTCTTTTTCGAAAGTTCTAGAGGCCACATATATCAACGGCCATGACAAATGCATGATTTTGGCCTGTAAGATAGTCAACTGGGAAAAAGCTCCGATGTATTCTCTAAGATTTATTCGCCGCGGACTCGACATTCTCACTAAAATAGAACATCCTCATATCGTTGGCATACATAGTATCCTAGAGCGAGAACCGAACATTTATATTTTCATGGACTATGCAGAAAATGGGGACTTGAGTAAATACATCAAATTGAACGGTCCAGTCAATGAAAATAAGTCGCGGAAATGGTTCTCGCAAATGGTGGGAGCCGTTCAGTATCTCCATTCTATAAACATTGCCCATCGTGATTTGAATTGCAGCAATATTTTACTAGATAAGGAGATGAACGTGAAGTTGGCCGATTTTTCCCTGGCACGCTACTGTTGTGGGAAGAATGACTTGTCGCAAACCTACTGTGGAACACGGGCTTATACGGCACCCGAAATATTGACCGGGACACCGTATGATCCCAAATTGGCCGACTCGTGGTCAATGGGGGTGATTTTGTTTCGGATGTTGAACGAAACAATGCCTTTTAAATATAGTACCAATGTGTCGCCGCTGATAGCGGCTCAGAACAGTAAGAATTTTAAATTCCATCGCAAATTGGAAGGCCGTATCTCGGATGATGCCAAGAAAGTGGTCAGTTGTTTGCTGGAACCCGAGACGAAATTGCGATGGCCATTGGATCGGGTTGCAAAAAGTCGGTGGCTCTGTGGATATCATCCAACCGAAAGTGCCAATAACCACTATCTGTCGGAGCAGTCAACTTCCTACATTTCGGTGGCCTCCTCTATGGAGACATGTCGGGGATCGGTGCAACATACAAGTCAGCTTCTGACAACATTGGCGGTTCCAAAAAATCCGATAAATAAACTGTTCGGCCTCATTTGCTGCGGGTGGAGAAGATCTAAAAAAATTACAGCACCGAGAGTCATTTTTAAAGGGCTTTCTGCCGCCGAACCGGTAACTTTTTCCGAACCGTCGAAATCACGGATGCAACGTAGAAACCGCAAGCTTGGGCTTAAGGTCCGTCGGCGTCTAAGAAGTCAACGTTGTCCAAAAAACCGAAAGCTTCGATTGAAGGTTCATAGACGTCGAAGAAAAAATTATAATAATGCAATGCGTATAGAAAAATGAAGGGGTGACAATAGCGTTGAAGTGCGGCGAAAAAAATTCGTCGCGATAACTAGATTCATTGAAAAATGAAAATTCCGAGTTGTGATTCTTGCAAATTTTGTATTGATATGTAGTATTAATTTTAAGTTGTCTATTTTAATCATGTAAATCCAATGTAAAGATTGATGTACATAATTATGGCAACATAGCCTCTTCGCCAGTTCATTAGCTAAGCCATTGGCCTAGCTATTGCACGGGCGAAGAGGCTATGTTGCCCAAGGTTATTCCAGGTACGGTTGGTGCAGTTTAATTTCGCGTCCTTTTCTCTCGCGTAGAGTCCAGGTTATCAACACACAATCTCACACCAAAAAAGGGACGGGGCGCGGACGACAAACCGCAATCAAAACAAATCCAAATCGTATTTCTCGATTAATAAGTTGAAACGATTACAATCGTTTTCGTATACGATTAATCGTATTTTTCTTGTTTTCATAGCTAAAACGTTTGGCTCGAGGGGCACAAATAATCATTAAATAATGAAATCTTCTCGGCTGCAATGACTACATATTCTGAGATCTGCATACGAATCATGTGCGCTTATGTTTTTCTGATCGATTGCTCCACACCGTCATCGGCTTTGAGCAAGATTTGTTGTCTAATTGCTTGACAGCAACCATGACCATCGAATGTTGCCCAATCTGTGGAACAGTTTCCTGGCTATATCGCCGTCAAGTTCAATTGTCCGTGGCGTGAAGCTTGTTCTCTAATTCGTCGGTGTCATCGGTTTCTTGCTGCGCTCATTGATTTTGTCCTCCGACTGCCTTTTGCACGCTTCTTTCAGATTAAAGCTAATCTTCACCCGGTGATTCCATTCAATTAGGGGCCGCCTCGGCGTCATCAAGCCGTTCGTAGTCGTTGTCTGCTTGTAGACGGTTCTAAAAAGAGGGGAAAATCCTTTAAATCTTCTATTTATCAATTTAAATTGAGAAGCCTAGGAAATAAAATAAAACTTTTGACGTTTTATTGGTTGTTTAAGAAGTCAATCAATTGACGATTATGCCTGAACGACTTCAATTTAAGAAGCAACTTTTTATATTGATTCTTGATGCCTTATTATCTAGGTAAGTACGCTGATGTTGTGTTTGTCCGGTTCAACTGGAGGTGTCCCATGAGGTGTGGTTGCCGTTCTGCTACAAGTGTCCTGAAAATAGTGCTTTGAGGAGGACAAAAATGCCGCCACTTGACATAATGTTCCGGCATTAGAATGGATGGTTTTTTTTAATTATTTTGTTCCAGGAATGCTAAATGTACTCAAAAGAGTACAAACGGTATCCCTCAACGTAAGTAGGGTTTTAACAGATTTTATAAATTTATATTCTCATTCTCATAGGAACAATGAAATTTTAATGGGAGTTCCGGGAATGACAACATTCTCGTTGTGCGATTTAAGTGATCAGTTGTTGGACATTCCCGGACAAACTTCTGTTAATAAAACAACGTTACTTTTTTTTAATAATTAAATTATATTTATTAAATTGAAATTTGAAACACGAATTTTAAAAATTTCCTAATGCTTTCTTTTAGGTTGACGAAAGTGGGTGGGAAACGTTCGTTTCGTCTCCTCAGACCCTGGTTCGACCATCATTCAAGAAAACTCTCCCCCAAAGCCGCATACTCTAATTGCAGTGGTTCCTGGCAACCAATGTCGTGCGATTTTGTGCTTTCTTGTTAATCGCGGCACTTTTAATGGATATCGGGGAAGCAGAGGCCGCTTTCCCTCAAACGATTACGAACGGTCTGTGTCGAAATACAGGTTTCTGTGGCGTATCTGGGGTCATTTTGTATGGAAGCTGCCGTATTATGACGATTTCTGAGTGCACTTAAACGTATAAATCTGCCTTTGCTATAAGGTGTTGTTCTTAAACCCTGTCCTCGTCTTCTTGTGAGTTGTCCTGTCTCCTGGAACCCCCAGAGCCGACGACTCACTTCCCGGAATCCATGGCCTTCCTCTATAGGTCGCTACACATGAACGAGCACAACCACGACCGAACTTCCATCGAACCATCAATTTCGTAGAAAGGTGGAAATAGGGGAAATTTTTTTTCCGCACGTTCTATGAAATTGATGGTTCGATAGAAGTTCGGTCGTTGAGATGTCTTCTAGCACCTTGTTGAGGATCCATCACCTGCTAAACAATGCCAAATTTAATTGAAAACTACACAACATACTGGTAAACACCGACGGTAGTATCAAAAACAACGACAGAAAAACAAGTGACTCTATCTATCATGTTTAGTTCTATGTAGTCAAATTTAACTTTATGGTGGAAACTAATGTTTTAAAATGTGTTACGTTTCGCTCCTTCTACAATACTAAAATTTACATGTTTTTGAAAAGTTCTCAGTATTTGTAAACATAATTCGATATTACCTGAGCCAATAAAACGCTGAAACTCTTAACTATTGTACTTCCAAGAATTTCACCGAAAAAGGGAATAAAATCATGAGCAACTTTTTGTTCCAGCGTATTAGGATATTAACATATTTTCCTCGGAGTCCATTTATTAGAAAATTTGATTTTATCTCGAGAACCAGATAACAAATTTTTTCTTAATTTTACTAACGCGGGATGAGTAATTTTTAATATTTGGGAAAATACATCGCCAAAACGGAAGGTTTTCTACCTTTTGGAAAACATATATAAAAAGCATTCTTTTTCATTAGACTTCCTGGCGAACGGAAGAACATTGCTTTCTTCAAATTTGTCGCGGTCGCTGCCACGGCTTTTGATCCTTCCTCGTCAACTTCAATTCGTGCCTTGTGTATGGCATCGACCAAATTCAATTTAGTGCGTTCCGGGAAGCCACTAAAACCGGCTGTCGGTTCGCAAATATTCCCAACGCCGACTTTTTCAGCATCTGTAATATGCAAGGCATTGTTGCTGGTTAGTATAAAAATATACGAGCGTACATAAGGAATACCTACCGGTCGGAATTCCAATTTTGTGTTTTATTTAATGTCTAAGTGATCCGCATCGTTTCATACATAAATGGAATACTATACAAAAAAACTCTGTTTTCATCTCTCTCTCCAAATAACCGGCATGTCATCGTCATTGTGAATATTCTCCAAATAATGTACGGCTCGCTGGGATTCCACGAAAAGTCAGAGATCTTGGCCGTGTGTCCACCATGAGCAATTCCGGTGGTCCGTCTTCGGCATCTTCGGAACTCTGTTCTTCGCCAATTGTAAGACTCCATCTTCTGGTTGGATGATTTGTATAACCCTCTTACCCTTTGTGTTGACGGGAAGTCCGCGACTTCTTTTACTGTCCTCCCACTCTTGACGATGTATTTTCTTTCGATGTGAATGCATGTTAGCACTTGAATTGAACGTTTTCGGACAGTGCGGACATGTATACAAGATGTCGCCCGTGTGCGTTGTCATGTGTTCCTAAAACGAAACAATTCAATTTCTCCATTGCGACTCCGTATTCGAATGAGTGCAATATTTCAAATCTTACCTTCAAATTTAACGCTGTCTTGAAGCCTTTTTCGCAAACACTACATACGAATTTACGCCGAGCCGAATGCACATAGCGGATATGACTCTTTAGTCCAACACTCGAACTTGAAACTTTCTGACAAATATGGCAGATATGTTCGCCCAAATTCTCCTCGCTGTGATGGTTTTTCGTATGGATTTTCAAGCGGAATGCATTTTTTAGCCACATGCCACACTGTTCGCATTGCATCTTTGGAACAACAATGCCAACGTGTTCTAACTGATGTTTGGCTATCCACAGGTTTGGGTTTATTCTTGCTACCCTTTTTACGTCCGCGTCTAGGCTTTTCGGGTTCAGGCTTGACTTTAACATGTTGAACTCTCGTGCGCACGACTTTTTTAGCTAGTGGTTCTATAGAAAAAAAATTGTTTTAATAAAATTATTACTTTATTATTATTAGTTTTGTTTTTCATAAAAAAAATCTGGAAACCTGGAAGGTTTAGATGGGAAATTCTGAAGAAGAAATGATCTTTGTACCTTTTTTTGCGCTAAAGACGAATAACTATTATTTTGTCTGTTCTGCCTTTGACTAAACACCAACTAATATTTTGTCTGCTCTATCTTTTGTATGAGCGAAATAACTGATTTCTTTTAAATTTGCTGCACACAGCCCACATTTAATAATATTAATAAAAAAAACAACTACCGAACAGCAAATATGCAGCAACGCAATCCTAATCAGACAGCCAGAGCTGACAATAAAGCAATAAATTTTACCTCGTTCCAGCGGCAGCCGGTTATACGCATAGCGCGGCGAAACTAGTCCAGCGCCTTGGTAATTGCGTCAGCATGCTCGAGCAGTTTCCGCCACTGAACAGCAGGCAGCGAGATCCACTTGTGCCCGGGAAGAATTTTGCCATCTTTCTCATAATGCTCGCAAATGTCGACCATCTTGCGACCGCGTAACTCGTTTATTTGCACCAGACGCATCTTCTCCAGCACCCACTCCTTTTCACCGCTGTTACCGGAAGCGCTGCTGCTCTTCTTGCTATCATCCGAGGTGTCCTTCAACTTCTTTGCCGGTGGATTTCTCTGAAAGATCCGACGAAGGAGTACATTGTAATTTAATTAGGAAGTTAATAGGCAGATTACTTACGTCTTCGGGGCCAGAATCGCTGTCGCTATCGCTGGAAACTTTCGTGTTCTTTGGCATTTTTTGGTTTTCCCGATTGACTGATTGGAACTAAAAGAACCTGAAAAATACGAAGGCAGTTAGGTTAGGGGACGCTACCGGCAAACGGGCATACGACGTGAAACAAATGGTATTTTCCGATTGAGAACTTACTTCAAGAGGGGAGATATCTTGTTGATCATTCTAGTAGGTCGTTTTCCCTTTCGTTGTGCACGGTCCAACAAAGAACAGCTTATCAAAACGTCCGGGTCGCAAGAGAGCCGGATCAATAAGATCAGGTCGATTGGTCGCGGCTAGGATGAAAATTTGTTTCGATGGATCGTTCATGCCGTTCATTTCGGCCAACAGTTGACTAACCAACCAATCCATAAAACCGCCTGAGTCGCCACCAACACCACGATTCGGAGCCAATGAATCCAATTTGTCCAAAAACAGGACACACGGAGCTACAGATCGTGCCCGTGAGAACAATTCCCGGATGTTGTGCTCACTTTGACCGACGTACATGTTCAAAAGTTCCGGCCCCTGGACCGACAGGAAACTAAGATTACATTCAGTCGCAACCGCTTTAGCAAACAGTTTTTCCAGTTCTTGGCGGTCCATAAAGTAACATGCCGGATCGCCTTAGATACTTACCCAACAGATTAACGTGTTTCAATGGCAAACCTATGTACACTGCTCTGAATTTCATCCTTCAACTTTGCCAAACCGCCAATATCGAACCAAAGAACTTTTGGCGCACCCAAACTACTAATGACTTTTGCATTGCAGCCAAATTCTTGTCGAAATGATCGAATCGCCAGCCCAGCTTACTACGCTCCACTTTCATATTACGAACAGCATTGTCGTAGAGTAGTTTCAAGCCACCAAGCAACAATCCTTGCGACAGGTCGGCAATTTTCTTGAGAACGTTTGAAAAACTTTTGCAAATCCACCATACACAAGACAGACGTCAACATTCTGCATAAGGAAGCGATTGGTGGTGGACGTAGTCGGGTCGTGATCGTCTTTTTTTCACAGAGTATAGTGGTTGAATCGGATCGATCATCGTGGTCGGCCATTGTGGCGTTCCTTTTTGTGGAGTTCTTCTTAGTTGGTGAGATTATTCCATATTTGCATTCCGGGGTTGATTAGTTCCATCTTTAAACAAGTTTTAGTGTTGTTTTTTTTCTAGTTAATACTTGGTACATAGAACGAATAGTGGTTGAGTGGTTTTAGGTTAGGTGTTAGGATGGAAGAACCGGATCCCCCGGACACCCGGGGAGAAAGTAAAAAGAAGAAAAAGACTTCGGGTGGGCAAAGATCGAGGGATGTAACCCCCGTAAAAATGATCGGAATAATAGACTCAGTGGATAACACCAATGCATCTAAAAATAAAAGCATGGTTGACACGCACGTGGTTAGTGACGCCCAACATGCGGAAAAAGATACCGCTAAGTCATGTGATGACAATAACGGAACCAATAGCCGTACTAAGAGGACTTATAATTATCAAGAGGACTCAACCGAAAAAGAATTTGTTGTCATGATTCAAAATACCGAGGATAAGAGGATCTCGGAAATGGTACTTAGCGATTTCCTGGATCACTGTCGTGTTAGGGGACTAGTAAATATCCAATACGGAAATTTCCGGTCGGCCAAAGTGACGTTCAATAATCCCAAAGATGCCAACACGATTTTATCTAATCCGACATTAACAACCAATGGATACAAGGCGTATATCCCTCAAAATTGTATCTCTTGTTATGGTATCATCCGAGACGTACCTAATTGCATATCCGAGGAAAACTTAATGGAAAAACTCCATGGTGCATGTCGCATCCTTAGCGTTTATCGGTTCAACAGGAAAGATAATGACGGAAACATCGTGCCAACTACGTCAATTAAGGTTGAGTTCGAATCTCTTAAACTTCCAAGTATCATATACTACGGTCATGCGCTCAAGAGGGTAGAATATTTCATCCCAAGAGTACGCTTATGCTACCATTGCGGCAGAATCGGACATGTAAGCAAATTCTGCAAAGCGAAGGCCAGGAAATGTTTGAAATGTGGTTCAGATTTTGACACCTGTAATCAAACTTGCACCAATATTCTGTGTGTATTATGCGGATCTGAACAACATAACTTCTTCAACCCTGACTGCCCCAAGAGAAAACAAGAACAAAAAACGTTGGAAATCATGACGGTGTCTAATAAGTCAAGGAAAGAAGTACTCGAGGGAAACTATAGTAATTACTATAGTATATTAGGTTCTAAAAAATATGTCAGTGACTACCCGAGTGTAACAGAAGCCATGGCAAACAACAGGAAACAAGCACAAACTAATAATCGAAACCAGGACATTTTTAGAAACAGAGTTGAAGATGCCAATAAAGTCCAACTAGGAAAGAGGTCCTTTGCAACAGTAGCCAAAATGGACAAATATGAAAAAATAAGACAAGGACACGAGGACATCATCAGACCCGTAACAATACCTAATCAACTTGCCTTCATGTATCCAAACGGTAACAAAGAGATTAATAACAGTCTAACAAAGTCGTATAATACCAACGCGAATATGAATTACTATAATACCCCTCAACCAACGGAGCCTTGCGCGAGGTATAATCAGACACAATTAATAATAAATTTGGAAAATAAATGTAAGAATCTATTGGAGTTTATTGAAAATAACTGGGACCCTAATGACCCCAACATAAGGGCGTTCATTAGTAACTATTCTAAAGAAGCAAATATAGGCATTACGCAAAACGATAATCTAGATACAAACAGATGAAAAAGGCAGTGTACAAACCACAATGAAGTGTGTTCAATTGAACATACAGGGACTAGGAAATAAGAACAAAGACACATTTGAATCATTTTGCCATCAGCACAAAATTGACATAGCATTAATTCAAGAAACATTATTAAATCCTAATAAGTTTAAACCATATTTTAGCAACTATTATTCTTTTTTTAACGATAGAAGTGATGGTTACGGTGGAGTGGCCATCCTGATTATTAAAAAAATTAGATGTAAGGCAATTGAATTACAGAATCCTTTGAATTTTATTGTCGTCGAAACGACAAATCTCCCAGAGAATTTTATTATTTTAAACGTTTATATACCCCCTTCGAGAAATAAGGAGGAAGAAAGGGTTTTTACAACAAACCTTACAGATTTATTCTGTAAAATTCGGAACTACAGTAACAAAAATCTTTTATGTGTGGGAGACTTCAACGCTCACAAATTGGACTGGGGCAGTAGATTTCATAATAATAGGGGTGTTGTCTTGGATAATTTAACGGCAGATTGTGGCCTCAACATCTGCAACAATGGTGCATCAACATTCATTACCAATAATGGGAGACCATCGGTATTGGATGTCACGTTTACTAACCGTACGGACCTTATTAAACACTGGCACACATTGAACGTGAGGATATTTGGTTCCAGGCACATCCCTATTATTTTTCACATACATAATAGAACTCCCATTAAGAAAAAGAAAATCGTGAACTACTCTATCCTGAAAAACAATATGGAAAAGATCGAGTTTGAAAATGACATCAACAGCTTTAATAAAGCCATGAAACGCTCGATTAAGGAGGCTACTTTCTTTGTCGAAAAAATTCGTATGTCCCAAAAAAATGGTGGAAAAACAACCTGAAAGCCTTATTTCTGGAGCTGAAACAAACATCTGCTAAATTTAAGCTGAATAATAATTTCGAAAATCTCTCAGCACGACAGGAGGCCAAGTACACTTGGAAGAGGGCGGTTAGAACAGAAAAAAGAAAAACCTGGAAGGAGACAATTAACCGTATGAACCTGTCCAAAGATCCTAAAGAGATGCATGAGTTGTTTAAGAACGTCCAACATACTTTCTTTTCTCAGAACGACTGTGGCACTTGGGTAACTGAGAGAAAGATAGAATTCTTAAACCTTTGTAAACCTAGTCGGCCATTGACTGCGTTAGATGACCACCATCAGGATAATGAACATGACAGCATTGAATTTGATATCTCGGATCTCTTATGGGCACTACATAATAAGAGCAATAACTCAGCTCCCGGGGTTGATGGGATCTCATACAAACATATAAAAATGATGAATTCTGATGTCAAAAGTAAATTTTTAGAAATCCTAAACAATTACTGGGAATCCAAAACAATCCCGGCACTTTGGAAAATCATAAAAATTATTCCCATTCCCAAACCCAATAAAGATTTAAATCTTATTCAAAACTACCGCCCTATTTCATTACTGAGTGTCCCACTGAAACTAATCAACAAAATGGTGTTAAACAGACTAACTCAATTCATCAATGAACACCAAATATTATCAAAAAATTCATATGCTTTTAGGCCCAAAAAAGCCACCACACACTGTATTAATGACCTCATTAACACTGTTCAAATTAATAAAACCAATAAAATGGTCTCTGTGTGTGATGTATTTGATATAAGCCGTGCATATGAGAATGTGGACCGATCCAAATTCGCCCAAACCATGAGTCGGCTAAACATTCCACCTGATATTACTAGTTGGATGAACCAGTTTCTAAGGGAACGACTGTTGATCCTTGATGAAGTTCAGCTGGTGGTGGATAATGGACTGCCTCAGGGCAGTTACCTAAGTCCGACGTTATTCAACTTATACACCAATGAAATTCATGAATTGTCAGACGAATTCAATATCATATACCAATTTGCTGATGATTTCTTATTGCTTTCTCGGGAGAAAAATACCCAGGAAGCCATAGATAACCTTGAATTATTTGCATCGAAGTTTATTAATACATTAACTAACCTTAAGCTTCCGATTAATTTTGAGAAATCTCAATTTTTTATTTTTTCTAAAGCTAATTGCTCACAACATAATATTTACGTTAATAATCAAACCATCACGAACTCTAACAAACTTAATATCTTGGATTCTTTATATCTTGGAATCTATCCGTTCTTCCCCATTATCATGAAGTAATAAAGAAAAATAATTTTAATAAATTAACTTTTAATGTAATTAATAAACAAACTGAAGGTCTACATCCTAGCAAGGCGCTCACCTTGTTTAGGACCCACATTCGTCCCAAAATTGAGTATGCGAGAACAACTACGGCTAATATGAATAAAACAACTACCAACAAGGTAACATCCTACTTCAATCCATTTTTAAGGAAATGTCTAGGGGTCACCCCATCCACCCCGATAAATGCACTTTACGTGTTAGCCAATGAACTTCCGCCGACTCTTAGAGGGTTATGGCTCACGGCCAAAGAAATGGCAAAAAGAATTACATTCGAGCCAGAGTTTGTGGAATTATGGATTGAGAATGCGATCCTTGAAAATATTGAGTCTAGTTATGGGGAATGCTGGAGGATATTTGGCGATATTCTTAGAGACCTTCCACATCTTAAAAATAACACTCCTGCGAATAAAATACTCATCTTTAATAAGGATAAAAAAATTAATATTGTTAGTGATGAGGATTTGTTAAATGACAACCTGGGTTCCTTGCTGGGGCTCGTTCTGGATCCAAATGAAACCGCAATTTTTACCGATGCATCCAAAGACACGACCTCTGTGGGGGCGGCGTTTATTAATAAGTCTGATGAAGCCGTGGGCAAGTTCAGCTTACCTGCTGATACTTCAGTAGTGGAAGCGGAATTAGTAGCTATACTTAAAGCAGTGTAACATGCCGCTAACAGGAACCTTCCCTACGTATCTATCTTCACAGATAGTAATGTGGCCTGTGATATCGTTAATAAAAAAGACTGTGACTCTCCAACGGCACAACTCATCAAAGAAACGGTCCATTCGTCTAATATAAATAGACTGATTTTAATATGGATCCCGCCCCATAGAGGTCTGACATTTAATGAACGAGTGGATAGGTTGGCGAACGAAGCCAGATTAGATGGAACTCCATTCATCCCATCATTCTCACTAAATCAAGCCTTGAATATAATTAAAGAACGTATTTTTAGGAGATGGCAAGAGGATTTCGACCTCACATCTAGAGAAAAAGGGCGATTCTTTCACAAAATCATTAGTAAAGTTGATACTGAAAGCTGGTATAAAAAGATTAAATTCAAACACACTAAACCTAAAATCATTAAAATAGCTAATCGCCTTATTATCAATCATAGTTACAACAAAGCTTTTTTAAATAAAATTAATAAGATCCCGTCTCCAGATTGCATTCACTGTAATGTGCCTGAAAACGACTACCATATAATAATGGAATGCCCTAGATATTACAGTATGCGAGCTAAGTTTCCGATCCTAAATAGAATTAATAATAGTTTTGCTGATTCCCTAAAGGAAATAGGCCCGGAGGTTTGGGTAATATTAGCATATGAGATCGAAAAAAGAAATATCCCTTTCTGACGAAGAAGTAGTCATTTTTCTTTTCTTTTTTGGCCAAAGACCTATCAAACACTAGTCATAAGATAATAAAGTTTAAATTATTTTTGTCTGAAATAAGATGGAATCAGTCGATCATTTGGAATCTTGGATGAATCTCTGAGAACAGTAAAATATTTTATACTATGTTTTGTTTTTTTTTTTCACGTTGATCTATCTCTTAATCAATATACTACCGGTTTCGCGTTCGTTAATTATCCGTCTCGAAGTTGTTACACTTAATCGGGAGTTACTACGAAAACCATAGTTTCGCGTTACAAGATGGCTATACAATCCTTATAGGATTCAGCCAACCCGAACACATATACGCATCGCCTGTGCGGTTCAGATCACTGAGCTTATATCAGGGTTTATGCACGTGTGTTCAAAGGAGAAGGAAAAAAAAAGACAGACGTCAAGAAATATGACAGTGCTCTCTGCTCTTTGTGAGAGCTGTCAAAAAGTAGCCTGGGAGCGTAACAGCCGTCATATAGTAGGCCGGTTCACTGAACTGAAATCCTGGTTCCAGGCTTGTTGTATAGATGGTTTTGCCTAGAGCCCACCCGAGGGATTGGTAGGTCCTAAAGCGGAAATTTCCCGAGTTTTGTGAAAATTCTCCCTAATTTAATAGAGAGAATTCTCCCAATTTGAGTATGTATAAAACTGGAGTGGCCCATAAGCAAAATTTATGGGACGAGAGAAGAGCGCGTTTAATTTTTCATGGGAGAAAGAAAGAACGGGACTACTATTAATGACAACCACCAATAGGACGCGGATATTTGACAGCATTATACCTATATACAGCGTGGAGTCAGAAACCAAAACAAGCATTTTAATATCGGTTTTCTGACAGAAAACTCACAAAAACAAGAAACGCGCACATCATATCTAAATACTTAATGTTTTACCTAGAAAATGACACCCCCGTCTTAGGGATACGCTGGTTATTTTTGCAGCCACCGACGAGGCATTTCAATTTACCACAACTAACTACCGCACCAATTTGTCCTACCGGAAATTTCACTACTGTCTTCCCTACATAATCGCGGCTCGTTACACACAAAAGCCGGCTCCAAACTTTCGCGAATTAAACTGTATTCACTATTTTCACGAAATGCTTGACAGCGTTGTGCACAATTGGAGAATGACAATCTTAAAACCGTTAACTTTACTCTCCCAGCTCTCGTCTTTTTCAAGAAGAAGATTGTCCCATCGCGGCTTGCTTCGAAAATAACCTGAAGCACAGAGTGGGGATAGTACTATTACCGATCTGTTCTATTTAAATCTATGATTTAAATAGAACAGATCTGTTCCTACACTGACCGGCAGTAAAGGAAAAATTCGAATTGCATCTCACCGTAGTCGCGTTTGGGTGCAGCACTCTGTCGCATACGAAGCAGATCCATGGTCCTGGGTTTCTCTCAATGCCGGCGCGGAGAAGTAGCACTGAGAGCAGTTGCACCGAGATGTTTTGCTCCCAGTGAACATAAAAAGACGATACGAGGCATGTAACATACTGTAATGAGCGAAACCACGAAACCAAAGCAGGTTCGTTAGATATTCTTATGCTGAATAATAAAACACTTCGATTGAAAAACACACACTTTATTTACAAAACGAACTAACTATATACACGCGTACTAACAACCAACGTCAAAATGTCAAACTAGCTTTAACTATAACGACGGCACTATAGCGATCCAACCGCCACTGAGTGTCGAGTCTGACTACTACTTCACGACTGCTCCTTCGTTCGGTGACATCTGCCTTTTATAGGTGGAGATCCATGCTTTCGTCAATTAGCGAAGACTCCAGATTTTTCGAGATGTTCCAGTCTCGGGTGCTTACTCAACGAAGGTTGCTTCAATGTTTCTGTTTGGAGAAGGTTCTAGACTATAGATGGCTCGAGAATAGCCTAGTGCCCCGTCAGCTGGGATTTGTTATCGATCATTCGAGATTATGACGAAGCTTAGTACAGTGTGGGTCGTAAAAGATACCCACCCCGTACACGCAACAATACAAACACACTTTTCTTCTGGCATTGAACGGTTTTGGCAGCTCTTGTCCGTTGTAAAACGGGTCGCTCCGGTGCGTTGAACCGGCTGCCGCAGGAACGAGTTTACAGGTCGTCGTAACTCCTGCCAACATCCGGTGAAAGATAGTGATGGAAAGCTACTTATCTTGGAAGAAGATCAAATGAGGCGATGGAAAGAACACTTCGCCGCGGTCTTGAACCGTGTAACCTCTGGTGATGTTCCCCCTCATATAGATAATTTAGCTAACCAGCAAAATGTGCATATACGGTCCACTGCTCCGACTAACGAGGAATTAGTCGCTGCAATTATTGCACTAAAACGAGGAAAGGCCGTCGGACTTGACGGTATCCCTGCCGAACTTTATCAAGCAGCTCCAAGCATAACTGCCGATTTGCTGCACCCACTTGTTGATAAAGCATGGAATACAGAGACCTTCCCCACTGAGTGGAAGGAAGGTTTGATCATCAAACTTCCAAAGAAGGGTAGCCTCACGACTGTAATAATTGGAGAGGCATTCGTGTGCTCCCTGCCGTTGCCAAGATAATAGCTAAAATCGTCCTGGAAAGACTAAAGGCCCACTTAGAAAGCACAATTGATGAAGAGCAGGCTGGTTTTCGATCCGATCGACACAGGATTACCACCTTGCGAATCATCATCGAGCAATGCGCTGAATACGATTCTCCGCTTCATTTGCTTTTCATCGATTTCGAGAAGGCTTTCGATAGTGTAAACCGGGATTCTTTTGTGTATGGGTGGCCTTGCGCAGGAGAGGCATCCGTGAGAGGCTTGTAGCTATTATTAAGGCAACCTATGACGGCGCGAAATGTCGCATTCTACATAAAGGTAAGTTATCGGGGGACTTTGAGGTTGGCAGTGAAGTTCGGCACGGGTGCATCCTCTCACCGATCCTATTCCTCATAGTGATCGGTGATGCGTTGCATGCAGCCCTATCTGGACTAGAGAGAGGAATCCAATGGACTTTGACATTTTATCTACAACATCTTGACTACGCTGACGACATATGCCTACTCTCCCACAAAATCATGGATCTGTCCGCAATGGCGTTAGATCTCGAGAGCGAGGCAAGCAAGGTTGGGCTAAAGATTGATACCAAGAAGACCAAGGTACTATGCTTGAGCATAAGGACCACCACAAAATCAATTGGTCCTCTGTTGATCAGCGCAGAACACAAAATCAGACCGACCACTTCGCCATTAGTAAAAGATTCAAGAGTTGCCTCCTGGACGTACGAAACAAGAAGGGTACCGATATTGGGATGGGAAGAGATCTTATGATTGCTAATGTTCGATTGCGTATTGCATCCGTGCGCCATCCTAGCGACGAAAGACCCAGACGCCGCAAATTCAATATCAAAATCCAGCTGTAAACGGAGCATGGTTTGGATTTGTGCAATGGAGAGTTTCATATGCTCAGTATACACCTGCGACCAGCTGATTTGACGATCAGATGATTTGCGTCACGAAATATCTTGTATTTCTAAGGCCCCAACCAGATTGAACGCAGAATGCAGCAGCAGCGGCAGAAGCAACAACAACAACACGTAGATCTGTCATCGCCGCTGTGTCACCGCGACAGATCTCCCTGTTGTTGTTGTTGCTTCTGCCGCTGCTGCTGCATTCTGCGTTCAATCTGGTTAGGGCCTAAAATCTGAACCAAAAGGAAAAAGAAGAAGAGGCAGAAGTTGTGAACTTTCGTCATTTTAGTGTGGGGATTGCGGAAGTTTACGACGAATACAACATTTACGACAGCCGGAATATGAAAAGTTTTCCTTCGCGTTGCCCGACGGCGGTGAACATTAAGATGGACATCTTTTGCATCGGAAATTCAAATTTTCGCAGGCCAAATCCAAAATCCCTCATCGAATCCGAACATCAACCGGGGAGATTTCGGATTAGACGGTAAAAAATTTGGATTCTGGGCGCAAATACGTGTCCTCCTTTGTAACACCTTTCACTAAACTCCTTGTTCCGACTTTCCAACTTGTACAGCATATCGTTGAACATATTCTCGGCAATCGCAGTTCGTCGAAAAGGTGGCTCGGTCGGGAGGAGTGATGCCAACCATTGATTCCTGAAAGAGTGACCTGGGAATTATACTGTGCGCGAATTACGTCCACAAGTCGCAGTCAACGAAAATCAGCTGTTCGGCCTGTTATAGTCAAATCTCTTGTTCGCGTCCTTTTGACACATTTGAACTGTGAAAAACTGGCTTCCTAACAAACTTGAAACACTTTTTTGAATCAAGAATAGAAACATGCACTTCCAAGCCCAACTAACAATTTTGTTCTTATAGAGATCTTCAAGGATTTTATAAGAACTACATTTAGTTTCAGCTAAGACTTATTGACTTGCAAATTGTTCTGATAGAAATCTTAAAGAACGTTTCTAGCCAAAAAGTGGCGTATGAAATTATGAGTATAAAGTAGTATTTTAAGAATTCTTCAAGTCTTCTTGACAGCTCTAACTAGAGAACTTATCAGAAAGATATCAGTAAAAGTACGTATAAGTGATTTACAGTAATCTGCTATACATACATAGATCACCTTTTAGAATATTAACTAAGGCGGCTATTACACTATAAAAGTTCTTTTACAAATATATTTGACGAACGATATTTCAAAAGAACTTTTATGAATGATATTAGACGCTAAAGGGGGAAGGTGTGTAAGCATATTAGAAAAGTAGTTGAAACAAGCAACGTCCATGTCGCAAATCTTTTCTTAGGCGGCTATTACACTATAAAAGTTCTTTGAAAATAGCTTTCATTAAAGATATTTGTAAAAGAACTTTTATAGTGTAGTAGCCGCCTAAGAGACTAAGATTTCTATTGGTTTTCAGTAAGTAAATTTGATGCTTATTGTAGCATTAAGTGGAATTCATGATACTTTTGGAAGTTCTCTATAAAAATACGAATGGAGTTGAAATTCATACTTGTATTATTGGTCTGATGCATTTTTTCGCAGTGGATTTTGTCGATTTGATAGTCAAATTTTCTCTGCGAAAGAAATTTTTCTGATCAAATGCTGTACAAAACTCCCAAAAAAACGAATCCCTCTCGAAATTTAGCATACATGTACATTTAATGTTCATCATGAATTAAATGTACTTTTTGCATAGTAGCTAATAGTGGCCTAAAATGTATTAAACACGTTCTTATTTTCTTGTCAGACCCTAAGAAATACATTTAAAATAAAAATATCCAAAGTCACCAAAGTATTGAAGAGATTAATTTCTGGCGCAATAATAACCAAACAGTCGAAAAAGATGGCGGTTCTCTCAAGCTCTATTTTAAAGAACTTATAAGTGTTTAGTTAAGTTTGTTGCTCCCATAAGTAAATTATAATAACTTCTTCCTATTAAACTTTTCTTCAAAATTGCAATTAAACTATATCTTTCCCTACAACCTTCGCCTGACTTCTTTAAGTATCAGAGTGTATAGCTTTCTCATTTAAAGCCGTTCTACTCATCTCTATTTAAGCTAAAATATTACAACCCTGAAACAGGAATATATTCTTGATCAAGCTTATTATACAAGCAGTACGAGAGTTGACAAACGGCAATTATTTCCTATAATGGTTAAGTTAGACCTACACTGCATTAACACTTAGAATGGTCTAAAGCAAAAACTTTAAAAGGATCTTTTCTAATAACACACTTGCAAAAATTACTTTTAAGGCTATAATCTGAACAAAATGCCTTTAAAGTTTTCATCGAGCTTCCAATCTGCACTAAAGACTTTTTACACGTCTTTTCTTTTAAAAGTTACAACAGATTCAGGTATTAGTTTTACTTTTTAGCAGAATGCCTAATAAATATCTTTAACGTAATATTTCGTTCCGAAAGGTTTAATACCGAGATTATAAGAGTTTTGGTTCTCACCTCAAGAGCAAATTGTTAGTTGGGAGCGCATAACAGTGATGGCTGAATTATAGTATGCGCGAACAACGCGGCTTCTGCTGTCAAATAAAGTTGAACCAATGTATTTCAGATGACGATAAGTATACTGTGCGCGAACAACACGTCGCTCACGTCGCAAAAGTTGAGACGAGTTCAACTTTGTCGCAATCAACGAGCCGCGAAATATCAATTCACAATAGGCACGTGGTTTAAAAATTAATTTAAATGTGGGTGATCATTTGTTTTGTTGTAAGTTACTGTTATGCGCTTGGAAGTGCATGTTTCTATTCTTAATTCAAAAAAGTGTTCCAAGTTTGTTAGCAAGCCAGATTTTCACAGCTCAAATGTGTCAAAAGAACGCCAACAAGAGATTTGACTATAACTGGCTGCACAGCTGATTTTCGTTGACTGCGACTTGTGGACGTAATTCGCGCACAGTATAATTCCGAGGTGAGACTTCGATAGTTTACGCCCTCCACTGGAAGGTTGGGCCTCGTAGCTAGAATGCTAATCAGTTCAGGAACCAGGTCTTTCCACCTGTTAAACAAATATCACCAATACCGGACAATAGCAGTTGAATATAGTGAATCCACCACTACTTCTCCTCTTACCCGAAACACTTCGGATCGTCCATTTTCAAGGAGTCCAAAGAATATTCAACAATTTCGATCAGTTGATCGGAAAGTCAAACATCTTGGCAGTGTGAGAATTAACTGCCGCCAACTTTTCGAATATAATTCCGGGGATTACCCAGAGTAACGCAACAACTGATCCCAGTTTTCAGACTGTTCTCGCTGCTCTTCACGTCTATCGCGTCTATCTGACTGGGTCGATAGTGCAGTGCAGTTTTGAAAGTTTTATATGTCCAAATCCAAACATTTCCCACCCGGACGTTATCGCGCAGAATTTCATAACATTTGATTATTTTGTATCCATTTTATGGTTTATCGCAAGTTAAATATCAACAATGGCATCGGATTTGGAGAAAGAGATCATACAACATTGCGAGCGCCACAAAATCGTCGACTTGCAGCAATTGGTTAGGAAAACTCCGGCAATCAAGGCAAGACCACCACCAGTTGCTGGATCTCCAATTTATTAACAAGTATTTTCGTCTTTTAGTTAATGGAAATTCTGGAGCAGCGTGTCGGTCGATGTGACTGCAATATATTGTGGATCGGTTTGCTACGTGGTTTTGACGATACCAAAGATTCGGTTGATAAAAGATACTTGTGCGTGAAGATGTTCCTCAAACAAATCAACAAAGTGGAATTGTCCTACAAACAAACGTACGTACGTACGTAAAAATTGATTGTGAAGAATCTTTGTACGATGAAATGGCCTGCAACCGTGCTAACGCCAATTGCGAATATGTTTAGGTGAGTGATTGAAAGGGGAGTGGTTAAAATGGGCGTTTGAGCAACAGTTATGAAACGTAGGTCAAATAAAAGCTTGAACATAGTACTCTAGAACTGAGTGGACGGAAGGATTGATAATCAACTTCCAAAAAAGGGGACAACCTTACAGATTGCAATAATTGGAGAGGCATTTGTGCCCTTCCTTCCGTTGTCGCAATAATAGCTGAATTCGTCCTGGAAAGTCCCCAGAAAGCAATTCTTCCACTAAAAAGTGAATTTCAGTTCAGCGGTATAAATTGAACATCTTTAAAGTTAGTGAGATAAGATGCTGGAATAGCGTATAATACATCTCTGCAACGCGAAGCACTGTAATGTACTTGGGTAAGGCTACCGGCAGTGGTCGTGAGTCAAGCGTAGGGCTCCTTTCAACCAGAGCCGGACGAAGTTGTCTCTTATCCTGGGATCCGGTCTCCGACAGAGCCATAACCTCCAGGCTCCGGACCAAAATGAGAAACATCACAATTATGCAATGCTACACTCCAACTGTATGTGATGGGGAGACACGGTCTTGGTGACCGTAACGACAACGGTGAAAGATTTGTAGAGTTCTGCAACTTTCACAGTCTCTTCGGTGGGTCCATGTTTGAGCATAAAGACTGCACAGACCACAAAATCAGATCGACAACTTTGCCATTAGCAAAAGATTCAAAAGTTGCCTTCTGGACGTGCGAAATAAGTGGGACGTCGATATTGAAATAGGAAGAGATTATCATTATCTTACGACCGCTAATGTTCGATTGCGTATAAAAGCCGTGCGCCGTCCTAATGACAAGAGATCCAGACGCCATAAATTGGACGCCGCTCGACTCAAAAATTCAGCTGTTCTACAGCAGTACAACGACAATCTTGCGCGGAAAGTAGCTGAGATAACTACCCAGGTAATGATCTGAAGGAACACGGGAATGCCATAAAAAATGCGTACAAAAAAAACAGCGCAGATACCATCTTTGGCAAACACCCGGCATAAGCCTTGGATGTTCGACGCATCATGACAGCGGATTGTTGGAAGGAAGCAACTGAAGGCACGTTTAGTTGCATCATCAGATGAGAATCAAAGTAGCATCGAGCTTCTTTACTGCCAGAATGCTTGAGAAGTTCAGCGTAGTGTGCGACGCCAAAAAAGAGGATATGCGAACTCTCGACTGGCCTCGGCAGAAGAACTCACAAAAAACGACAACCCAAACGCCGTATACGGTTGTTGTATTGTAGTAAGAACGTCTTCTGGCGACTATGTGTTATGAGTCCATTACGGTCCGTTTTTTAGATTCGGAAATGACTCGTATTTATTAGCGGCCCGCGAATCGATTTTATGAACCGTTTGTGATTTGTATTCATGAAGCATGGAGACAGTTTTTTCTCTCTCCTTTGATCAACGTCCTGCTTTGTTCTTGATAAACCTCTGGTTTCACAGAAGCGCACAGGTAAGACAAGCAATGTGGTCGATTGGCCGAATGTTGTTGTAGGCGCAACGCATTCAAGTAAAAATATATGTGTGTGAGTTATGTCAGCAGCGGCTTCCTCTCCCACAGTGTCGAGGCCTAGAAAGATAGCGGCAACGGCATCAATGGCTGCATTCTGGGAAAAATTTTCCGCTACGAACGCTACATCCCCTCCACTACACATTTGAGGAGACGCTACCTGTCACAAGATTTCTTTCGGGATTGAACCGCTACATATCAAATATCTGACAAACAGGTGACACCGCAAATTACGAACCTCCCACAAAGCTCTGAGTGTTAGCGAGGTGGGAGCAGCAGAAGATTGAAAGATGTGATTGACATCATGAGGTGTGACATTACAAGCTGGACATACGTTTGGAATGTTGTTATCGATGGCAGACAACTTCGAGTTAAGACGAGAGTATCACCCAGATCGCAGTTGTACAAGCGTGGTTCTGGCCGATCTAGGTAGACTGCTCTCAGTAGGAGAAATGGTGGGTGGCCGGTATAAAAGTACAATGTTGGAGTTTAGTTCCGCAATCGATTTTTGGACTTCCTCGCGATGTAAGGTGGTTAAACCAGCTCTATAGGCGGCTTCGCCGAATGGCTTCTAAATTTCTGGAGATCTTTCTCAGGATCCCTCTGGATTTGTCGGATGTTACGCGGAGGCGGTGTTTTGTCCATGAGTTGATAGTTCGGGTGGTCACTTCGGTAGCAGCCTAACCTACCAAGTATTGTTTCGCGAAGAGGGTGTTGTGGCTTTATGCAGCATGTTGGTCTCTTATTGGAGGTGATCTTGATATGGCATCAAGTGACACCCTGTCACTGTGCGTAAAACTGCGTTTTGACAGGACTGTATGTGCTTCCATTGTGTCACTCAGGCTCTGAGACCAGGTAGGTGCTGCGTAATTGGCCACTGATCTTCCAATGACTTTGTACGTTACAAGTAGGGTCTCTTTATCCATTGCCCACGAGCTTCTAGCGAGCGCTTTGAGAATCTTATCGCGAGCTCTCATTTTATCGCATATTGTGGAAGCATGGGCAGATGATAGTGTCATACTATCCAAGGTAAGACCAAGAATTTTCGAATGATTGGCGGTGGGAATGGGTTGGTCTCCAACTGACATGTTCAGCTGTTGTTCCACCTCCTTGGTCCAAGATGTAAACAATGTGGCAGATGACTTCGGCGCTGCGATTAACAAGTTTTTGTTGGTGAAAAGGCGTCGAGTACGTCAAGGTGGCTGTTGATCATTGCACACATCAGTGGAATGTTGTTGTTGTAGCAACGCCTTCTGGCGTCGAAGGGGGTTTGGTAGCTCTTGGCGGTTGTTGCTGAACGGCTCGCTCCGGTGCGTAGAACCAGCTGCCGTAGGAGCGATCAATGGATTGTCGTTACCGGTGGCTCACATTGAACAAACATCACCTCGTCCCCCCTCCATTCAGCCCTGGTGGGGAATTTGGTAGAGAAGCTTCTATTAAACCTTAGTTTGGGCATAGTGAAGTTTGTTTTTACGTTGACCACATCTCGTGGCAACTGGTTGAGGATGTTGCTATGGCCGTACGGCTTGGCAGTCCAGGCTCCCGAGTCTTTGAGCCTGACTGCACTGCATGTCGCCAACTGTTTAATAAAGAGGTCTATTGGTGGAAGATACAGGATCACGTTTAGCGCTTCCCTCGGGCAAGTTCGTATGGCAACTGTAGTGCCAACACATACCGTCCTTTGCACCCTGCCAAGTTTTGTTATGTTATATCCTTTAGCAAGTGCTGGCCACCAAACTAATGACCCATATGAGAGAATCGGACGGACTACTGCTGTGTACATCAGAGGACCATATTTGGCTTAAGGCCCCATTTTTTCCGAAGGTTTTACAGGTTTACAGGCGTAGAAAGCTATGTAGGCTTTCTTCATCCCCTCTTCAATATTTAACTTCCAGCTGAGCTTCGTATCTAAAATGACACCTAGGTACTTTGCGCTGGTTGATAGTTGGAGTAACTGACCGTTTAGTTTAGGGAGGGTAAAATGCGGTACTTTGATTTTAGTGGTAAATATCATAGCATCAGTTCAGTCTTGCCTGGATTAACGCCCAGTCCACAGCTTGTGGCCCAGAGCCCTTTCCATGATTTGACTTATCACGGAGAGGCTTTGGCTGTGGGCGCGGAAATACTTTCACAGAAAAAACGCGTTACTGGTTTTTAATGGTTTTTTATTGAACAAATTCAAAATTAACAAATTCAGATGTATAATGTCGCGCGATAGATACTGCTAGCAACTGTCGTCAAAGATACGACTTGTATCTTTTTATATTCGCATATTCCGCTGACTCGACGGCGTGTGCACGGTGGCTATGTCGTACGATGATCCAGGCCTGCAGACATCGTACGTGTGCATCGTCAGCAGAATGATATGGTGCATGCTATCGGATGACATGCAGACGCGGTGGTCAGCACATAGTGTGAGAATATGTGCGGGACAACAATCGAGTGAATGGAATGTTTTCCATTGTAACCCGAGATTGTTTGTCCGCCACAAGGCACATTCCTGACACTACTATTGCCACATCATCCGCGTACGCGACCACTTTAATCCTTTCCCTGTCAAGCCTTGTTAGGATTTTGTTGATGACCACTAGCCATAGTAGTGGAGAGATGACGCCTCCCTGAGGTGTCCCTCTGCATACAAATCTGAGATGGCTGTATCCCAAGTCCGCATGAATAATTCTAGATCTTAGCAGAGGATATTATAGTTTGCAGCTACTGGACCCGGAGTAAGGTTGTGCTGCTGCATGGATACTTGTTGGGGACAGCTGCGCGCCCAAGGTCGTAATGTTGTGGTTGTAGTAGCGATGCTCCAAATACTGCAGTTCTTCTTGCATCGAGGGGGTTTAGCAGCTCTTGACTGTCGAAAAACGGGTCGTTCCGGTACGAAGAACCGGCTGCAGCAGGAACGGGAACGCCCAAGGTTGTTATTGTAGCGACATTTGGGGTTCATCGTAGGGCGTCACTTAAAAACGCCTCCTCGTCTTCTTCTTCTATGTCGAGGCCAAGGAAAAATGCGACCTCGATGGGGTTTTCCCACAAAGATATAGGTGTTAAGTTGGTGGGGGCCTCTGGGCGTTCAAGCAGATGTCTGACGTCGTGTGGAGTGCCATTGCAAGCGGGGCACGTGTTGTTGATGTTTCGATCGATTCGAGACAGGTATGAGTTTAGCCTCGAACACCATCCAGATCGGAGCTGCGCTAGGGTGGTTCTAGTACCTAGTACGCCTAGGCAGCGTAACTTCGTTGGAAGATATGTTTGGTGGACGGGACTGGAGTACCGGATTGGAGCGAAGGTCTTGGATCGATCGTCGTGCCTCCTCAGTGTGTGTCGATGCAATGGCAGTCTTGTAAGTTTCGTTGTCAAACGGCTCCCTCTTGAACCTTTGGACCTCCCTCTCAAGGTCCCTTAGATTACCTCTAATGTTTCTGGGTGGGGGAGTTTTATCCATGAGATGTTGGTTAGGATGTTCGCTGCGATAGCACCCGACAAGATATTGGTTGGACAGCAGGAGGTTGTGTTGTTTGACTGGTAGCATGTTGGTTTGGTTTCGGATGGTTGACTGTGGGGATTGGTATGTTACCTATGTTTACATTCAGCTGTGTGTTGACCTCCTCGGTCCAAGATGTGAATAGGGTTGCTGTAGATTTAGGAGCTGATAACTGTAGGTTACGATTGGCGAAGAAGGGCATGTAACACACAAACACACTTTCCTTCTTGCATTGAAGCGTAAAATCCGTAGACAGATTCACAACCGAACCACAGATAGCATACCTGTTTTCACCACGGACGAAGTAGTTGCAGCTATAAGGAAGGCAAACAACTCGAAAGTATTGGGACCAGATGGCATTTCAATGACTATGCTCAAACACCTCGATCTGCCAGCCATCAACTATCTCACGGCTACGTACAATCTATCCATCTCCTCGTTGATCGTTCCGGAAATCTGGAAAAAGGGAGAGTCATCCCAATACTAAAACCTGGGAAGAAAGCGACACTCGGCGAATCCTATCGTCCAATAACTTTACTGTCACCAGTTGCCAAAACGCTGGAAGCACTAATTCACCCTGTTCTTACAGCCCACATCCAGCTCGCTGATCACCAACATGGCTTCCGAAGCATGCACAGTACGACCACGGCCTTGGATGCCATTACATCCCGCATCCATAATGGCCTCAACCAGGCTGGTCCGTGTGACAGAACAATATTGGTGGCGCTTGACCTGTCGAAGGCCTTCGACACTGTCAGCCATTCAGCGCTTTTGTCTGATATCAACTGTTCATCGCTTCCGACGCAAATAGTGAAATGGATTGCCAATTATCTCGCTGGCAGGCAATCCTATACAGAATTCAGGAACAGCAAATCAAAGCTTAGGAAGATCAAACAAGGGGTACCTCAAGGAGGAGTTCTATCTCCTACCTTGTTCAATCTATACCTCTCAGGACTCCCAGCACCACCTGAAGGGATCGATATTGTCTCCTACGCTGACGACTGTTCCATTCTAGCAACAGGGAATGACATAGTGGTTATGTGCAGAAACATCAACGGTTATCTTGAACGACTAAACTCGTTCTTCATAAACAAGGACCTGACCGTCTCAGCGCCCAAATCCTCGGCAACCCTATTCACCACCTGGACGAAGGAGGTCAAGATGCAGCTTGATATCTCGATCGGGAATCATCCTATTCCTACTATAAATCATCCTAAAATCCGAGGAGTTACGCTAGATAGCATGGCCACATCATCACCCCATGCCTCAACTGTATGCGATAGGATGCGCAGTAGGAATAAGATCCTCAAAGCCCTGGCCGGTAGCACCTGGGGCAAAGACAAAGAAACTCTACTGGTCACGTACAAAGCAGTCGGAAGATCAGTGGCCAACTATGCGGCTCCTGTGTGATTGCAGAATCTCTGTGACACGCAATGGAAGAAGATTCAAACGTGCCAAAACGCCGCTCTCCGCACTGTTACAGGCTGTCTCCTGATGTCACCCCAGGACCATCTACATCAGGAAACCAGGATGACGCCTTTAAGAGATCACAGCCAGCTTCTTGCCAAGCAATACCCGGTGGGCTGCTATCGTAGTGATCACCCTAACTTCAATCTCATGGATAAGACGCCGCCGCCCAAACATGTGAGGCGCGATCTGAGGGACCTTGAAAGAGACGTCCAGAGATACAAAAGGGAACCATTTGATACTAGCGCACATAGATCGGCCATCGCAGCAATATATCGTGAAGAGGTCAACAAGTCAATAGCAAGCTTAGGTTCGAATCCAGTGCTCTCGTCCATACCACCAACGATATCTCAGGAAGAGGAAAGACTTCCGAGAGCTACGAGAACAACACTCGCCCAACTTCGGTCAGGCTGGTATTCGCGACTGAACTCCTACCTATCTCGCATAGACCAGGACGTCTCAAAAATCTGTCCTGCTTGTAACGGAACCCCTCACGACGTAAACCATATCTTTCACTGCCCAGCTGCACCCACTCACCTGACTCCAAGATCGCTGTGGGAGAACCCAATAGAGGCAGCTAACTTTCTATCCCTCAACACCGGGGATGAAGACGAAACCGTAGGCATGTAACAGACAAACACATCGAATTCTGACCATTGCTACAACAACTAGTTGGGTGAACCAGTTCCTAAGGGAACGACTGCTGATCCTTGATGAAGCTCAGCTGGTGGTGGATAATGAACTGCTTCAGGGCAGTTGCCTAAGTCCGACGTTATTCAACTTATACACCAATGAAATTCATGAATTGTCTGATGAATTCAATATCATATACCAATTTGCCGATGATTTCTTATTGCTTCCTCGGGTGAAGAATACCCAGGAAGCCATAGGTAACCTTGAATTATTTGCATCGAAATTTATTAATACACTAACTAATCTTAAGCTTCCGGTTAATTTTGAGAAATCTCAATTTTTTATTTTTTCAAAAGCTATTTTAATTGCTCACAACATAATATTAACGTTAATAATCAAACTATCACGAATTCTAAGAAACTTAAATATCTTGGAATCTATCGGTTCTTCCCCATTATCATGAAGTAATAAAGAAAAATAATTTTAATAAATTAACTTTTAATGTAAATTATAAACAAACTGAAGGCCTACACCCTAGCAAGGCGCTCACCTTGTTTAGGACCCACATTCGTCCCAAAATCGAGTATGCGAGAACAACCACGGCAAATATGAATACCACAACTACCAACAAGGTCATCCTATTTCAATCCATTTTTAACGAAATGTCTAGGGGCCACCCCATCCACCCCGATAAACGCACTTTACGTGTTGGCCAATGAACTTCCGCCGACTCTTATAGGGTTATGGCTCACGGCCAAAGAAATGGCAAAAAGAATTACATTCGACCCAGAGTTCGTGGAATTATGGATTGAGAATATGATCCTTGCAAATATTGAGTCTAGTTATGGGGAGTGCTGGAGGCTATTTGGTGACGTTCTTAAAAACCTTCCACATATTAAAAGTAATACTCCTGCGGACAAAATGCTCATCTTTAATAAAGATAAAAAATTTAATATTGTAAGAGATGAGGATTTATTACATGACAACCTGGGATCCTTGTTAGGGCTCGTTCTGGAACGAAATGAAACCTCATTTTTTACCGATGCATCCAAAGACACGACCTCTGTGGGGCGGCGTTTATTAATAAGTCTGATGAAGCCTTGGGTAAGTTCAGCTTACCTGCTGACACTTCAGTAGTACATAGAAGCTGAATTAGTAGCTATACTTAAAGCAGTGCAACATGCCGCTAACAGGAACCTTCCATACGTATCTATCTTCACAGATAGTAATGTGGCCTGTGATATCCTTAATAAAAAAGACTGTGATTCTCCAACTGCACAACTCAACAAAGAAACGGTCCATTCATCTAATATAAATAGACTGATTTTAATATGGATCCCGTCCCATAGGGGTCTGACGTTTAATGAACGAGTGGATAGGTTGGCGAACGAAGCCAGATTAGATGGAACTCCATTCATTGATTCATTCCATCATTCTCACTAAATCAAGCCTTGAGTATAATTAAAGAACGTATTTTTAGGAGATGGCAAGAGGATTTAGATCTCACATCTAGACAAAAAGGGCGGTTCTTTCACAAAATCATTAGTAAAGTAGATACTGAAAGCTGGTATAAAAAGATTAAATTCAAACATACTAAACCTAAAATCATTAAAACAGCTAATCGCCTTATTATCAATCACAGTTACAACAAAGCGTTTTTAAATAAAATTAATAAGATCCCGTCTCCGGATTGCACTCACTGAATTTGCCTGAAAATAACTACCATCTAATAATGAAATGCCCTAGATATTACAGTATGAGAGCTAAGTTTCCGATCCTAAATAGAATTAATAATAGTTTTGTTGATTCCCTAAAGGAAATAGGCCCGGTGGGATGGGTAATATTAGCATATGAGATCGAAAAAAGAAATATCCCTTTCTGACGGAGAAGTAGTCATTTTTTCCTTTTTTGGCCAAAGACCTCTTAAACACTAGTCATAAGACAATAAAGTAATAAAGATTAATTTAGTTTTTTTTTTCTGAAATAAGATGGAATCAGTCGATCACTTAGAATCTTGGATAAATCTCTGAGAACAGTAAAATATTTTATAGTATGTGTTGTTTTTTTTCACGCTGATCTATCTCTTAATCAATATACTACCGGTTTCGCCTTCGTTCATTATCCGTCTCGAAGTCATTAGACTAAATCGGGAGTTACTACGAAAACCACAGTTTCGCGTTGCAAGATGGCTATACAATCCTTATAGGATTCAGCCAACCCGAACACATATACGCATCGCCTGTGCGGCTCAGATCACTGAGCTTATATCAGGGTTTATGCACGTGTGTTCAAAGGAGAAGGAAAAAAAATGTAAACGTGACCATGGCAAGTGATTTTGCTGTCTCAGCTAATAATTGGGTAAACACAATGAATAAAAAAGATAAGAAAGCTAGGAGATATACTGATTTCTCGTGTTCAGAAAACGATGATAAAGTGATGATCAAAATAAAATAAGGAAAAAAAAAAACTAAATTGGCATCTGAAAAAACAGAAAGAAGCGTCTTGGTGGGTAATCAAATTCAGATTAATGAAGATTGCTTGGAAGCTAGTACCGAACAAAATATACAAAACAATGGGAAAATAAATTATAATACGGGTCAAATACATGACAAATACTTTGTATCTAAATGATATTCGTATGTTTAACAAAATTTCTTTGAACTTAAGACAGAGCATTGACAATGGTATTAAACTTAACAAGTCTCGTGCTAAAGTCTTCTTCAAATCAGCTTCTGAAGCGAACATATTTGTTAATCAGGCTAAATTCTCCCAACGGAATTAGTGTCTATATTCCGAATAATCATGCAAATAAGATTGGCATAATCCGTGATGTCCCCACTGATATCGAGGATGATGAATTGTATGAAATGATAAGGTCAGATGTTAAAGTTATTAAAGTTGGGAGGTTTAAGAGGAAAGATCCTGAAAACAGGGATAAACTTATTCCGCTAAAACTTGTCAAAATAACTTTTAACAGTAGCAGATTGCCAACGTCTGTCAAATTACTGTACAGCACTAGGAAGGTCCAACATTTCTTTTATAAAGTAAAACAATCTAACAAGTGCTTTAGATTGGGACAAATTGATAAATGGTGCAAAACCAAAGATAATAGATGCATGCATTGCGGCAGCTCACCATCTTGCAACCCATATGTCAATTAAAGAAATGCATTCTATGTAAGGGCGTAGGTCACAACCCGTTGTCTCCAGACTGTCGGAAAAAACAGCAAGAAAAAGATTTGATTAGGATAATGTAACAATGGAACTCGGAGGACGAGGGTTGGTGCGGCCGTGAAGGCCTAATGACACTACTTGTCGAAGAACCACTCTCTGTTGACCACCCATGACGTGCGCTGGCAGACCAGCTCAGCTGTCGGGAGTAGCGGGGTGGGCGAAAACACGGCAGTCATCAGCCCCCTCCATTGGTGTACAAAAGAAGTTATCGCACGTCAGCCCGTTATACAAAATTCAAAAATACTCTAAAACCCGCGATGAAACAATAGCAAGTAAACAAGCAAAAAAAATGAGAAAAACTAGTGGTGGTGCCTGCGCACCAAACTCCCTAAGACTCGAAACACAAAGTCCCGTGCAGGGACAGGGGCTGCATCAGCCAAACTACAAACTGTGGCACTAAGGCCAACAAACGATAATAACGAGGAGAACCGTCCAATCAGGACAGATCCGCTTCCTCCTCAGGTCAGTGAGCCTATCGATGTTTAACGGCTCCGTATGGGCCCCAGATGTTGTGGGCCCGGCGCGACTTAGCCCTCCCAACCATGGGTTTCAGGCGCCTTTCTTATTAGAAACCCCCAAAGCTTTTCCAAAAAAATTCAAGGCGAGAGAGAGGGGGAGAGGGAGAAAGAGGCTCTTTAGCCCATCATATTTATTTTTATCTGTAGGCCTAAATAGGAATTCATTAAAATCAGGCTAACAGAGAAAATGAGGATACTTAATGAATATTGCAATTGTAACATTTATGCATTCAAGGCAAATGTACATATAATTGCGATCCTACATATGTTTGATATTAAAGGAAATTAGTCTGATCAAGGATGTGTTCTCCTTTCTCAATTAGACTCCAAATTTTCCCATCATTGTCGTTGTATTTTTAATTTGTAATATTAAAATATTATATATATATATATTTTTTTTTTTTTTTTTTTTGTTTTATAATAAATTCAATTCAAACTTATTGGCGCTTGTGTTATCATATTTGATGAAATGGTACGCAATACGTAAATAATAAGTGATTTCCAATTAAAGGCATCTTTGAAATCATCCATGGAGAAAATCGACTATAAAATCTTTTATCCTCTGAAGATGCCCACCAAATATGGATCGATCGACAAATATTTGTCGAAATCATCAATTTCCCAAAAATGTCAACGTTTTGACCAGTGATGATTTTTCACATCTAAGGCAAAAACCATAGACGGGATTTTGTAAGGGTGGTTGAGTGATTTCAATCAAATTGACATCCTCATCTTTATTGAAACCACGATGTTGCCTATCTTCTTCAGTGCAGCAGACAACTTGCCAAATTGTTTTGCCACCCAAATTGGTGTCTTTGCGATATAAACGGGTCCAAAAAGAAAATGCCAACTACCCGAGTTTTTTAATCATAACCGAGGGGTGCAACATGCAGACTACTCGCCTCTAAATTTGGAAGTATGGGCTGTATCTTGTCCGGTTCCATCCGAAAGTGCATTACCGCATACAACATTAAGATTCTATTACGTAATGATATCTATTGCAAGACAATGTCGGTATCGAAGCAAATTTTCTGTGTTATGTCGAAGACCTTGAAGACGTAGGAATCGCCGCCAGAACATCTGATCATCTGCTAATCCAATTGTATTGGCACGCACGGATCGCAGATGGAGCACCGCAAGCCAACCATTTTTTTATTAAGCAACAGCTATCGGCCTCGGTTTAGGGACCGGACATGGAGCGTGCTAGGAAAAATGCGCGAACACGGAACCCTGTATCCGACCCAGGGACTAACCTGGTTTGTGTTGTTGACGGTGACACTTTTTGTTAAGGGCGGAGAAGAGGCCGTGATTGCAAAACAAAAGCGTGTAATACGGCGAGAATGACGAGATGGAAGAGAAAAAAACAAATTGTAGCGATCGATAGGGATCCGAAGACAACAAAATCTACAACACAAGATCCCCACGCGGAACGGGATCGTTGAATGCGACTTCTGCACTGGTTTTCCGAATGGGCCCCAGCAGCAGCGGCGGTACGCACTGTTCACTCAAAATTGATTTTTTTGTTCGTGGGACAGAAGCGGCACTCCTCCTCGCTTTCCTATACGTTTTTCCTCGGATGCAGTTTGCCCGAATGCAACCCTCCTCGCCAATTGGCACACAATTTCAGGCCAAATTCACGACTTTTTCGCTACCGTCAAACGAAAACCCGACGCGACCATTCATACAATCTTGTGGAACGTTCCACAAAAAAAAATCAAGCCGACTACCTGACTCTATCGTTTGCTCCAGTCCAATGTCCCATTCTCAAGGTCCACATAAAAAAAAATCCACCGTTCCCAAATTTTTGAATTGGTGCGAGCACTAGCCGACAACCATACTTCGTAGCTTAGATTGATGTTATGAGCAAAGAAATTTATTGCCAATGTAACGACGTTGGTTGGTACTAATTCGCCGTTTTGAGGGGTATTTTCAAATCCAATGCATTTCAAATGGAGCCAAGTCGGCTTGCCGAAATAATGAAATTTCCCTGCATGCGAAATCGAGAACAAATCTCTTCTTACGATTCGGATCAGCAACTTTTGTATACATATACGATCTTACCCCGGGCTCCCGCGCCAATGGCGGAGCCCCCTGCAACCTGCTTGTCTAGTCCGTGCGAATGAACGTAGGCGATGGCGACAACTCTGTAGCAGCCGATGCAAAGGGATTCCCTACCGACGACGACTCAAGCGATTTCCTTCTTTCGAAAGTTCACACAAACGCGAGCCACCTATGGGGAAATTACAAGGAGTCCGAGTTGTATCGACGATCTCATAAACCGGTGCGTCTCACGAAACGTAATATAATTTATCCGCCGGACGTCAAATAGCCGCTTTTATAATCACCCGGCGACCCGCAGAACAAAAGAACACACGTCAAAAACTAGTTTTTCTCTTTTCTTTTAATATCACACGGTCTCGCGATCAAATACCGATTTTCTCCTTCTTTCCGTCTGCTCACCACCGTGGTCCCGAACGAACTCCTTTTCATCCGGTCCCAAGTTCTCGGTCCGTTTCCATGCGGTCCCAAGTTCTCGGTCCGTCCGCTTATCCGTGGCGCTGACGGAAAACATTTTTGGTGCTCTCGCCGCCCAGAGATTTTTTTCCCCGGATTTGGTTTAGCCAGTCCCGTAGGCAAAAATTTGATGCATTTATGAAAATTAACGCTACCGTGAATGCGGTAATATTTTCATAATTACACCAAATTTTCTCCTACCGGAAGGCGTTTTCTTTTTTTCAAAGAAAAATGGCCGGTGCGATACCGAGTCAAATCCGAGATACCGATGGCGGCAAAAATTTTCAAAATATGTAGCGGAAAGAGTTGGACCATATGCCGGTTGTTGAAAAAGGGTACATTACAACACAGGTGAATCTTCGCTGCCAGTGCGGTCGCGAAGATTCAGCTGCATGGTCTAGTGAACGGAAAGGAATGTGTAGTGGTTACTAGGATCTCAAATCCTTGGCGTGAAACAGGCCCAAGGGCTTCCCATCCATATCAGTCAGTTTATAGCACGAGGAGCCTACCACCTCTCTTATCATACACTTTACAAATTTAGGCCCTAACTTAGCATTATAATGAGCGACGGCATTACTAGGGGTAAAGTTTCGGCAATAAACTATATCGCCTACTTTAAATTTAACCGGCCTGGCACGCAGGTTGTAAGTACGCGCATGGTCATGACAGGCAGATTCTAGGTTCTTCTTTATCTGCTGTCGAACCAAGTCTAACTTAACGTCCATCTTCACTCCAGCAGTGGGGTCGTCAAGTTGAAACACTTTTCGTAGTATACGGTATGTGCTTCCGTGCAAAATCATGTTTTGACCGAACAATGCGAAATATGGTGAATAGCCAATGGTGGTGTGGTAAGACGATCTAAGCGCACAGTTAATCTTAGAGATATTAACATCCCAGTCAGATTGGTCTGATTTAACGTAGGCGCGGATAGCAGCAACAAGAGAGCGGTTTACGCGTTCCGACGCGTTGACCTGCGGTGAATATAGCGCGGTGTAAAAATGCTTGACGCCATAGCGTTCAAGCAGGTTTTTAAAGATTATCGCACGAAATTGCACACCGTTGTCTGATATCAACATCTCAGGTACTCCGAACACATTAAATACCCTCTGCTCAAGAAATTGTACTATGACATTCGCGGTGAACTTCTTAATTGGCTCGATGAACGGGAATTTCGAAAAGCTGTCTAACGCGACGATAGCTCCAATGTTACCTGCTTTAGAGCGCGGGAAAGGACCTAGCAGATCGATATAAAGTCGCTGGAATATACGATCGGGGACAGGTGGTGCACTCACTGGTGGACGAAGAGTTTGATTTGTGGCTTTTGTTGTTTTACAAACTTCACAACTTGACACGTAGGCTTTAACCTGGTGACTCATTTTGGGCCAATAAAATAGAAGCCGAAGCCTGTAAAGCGTTTTCCCAATCCCTCCGTGGGAACACATTGGATGGTCATGGGCTTTTCGTATCAATTCTTCGGTTAGACCACTGGGCACCCACAGCTTCCATGCCAGTTCCTCCTGCAGTTCGTCCCCGCTCGCATGCTCCGAACGCCTATAAACAAATCCGTCCACCACTTTTAAATCTGGAAGACAATCTTGTTCTTCCTTAATTCGAGCGATTAGAGCGCAATACTCTTCTGACTTGAAGTGTGGCGACTCCAGATTAATGTCCAACGAGGTGTCATGTGGGACTTGAAGTTCAGCTATATCAACGTCGTGTACCCTAGATAGCGCATCAGGGACTACATGCTCCTTGCCTTTGCGATGGGTAATTGTGAATTGGAAGCCTTGCAACTTCAGTGCCCATCTGGCTAAACGGCCGTGCAAGTCTCTGAGTGACATCAGCCACTTCAGTGACGCATGGTCTGTAACAACTTCAAACTGTTGTCCTTCGACATAAGGCCGAAATTTTTTTATTGCGGTCACCGCAGCCAAACATTCTTGTTCGGTGACGGTGTAATTGCGCTGGGCCGTAGTCAACTTTTGCGACATAAAAGCTATGGGAGCTTCCTCACCTGCGTCCGTAATTTGTACAAGCACGGCTCCTATGCCATCTTGACTGGCGTCGCAATGTATTGAAAAAGGCCGTGCGAAGTCCGGGCTGTGAAGGACGGGTGCAGAGGCAAAGGACTCCTTCAATAGCTTGAATGCCGCAAGTGTTTCCTCGGTCCAGGCAATTACTCGACCCTTCTTCAGCATGTCGGTAAGGGGAGCAGATACAGTAGAAAAGTTAGGCACAAATCTGCGGTACCAACCGCATATTCCTAGAAACCGACGTAACTGCCTTATCGATTTCGGCAACGGAATGTTTGTAATGGCAGCTACCTTGTCTGGGTCTGTTTGAATCGTACCATTTCCCACAACATGACCTAAATATTTTACCATCTTCATTACGAAATGGCTCTTTTCCACATTGATCGTTAACCCAGCTTCTTGCATACAAAGAGCCACTCTGCGGAGGAGTGTGCAATGCTCCTCAAACGTTGACGAAACGATCAGTAGATCGTCCAAGTAAACGAAGACTTGGTGACGGATATCGGCAGGAATAACCTTATCCATCAACCGTTGCATCGTTTGAGGGGCATTGCACAGCCCAAACGGCATTGTGACAAATTGGTAAAGCGGTCTGCCAGGAACGGTAAATGCGGTTATCTCACGCGACGCCTCATCGAGAGGGATTTGCCAGAAGGCATCCTTCAAGTCGATACTGCTTATATATTCTGCCTTGGGCAGCCGACTTAGAATCCCGTCGATAAGGGGAAGCGGGTAAGCGTCCTTGACGGTGACGCTGTTAACTTTACGTGCGTCCAAACACATTCTTACTTTCCCTGGTTTAACCACAACCGTCACCGGAGAAGCCCAACTGCTATGCGACTCCTCGATTACACCCATTTCTAACATCCGGTCCAACTCCGCAAACAGTAGTTTTTCAACCGCTGGTGATATGGGGAAGTGACGTTGTTTAATCGGCTTGCTATCGCCTACGTCAATGGTGTGTTTGATAAGGGAAGTGCGCCCTAATCCTTGCTTCGAGTAGGACGGGAAGTCAGAAATGATTGTATTGAGGGTCGCTTCATTATCGGGTGCCAAACGGTGACGATTGTCGTCGGGGGAAAGTTCATTAATATTCAGTGTACATGTGGGGCTACTAACTGAGAAGAGATCAGACGCGAGATGAGATAAGCGCACAAAATCCACGCCTAAATACACGTTTTGACTTAACGATGGTATAATTAGGAAAGTCATGCTTTTTTTCGTCCCTCGGAACGTGATAGGAGTCGTTACTTGTCCCAGCGTGGAGTGTTTCGTCCCGTCCGCAGTGGTTAAAGTCATACTATAACGCCTCCATGGATGGTTGTTTGTTTCCACAAACCTTCTAGCAAAGCTAGATGAAATAACTGATACCGAAGCTCCGGTATCTATTAAACCGACCACTTCTTCATCTAAGAGATGAACCTTGGCATACGGGCGCAAATCATCAGTGGGCTGATCAACAAGCACAGCTTCACACAGATTACGACGTGAAGTTTTAACGTGTTTCCAAAAGTTGCGCAGTCGAAGGGTGGAACGTTTCGGTATGGGCTTCGTTATTTCTTCACATTCAAAAATGCGTTTTCGAGCCTCGTTATATTCTGTTACCCTGACATGGTAAGGTTTAAATGGCTTTGTGGGCGCGGCGTTGGCACGCACTGTAGGCTCCATTAACTTCAATCCTAGGGAATCAGTCTGCGTCGGTTTGGATACCATGATACGGTACGAAGGCACCTCAAACAAAGGTATTGGAGTTTCACGGCTACATGCTGTTGGAGCAGAGGGATGTACGCTGGTGGACAGAGGATGTACTGGTGAAGCCGAATCATTTCGATTGGAACATGGAATGCCCGTTGAGTTGCATTGTAAATCTGTTGTGTTTACATCAGGTGTAGAAATCCCAGATAAGATTTGGTCAGTCAAAGGCGAAGCGGACAATGAAATATTAGAAGAGGTCCTATCAGGTGGTATGGTCGAAGCAGGTATTATTGTCACGTCCAGTGTTGTGGGAATATCCGGTAGTGTGGATACTTCAGGCGTGGAAGGAATATTTGCAAAGGAAGACACATGCTGTTGAGTTGTAAGCACCGAAATCGGGGATGGAGCATACCGTTGAATTGAGCGGGAGTGACCTACGGCATCGGGTCGTATTGCGTCCCTTTCGAGGATGTCGTGGTGTTGTGCATCCTCTTGGTTGCGTTTTTTGGACAGCTACAGTTTGGGCATTGTGGTTTAATGAGGTTAGCGGCACCACATCCATAGCAAAACGTGCGGCGCTCTGCAGCACAAACATCATAACGATGCCCCTTTTGCCGGCAATTCCAGCAGATGATTTGTGCTGCTATTTCCGCAATGGCGGGAACGTCGGGATTCGGTTGGTACACTTCCCCATAAGCGTCATAGGTATCAGACTCGACATCGCGATGGCTTAATTCCGCAACTTGGGGACGTGTTGAGGAACGCGGAAAACGCATGTGCCTCATTTCCTCATCATCATTTTCCATCCGGAGGACAATTGTTCGCAGCTCACGAATGGAAGGGATGTATTGGTGTAGTATTTCGCGACGATAGTCCGGTCGCAGATTACTACGCAGGATATCTAATAGCATTTCGTCCTGCATGGGACGGGTTAACCGGTCTGTAAGTCTTAAAATGCTTTCGTAGAAGGTATCGAATGATTCATTGAATCGCTGTGTACGATTGCGAATCATCTTCGTAATGCCGAGATCGGTTAGCCGGTCCCGGAATTGATCACGAAGAGATTCCTGAATTGATGACCAATTCAGCGATCCATGGGCGCGATGGTAGCGCCAATACCAGTCAAGGGCCTTTCCAATCAGAAGAACATGAAGACTGTTGCATAACGCACCAAAATCTCCTCGTAGTGTTTGACGCGTCAGCGCTTCAACTCGATATAGAAACGAATCTACGCTTATACTAGTATCTTCCCCGCTAAATTTCAAGTTCCATGATGATAATATTGCCGCCAACTTTTCAGGGGAACGGTGTTCAGGGGGCTGCTGCACCTGATATCTGTTACGAGTTGGTGGGGTGAAAGAGGAAGTACGGGGTTGATTCGGTCGGCTCATGCTGTTCCGGGGAGCAGGTGGTCGTCGAAAGGCGCTGTCCGACCTCGGCGGTGCGGGTATATTTAACCTATTTGGTTGGCGACCTAACGAAACTCTTGTTGATGGATTCGGATCAGCTCGATATTCGGGAGATAGTACCTGAAATGCTGACACAACCATTGATTCCAGTCGTGGCAACAATTGATCTATGACTTCGTCGGCCACAGGACTTACTGCTGAACTTGTGGCCGCATTAGTTGTCCTGTCAGTCTCTTTCGGGGAGATCTGTGGTCTCGGCACCCTGTTAGCCTGTGACCTTGTTACCATCCTAGTCTTTGGTAATGCTCCTCTAGATGGTGTAGGGCGCGGATCGAAATTTTTAAAGTTTGGATTTCTTGCCAACGAAGAAGAAGAAAACTGCGGTACTAATTCATCCCTTTTAACCGGTTCACGGCAGTTCGGGCATGTATTGTTGCTGGTCAACCATCTTTGAATACAAGCATGGTGGAAATCGTGAGTGCAGGGAGTCCGCACTAAATCTTCGTTGGGAGTCATTGCAGCACTGCATATTGTGCAACGATTTCCCTCCTCCTCAACAAATAATGCATTCAGATCAGTTGACTCGATGCTATGTCGCCTTGCCATTATGACAATTATTATATTATGATTGTGTGGTAATCCAAACTTTAATCGAACTAAGGTTCTCACAACTAAAAGGGTTTTACACCACCGGTCCGATAAATCTTAGGTAATATACAAATAGTCTGGGTTTATATTAATTCACGAGCTTCAACACCCAATAAATTTTTTTTTTTTTTTTTTTTTTTTTGTAATACGAGAAACAAATATGAAAAAAAAAAGTAATATCCAATGGAATATCTGGGGATTATTAATTCAATGAGAAATTGCTGCAATAATCGGCTTTTTACTAAAGCTAGTCAGCGCAAAAAAATAAGTATGTATAATAGTAATATGGTTTTATTTAAAAGTCTAAGTACGAGCCTTATAGAAAGACAAATATCAAAAGAAATTGATACAGATTTTATGTATTTTACATATGTAAGGAATGCGAGTGATAATAATATTCACACGCAATCCACGAGAAGCAGGTGAATGAGTGCGAAAACCCTGTAAAAATAATATACTTAGTGACTTAGTACTCGTATAATATATGTAAATAGATACGAGAACGTCTATCAGTATGCAGGAATTCAGAAATTGTATTCAAATAAGAAAGTGCTGAAAAATGTGCGAAAATTGATTAATTACGTATTAATATGAATGAAGCCGAGCTTACTGGACTTAAGGTTCTAAACTTCTCGAGTTTTCACAATTCAGGAGATATCGCCAAATCCAAAATGAAGATAAAACCACTTACGGTTTTGTTTTTATACATACAAAAAAAATATCGAGTTTGCGTAGTTGTTCAATTGTATATACAGTCGAAAAATAATGTTGATAGAATTAACGTATGTTGTATATCGTATAAGATCCGAATTATGGCAATCGCAAGCACCGTACACCCAAAAAAAATATTCGAATTCCAAGAAATGGAAAGTTACTAAAGATAATAACCCGTTTAAAGACAGGCTTAAGCGGTAACTACTAATTTATGGTAGATAGTAAGTCATCAAAGAACTGATTAGGCAGGTAGAGAACTCAATATAAGACTATACCAAAAAGCAAAAAAAAGTATGAAATAATTTCAAATACACCCTCTCCTCCTCTCCTTCCTTGAATAAAAAAATGAAAATCGCGATTAATCACGATACTGAAACAAAACCTTACTTTGATCTGACCTGAAAAGAAATAGAGTATGTCCTTCATGGAGGCTGTAAGAGGGATAAAAGCAATAAAAATTATTAGCTGAATCAAGTCTCCCGCCCAGCTTATCCTTAACAACCGCAGGAGACAGGTCGCATAGCTGGCACCATTGCCCACTACACGCAATTCCTTTATCTCCGTTGGTCGCAAGTCAAAGCTAGACGAGATAGCGATTCAGACTATGTCAGGAGAAAATATGCACTCAACCACCTTGCATGGGTAGTAGAGACCACCTCCTCAGCTAAGTCCTGGGGTGCTTCTGCAATCCACTAACCGCAGCGAATTATGCCGCTTCCATCCCTTGTGGCCGGCCTTCAGCTCGACCATACGATGGCCTTGCAACTTCCGTGGCCCTCAGCCCTTCTCGTTGCGTGCTGCCTGCACGACCTGCCATACGATGGCCAAGATCAGGAAGCACACGCAACCCCCATTGGAGAGTGGACTGCTCGTCATCCCCCTTGCAACTTGCAAGGACTTTTGAGGAGACGGTTCGTCCCAACCATGTAAGGCCTACTTAAGACTCTGATCTGCCACAGAAAGGTAAGGCTGTTTCCTCCTCTCTTCCCGGTAAGATAATCGACACTCACATCAATTAATCCAAAATTCTCGGGAAGGAGGAGGACATCCCTTACGAGGTCAAAAAACCTCCAAGACTAAACAAAGCAGATCAGGACCTGTCAAGGGTAAGGAAACGCTACTTTAAAAGGATGTGGAACGGGAAGGAACACCAGTCCTACGGTCTGCCTGGGCAAGCAATGACGTGTAGCCAAAATCTCAAAGATTTGGAGTGCTAATGCACTCCGAAGAATTTAAGGACTGGTGTGGTGGGGCAATAAAAATATGAGGACCCGAGGTGGAGTTGGGTCCTCTTCGTCCAAGGACGAAATGCCTAAATTTTTGGCCCCACGTTGGGCGCCATTTGTAACAATGGAACTCGGAGGACGAGGGTTGGTGCGGCCGTGAAGGCCTAATGACACTACTTGTCGAAGAACCACTCTCTGTTGACCACCCATGACGTGCGCTGGCAGACCAGCTCAGCTGTCGGGAGTAGCGGGGTGGGCGAAAACACGGCAGTCATCAGCCCCCTCCATTGGTGTACAAAAGAAGTTATCGCACGTCAGCCCGTTATACAAAATTCAAAAATACTCTAAAACCCGCGATGAAACAATAGCAAGTAAACAAGCAAAAAAAATGAGAAAAACTAGTGGTGGTGCCTGCGCACCAAACTCCCTAAGACTCGAAACACAAAGTCCCGTGCAGGGACAGGGGCTGCATCAGCCAAACTACAAACTGTGGCACTAAGGCCAACAAACGATAATAACGAGGAGAACCGTCCAATCAGGACAGATCCGCTTCCTCCTCAGGTCAGTGAGCCTATCGATGTTTAACGGCTCCGTATGGGCCCCAGATGTTGTGGGCCCGGCGCGACTTAGCCCTCCCAACCATGGGTTTCAGGCGCCTTTCTTATTAGAAACCCCCAAAGCTTTTCCAAAAAAATTCAAGGCGAGAGAGAGGGGGAGAGGGAGAAAGAGGCTCTTTAGCCCATCATATTTATTTTTATCTGTAGGCCTAAATAGGAATTCATTAAAATCAGGCTAACAGAGAAAATGAGGATACTTAATGAATATTGCAATTGTAACATTTATGCATTCAAGGCAAATGTACATATAATTGCGATCCTACATATGTTTGATATTAAAGGAAATTAGTCTGATCAAGGATGTGTTCTCCTTTCTCAATTAGACTCCAAATTTTCCCATCATTGTCGTTGTATTTTTAATTTGTAATATTAAAATATTATATATATATATATTTTTTTTTTTTTTTTTTTTTTTTGTTTTATAATAAATTCAATTCAAACTTATTGGCGCTTGTGTTATCATATTTGATGAAATGGTACGCAATACGTAAATAATAAGTGATTTCCAATTAAAGGCATCTTTGAAATCATCCATGGAGAAAATCGACTATAAAATCTTTTATCCTCTGAAGATGCCCACCAAATATGGATCGATCGACAAATATTTGTCGAAATCATCAATTTCCCAAAAATGTCAACGTTTTGACCAGTGATGATTTTTCACATCTAAGGCAAAAACCATAGACGGGATTTTGTAAGGGTGGTTGAGTGATTTCAATCAAATTGACATCCTCATCTTTATTGAAACCACGATGTTGCCTATCTTCTTCAGTGCAGCAGACAACTTGCCAAATTGTTTTGCCACCCAAATTGGTGTCTTTGCGATATAAACGGGTCCAAAAAGAAAATGCCAACTACCCGAGTTTTTTAATCATAACCGAGGGGTGCAACATGCAGACTACTCGCCTCTAAATTTGGAAGTATGGGCTGTATCTTGTCCGGTTCCATCCGAAAGTGCATTACCGCATACAACATTAAGATTCTATTACGTAATGATATCTATTGCAAGACAATGTCGGTATCGAAGCAAATTTTCTGTGTTATGTCGAAGACCTTGAAGACGTAGGAATCGCCGCCAGAACATCTGATCATCTGCTAATCCAATTGTATTGGCACGCACGGATCGCAGATGGAGCACCGCAAGCCAACCATTTTTTTATTAAGCAACAGCTATCGGCCTCGGTTTAGGGACCGGACATGGAGCGTGCTAGGAAAAATGCGCGAACACGGAACCCTGTATCCGACCCAGGGACTAACCTGGTTTGTGTTGTTGACGGTGACACTTTTTGTTAAGGGCGGAGAAGAGGCCGTGATTGCAAAACAAAAGCGTGTAATACGGCGAGAATGACGAGATGGAAGAGAAAAAAACAAATTGTAGCGATCGATAGGGATCCGAAGACAACAAAATCTACAACACAAGATCCCCACGCGGAACGGGATCGTTGAATGCGACTTCTGCACTGGTTTTCCGAATGGGCCCCAGCAGCAGCGGCGGTACGCACTGTTCACTCAAAATTGATTTTTTTGTTCGTGGGACAGAAGCGGCACTCCTCCTCGCTTTCCTATACGTTTTTCCTCGGATGCAGTTTGCCCGAATGCAACCCTCCTCGCCAATTGGCACACAATTTCAGGCCAAATTCACGACTTTTTCGCTACCGTCAAACGAAAACCCGACGCGACCATTCATACAATCTTGTGGAACGTTCCACAAAAAAAAATCAAGCCGACTACCTGACTCTATCGTTTGCTCCAGTCCAATGTCCCATTCTCAAGGTCCACATAAAAAAAAATCCACCGTTCCCAAATTTTTGAATTGGTGCGAGCACTAGCCGACAACCATACTTCGTAGCTTAGATTGATGTTATGAGCAAAGAAATTTATTGCCAATGTAACGACGTTGGTTGGTACTAATTCGCCGTTTTGAGGGGTATTTTCAAATCCAATGCATTTCAAATGGAGCCAAGTCGGCTTGCCGAAATAATGAAATTTCCCTGCATGCGAAATCGAGAACAAATCTCTTCTTACGATTCGGATCAGCAACTTTTGTATACATATACGATCTTACCCCGGGCTCCCGCGCCAATGGCGGAGCCCCCTGCAACCTGCTTGTCTAGTCCGTGCGAATGAACGTAGGCGATGGCGACAACTCTGTAGCAGCCGATGCAAAGGGATTCCCTACCGACGACGACTCAAGCGATTTCCTTCTTTCGAAAGTTCACACAAACGCGAGCCACCTATGGGGAAATTACAAGGAGTCCGAGTTGTATCGACGATCTCATAAACCGGTGCGTCTCACGAAACGTAATATAATTTATCCGCCGGACGTCAAATAGCCGCTTTTATAATCACCCGGCGACCCGCAGAACAAAAGAACACACGTCAAAAACTAGTTTTTCTCTTTTCTTTTAATATCACACGGTCTCGCGATCAAATACCGATTTTCTCCTTCTTTCCGTCTGCTCACCACCGTGGTCCCGAACGAACTCCTTTTCATCCGGTCCCAAGTTCTCGGTCCGTTTCCATGCGGTCCCAAGTTCTCGGTCCGTCCGCTTATCCGTGGCGCTGACGGAAAACATTTTTGGTGCTCTCGCCGCCCAGAGATTTTTTTCCCCGGATTTGGTTTAGCCAGTCCCGTAGGCAAAAATTTGATGCATTTATGAAAATTAACGCTACCGTGAATGCGGTAATATTTTCATAATTACACCAAATTTTCTCCTACCGGAAGGCGTTTTCTTTTTTTCAAAGAAAAATGGCCGGTGCGATATCGAGTCAAATCCGAGATACCGATGGCGGCAAAAATTTTCAAAATATGTAGCGGAAAGAGTTGGACCATATGCCGGTTGTTGAAAAAGGGTACATTACAATAATGACTATTGGGAGTCATACACGCAAAGAAGCCATGGAAAAACTACAATATAATAACAGGTTTAAGCTATTGGAAACAAATATTGACGACAATGTTGAATTCCCACCACTGACATCAGAAACTAGCGAACTTAACCAATATCATAATAAAAATGAAATGGTTAATAAAGTAATAACAAAGAGGCAAACTTATGCCCAAGCTATAAAGAAAAAAACCTAAAAACATAAGGACTACTGACACACAGTACTCAGAATCTGATGAGGCTGCCGTAGCAGAAAATGTATCTCTTGACCACATAAAGCCAAGAAATTTGAGTGATGCTCAGTACCAAAAATATAAGATACTATGTGACAGATACGAAAATGTATTGCAAGATCTAATTAGGCATACTGAAAGTAATATCTATAAATTCTTACCTACAAACCAAAGGGATGAATTTGCCAGAATAGCTTAAATAGGCAGATCTCTACATCTTTCGCATGATGTGCTTAAAATCAAAGATAAAGCCAAAGATAACCAAGAATATAGATCATTATCTAATTTATCTAATAAATAAATAAAAATAAAAAGAATAACATAATAAAATATACAAATTAAAAATAATTTATATTTAAAAACATAATTAAAAAAAAAATAAACAATAATAACAAAAACATAGTAAAATGAAATTCCTTCAACTCAATATTAAAAGTATTAATCTCTATAAAGACAACTTAGAAATTTTTCTAACAAATAATAAAATTGACTGTGCCTTATTGCAGGAAACGTACTTTAAAAATGAAGATTCTTTAAGTTTCAGTAACTATAACTTCTCTCTCTGGATCCTGTCAACCCCTTGTGGGGCATAGGGCATTAACCACGCCGACTTTCCACCTCGTCCTGTTCGCCGCCATCGCCTTCAACTCTCCCCACGATTTGCCTAATGACTTACCCTCGTCCTCAACTGATCTTCTCCAGGTGTTTCTAGGTCGTCCAACATCGGTTCCCTGCGGGTTCCAATCGAGGGCCTGTTTTGCAGTGTTTTCCGGCCCCTTTCGAAGTGTGTGACCTATCCATTGCCACTTTCGCTTTTTTATAGAGGTGCCTATCCTGTCCTGGCCGGTAATGTACAGGAGATCGTCGTTAGAAATGACCTCCGGCCAGCGTATGTGCAGGATGCGCCGTAGACATTGGCTCACGAAAGTCTGCAATCTAGTTGTTAATTTCCTGGTCACCTTCCAAGTTGAACAGCCATAAAGAAGCGCAGATTTTATATTGGTTTCGAAGATCTTGAGTTTGGTACGTCTGGAGATGTTGTTGTTTTGCCAGAAAGGAGTTAAACTGAAAAAAGCTGCCCGAGCCTTATTGATGCGAGACTGTACATCAGCATCCGCCCCACCATCTGCTGTAACTACGCTTCCGAGGTAGCAAAAATTGTCCACTTTTTCCACCGTCTGCCCCGTAACACAAATTTCGCTCTGTCCTCCTGGATCCAAGCTCAAGTATTTAGTTTTGGCAGCATTGATTTTGAGCCCCGCATTGCCACTTTCGCGGTGCAGGGCATCCGTCATCTGAACTAGATGATCCGATATATTTGAGAGAAGACAAATATCATCAGCCTAATCCAGGTGTTGAAGGTATTCAAACGGGTTCCATCTGATACCTTTGCTCTGGTGTTCACGAAGCGCACTGCAGAGTACGTCGTTAATGGCAATCAAAAACAATATAGGTGACAAAATGCAGCCTTGTCTCACTCCGCTATGTACCTCGAAGGAATCTGAAAGCTTACCCTTGTGTAAGACGTGACATTGGGTTTCGCTATAGGACTCCTTGATGATGGATATGATTTTATCTGTTATACCTCTCCTACGTAAAGCCTTCCAGATGTATTCCCGGTCAACGCTGTCAAACGCCTTTTCGAAATCGATGAACATGAGATATAATGGGGATCTCCACTCTGCGGATTGTTCAATAATAATTCGGAGGGTGTTGATGTGGTCGCTACATGAAAAGCCCTCGCGAAAACCAGCCTGTTCATCGTTCAGTGTGCGGTCAACTGTTTGCTTGATCCGGTTTAAGACTATTTTTGCCATCAGTTTGGAGACTGCGGGGAGGAGGCAAATTCCACGCCAATTATTACAATCCTTCAGGTTACCTTTTTTCGGGATCTTAATAATGACGCCCTTCTGCCATTCTTTAGGGAGAGTTTCGGTTTCCCAACACTCTTGGATAAGGGGTAGAAGAATATCCGCAGTAGCGTTGATATCCGCCTTAAAGAGCTCCACCGGAATTCCATCTATCCCCGGGGCTTTACCCGCTTCCATCGATTTAATAGCCACAGTTAATTCCTGTTTAGATGGTGGATTGGTATCAACTCTGGCTATTTGCGGAATATTTTTTGCTTCTAGTGAAGATGAGTTCGAATGTCCAAAGGTGTTGTTGAGGACCTCAATGAAGTGCTCTCTCCACCGTCGCAGTTGGTCTTCAGTGACCAGTAGAGACCCGTCTTTATCTTTCACGGGATGTTCAGCTGTAAAAGATTTGCCAGTGATTGGCTTGATAAGTTTGTAAAGGGTTCCACGGTAAGCCGCTTCCTCTGCCTTCTCCGCTAATGCATTGATGTTGTTTCGTTTATCCCGTCTTACGCTTCTTTGCACGCCTTTCTGAAGAGAACGGTATTCAGCTCTAAGTTGATCTTTGACTGCGTCGTCATTGGCTGAGTTGATTTGTTCTTTAATTCTCTTGCGTGCCGTAATTAGAGACCATGTAGAGTCACTAATGAGTGGCCTTCTACCGCGCTCCAATCTGCCCGCAAAAGTTTCACCGCACGAAATAAATGAGTCCTTAGCGACGTTCCATCTATCATGAATTGTAGGAGTCTCATAAGATGGTGGTGCATTAGCTCTTTCGTGCAAGGCGGTGGAATAAGCACGTCTTATAGATGGATCTTTAAGCTTTTGCACATTAAAACGTAGCAAGATTCTTGCATTTTGAGGGCGATGGATCGCTGCCGTTGGTAAGCCTACTTTTGCGACAACAAGTTGGTGATCGCTGCCAATATCAGCACCCCGCTTCGACCTGACGTCTAAGAGACAATTCCTCCATGTCTTGGAAATGGCTATATGGTCAATCTGGTTCTCTGTTCTGCCATTCGGAGAAACCCAGGTTGTTAAATGGCATCGTTTGTGCATGAACAAAGTACCGCCGATGACGAGCTGACGAGAGTTGCAAAACTCCACGAACATCTCGCCATTTTTGTTCCTGCTACCTAGACCATGATTGCTCATTAGGTGTTCCAAACCAAGGTTGTCAGACCCGACTTTGGCATTGAGATCCCCCATAATAATCTTTATGTCACCTTTGGGAGCCTTGTCGAAGGTGTCGCCGAGTCGGTGATAGAATGCGTCTTTAGCTGATTGATCCGCTGGTTCAGTCGGAGCGTAGCACTGAATTATTGTGAGGTTTCTTACCCTGGATTTAAATCTGGCTGTAATGATACGGTCGGAGATTGGCTTCCAGTCAATTAGAGATAGGTGTGCCTCGCTAGTCAACAGGATTCCGACGCCTGCCATTCGAGGTGACGTATCGTCTTCATTTCCAGAGTAGAGCAGTACTGTTTGGGAGCTTGGTGATAAAGTTGATCCCGATCCAGGCCATCTTGTTTCGCTTAGTCCTAGTATATCGATGTTATATGCGGTCATTTCCCGTTCGACTTCAGTGAGCCTCGCATTATTGCACTCGCCCCACATCGTTCGAACGTTCCAAAAACCGATCGTGGTCTGTTGTTTGTAGCCAAAAGTCGTTGCCGGTGAATCAGTTCGTGGTATCCGAGGCTCGTTTAATGTTTCGAGTGTAAATTTATTTCAGGTACGCAGGTTACAAGCCCACATACCCAATCTTAGGGGAAGGGCTGCTTCCTTAGGTGTCCTAAGAGTCGCCGGGAGCTATTTTTGATATAGCGCAGAGGTAGCTCTCCAATGGTGTTTTTAATTGCGCGTTCTTTTGATGATCTTTCAGCTGGGTGTGGCGTGTTGGTGTTCTCACAACAATATTGCAACTCCACCGTTCGCCTACTTCCTGAGACGCACTGATGTTATTGGCCATTCAGGATGATCATCGTTATTGTGCCTCTACCAAATGTTTTGCAGTGCAAAACTTGGTTGGCTTGGTTAGCCGTTCCATAACTTATATGCTGATAATAGATGTAACCGTCATGGGGGTGCTGCGATTATTTTAGGCGTGTTTTTTGTACTGCGGTGAAGGTTAATTGGGGGCTATCCGGGTTAACTTACTACTTTGCCTTAACCCCTAGCGGGGCATAGCGCGTCAACTACTCCTGCGCGCCATCGTACTCTGTTCTGGGCAATGGGGCGCAACTCCCCAAAAAACTTACCCAGTACCTGACACTCCTTTGCCACAGATCGACGCCATGTGATTCGAGGACCCCCTCTTGGTCGGCCTTGGTTGGAAATGGGGTTCCATTTCATGGCATGCATAGCAATGCAGTTATCACTCTTCCGCAATGTGTGACCTATCCACTGCCATTTTCGCCTGCGTATCAATTCGTCGATTGGCATCTGACCCGTACGCCGACTTAGCTCTTCATTTGATATTGTTTCGGGCCAGAAAATTCTTAAAATTCGACGAAGACATGAGTTGACGAAAACTTGCAGCTTTCTGGTAACTCCTACGGAAACTTTCCATGTACTGCTCCCATACAAAAGCACTGATAGTACCAGGGAGCGAAACAGGCCCAGCTTGGTCTTGATGCTGAGATAACTGCTCTGCCAGATTTTGGACAGCATGCCGTATGCGCGTTTAGCCTGGTTGATACGACGAGCGATGTCCTGCTCCGTACCACCATTTTCGGCAACAATGCTACCCAGGTAGACGAAGTTGTCCACCTTCTCCACAGGCTGCCCATTAATATTGATGGCAATAGGTGTCGGATTTCTTTTTCGCAACGGCGGGCTAAGAACCTTGGTCTTGTTGGTATTAATCTTTAGTCCAACCTTGCTTGCCTCCCTCTCGAGATCTAACGCCATTGCGGACAGATCCATGATTTTGTGGGAGAGTAGGCATATGTCGTCAGCGTAGTCAAGATGTTGTAGATAAGATGTCAAAGTCCATTGAATTCCTCTGTCGAGTCCGGATAGGGCTGCATGCAACACATCGCCGATCACAATGAGGAATAGGATCGGTGAGAGGATGCACCCCTGCCGAACTCCACTGCGAATCTCAAAGTCCCCCGACACCTTACCTTTATGCAGAACGCGTCATTTCGCGCCGTCATAGGTTGCCTTAATAATAGCCACAAGCTTCTCAGGGATGCCTCTCCTGCGCAAGGCCGCCCATATAGAATCCCGGTTCACACTATCGAAAGCCTTTTCGAAATCGATGAAAAGCAAGTGAAGCGGAGAATCGTATTCAGCGCATTGCTCGATGATGATTCGCAAGGTGTTAATGTGATCGACACAGGAGAATCCGGATCGAAAGCCAGCCTGCTCTTCATCAATTGTGCTTTCTAAGTGGGCCTTTAGTCTTTCCAGGACGATTTTAGCTATTATCTTGGCAACGGCAGGAAGCACACAAATGCCTCTCCAATTATTACAGTCTGTGAGGCTACCCTTCTTTGGAAGTTTGATGATCAAACCTTCCTTCCACTCAGTGGGAAAGGTCTCTGTATTCCACGCTTTATCAACAAGTGGGTGCAGCAAATCGGCAGTTACGCTTGGCGCTGCTTGATAAAGTTCGGCAGGGATGCCGTCAAGTCCGGCGGCCTTTCCTCTTTTTAGTGCAATAATTGCAGTGACTATTTCCTCTTTAGCCGGGGCAGTGGACCGTATACGCACATTTTGATGGTTAGCTAAATTATCTATTTGAGGGGGAACTTCACCAGAGGTTACACGGTTCAAGACCGCGGCGAAGTGTTCTTTCCACCGCCTCATTTGATCTTCTTCCAAGATAAGTAGCTTTCCATCACTATCTTTCACCGGATGTTGGCAGGAGTTACGACCACCTGTAAACTCCTTGATGACACCGTATACGGCGTTTAAGTTGTTACTTCTAGCGGCTTCTTCTGCTGACGCTAAAAGAGAATTGGCATAAACTCTTTTATCGCGTCGCACACTACGCTGAACTTCTCGAGCTTTCTGACGGTAAAGGAGTTCGATGCTGCTTCGATTGTCGTCTGATGCTGCAGCCAAACGAACTTTCAGCTCCTTTCTTTCAACAATCCGCTGCCATGAAGCGTCGGACATCCAGGGCTTATTCCGGCAATCCGGGTTTGGGCCAAGGATGGTATTTGCGCTATCAATGTACGCATTTTTTATGGCATCCCAGTTTTCGTTTATGTCACTATCTGGGTGACTAGTTATCTCAGCCGCTTTTTGCGCAAGATGGTCATTATATTGTTGTAAGACAGCTGGATTTTTTAGTCGAGCGGTGTTGAATTTGCGGGGCCTGGATCTTTCGTCGCTGGGGCGGCGCACGGCTGCAATACGCAATCGAACATTAGCGATCATAAGATAATGGTCTCTTCCCATCCCAATATCGGCACCCTTCTTGTTTCGCACGTCCAGGAGGCAACTCTTGAATCTTTTACTAATGGCAAAATGGTCGATCTGATTTTGTGTTCTGCGCCGATCAACAGAGGACCAACTGATTTTGTGGTGGTCCTTATGCTCAAACATAGTACCACCGATGAAGAGACTGTGAAAGTTGCAGAACTCTACAAATCTTTCACCGTTGTCATTACGATCACCAAGACCGTGTCTCCCCATCACATGTCTGAGCCCATAGTTATCAGCGCCAACTTTCGCATTCAAATCACCCATAACCATTATAATGTCACCTTTAGGTGTTCTGCTCTGAACGGCGTTTAGTTCTTCGTAGAAGGAGTCTTTTGCCAAGACATTGTCGGGTTCAGTAGGGGCATAACATTGTATTATTGAGATGTTCCTCATTTTGGTCTGAAACCTGGCGGTCAAGACCCTGTCAGAGACCGGTTCCCAGGATAAGAGACAGTTTCGCGCGGCTCTGGTTAAAAGGAGCCCCACACCTGACTCACGACGACTACCGGTAGCTTTACCGGAGTACAACATTACAGTGCTGCCCGTTGGAGAGATGAATTCTCCGCTGTTCCACCATCTTATCTCACTAACTCCTAAGATATTTAATTTGTACCTCAGAAATTCACTCTCTAATTGAAGAAATCGTGCGTTCTGGGGACCTTCTGATCCATTGTCCAGGAGAGTACGCACATTCCAGAATCCAATCTTTGTCATTGTACGATAGCTAAAAGTCGTAACCGTTGAGTCAGTCCTTATCCGAGGCATAGTTGACGTTTCGTTAGCATATAAAGATTTCGGATAGTGCAAGTTGCTGGCATACACATCCTGTCCTTTGATTGTCGGTTTTAACGACAGGCCCTCAAAGGGAAAGGCCGTGGTATTTTTTTTCACACCCCACACCACAGGGGTACCTCAACCAAATCATCGCACCGCCATCACTGGCGGCTTGACGTTGGTTGGCAATGGTCAGTGACCACTGTCGTTCCAGGGGGCGCCCACGCGGAGGACTATGGAAGAGGAGTTTTTGCCCCCCAAAAAAACGTACACACATTACACAAACAACATACCCTAGTTGTTTGTGTAATGTGTGTAAGTTAACCCGGATAGCCCCCAATTAACCTGCACCGCAGTACAAAAAAAACACGCCTTATGAATAAAAAATATAAAAATTAAACTCGAAATGAGTTTTGAAGTTGTTGCTTTACAGTGCCTTAATATTACAGGTACACCAATAATAGTCAATATGTATGTTCCTCGAAGCATAAATCTTGCTACTTTCAAAATAGAGATAAAAAATCTTTGAAAAATGCAGTTCAGAGGAATTAACTACAATATAATTGCAAAAGATCTAAATGCACATGATAGGGACTGGGGTAATGACAATAATGATGCTAAAGGTATTTTTTTATTAAATACATCAATAGATAATGATTTTAAGTTTCTTAATAACAAACAACCTACATTTCACGCTTTAAATAAAAAGCCTACATCAATTGATGTTACATTAACAAATGGTGATGGAAACTCCTTCCTATGGTATGTCATTGATAATCACATATCCAAATCTGAACACAAATCAATTATATTTAAACTTAAAACAAGTGTTAATATTCCAAGTAAAGTGATAAACTATAATAATATATATCAGGTCGTTACAAATGAAATGTCCGAATTTATATGGTTGAAATAAAAGTCTGTAGCTTCGAATTAAAAACCATTTATTCGCAGAATTTATCACCCATTACATCTACGGTACGTTGCCAACGTTCTGGCAGAGCGAATATTCCTTTTTTAAAAAAGCCCTTATTTTTGTGAGATAAAAAATCCTCGAAGGCCGAAATTACAGACTGCCGATCTTGGAAGCACCTACCTCTCAAATAGCTGTCTAGATTTCTGAATAAATGAAAATCCGTTGGCGAAAGGTCTGGCGAGTATGGTGGATGAGACAGAATTTCGTATCCTAACTGTGAAAGTTTTTGTACCGTTGTTTGTGAAGTATGCGGCCTTGCATTATCGTGAAGAAGTATGGGTCCACGTCTATTGACCAAAGACGGCTGCAAGCGCTTCAATTTTTCGTGCATATTTTCATATTCGTTGCAATAGGACGCTGCTGTGATAGTTGAACCAGTTTGCAAGAAAGAATAATGGATGACACCTTCACAAGTCCACCATACAGTAACCATTACCTTCTTCGGGTGTAATGATGATTTTGCATGCTGCCTCGGCGCTTCTCTCCGTTGTAGCCATTGTCCTGATCGTCGTCGATTATCATAGAGTATCCACTTTTCGTCACACGTTATAATCCGATTCAAAAAAGGATCCACTTTATTGCGATTAATCAAAGAACTGGCTGTTTCAAGTCTTCGCAGCTTGTTGGCATCGGTCAACAGGTGTGGTACCCATCGGTCGAGTTTTCTAACCTTTCCAATATTCGCCAGGTGACGACTAATGGTGGCAATAGACACCTGAAAGTGCTGTGCAAGGCATCGTACAGTTGTTGATGTGTCACGTTCCACTTCCGCCTTTAATTCGATTTCATCAGTGGTGCAAGTCGGCCGCTCACGAGGCTCATTTTCAAGGGCACAGTCTCCCTTCGTTGAATTTCCGAAACCAACGTCGCACTGTACGTTCGTTACAGGTTTCCTCCCCTAATGTCCCGTTAATATCCCGAGCTGGCTGTGCTGCGTTTACTTCTTTTTTAAATTGAAAATAAAAAATGGCACGAATATCCCTTGTGGAAAGCATTTCTGCAAGAGTGAAAAGGACCACTGTATTTATCCTTCCAGGAAAAGATGGAGGTACAAAATTTTAGACACTAGCATAATTCGTCAAACACAATAACCAGTACGATTGAAAAGATAAAAGTGTTTACACTATCAGCACTTCTTTGAGACTGATGAAAAACGGACACTTCATATGTAACAACCTGATACTTTTAGAAAACATTGAAAATATTGATATTGGTAACTCTGTGGAAGATATGGAAAAATCATTTAGGGAAGTTATTAATAAGGCCACATTTAACAATAATGATAACGCTTAGAAACCCAAGACTTGGTGGAATGATGAATTGGCAAAAATCTACAAAGAAAAAATAAGGCTTCAAAAAAGTACTTTAGGAAAAGAACTTACGAAAATTTAAAATCTCTCACAGAAATAAATAAAATTTGGAAAAATAAAGTGGCGAAAGCTAAAGTCATGGAAAAATTATACCTAGAAACTCAATGGAAACGAAAACACCAAGGAAATGTGGCAGTTAATAAAAGGTTGGAAAATAATGAAACGCTGTTTTGGGACAACAATATGTCCAATAAATTTCTGGAACATCTCAAAAACCAAACTAAATGATGACAACTTTCACATTGATATACCGTGTAAGCCTGCAAATGAAGATAATTTAAATATTGAAGAATTTGATGAGGTTCTAAACAAAAAATCAAACAAATCAGCACCTGGGAAAAATAAAGTTAGTTACAAAATAATTAAATTACTTAGCAGGAATGAACAAATTAAATTTTTCAATATCTTAAATATTGTTTGGAAAACTAAATATACCAAGTGCTTGGAGAGTCATTAGAATTGCCCCAATACTTAAACCTAAAAAAGACCCTACTGAACTCAAAAATTACAGACCAATAGCTTTAATTAACACCCAGATAAAATCATAAATGGTATTATACTCAATAGACTGAAAACACATCTTGAAACAATTGGTGCAATTCCTGATGATTCTTTTGCATTTCAAAAGAACAAAAGTACGTTAACTTGTTTAAATAAATTTTTAAACATTATCAACAAAAACAAAGAGCAGAAACTTGTTACTGCGGCAGTGGTGGTTGACTTTACCAATGCTTTCGAGAAGGTAGACCTAAACATTTTAAATAGCATTTTCAATGAAATTAATCTTCCTAATAACCTGAAATACTGGATATTAAATTTCCTTAGCAATAGAACACTTGTAGTCAATAATGAATCAATTTGCATTAAAAATGGTATACCTCAGGAAAGTGTGCTTAGTCCGACCTTATTTAATATATGTATATACATACAAGAAGTTTACATAAATGCATATATCCTGGAAACCATCTACTTCAATATGCAGATGACTGCATGATAATTGTGCAGGGGAAAAATGTTAAGGAAGTAACTGAAAAGCCTAATCTACAACTTAATAAATTTCTTGAGTGTAATGCTAAATTGAAGCTTGAAATTAACCCTAGCAAATCTCAATTCATAATTTTCAACAGAACCAAACAACAATCTGTAAAAATCAAAGTACTTGAGCAGGAAATAATGAATAGTCTGTTTATTAAATATCTAGGTGTTAGCTTCAAAAATACAATGGGGGCCTACTATCATTATGAAAGTAAAATTAAATCCAACAAAAGGTCTCTCTTCTCACTGAACTGCATTACGTCAAAAAATTCCAACTTACACCCTGACGTTGCCCAACGTATATACATAAAAATCAATAATCAGGGCCAACACGGATTATGCTTTAGGTATGAATAAAGAAATACCAGTAACCACCATTGAAAAAATTGATATACAGAACAGAGCTATTGTCCGGAAGATTTTCGGTCTTACAAGAACAACACCTAAGCATGTTGTACATGTCCTGGGAGGTGATTTACCTACAAAATTTAGGAAAAATATTGCAGATGCAAAACAAATAATGAACAAAATTCAAATAGACTACAATAATTCTATTAAATTGCCGATATTTCAAGAAAAGACACCTCACTTCAAAATCTCAGACAAGTATAGTTATGTATTTAGTATCACAATACCTAAAACAGAACAAATAAAACCACCTAGTCTTACAATTGACTATAAATCCGTCTCCTTAGACATGAACAACAATGAAATTTTACATACCTTTCAAGTATTATATAATAAGCATAAAATCCAAGGTTTTAGAATAAGTTTTACTGATGGATCTATGAATAAAGGGAAAACGGGCTGTGCTGTTATATTCCTTGAAGAAAAGATAACACTGAAATATAAACTATCTCCATACGCGTCGGTATTTACTACGGAGCTACTGGCTAAATTTCAAGCCATCAAAGTTACCATCGATAATAATAACAGCCTGAATCTGGTAATATTTACTGACAGTAAATCTTCAGCTTTAGCTCTAGAAAATAAGAATAATAGTAACAGCCTGGTCAAACAAATCTTTTCGCTTATTAATAATAATAATAATGTAAATGTAAAAATCATATGGATACCTGGACATAAAAACATTGAAGGCAATGAACTGGCAGATAAAGCAGCTAAGGAAGCTACATTAAAGGACGATATTGATATTAATTTGATCACCAACCATGATGCTATTTTTGAGGTTGAAAAAGATGTAAGATTTATGTGGAAACTCGAATTTCTTGCCATCTCACGGACAAAAGGTAAAAATTTTGCAAAAATTTTCAAAAATAGACCGTTTAATTGGTATAAGAATGTTAATGATGGTACTCAATACATCAAATTAGTTAACAGAATTGTGAAAAATCATGGAGTTAACAAAGTCTTTTTAAAAGGAATGAATGAAATTGAAGATAATAATTGTTGTATTTGTAATGTTCCTGAGGATAATGAACATCTTTTAATGAATTGTCCGAAACATTATCGTCTCAAAGTTGAATCTTATTTTCTTACTGAATACAATACATTGACCATGAATCTTATTAAAAGTGACACAGAGGACTGGCTCATTCTTGCAAAACTCATCGTAAAACATAAAGTTAACATTTAAATGATTTCGCTTAACCGTTTTATTATCATTTATTACTTAATTACAAAATATGAATTGTTTACTCTATCCTTCATCCCTTCCACTTTCATCCACCCACTATCCCTTAATCAACCTCATTATAAATAAAAGTCAAATAATATGCCAAATATCATATTGAACAAATAACATCAAAACATAAGACTGAAATATATAAACTGGAATTCATCACACATAACTTAATCAACCTTATGGTTTAATCTACCTAGCAATACAATCCTTAGGGATTATCCATCGATCCTGGATAGGAGCCCCACCTGTGGACCTCTGTAATACAGCGGTAACATCAGGAACAACGCCTTATCTAGATCACAGGAGGAAGAAGAAGAAGAAGTTTATTCTAGCTCACCGATTTTCGAAATCTCACCATGTATCCATACGACTGTGATAAAGGACATGTGCGCTGATTGCGGCGCGGACTTGCGGCGTAACGAGAATGTGAGTGTACAACGAGAAAGTTAGCCGTTTTTCCACATTAGTGATATGCTGCTACTTTTTCAGGGTGTTCCGACGGAAGCTTCGGTTCCCATGGTTCAATCAGTGCCCGAGCTGAAAGTTACACAGAAACTTGCCCAAGAATTGGGTAGAGCCGATACGAAACGTTTACTGGAAGAGCGGAAACTTGTATTGCTGGTGGATCTGGATCAGACCCTAATCCACACGACAAACGATAGCGTCCCTAGCAACATTAGTGGAATACATCACTTTCAGCTGTACGGACCGAATTCACCATGGTATCATACAAAATTAAGGCCGGGAACTGATGAGTTCCTGTCCAAGATGACATCACTTTACGAACTGCACATTTGCACCTTTGGCGCAAGGAATTATGCACATACCATTGCTCAAATTTTGGATAAAGACGGCAAGCTGTTTTCACATAGGATCTTATTCCGAGACGAGTGTTTTAACATAACGAGTAAAACGGACAATTTAAAGTAAGTTATACACAATACCAGCTGAAATAGTTCACTTCGCTCGCTCTTTCTTCTAGGGTTCGCTACGCTCACAACATTTATACTAATTTCCGTCGCCTTGGAATTTTTTTCACGATCACTAAACCCGGGGGCTTTGGGAGCGCCACCTTTCATCCCAGCGAACACGAAAACCATTGGGTTGACACTAGTCTTCGTCATTTTCGATTTTTCTTTTGCACTTTATTCACGCCCAAGTTTATTTCGTATCATATCGAATTTGCACGCAAATTTTCGGAGCCTTTTCACTCGTGTAGAGTCCAGATTCTCAGCACACAATCTTACACCAAAAAAGGAACGGGACGCGGACGACAAACCGCAATTAAAACAAATCCTAATCGTATTTCTCGATTAGTAAGTTGAAACGATTACAATCGTTTTCGTATACGATTAATCGTATTGGTCAGGTCTGTGGGGAAACTCATGGGCAAGTCTACATAGCACCTCCTCGTGGTGGCCGCTGGTAACTTCGCGAATAGCGAAGGCTGAGCTATGGGGCCGGTTGCGTGTACTATCACATTACGCGAGTACCGCCGTTTTGCGATATGTAAGCAATCGACACACTCCCTACTTGGCCAACTCTTGTGTTCTATAGTTTTGGCGAAGGTAGCCCATACGGAGTGTCAAATGTCCTAAATCCCCGGGGTGTTATGCGACCGTGCCCATCGGGGGAAGGTGACCAGGGACGCAAATGGTCATCACAAACGGAGCAAGTTACTGCCACACATCTGTACAATAACCAGTTGTATGGGTAGTGTAAACTGTCTCCCCGACCGTACGTTGGCAGAGGGGCGCCTATGAAACTCTCTGCATAGGTGGCACGGCGACCAGGTGTGAGGTTGGAGCTGGTGACTGAGGTGAAAGTTCGCCTGCGGGGTTCCGGATCCAACACTTCACTTTGCTCCTTTCTTGCACCTGTTGAACCGTGGTCTACAGAGTAGCGATCTGTTAGACTAGGAGAGAAACCTTGATTTGCTTCAAGGGTAGCAGGTGCAGAGTGGCATGAACGCCTACGGAACTTTCGGGAGGTCGCGAGGGAGTCTGCTTCGCGGCACAAAGAGAGGAAAGAACGGCCGGATCGTCATAATGTTCCTATAGGGGCGGGGAGTAGCGGGAAGCAATATGCTGGCAGTTGCCTCGGCTGTGGTCCGAGAACGGGAAACCCAAACCTGAATCAATAAATAAAAACAAGAATATGAAAATACATCAAGACATTCTTGGAGAAAGTGGCTGGAGGAATTCCAATGAGACGGACAGCGACGACTCGCAAGGGTTGAAGAGGTTAGTCTCTGAAGAAGACGCTCCAGGGGAGAAGGGAGGCGTTGTTGGAGCGGACAATGACGCGCCAGAAGGCGCGGAGAGGTTAGTTCAGACAACGTGCACTCTGATCAACGTTCAATCTGCTGACTATCAGGGATGGTGGCGGGCCCGAACAAAGAAACACTAACTGTGTGCCAGCTGAATATTCATCATAGTAAAGCGGCATCAGCGATGATGACGAGATGCTTTGATGAAGAGAAACTGGACATAGCTTTAATACAGGAACCCTGGATTTTACAAAACAAAATTAGGGGTTTGTCACAACAAACCGCAAATCTGTACCATGCACAGGTGGACGGTAAAATAAGGACATGCATCCTGGTGCGTCATGGAATACGTGCAGTACAAATGATGCATCTCTGCTCGCCTGATCTTACGGTAGTAATGATCGGCAGTGGTGCAGGATCATTCCTAATTGCATCAGCATATCTCCCTTATGATGCACCAGAACCACCTCCATCAGAGGAAGTAGAAAATCTGGTAAGGTATTGTAAAGAAAGAGATATGGCCCTGATCATAGGCTGTGATGCCAATGCGCACAACACTGTGTGGGGCAGCACAGATGACAATCCCAGAGGACAGCAGCTGCTAGAATTTGTGGAAAAGTACAATCTGCTGGTAGCAAACAAGGGGGTCGCTCCCACCTTCGTGGATGCACGAAGGGCTGAGGTGATCGACATTACCCTAAGCTCTGTTAATATGCTTGACAGAGTTCAGAATTGGAGAGTGGTGGACAGGCTAACCATGTCTGATCACAGGGCTATCCAGTTTGAAATTCTGTATGGCAGAAAACGGAGTAGCGAACGCAAACGTATAAGAGTGCCAAAAAATATTGATCGTGTTAAGTACGAGACATATTTATTGGAACAAGTTGAGGATATTCAAGACGGAATACCTCGGAATACGGTCGAGATAGAGCGAACAGTGGAACAACTGAACTCCGCTATTAATCGCGCCTTCGAACACGCTTGTCCCTCCACAGTAGTGGACGAAAAGGACCCAACACCATGGTGGAGTAGGGAACTGGAGTCTATGAAAAAAGAGACAAGGAAAGCCTTTAACCGTTACATGAGGGAGAGAGACTCTCACTCTTGGGAACTATACAAGGATAAAAAGAGGGAGCTGAAAAGAACCTTACGTCTTCGGAAACGAAATACGTGGAGGGAATTCTGCTCTAGCATGAAGGATACGTCAGAAGTATGCAGATTACAGAAGATGATATCGAAAGACACTGCTTCGAAAATGGGGCTGATACGCAAAGTTGATGGTTCCATGACAGAAACAGTGGAAGAAACGTTGCAGGCCCTGATGGAGGTACATTTTCCTGGAAGTTTCAAGTCAGACCAACCATGGCCTCAAACTAACATGGGAGCTGGTGGGGTAAGTCAACAAGAAGCTGAGAGGATAATAACTCCAAATGGAGTCAAAAGTGCTATAAACTCTTTTGCTCCATTTAAAACGGCTGGAATGGACGGAATATTCCCGGCACTATTACAGTGGGGCATGAGCGCTCTACTAGATAGGATCCGGAATATATTCGTCGCCTGTCTTTCAGCAGGCTACATCCCGAAGGCATGGAGGGAGGCTAAAGTGGTCTTCCTGCCTAAACCGGGAAAGAAAGACTATACAGAGGCAAAGTCCTTCAGGCCGGTTAGCCTTACATCATTCCTGTTGAAAACAATGGAAAGGGTGTTGGTGGACTACCTGGAGAACACCACGCTAATGTATAGTCCTCTGAGTAGGTGCCAACATGCTTATAGAGCAGGCAGATCTACGGAAACCGCTCTACATGAACTTGTTAGAGTTGCAGAGAGAGAGATTAACAATGGCGGGATCGCTATGTCTACTTTTATGGATATAGAGGGTGCTTTTGATAAAATCTCCTTTACCAAACTAAGGAACGCCCTGATTGAGCGGGGGGTTGATTACATTATAATTAAGTGGATCGACTCTATGCTTAAGCAGAGGGCGGTAAATCTTAGCAGTGGATGTGACAGAATACGGGGTAAGGTAGTCCGAGGATGCCCACAAGGAGGTGTTCTTTCGCCTCTACTGTGGAACATCACCGTGGACAGTCTTCTCTGGAAGCTGGACTCGATGGGCGTACACACTGTAGGATACGCCGATGACTTGGCACTCACGGTCAGTGGAAAGTTCATGGACACAATTCTAGGTTGCATGGGACAAGCTCTCAAAGTAACCGAAGAATGGTGTAATGAGCAAGAGCTAACCATAAACGCTAGTAAATCAAACACTATGATTTTTACTCGTAAGAGGAAAGACATAGAGATAACTCCCTTACGGCTTTTTGGTTCGGAAATCAAGGTGTCCAAGGAAGTGAAGCATCTAGGAGTTACCTTAGATGCGAAACTAACTTGGAATGTTCACGTTGATGAAAAGATCCAAAAAGCGAAAAGGATTTTGCATCAATGTAAGAGAGTGTGTGCTCGTAGGTGGGGAATTTCACCTAAAGCGACACACTGGATTTACACAATGATGGTAAGACCTATTCTAGCCTACGCATCAGTGGTATGGTGGCCAAAAGCCATGCAGAATACCACAAGGCAGAAGCTAGATGGGGTACAAAGGATAGCTTGCGTAAGCATATGTGGTGCAATGCGCACCACACCAACGCGAGCAATGGAGGCATTGCTGGGACTGCCGCCGTTGGACTTATTTATAAAGAAAACAGCGGCGCTTTCGGCAATACGCATGGAAAGGGATGCCATGTGGCATCGCTTTGGAACTAGCAGCGGTCATAAGAGCATCCTAGACATTATTCATGATGAGATCAGGGAGACTCTAATGCCGGTAGAAGGCATGAGTAGACGTAGGGTAGTTGAAAGACTACACAAGACTCACATTGCAGATGGAAACATACATAATGAGTGTATGTACAATGACATCAGCATTTTTACTGATGGCTCTTTAATGGACGGTAAAGCGGGGGCGGGGGTTTACTCTGAAGAGCTAAACCTAGCATGTGCGCTTAGTCTAGGAGAGTATGTGTCCGTATACCAGGCAGAGATGCTTGGCTTGTTGCATGCGTTGGACCACTTGCTTGAAGGTCAGGTGCGGGGGAAGAAAATCCTTATTGCACTGGACAACCAATCGGTGATCAGACGCATGCAGCAGACGAACATAAACTCTAAACTGGTACTAGAGTGTGTCCGGAAGCTCAACACGTGTGCCTCAGAAAATGAGGTTACGCTGATGTGGGTAAAAGGACACATAGGTACAACAGGAAATGAGGCGGCGGATGCCCTAGCAAAAAAGGGATCTGCGGCAACTTTCATTGGCCCAGAACCCAGAGTTGCTCTGGGGAACGGCATGATTGGAGCGAAGGTTGGGAAGTGGATGGACTCCATGCATCAACAAAGATGGCAGGAGCTAGTCACTTGCAAACAAGCTCGGAATGCAATGACCAGCCCTTTAGGCAGGGAAGCGAGAAAGGTACTTAGTTATAAACGGAGTACTCTAAGCTGGATAACTGCCTTGGTCACAGGGCATGGTAATTTTAAGGCTCATCTGGCCAAGATGAAAATCGGGGAAGATGACGTTTGCAGGCTATGCCTGGAGGAGGCCGAGACGGCGGCACACATTGTGTGCGAATGTCCAGCACTGGCTAGCACGAGGTTGAGGATCACAGGCAGGCACACGATAAGTGTAGAAGCCATGAGTGAACTCAGCTTCAAACAAATGCTAGCAATAACACGGGACTCAGTGATGAAGAAAGAGGTCGACAATTATCAGTCGACATCTGGAAGTCACTGATGACCGGGAGGGGGCGAAAAGGGACCCAAACGTTAGTGGTCTGCTTCGGCTATCCCCCAAAGTATATAATAATAATAATAATAATAATCGTATTTTTCTTGTTTTCATAGCAAAAACGTTTGGCTCGAGGGGCACAAATAATCATTAAATAATGAAATCTTCTCGGCTGCAATGACTACATATTCTGAGATCTGCATACGAATCATGTGCGCTTATGTTTTTCTGATCGATTGCTCCACACCGTCATCGGCTTTGAGCAAGATTTGTTGTCTAATTGCTTGACAGCAACCATGACCATCGAATGTTGCCCAATCTGTGGAACAGTTTCCTGGCTATATCGCCGTCAAGTTCAATTGTCCGTGGCGTGAAGCTTGTTCTCTAATTCGTCGGTGTCATCGGCTTCTTGCTGCTCTCATTGATTTTGTCCTCCGACTGCCTTTTGCACGCTTCTTTCAGATTAAAGCTAATCTTCACCCGGTGATTCCATTCAATTAGGGGCCGCCTCGGCGTCATCAAGCCGTTCGTAGTCGTTGTCTGCTTGTAGACGGTTCTAAAAAGAGGGGAAAATCCTTTAAATCTTCTATTTATCAATTTAAATTGAAAAGCCTACGAAATAAAATAAAACTTTTGACGTATAGAAAAATAGAATAATTAATTTTTTCGATCAAGACGTCATTCGAAATTTGTTTTAACGATGAAAAAATCGTTGATCGATGTAGGCCGGCAGGCAATGCGAGGTTATAAAAGGGCGGCAGCTCGTCTGAAATCATTTTGCGATTGGGGCTTGTAAAGTGTAGTTGTGAAAGTGAGTGTGTGTATTAGTGCGAGTGAAATAGTGAATTATTATTAAAAAAATATTTTACTGACTCGCAGTGGCTCACAACCGTTCACCGGTCTGAATACACAAATAGAAAAAATTTTCACAATTCACGTAAGTGAATAATACATACATACGTACATACAATACACGTTTATAAATTGTCTTACAGTATGGGTTGCTTGCCACTAAAGGCAGCTTCAAGGCGCTCTACTTCCCAAAGAGATAGAGAAACCTCATTAATGGCTACTATAGCCTTGTCAAAAACAGGCTATAGGCTTGGTCGAAAAATCGGGAAGGGGTCTTTTTCGAAAGTTCTAGAGGCCACATATATCAACGGCCATGACAAATGCATGATTTTGGCCTGTAAGATAGTCAACTGGGAAAAAGCTCCGATGTATTCTCTAAGATTTATTCGCCGCGGACTCGACATTCTCACTAAAATAGAACATCCTCATATCGTTGGCATACATAGTATCCTAGAGCGAGAACCGAACATTTATATTTTCATGGACTATGCAGAAAATGGGGACTTGAGTAAATACATAAAATTGAACGGTCCAGTCAATGAAAATAAGTCGCGGAAATGGTTCTCGCAAATGGTGGGAGCCGTTCAGTATCTCCATTCTATAAACATTGCCCATCGTGATTTGAATTGCAGCAATATTTTACTAGATAAGGAGATGAACGTGAAGTTGGCCGATTTTTCCCTGGCACGCTACTGTTGTGGGAAGAATGACTTGTCGCAAACCTACTGCGGAACACGGGCTTATACGGCACCCGAAATATTGACCGGGACACCGTATGATCCCAAATTGGCCGACTCGTGGTCAATGGGGGTGATTTTGTTTCGGATGTTGAACGAAACAATGCCTTTTAAATATAGTACCAATGTGTCGCCGCTGATAGCGGCTCAGAACAGTAAGAAGTTTAAATTCCATCGCAAATTGGAAGGCCGTATCTCGGATGATGCCAAGAAAGTGGTCAGTTGTTTGCTGGAACCCGAGACGAAATTGCGATGGCCATTGGATCGGGTTGCAAAAAGTCGGTGGCTCTGTGGATATCATCCAACCGAAAGTGCCAATAACCACTATCTGTCGGAGCAGTCAACTTCCTACATTTCGGTGGCCTCCTCTATGGAGACATGTCGGGGATCGGTGCAACATACAAGTCAGCTTCTGACAACATTGGCGGTTCCAAAAAATCCGATAAATAAACTGTTCGGCCTCATTTGCTGCGGGTCGAGAAGATCTAAAAAAATTACAGCACCGAGAGTCATTTTTAAAGGGCTTTCTGCCGCCGAACCGGTAACTTTTTCCGAATCGTCGAAATCACGGATGCAACGTAGAAACCGCAAGCTTGGGCTTAAGGTCCGTCGGCGTCTAAGGAGTCAACGTTGTCCAAAAAACCGAAAGCTTCGATTGAAGGTTCATAGACGTCGAAGAAAAAATTATAATAATGCAATGCGTATAGAAAAATGAAGGGGTGACAATAGCGTTGAAGTGTGGCGAAAAAAATTCGTCGCGATAACTAGATTCATTGAAAAATGAAAATTCCGAGTTGTGATTCTTGCAAATTTTGTATTGATATGTAGTATTAATTTTAAGTTGTCTATTTTAATCATGCAAATCCAATGTAAAGATTGATGTACATAATTATGGCAACATAGCCTCTTCGCCAGTTCATTAGCTAAGCCATTGGCCTAGCTATTGCACGGGCGAAGAGGCTATGTTGCCCAAGGTTATTCCAGGTACGGTTGGTGCAGTTTAATTTCGCGTCCTTTTCTCTCGCGTAGAGTCCAGGTTATCAACACACAATCTCACACCAAAAAAGGGACGGGGCGCGGACGACAAACCGCAATCAAAACAAATCCAAATCGTATTTCTCGATTAATAAGTTGAAACGATTACAATCGTTTTCGTATACGATTAATCGTATTTTTCTTGTTTTCATAGCTAAAACGTTTGGCTCGAGGGGCACAAATAATCATTAAATAATGAAATCTTCTCGGCTGCAATGACTACATATTCTGAAATCTGCATACGAATCATGTGCGCTTATGTTTTTCTGATCGATTGCTCCACACCGTCATCGGCTTTGAGCAAGATTTGTTGTCTAATTGCTTGACAGCAACCATGACCATCGAATGTTGCCCAATCTGTGGAACAGTTTCCTGGCTATATCGCCGTCAAGTTCAATTGTCCGTGGCGTGAAGCTTGTTCTCTAATTCGTCGGTGTCATCGGCTTCTTGCTGCGCTCATTGATTTTGTCCTCCGACTGCCTTTTGCACGCTTCTTTCAGATTAAAGCTAATCTTCACCCGGTGATTCCATTCAATTAGGGGCCGCCTCGGCGTCATCAAGCCGTTCGTAGTCGTTGTCTGCTTGTAGACGGTTCTAAAAAGAGGGGAAAATCCTTTAAATCTTCTATTTATCAATTTAAATTGAAAAGCCTAGGAAATAAAATAAAACTTTTGACGTATAGAAAAATAGAATAATTAATTTTTTCGATCAAGACGTCATTCGAAATTTGTTTTAACGATGAAAAAATCGTTGATCGATGTAGGCCGGCAGGCAATGCGAGGTTATAAAAGGGCGGCAGCTCGTCTGAAATCATTTTGCGATTGGGGCTTGTAAAGTGTAGTTGTGAAAGTGAGTGTGTGTATTAGTGCGAGTGAAATAGTGAATTATTATTAAAAAAATATTTTACTGACTCGCAGTGGCTCACAACCGTTCACCGGTCTGAATACACAAATAGAAAAAATTTTCACAATTCACGTAAGTGAATAATACATACATACGTACATACAATACACGTTTATAAATTGTCTTACAGTATGGGTTGCTTGCCACTAAAGGCAGCTTCAAGGCGCTCTACTTCCCAAAGAGATAGAGAAACCTCATTAATGGCTACTATAGCCTTGTCAAAAACAGGCTATAGGCTTGGTCGAAAAATCGGGAAGGGGTCTTTTTCGAAAGTTCTAGAGGCCACATATATCAACGGCCATGACAAATGCATGATTTTGGCCTGTAAGATAGTCAACTGGGAAAAAGCTCCGATGTATTCTCTAAGATTTATTCGCCGCGGACTGGACATTCTCACTAAAATAGAACATCCTCATATCGTTGGCATACATAGTATCCTAGAGCGAGAACCGAACATTTATATTTTCATGGACTATGCAGAAAATGGGGACTTGAGTAAATACATAAAATTGAACGGTCCAGTCAATGAAAATAAGTCGCGGAAATGGTTCTCGCAAATGGTGGGAGCCGTTCAGTATCTCCATTCTATAAACATTGCCCATCGTGATTTGAATTGCAGCAATATTTTACTAGATAAGGAGATGAACGTGAAGTTGGCCGATTTTTCCCTGGCACGCTACTGTTGTGGGAAGAATGACTTGTCGCAAACCTACTGCGGAACACGGGCTTATACGGCACCCGAAATATTGACCGGGACACCGTATGATCCCAAATTGGCCGACTCGTGGTCAATGGGGGTGATTTTGTTTCGGATGTTGAACGAAACAATGCCTTTTAAATATAGTACCAATGTGTCGCCGCTGATAGCGGCTCAGAACAGTAAGAAGTTTAAATTCCATCGCAAATTGGAAGGCCGTATCTCGGATGATGCCAAGAAAGTGGTCAGTTGTTTGCTGGAACCCGAGACGAAATTGCGATGGCCATTGGATCGGGTTGCAAAAAGTCGGTGGCTCTGTGGATATCATCCAACCGAAAGTGCCAATAACCACTATCTGTCGGAGCAGTCAACTTCCTACATTTCGGTGGCCTCCTCTATGGAGACATGTCGGGGATCGGTGCAACATACAAGTCAGCTTCTGACAACATTGGCGGTTCCAAAAAATCCGATAAATAAACTGTTCGGCCTCATTTGCTGCGGGTCGAGAAGATCTAAAAAAATTACAGCACCGAGAGTCATTTTTAAAGGGCTTTCTGCCGCCGAACCGGTAACTTTTTCCGAACCGTCGAAATCACGGATGCAACGTAGAAACCGCAAGCTTGGGCTTAAGGTCCGTCGGCGTCTAAGGAGTCAACGTTGTCCAAAAAACCGAAAGCTTCGATTGAAGGTTCATAGACGTCGAAGAAAAAATTATAATAATGCAATGCGTATAGAAAAATGAAGGGGTGACAATAGCGTTGAAGTGTGGCGAAAAAAATTCGTCGCGATAACTAGATTCATTGAAAAATGAAAATTCCGAGTTGTGATTCTTGCAAATTTTGTATTGATATGTAGTATTAATTTTAAGTTGTCTATTTTAATCATGCAAATCCAATGTAAAGATTGATGTACATAATTATGGCAACATAGCCTCTTCGCCAGTTCATTAGCTAAGCCATTGGCCTAGCTATTGCACGGGCGAAGAGGCTATGTTGCCCAAGGTTATTCCAGGTACGGTTGGTGCAGTTTAATTTCGCGTCCTTTTCTCTCGCGTAGAGTCCAGGTTATCAACACACAATCTCACACCAAAAAAGGGACGGGGCGCGGACGACAAACCGCAATCAAAACAAATCCAAATCGTATTTCTCGATTAATAAGTTGAAACGATTACAATCGTTTTCGTATACGATTAATCGTATTTTTCTTGTTTTCATAGCTAAAACGTTTGGCTCGAGGGGCACAAATAATCATTAAATAATGAAATCTTCTCGGCTGCAATGACTACATATTCTGAAATCTGCATACGAATCATGTGCGCTTATGTTTTTCTGATCGATTGCTCCACACCGTCATCGGCTTTGAGCAAGATTTGTTGTCTAATTGCTTGACAGCAACCATGACCATCGAATGTTGCCCAATCTGTGGAACAGTTTCCTGGCTATATCGCCGTCAAGTTCAATTGTCCGTGGCGTGAAGCTTGTTCTCTAATTCGTCGGTGTCATCGGCTTCTTGCTGCGCTCATTGATTTTGTCCTCCGACTGCCTTTTGCACGCTTCTTTCAGATTAAAGCTAATCTTCACCCGGTGATTCCATTCAATTAGGGGCCGCCTCGGCGTCATCAAGCCGTTCGTAGTCGTTGTCTGCTTGTAGACGGTTCTAAAAAGAGGGGAAAATCCTTTAAATCTTCTATTTATCAATTTAAATTGAAAAGCCTAGGAAATAAAATAAAACTTTTGACGTATAGAAAAATAGAATAATTAATTTTTTCGATCAAGACGTCATTCGAAATTTGTTTTAACGATGAAAAAATCGTTGATCGATGTAGGCCGGCAGGCAATGCGAGGTTATAAAAGGGCGGCAGCTCGTCTGAAATCATTTTGCGATTGGGGCTTGTAAAGTGTAGTTGTGAAAGTGAGTGTGTGTATTAGTGCGAGTGAAATAGTGAATTATTATTAAAAAAATATTTTACTGACTCGCAGTGGCTCACAACCGTTCACCGGTCTGAATACACAAATAGAAAAAATTTTCACAATTCACGTAAGTGAATAATACATACATACGTACATACAATACACATTTATAAATTGTCTTACAGTATGGGTTGCTTGCCACTAAAGGCAGCTTCAAGGCGCTCTACTTCCCAAAGAGATAGAGAAACCTCATTAATGGCTACTATAGCCTTGTCAAAAACAGGCTATAGGCTTGGTCGAAAAATCGGGAAGGGGTCTTTTTCGAAAGTTCTAGAGGCCACATATATCAACGGCCATGACAAATGCATGATTTTGGCCTGTAAGATAGTCAACTGGGAAAAAGCTCCGATGTATTCTCTAAGATTTATTCGCCGCGGACTCGACATTCTCACTAAAATAGAACATCCTCATATCGTTGGCATACATAGTATCCTAGAGCGAGAACCGAACATTTATATTTTCATGGACTATGCAGAAAATGGGGACTTGAGTAAATACATAAAATTGAACGGTCCAGTCAATGAAAATAAGTCGCGGAAATGGTTCTCGCAAATGGTGGGAGCCGTTCAGTATCTCCATTCTATAAACATTGCCCATCGTGATTTGAATTGCAGCAATATTTTACTAGATAAGGAGATGAACGTGAAGTTGGCCGATTTTTCCCTGGCACGCTACTGTTGTGGGAAGAATGACTTGTCGCAAACCTACTGCGGAACACGGGCTTATACGGCACCCGAAATATTGACCGGGACACCGTATGATCCCAAATTGGCCGACTCGTGGTCAATGGGGGTGATTTTGTTTCGGATGTTGAACGAAACAATGCCTTTTAAATATAGTACCAATGTGTCGCCGCTGATAGCGGCTCAGAACAGTAAGAAGTTTAAATTCCATCGCAAATTGGAAGGCCGTATCTCGGATGATGCCAAGAAAGTGGTCAGTTGTTTGCTGGAACCCGAGACGAAATTGCGATGGCCATTGGATCGGGTTGCAAAAAGTCGGTGGCTCTGTGGATATCATCCAACCGAAAGTGCCAATAACCACTATCTGTCGGAGCAGTCAACTTCCTACATTTCGGTGGCCTCCTCTATGGAGACATGTCGGGGATCGGTGCAACATACAAGTCAGCTTCTGACAACATTGGCGGTTCCAAAAAAGCCGATAAATAAACTGTTCGGCCTCATTTGCTGCGGGTCGAGAAGATCTAAAAAAATTACAGCACCGAGAGTCATTTTTAAAGGGCTTTCTGCCGCCGAACCGGTAACTTTTTCCGAACCGTCGAAATCACGGATGCAACGTAGAAACCGCAAGCTTGGGCTTAAGGTCCGTCGGCGTCTAAGGAGTCAACGTTGTCCAAAAAACCGAAAGCTTCGATTGAAGGTTCATAGACGTCGAAGAAAAAATTATAATAATGCAATGCGTATAGAAAAATGAAGGGGTGACAATAGCGTTGAAGTGTGGCGAAAAAAATTCGTCGCGATAACTAGATTCATTGAAAAATGAAAATTCCGAGTTGTGATTCTTGCAAATTTTGTATTGATATGTAGTATTAATTTTAAGTTGTCTATTTTAATCATGTAAATCCAATGTAAAGATTGATGTACATAATTATGGCAACATAGCCTCTTCGCCAGTTCATTAGCTAAGCCATTGGCCTAGCTATTGCACGGGCGAAGAGGCTATGTTGCCCAAGGTTATTCCAGGTACGGTTGGTGCAGTTTAATTTCGCGTCCTTTTCTCTCGCGTAGAGTCCAGGTTATCAACACACAATCTCACACCAAAAAAGGGACGGGGCGCGGACGACAAACCGCAATCAAAACAAATCCAAATCGTATTTCTCGATTAATAAGTTGAAACGATTACAATCGTTTTCGTATACGATTAATCGTATTTTTCTTGTTTTCATAGCTAAAACGTTTGGCTCGAGGGGCACAAATAATCATTAAATAATGAAATCTTCTCGGCTGCAATGACTACATATTCTGAAATCTGCATACGAATCATGTGCGCTTATGTTTTTCTGATCGATTGCTCCACACCGTCATCGGCTTTGAGCAAGATTTGTTGTCTAATTGCTTGACAGCAACCATGACCATCGAATGTTGCCCAATCTGTGGAACAGTTTCCTGGCTATATCGCCGTCAAGTTCAATTGTCCGTGGCGTGAAGCTTGTTCTCTAATTCGTCGGTGTCATCGGCTTCTTGCTGCGCTCATTGATTTTGTCCTCCGACTGCCTTTTGCACGCTTCTTTCAGATTAAAGCTAATCTTCACCCGGTGATTCCATTCAATTAGGGGCCGCCTCGGCGTCATCAAGCCGTTCGTAGTCGTTGTCTGCTTGTAGACGGTTCTAAAAAGAGGGGAAAATCCTTTAAATCTTCTATTTATCAATTTAAATTGAAAAGCCTAGGAAATAAAATAAAACTTTTGACGTTTTATTGGTTGTTTAAGAAGTCAATCAATTGACGATTATGCCTGAACGACTTCAATTTAAGAAGCAACTTTTTATATTGATTCTTGATGCCTTATTATCTAGGTAAGTACGCTGATGTTGTGTTTGTCCGGTTCAACTGGAGGTGTCCCATGAGGTGTGGTTGCCGTTCTGCTACAAGTGTCCTGAAAATAGTGCTTTGAGGAGGACAAAAATGCCGCCACTTGACATAATGTTCCGGCATTAGAATGGATGGTTTTTTTTAATTATTTTGTTCCAGGAATGCTAAATGTACTCAAAAGAGTACAAACGGTATCCCTCAACGTAAGTAGGGTTTTAACAGATTTTATAAATTTATATTCTCATTCTCATAGGAACAATGAAATTTTAATGGGAGTTCCGGGAATGACAACATTCTCGTTGTGCGATTTAAGTGATCAGTTGTTGGACATTCCCGGACAAACTTCTGTTAATAAAACAACGTTACTTTTTTTTAATAATTAAATTAAATTTATTAAATTGAAATTTGAAACACGAATTTTAAAAATTTCCTAATGCTTTCTTTTAGGTTGACGAAAGTGGGTGGGAAACGTTCGTTTCGTCTCCTCAGACCCTGGTTCGACCATCATTTCCGCACAGACAAAATTCATTCAAGAAAACTCTCCCCCAAAGCCGCATACTCTAATTGCAGTGGTTCCTGGCAACCAATGTCGTGCGATTTTGTGCTTCCTTGTTAATCGCGGCACTTTTAATGGATATCGGGGAAGCAGAGGCCGCTTTCCCTCAAACGATTACGAACGGTCTGTGTCGAAATACGGGTTTCTGTGGCGTATCTGGGGTCATTTTGTATGGAAGCTGCCGTATTTTGACGATTTCTGAGTGCACTTAAACGTATAAATCTGCCTTTGCTATAAGGTGTTGTTCTTAAACCCTGTCCTCGTCTTCTTGTGAGTTGTCCTGTCTCCTGGAACCCCCAGAGCCGACGACTCACTTCCCGGAATCCATGGCCTTCCTCTATAGGTCGCTACACATGAACGAGCACAACCACGACCGAACTTCCATCGAACCATCAATTTCGTAGAACGGTGGAAATAGGGGAAATTTTTTTTCCGCACGTTCTATGAAATTGATGGTTCGATAGAAGTTCGGTCGTTGAGATGTCTTCTAGCACCTTGTTGAGGATCCATCACCTGCTAAACAATGCCAAATTTAATTGAAAACTACACAACATACTGGTAAACACCGACGGTAGTATCAAAAACAACGACAGAAAAACAAGTGACCCTATCTATCATGTTTAGTTCTATGTAGTCAAATTTAACTTTATGGTGGAAACTAATGTTTTAAAATGTGTTACGTTTCGCTCCTTCTACAATACTAAAATTTACATGTTTTTGAAAAGTTCTCAGTATTTGTAAACATAATTCGATATTACCTGAGCCAATAAAACGCTGAAACTCTTAACTATTGTACTTCCAAGAATTTCACCGAAAAAGGGAATAAAATCATGAGCAACTTTTTGTTCCAGCGTATTAGGATATTAACATATTTTCCTCGGAGTCCATTTATTAGAAAATTTGATTTTATCTCGAGAACCAGATAACAAATTTTTTCTTAATTTTACTAACGCGGGATGAGTAATTTTTAATATTTGGGAAAATACATCGCCAAAACGGAAGGTTTTCTACCTTTTGGAAAACATATATAAAAAGCATTCTTTTTCATTAGACTTCCTGGCGAACGGAAGAACATTGTTTTCTTCAAATTTGTCGCGGTCGCTGCCACGGCTTTTGATCCTTCCTCGTCAACTTCAATTCGTGCCTTGTGTATGGCATCGACCAAATTCAATTTAGTGCGTTCCGGGAAGCCACTAAAACCGGCTGTCGGTTCGCAAATATTCCCAACGCCGACTTTTTCAGCATCTGTAATATGCAAGGCATTGTTGCTGGTTAGTATAAAAATATACGAGCGTACATAAGGAATACCTACCGGTCGGAATTCCAATTTTGTGTTTTATTTAATGTCTAAGTGATCCGCATCGTTTCATACATAAATGGAATACAATACAAAAAAACTCTGTTTTCATCTCTCTCTCCAAATAACTTGATAATTTACGCTGTTCCTGCTTCAACATCAGTTGCCGGCATGTCATCGTCATTGTGTATATTCTCCAAATAATGTACGGCTCGCTGGGATTCCACGAAAAGTCAGAGATCTTGGCCGTGTGTCCACCATGAATGAAGAGCAATTCCGGTGGTCCGTCTTCGGCATCTTCGGAACTCTGTTCTTCGCCAATTGTAAGACTCCATCCTCTGGTTGGATGATTTGTATAACCCTCTTACCCTTTGTGTTGACGGGAAGTCCGCGACTTCTTTTACTGTCCTCCCACTCTTGACGATGTATTTTCTTTCGATGTGAATGCATGTTAGCACTTGAATTGAACGTTTTCGGACAGTGCGGACATGTATACAAGATGTCGCCCGTGTGCGTTGTCATGTGTTCCTAAAACGAAACAATTCAATTTCTCCATTGCGACTCCGTATTCGAATGAGTGCAATATTTCAAATCTTACCTTCAAATTTAACGCTGTCTTGAAGCCTTTTTCGCAAACACTACATACGAATTTACGCCGAGCCGAATGCACATAGCGGATATGACTCTTTAGTCCAACACTCGAACTTGAAACTTTCTGACAAATATGGCAGATATGTTCGCCCAAATTCTCCTCGCTGTGATGGTTTTTCGTATGGATTTTCAAGCGGAATGCATTTTTTAGCCACATGCCACACTGTTCGCATTGCATCTTTGGATCAACAATGCCAACGTGTTCTAACTGATGTTTGGCTATCCACAGGTTTGGGTTTATTCTTGCTACCCTTTTTACGTCCGCGTCTAGGCTTTTCGGGTTCAGGCTTGACTTTAACATGTTGAACTCTCGTGCGCACGACTTTTTTAGCTAGTGGTTCTATAGAAAAAAAATTGTTTTAATAAAATTATTACTTTATTATTATTAGTTTTGTTTTTCATAAAAAAAATCTGGAAACCTGGAAGGTTTAGATGGGAAATTCTGAAGAAGAAATGATCTTTGTACCTTTTTTTTGCGCTAAAGACGAATAACTATTATTTTGTCTGTTCTGCCTTTGACTAAACACCAACTAATATTTTGTCTGCTCTATCTTTTGTATGAGCGAAATAACGGATTTCTTTTAAATTTGCTGCACACAGCCCACATTTAATAATATTAATAAAAAAACAACTACCGAACAGCAAATATGCAGCAACGCAATCCTAATCAGACAGCCAGAGCTGACAATAAAGCAATAAATTTTACCTCGTTCCAGCGGCAGCCGGTTATACGCATAGCGCGGCGAAACTAGTCCAGCGCCTTGGTAATTGCGTCAGCATGCTCGAGCAGTTTCCGCCACTGAACAGCAGGCAGCGAGATCCACTTGTGCCCGGGAAGAATTTTGCCATCTTTCTCATAATGCTCGCAAATGTCGACCATCTTGCGACCGCGTAATTCGTTTATTTGCACCAGACGCATCTTCTCCAGCACCCACTCCTTTTCACCGCTGTTACCGGAAGCGCTGCTGCTCTTCTTGCTATCATCCGAGGTGTCCTTCAACTTCTTTGCCGGTGGATTTCTCTGAAAGATCCGACGAAGGAGTACATTGTAATTTAATTAGGAAGTTAATAGGCAGATTACTTACGTCTTCGGGGCCAGAATCGCTGTCGCTATCGCTGGAAACTTTCTTGTTCTTTGGCATTTTTTGGTTTTCCCGATTGACTGATTGGAACTAAAAGAACCTGAAAAATACGAAGGCAGTTAGGTTAGGGGACGCTACCGGCAAACGGGCATACGACGTGAAACAAATGGTATTTTCCGATTGAGAACTTACTTCAAGAGGGGGGATATCTTGTTGATCGTTCTAGTAGGTAGCTTTCCCTTTCGTTGTGCACGGTCCAACAAAGAACAGCTTATCAAAACGTCCGGGTCGCAAGAGAGCCGGATCAATAAGATCAGGTCGATTAGTCGCGGCTAGGATGAAAATTTGTTTCGATGGATCGTTTATGCCGTTCATTTCGGCCAACAGTTGACTAACCAACCAATCCATAAAACCGCCTGAGTCGCCACCAACACCACGATTCGGAGCCAATGAATCCAATTTGTCCAAAAACAGGACACACGGAGCTACAGATCGTGCCCGTGAGAACAATTCCCGGATGTTGTGCTCACTTTGACCGACGTACATGTTCAAAAGTTCCGGCCCCTGGACCGACAGGAAACTAAGATTACATTCAGTCGCAACCGCTTTAGCAAACAGTTTTTCCAGTTCTTGGCGGTCCATAAAGTAACATGCCGGATCGCCTTAGATACTTACCCAACAGATTAACGTGTTTCAATGGCAAACCTATGTACACTGCTCTGAATTTCATCCTTCAACTTTGCCAAACCGCCAATATCGAACCAAAGAACTTTTGGCGCACCCAAACTACTAATGACTTTTGCATTGCAGCCAAATTCTTGTCGAAATGATCGAATCGCCAGCCCAGCTTACTACGCTCCACTTTCATATTACGAACAGCATTGTCGTAGAGTAGTTTCAAGCCACCAAGCAACAATCCTTGCGACAGGTCGGCAATTTTCTTGAGAACGTTTGAAAAACTTTTGCAAATCCACCATACACAAGACAGACGTCAACATTCTGCATAAGGAAGCGATTGGTGGTGGACGTAGTCGGGTCGTGATCGTCTTTTTTTCACAGAGTATAGTGGTTGAATCGGATCGATCATCGTGGTCGGCCATTGTGGCGTTCCTTTTTGTGGAGTTCTTCTTAGTTGGTGAGATTATTCCATATTTGCATTCCGTTGTTGATTAGTTCCATCTTTAAACAAGTTTTAGTGTTGTTTTTTTTTTCTAGTTAATACTTGGTACATAGAACGAATAGTGGTTGAGTGGTTTTAGGTTAGGTGTTAGGATGGAAGAACCGGATCCCCCGGACACCCGGGGAGAAAGTAAAAAGAAGAAAAAGACTTCGGGCAAAGATCGAGGGATGTAACCCCCGTAAAAATGATCGGAATAATAGACTCAGTGGATAACACCAATGCATCTAAAAATAAAAGCATGGTTGACACGCACGTGGTTAGTGACGCCCAACATGCGGAAAAAGATACCGCTAAGTCATGTGATGACAATAACGGAACCAATAGCCGTACTAAGAGGACTTATAATTATCAAGAGGACTCAACCGAAAAAGAATTTGTTGTCATGATTCAAAATACCGAGGATAAGAGGATCTCGGAAATGGTACTTAGCGATTTCCTGGATCACTGTCGTGTTAGGGGACTAGTAAATATCCAATACGAAAATTTCCGGTCGGCCAAAGTGACGTTCAATAATCCCAAAGATGCCAACACGATTTTATCTAATCCGACATTAACAACCAATGGATACAAGGCGTATATCCCTCAAAATTGTATCTCTTGTTATGGTATCATCCGAGACGTACCTAATTGCATATCCGAGGAAAACTTAATGGAAAAACTCCATGGTGCATGTCGCATCCTTAGCGTTTATCGGTTCAACAGGAAAGATAATGACGGAAACATCGTGCCAACTACGTCAATTAACTACTACTTTGCCTTAACCCCTAGCGGGGCATAGCGCGTCAACTACTCCTGCGCGCCATCGTACTCTGTTCTGGGCAATGGGGCGCAACTCCCCAAAAGACTTACCCAGTACCTGACACTCCTTTGCCACGTCAATTAAGGTTGAGTTCGAATCTCTTAAACTTCCAAGTATCATATACTACGGTCATGCGCTCAAGAGGGTAGAATATTTCATCCCAAGAGTACGCTTATGCTACCATTGCGGCAGAATCGGACATGTAAGCAAATTCTGCAAAGCGAAGGCCAGGAAATGTTTGAAATGTGGTTCAGATTTTGACACCTGTAATCAAACTTGCACCAATATTCTGTGTGTATTATGCGGATCTGAACAACATAACTTCTTCAACCCTGACTGCCCCAAGAGAAAACAAGAACAAAAAACGTTGGAAATCATGACGGTGTCTAATAAGTCAAGGAAAGAAGTACTCGAGGGAAACTATAGTAATTACTATAGTATATTAGGTTCTAAAAAATATGTCAGTGACTACCCGAGTGTAACAGAAGCCATGGCAAACAACAGGAAACAAGCACAAACTAATAATCGAAACCAGGACATTTTTAGAAACAGAGTTGAAGATGCCAATAAAGTCCAACTAGGAAAGAGGTCCTTTGCAACAGTAGCCAAAATGGACAAATATGAAAAAATAAGACAAGGACACGAGGACATCATCAGACCCGTAACAATACCTAATCAACTTGCCTTCATGTATCCAAACGGTAACAAAGAGATTAATAACAGTCTAACAAAGTCGTATAATACCAACGCGAATATGAATTACTATAATACCCCTCAACCAACGGAGCCTTGCGCGAGGTATAATCAGACACAATTAATAATAAATTTGGAAAATAAATGTAAGAATCTATTGGAGTTTATTGAAAATAACTGGGACCCTAATGACCCCAACATAAGGGCGTTCATTAGTAACTATTCTAAAGAAGCAAATATAGGCATTACGCAAAACGATAATCTAGATACAAACAGATGAAAAAGGCAGTGTACAAACCACAATGAAGTGTGTTCAATTGAACATACAGGTACTAGGAAATAAGAACAAAGACACATTTGAATCATTTTGCCATCAGCACAAAATTGACATAGCATTAATTCAAGAAACATTATTAAATCCTAATAAGTTTAAACCATATTTTAGCAACTATTATTCTTTTTTTAACGATAGAAGTGATGGTTACGGTGGAGTGGCCATCCTGATTGTTAAAAAAATTAGATGTAAGGCAATTGAATTACAGAATCCTTTGAATTTTATTGTCGTCGAAACGACAAATCTCCCAGAGAATTTTATTATTTTAAACGTTTATATACCCCCTTCGAGAAATAAGGAGGAAGAAAGGGTTTTTACAACAAACCTTACAGATTTATTCTGTAAAATTCGGAACTACAGTAACAAAAATCTTTTATGTGTGGGAGACTTCAACGCTCACAAATTGGACTGGGGCAGTAGATTTCATAATAATAGGGGTGTTGTCTTGGATAATTTAACGGCAGATTGTGGCCTCAACATCTGCAACAATGGTGCATCAACATTCATTACCAATAATGGGAGACCATCGGTATTGGATGTCACGTTTACTAACCGTACGGACCTTATTAAACACTGGCACACATTGAACGTGAGGATATTTGGTTCCAGGCACATCCCTATTATTTTTCACATACATAATAGAACTCCCATTAAGAAAAAGAAAATCGTGAACTACTCTATCCTGAAAAACAATATGGAAAAGATCGAGTTTGAAAATGACATCAACAGCTTTAATAAAGCCATGAAACGCTCGATTAAGGAGGCTACTTTCTTTGTCGAAAAAATTCGTATGTCCCAAAAAAAAGGTGGAAAAACAACCTGAAAGCCTTATTTCTGGAGCTGAAACAAACATCTGCTAAATTTAAGCTGAATAATAATTTCGAAAATCTCTCAGCACTACAGGAGGCCAAGTACACTTGGAAGAGGGCGGTTAGAACAGAAAAAAGAAAAACCTGGAAGGAGACAATTAACCGTATGAACCTGTCCAAAGATCCTAAAGAGATGCATGAGTTGTTTAAGAACGTCCAACATACTTTCTTTTCTCAGAACGACTGTGGCACTTGGGTAACTGAGAGAAAGATAGAATTCTTAAACCTTTGTAAACCTAGTCGGCCATTGACTGCGTTAGATGACCACCATCAGGATAATGAACATGACAGCATTGAATTTGATATCTCGGATCTCTTATGGGCACTACATAATAAGAGCAATAACTCAGCTCCCGGGGTTGATGGGATCTCATACAAACATATAAAAATGATGAATTCTGATGTCAAAAGTAAATTTTTAGAAATCCTAAACAATTACTGGGAATCCAAAACAATCCCGGCACTTTGGAAAATCATAAAAATTATTCCCATTCCCAAACCCAATAAAGATTTAAATCTTATTCAAAACTACCGCCCTATTTCATTACTGAGTGTCCCACTGAAACTAATCAACAAAATGGTGTTAAACAGACTAACTCAATTCATCAATGAACACCAAATATTATCAAAAAATTCATATGCTTTTAGGCCCAAAAAAGCCACCACACACTGTATTAATGACCTCATTAACACTGTTCAAATTAACAAAACCAATAAAATGGTCTCTGTGTGTGATGTATTTGATATAAGCCGTGCATATGAGAATGTGGACCGATCCAAACTCGCCCAAACCATGAGTCGGCTAAACATTCCACCTGATATTACTAGTTGGATGAACCAGTTTCTAAGGGAACGACTGTTGATCCTTGATGAAGTTCAGCTGGTGGTGGATAATGGACTGCCTCAGGGCAGTTGCCTAAGTCCGACGTTATTCAACTTATACACCAATGAAATTCATGAATTGTCAGACGAATTCAATATCATATACCAATTTGCTGATGATTTCTTATTGCTTTCTCGGGGGAAAAATACCCAGGAAGCCATAGATAACCTTGAATTATTTGCATCGAAGTTTATTAATACATTAACTAACCTTAAGCTTCCGATTAATTTTGAGAAATCTCAATTTTTTATTTTTTCTAAAGCTAATTGCTCACAACATAATATTTACGTTAATAATCAAACCATCACGAACTCTAACAAACTTAATATCTTGGATTCTTTATATCTTGGAATCTATCCGTTCTTCCCCATTATCATGAAGTAATAAAGAAAAATAATTTTAATAAATTAACTTTTAATGTAATTAATAAACAAACTGAAGGTCTACATCCTAGCAAGGCGCTCACCTTGTTTAGGACCCACATTCGTCCCAAAATTGAGTATGCGAGAACAACTACGGCTAATATGAATAAAACAACTACCAACAAGGTAACATCCTACTTCAATCCATTTTTAAGGAAATGTCTAGGGGTCACCCCATCCACCCCGATAAATGCACTTTACGTGTTAGCCAATGAACTTCCGCCGACTCTTAGAGGGTTATGGCTCACGGCCAAAGAAATGGCAAAAAGAATTACATTCGAGCCAGAGTTTGTGGAATTATGGATTGAGAATGCGATCCTTGAAAATATTGAGTCTAGTTATGGGGAATGCTGGAGGATATTTGGCGATATTCTTAGAGACCTTCCTCATCTTAAAAATAACACTCCTGCGAATAAAATACTCATCTTTAATAAGGATAAAAAAATTAATATAGTTAGTGATGAGGATTTGTTAAATGACAACCTGGGTTCCTTGCTGGGGCTCGTTCTGGATCCAAATGAAACCGCAATTTTTACCGATGCATCCAAAGACACGACCTCTGTGGGGGCGGCGTTTATTAATAAGTCTGATGAAGCCGTGGGCAAGTTCAGCTTACCTGCTGATACTTCAGTAGTGGAAGCGGAATTAGTAGCTATACTTAAAGCAGTGCAACATGCCGCTAACAGGAACCTTCCCTACGTATCTATCTTCACAGATAGTAATGTGGCCTGTGATATCGTTAATAAAAAAGACTGTGACTCTCCAACGGCACAACTCATCAAAGAAACGGTCCATTCGTCTAATATAAATAGACTGATTTTAATATGGATCCCGTCCCATAGAGGTCTGACATTTAATGAACGAGTGGATAGGTTGGCGAACGAAGCCAGATTAGATGGAACTCCATTCATCCCATCATTCTCACTAAATCAAGCCTTGAATATAATTAAAGAACGTATTTTTAGGAGATGGCAAGAGGATTTCGACCTCACATCTAGAGAAAAAGGGCGATTCTTTCACAAAATCATTAGTAAAGTTGATACTGAAAGCTGGTATAAAAAGATTAAATTCAAACACACTAAACCTAAAATCATTAAAATAGCTAATCGCCTTATTATCAATCATAGTTACAACAAAGCTTTTTTAAATAAAATTAATAAGATCCCGTCTCCAGATTGCATTCACTGTAATGTGCCTGAAAACAACTACCATATAATAATGGAATGCCCTAGATATTACAGTATGCGAGCTAAGTTTCCGATCCTAAATAGAATTAATAATAGTTTTGCTGATTCCCTAAAGGAAATAGGCCCGGAGGGTTGGGTAATATTAGCATATGAGATCGAAAAAAGAAATATCCCTTTCTGACGAAGAAGTAGTCATTTTTCTTTTCTTTTTTGGCCAAAGACCTATCAAACACTAGTCATAAGATAATAAAGTTTAAATTATTTTTGTCTGAAGTAAGATGGAATCAGTCGATCATTTGGAATCTTGGATGAATCTCTGAGAACAGTAAAATATTTTATACTATGTTTTGTTTTTTTTTCACGTTGATCTATCTCTTAATCAATATACTACCGGTTTCGCGTTCGTTAATTATCCGTCTCGAAGTTGTTACACTTAATCGGGAGTTACTACGAAAACCATAGTTTCGCGTTACAAGATGGCTATACAATCCTTATAGGATTCAGCCAATCCGAACACATATACGCATCGCCTGTGCGGTTCAGATCACTGAGCTTATATCAGGGTTTATGCACGTGTGTTCAAAGGAGAAGGAAAAAAAAAAGACAGACGTCAAGAAATATGACAGTGCTCTCTGCTCTTTGTGAGAGCTGTCAAAAAGTAGCCTGGGAGCGTAACAGCCGTCATATAGTAGGCCGGTTCACTGAACTGAAATCCTGGTTCCAGGCTTGTTGTATAGATGGTTTTGCCTAGAGCCCACCCGGGGGATTGGTAGGTCCTAAAGCGGAAATTTCCCGAGTTTTGTGAAAATTCTCCCTAATTTAATAGAGAGAATTCTCCCAATTTGAGTATGTATAAAACTGGAGTGGCCCATAAGCAAAATTTATGGGACGAGAGAAGAGCGCGTTTAATTTTTCATGGGAGAAAGAAAGAACGGGACTACTATTAATGACAACCACCAATAGGACGCGGATATTTGACAGCATTATACCTATATACAGCGTGGAGTCAGAAACCAAAACAAGCATTTTAATATCGGTTTTCTGACAGAAAACTCACAAAAACAAGAAACGCGCACATGATATCTAAATACTTAATGTTTTACCTAGAAAATGACACCCCCGTCTTAGGGATACGCTGGTTATTTTTGCAGCCACCGACGAGGCATTTCAATTTACCACAACTCACTACCGCACCAATTTGTCCTACCGGAAATTTCACTACTGTCTTCCCTACATAATCGCGGCTCGTTACACACAAAAGCCGGCTCCAAACTTTCGCGAATTAAACTGTATTCACTATTTTCATGAAATGCTTGACAGCGTTGTGCACAATTGGAGAATGACAATCTTAAAACCGTTAACTTTACTCTCCCAGCTCTCGTCTTTTTCAAGAAGAAGATTGTCCCATCGCGGCTTGCTTCGAAAATAACCTGAAGCACAGAGTGGGGATAGTACTATTACCGATCTGTTCTATTTAAATCTATGATTTAAATAGAACAGATCTGTTCCTACACTGACCGGCAGTAAAGGAAAAATTCGAATTGCATCTCACCGTAGTCGCGTTTGGGTGCAGCACTCTGTCGCATACGAAGCAGATCCATGGTCCTGGGTTTCTCTCAATGCCGGCGCGGAGAAGTAGCACTGAGAGCAGTTGCACCGAGATGTTTTGCTCCCAGTGAACATAAAAAGACGATACGAGGCATGTAACATACTGTAATGAGCGAAACCACGAAACCAAAGCAGGTTCGTTAGATATTCTTGTGCTGAATAATAAAACACTTCGATTGAAAAACACACACTTTATTTACAAAACGAACTAACTATATACACGCGTACTAACAACCAACGTCAAAATGTCAAACTAGCTTTAACTATAACGACGGCACTATAGCGATCCAACCGCCACTGAGTGTCGAGTCTGACTACTACTTCACGACTGCTCCTTCGTTCGGTGACATCTGCCTTTTATAGGTGGAGATCCATGCTTTCGTCAATTAGCGAAGACTCCAGATTTTTCGAGATGTTCCAGTCTCGGGTGCTTACTCAACGAAGGTTGCTTCAATGGTTCTGTTTGGAGAAGGTTCTAGACTATAGATGGCTCGAGAATAGCCTAGTGCCCCGTCAGCTGGGATTTGTTATCGATCATTCGAGATTATGACGAAGCTTAGTGTGGGTCGTAAAAGATACCCACCCCGTACACGCAACAATACAAACACACTTTTCTTCTGGCATTGAACGGTTTTGGCAGCTCTTGTCCGTTGTAAAACGGGTCGCTCCGGTGCGTAGAACCGGCTGCCGCAGGAACGAGTTTACAGGTCGTCGTAACTCCTGCCAACATCCGGTGAAAGATAGTGATGGAAAGCTACTTATCTTGGAAGAAGATCAAATGAGGTGATGGAAAGAACACTTCGCCGCGGTCTTGAACCGTGTAACCTCTGGTGATGTTCCCCCTCATATAGATAATTTAGCTAACCATCAAAATGTGCATATACGGTCCACTGCTCCGACTAACGAGGAATTAGTCGCTGCAATTATTGCACTAAAACGAGGAAAGGCCGTCGGACTTGACGGTATCCCTGCCGAACTTTATCAAGCAGCTCCAAGCATAACTGCCGATTTGCTGCACCCACTTGTTGATAAAGCATGGAATACAGAGACCTTCCCCACTGAGTGGAAGGAAGGTTTGATCATCAAACTTCCAAAGAAGGGTAGCCTCACGACTGTAATAATTGGAGAGGCATTCGAGTGCTCCCTGCCGTTGCCAAGATAATAGCTAAAATCGTCCTGGAAAGACTAAAGGCCCACTTAGAAAGCACAATTGATGAAGAGCAGGCTGGTTTTCGATCCGATCGACACAGGATTACCACCTTGCGAATCATCATCGAGCAATGCGCTGAATACGATTCTCCGCTTCATTTGCTTTTCATCGATTTCGAGAAGGCTTTCGATAGTGTAAACCGGGATTCTATTGTGTATGGGTGGCCTTGCGCAGGAGAGGCATCCGTGAGAGGCTTGTAGCTATTATTAAGGCAACCTATGACGGCGCGAAATGTCGCATTCTACATAAAGGTAAGTTATCGGGGGACTTTGAGATTGGCAGTGAAGTTCGGCACGGGTGCATCCTCTCACCGATCCTATTCCTCATAGTGATCGGTGATGCGTTGCATGCAGCCCTATTTGGACTAGAGAGAGGAATCCAATGGACTTTGACATTTTATCTACAACATCTTGACTACGCTGACGACATATGCCTACTCTCCCACAAAATCATGGATCTGTCCGCAATGGCGTTAGATCTCGAGAGCGAGGCAAGCAAGGTTGGGCTAAAGATTGATACCAAGAAGACCAAGGTACTATGCTTGAGCATAAGGACCACCACAAAATCAATTTGTCCTCTGTTGATCAGCGCAGAACACAAAATCAGACCGACCACTTCGCCATTAGTAAAAGATTCAAGAGTTGCCTCCTGGACGTACGAAACAAGAAGGGTACCGATATTGGGATGGGAAGAGATCTTATGATTGCTAATGTTCGATTGCGTATTGCATCCGTGCGCCATCCTAGCGACGAAAGACCCAGACGCCGCAAATTCAATATCAAAATCCAGCTGTAAACGGAGCATGGTTTGGATTTGTGCTATGGAGAGTTTCATATGCTCGGTATACACCTGCGACCAGCTGATTTGACGATCAGATGATTTGCGTCACGAAATATCTTGTATTTCTAAGGCCCCAACCAGATTGAACGCAGAATGCAGCAGCAGCGGCAGAAGCAACAACAACAACACGTAGATCTGTCATCGCCGCTGTGTCACCGCGACAGATCTCCCTGTTGTTGTTGTTGCTTCTGCCGCTGCTGCTGCATTCTGCGTTCAATCTGGTTAGGGCCTAAAATCTGAACCAAAAGGAAAAAGAAGAAGAGGCAGAAGTTGTGAACTTTCGTCATTTTAGTGTGGGGATTGCGGAAGTTTACGACGAATACAACATTTACGACAGCCGGAATATGAAAAGTTTTCCTTCGCGTTGCCCGACGGCGGTGAACATTAAGATGGACATCTTTTGCATCGGAAATTCAAATTTTCGCAGGCCAAATCCAAAATCCCTCATCGAATCCGAACATCAACCGGGGAGATTTCGGATTAGACGGTAAAAAATTTGGATTCTGGGCGCAAATACGTGTCCTCCTTTGTAACACCTTTCACTAAACTCCTTGTTCCGACTTTCCAACTTGTACAGCATATCGTTGAACATATTCTCGGCAATCGCAGTTCGTCGAAAAGGTGGCTCGGTCGGGAGGAGTGATGCCAACCATTGATTCCTGAAAGAGTGACCTGGGAATTATACTGTGCGCGAATTACGTCCACAAGTCGCAGTCAACGAAAATCAGCTGTTCGGCCTGTTATAGTCAAATCTCTTGTTCGCGTCCTTTTGACACATTTGAACTGTGAAAAACTGGCTTCCTAACAAACTTGAAACACTTTTTTGAATCAAGAATAGAAACATGCACTTCCAAGCCCAACTAACAATTTTGTTCTTATAGAGATCTTCAAGGATTTTATAAGAACTACATTTAGTTTCAGCTAAGACTTATTGACTTGCAAATTGTTCTGATAGAAATCTTAAAGAACGTTTCTAGCCAAAAAGTGGCGTATGAAATTATGAGTATAAAGTAGTATTTTAAGAATTCTTCAAGTCTTCTTGACAGCTCTAACTAGAGAACTTATCAGAAAGATATCAGTAAAAGTACGTATAAGTGATTTACAGTAATCTGCTATACATACATAGATCACCTTTTAGAATATTAACTAAGGCGGCTATTACACTATAAAAGTTCTTTTACAAATATATTTGACGAACGATATTTGAAAAGAACTTTTATGAATGATATTAGCCGCTAAAGGGGGAAGGTGTGTAAGCATATTAGAAAAGTAGTTGAAACAAGCAACGTCCTTGTCGCAAATCTTTTCTTAGGCGGCTATTACACTATAAAAGTTCTTTGAAAATAGCTTTCATAAAAGATATTTGTAAAAGAACTTTTATAGTGTAGTAGCCGCCTAAGAGACTAAGATTTCTATTGGTTTTCAGTAAGTAAATTTGATGCTTATTGTAGCATTAAGTGGAATTCATGATACTTTTGGAAGTTCTCTATAAAAATACGAATGGAGTTGAAATTCATACTTGTATTATTGGTCTGATGCATTTTTTCGCAGTGGATTTTGTCGATTTGATAGTCAAATTTTCTCTGCGAAAGAAATTTTTCTGATCAAATGCTGTACAAAACTCCCAAAAAAACGAATCCCTCTCGAAATTTAGCATACATGTACATTTAATGTTCATCATGAATTAAATGTACTTTTTGCATAGTAGCTAATAGTGGCCTAAAATGTATTAAACACGTTCTTATTTTCTTGTCAGACCCTAAGAAATACATTTAAAATAAAAATATCCAAAGTCACCAAAGTATTGAAGAGATTAATTTCTGGCGCAATAATAACCAAACAGTCGAAAAAGATGGCGGTTCTCTCAAGCTCTATTTTAAAGAACTTATAAGTGTTTAGTTAAGTTTGTTGCTCCCATAAGTAAATTATAATAACTTCTTCCTATTAAACTTTTCTTCAAAATTGCAATTAAACTATATCTTTCCCTACAACCTTCGCCTGACTTCTTTAAGTATCAGAGTGTATAGCTTTCTCATTTAAAGCCGTTCTACTCATCTCTATTTAAGCTAAAATATTACAACCCTGAAACAGGAATATATTCTTGATCAAGCTTATTATACAAGCAGTACGAGAGTTGACAAACGGCAATTATTTCCTATAATGGTTTAGTTAGACCTACACTGCATTAACACTTAGAATGGTCTAAAGCAAAAACTTTAAGAGGATCTTTTCTAATAACACACTTGCAAAAATTACTTTTAAGGCTATAATCTGAACAAAATGCCTTTAAAGTTTTCATCGAGCTTCCAATCTGCACTAAAGACTTTTTACACGTCTTTTCTTTTAAAAGTTACAACAGATTCAGGTATTAGTTTTACTTTTTAGCAGAATGCCTAATAAATATCTTTAACGTAATATTTCGTTCCGAAAGGTTTAATACCGAGATTATAAGAGTTTTGGTTCTAACCTCAAGAGCAAATTGTTAGTTGGGAGCGCATAACAGTGAAGACTTCGATAGTTTACGCCCTCCACTGGAAGGTTGGGCCTCGTAGCTAGAATGCTAATCAGTTCAGGAACCAGGTCTTTCCACCTGTTAAACAAATATCACCAATACCGGACAATAGCAGTTGAATATAGTGAATCCATCACTACTTCTCCTCTTACCCGAAACACTTCGGATCGTCCATTTTCAAGGAGTCCAAAGAATATTCAACAATTTCGATCAGTTGATCGGAAAGTCAAACATCTTGGCAGTGTGAGAATTAACTGCCGCCAACTTTTCGAATATAATTCCGGGGATTACCCAGAGTAACGCAACAACTGATCCCAGTTTTCAGACTGTTCTCGCTGCTCTTCGCGTCTATCGCGTCTATCTGACTGGGTCGATAGTGCAGTGCAGTTTTGAAAGTTTTATATGTCCAAATCCAAACATTTCCCACCCGGACGTTATCGCGCAGAATTTCATAACATTTGATTATTTTGTATCCATTTTATGGTTTATCGCAAGTTAAATATCAACAATGGCATCGGATTTGGAGAAAGAGATCATACAACATTGCGAGCGCCACAAAATCGTCGACTTGCAGCAATTGGTTAGGAAAACTCCGGCAATCAAGGCAAGACCACCACCAGTTGCTGGATCTCCAATTTATTAACAAGTATTTTCGTCTTTTAGTTAATGGACATTCTGGAGCAGCGTGTCGGTCGATGTGACTGCAATATATTGTGGATCGGTTTGCTGCGTGGTTTTGACGATACCAAAGATTCGGTTGATAATAGATACTTGTGCGTGAAGATGTTCCTCCAACAAATCAACAAAGTGGAATTGTCCTACAAACAAACGTACGTACGTACGTAAAAATTGATTGTGAAGAATCTTTGTACGATGAAATGGCCTGCAACCGTGCTAACGCCAATTGCGAATATGTTTAGGTGAGTGATTGAAAGGGGAGTGGTTAAAATGGGCGTTTGAGCAACAGTTATGAAACGTAAGTCAAATAAAAGCTTGAACATAGTACTCTAGAACTGAGTGGACGGAAGGATTGATAATCAACTTCCAAAAAAGGGGACAACCTTACAGATTGCAATAATTGGAGAGGCATTTGTGCCCTTCCTTCCGTTGTCGCAATAATAGCTGAATTCGTCCTGGAAAGTCCCCAGAAAGCAATTCTTCCACTAAAAAGTGAATTTCAGTTCAGCGGTATAAATTGAACATCTTTAAAGTTAGTGAGATAAGATGCTGGAATAGCGTATAATACATCTCTACAACGCGAAGCACTGTAATGTACTTGGGTAAGGCTACCGGCAGTGGTCGTGAGTCAGGCGTAGGACTCCTTTCAACCAGAGCCGGACGAAGTTGTCTCTTATCCTGGGATCCGGTCTCCGACAGAGCCATAACCTCCAGGCTCCGGACCAAAATGAGAAACATCACAATTATGCAATGCTACACTCCAACTGTATGTGATGGGGAGACACGGTCTTGGTGACCGTAACGACAACGGTGAAAGATTTGTAGAGTTCTGCAACTTTCACAGTCTCTTCGGTGGGTCCATGTTTGAGCATAAAGACTGCACAGACCACAAAATCAGATCGACAACTTTGCCATTAGCAAAAGATTCAAAAGTTGCCTTCTGGACGTGCGAAATAAGTGGGACGTCGATATTGAAATAGGAAGAGATTATCATTATCTTACGACCGCTAATGTTCGATTGCGTATAAAAGCCGTGCGCCGTCCTAATGACAAGAGATCCAGACGCCATAAATTGGACGCCGCTCGACTCAAAAATTCAGCTGTTCTACAGCAGTACAACGACAATGTTGCGCGGAAAGTAGCTGAGATAACTACCCAGGTAATGATATGAAGGAACACGGGAATGCCATAAAAAATGCGTACAAAAAAAACAGCGCAGATACCATCTTTGGCAAACACCCGGCATAAGCCTTGGATGTTCGACGCATCATGACAGCGGATTGTTGGAAGGAAGCAACTGAAGGCACGTTTAGTTGCATCATCAGATGAGAATCAAAGTAGCATCGAGCTTCTTTACTGCCAGAATGCTTGAGAAGTTCAGCGTAGTGTGCGACGCCAAAAAAGAGGATATGCGAACTCTCGACTGGCCTCGGCAGAAGAACTCACAAAAAACGACAACCCAAACGCCGTATACGGTTGTTGTATTGTAGTAAGAACGTCTTCTGGCGACTATGTGTTATGAGTCCATTACGGTCCGTTTTTTAGATTCGGAAATGACTCGTATTTATTAGCGGCCCGCGAATCGATTTTATGAACCGTTTGTGATTTGTATTCATGAAGCATGGAGACAGTTTTTTCTCTCTCCTTTGATCAACGTCCTGCTTTGTTCTTGATAAACCTCTGGTTTCACAGAAGCGCACAGGTAAGACAAGCAATGTGGTCGATTGGCCGAATGTTGTTGTAGGCGCAACGCATTCAAGTAAAAATATATGTGTGTGAGTTATGTCAGCAGCGGCTTCCTCTCCCACAGTGTCGAGGCCTTGAAAGATAGCGGCAACGGCATCAATGGCTGCATTCAGGGAAAAATTTTCCGCTACGAACGCTACATCCCCTCCACTACACATTTGAGGAGACGCTACCTGTCACAAGATTTCTTTCGGGATTGAACCGCTACATATCAAATATCTGACAAACAGGTGACACCGCAAATTACGAACCTCCCACAAAGCTCTGAGTGTTAGCGAGGTGGGAGCAGCAGAAGATTGAAAGATGTGATTGACATCATGAGGTGTGACATTACAAGCTGGACATACGTTTGGAATGTTGTTATCGATGGCAGACAACTTCGAGTTAAGACGAGAGTATCACCCAGATCGCAGTTGTACAAGCGTGGTTCTGGCCGATCTAGGTAGACTGCTCTCAGTAGGAGAAATGGTGGGTGGCCGGTATAAAAGTACAATGTTGGAGTTTAGTTCCGCAATCGATTTTTGGACTTCCTCGCGTAAGGTGGTTAAACCAGCTCTATAGGCGGCTTCGCCGAATGGCTTCTAAATTTCTGGAGATCTTTCTCAGGATCCCTCTGGATTTGTCGGATGTTACGCGGAGGCGGTGTTTTGTCCATGAGTTGATAGTTCGGGTGGTCACTTCGGTAGCAGCCTAACCTACCAAGTATTGTTTCGCGAGGAGGGTGTTGTGGCTTTATGCAGCATGTTGGTCTCTTATTGGAGGTGATCTTGATATGGCATCAAGTGACACCCTGTCACTGTGCGTAAAACTGCGTTTTGACAGGACTGTATGTGCTTCCATTGTGTCACTCAGGCTCTGAGACCAGGTAGGTGCTGCGTAATTCGCCACTGATCTTCCAATGACTTTGTACGTTACAAGTAGGGTCTCTTTATCCATTGCCCACGAGCTTCTAGCGAGCGCTTTGAGAATCTTATCGCGAGCTCTCATTTTATCGCATATTGTGGAAGCATGGGCAGATGATAGTGTCATACTATCCAAGGTAAGACCAAGGATTTTCGAATGATTGGCGGTGGGAATGGGTTGGTCTCCTACTGACATGTTCAGCTGTTGTTCCACCTCCTTGGTCCAAGATGTAAACAATGTGGCAGATGACTTCGGCGCTGCGATTAACAAGTTTTTGTTGGTGAAAAGGCGTCGAGTACGTCAAGGTGGCTGTTGATCATTGCACACATCAGTGGAATGTTGTTGTTGTAGCAACGCCTTCTGGCGTCGAAGGGGGTTTGGTAGCTCTTGGCGGTTGTTGCTGAACGGCTCGCTCCGGTGCGTAGAACCAGCTGCCGTAGGAGCGATCAATGGATTGTCGTTACCGGTGGCTCACATTGAACAAACATCACCTCGTCCCCCCTCCATTCAGCCCTGGTGGGGAATTTGGTAGAGAAGCTTCTATTAAACCTTAGTTTGGGCATAGTGAAGTTTGTTTTTACGTTGACCACATCTCGTGGCAACTGGTTGAGGATGTTGCTATGGCCGTACGGCTTGGCAGTCCAGGCTCCCGAGTCTTTGAGCCTGACTGCACTGCATGTCGCCAACTGTTTAATAAAGAGGTCTATTGGTGGAAGATACAGGATCACGTTTAGCGCTTCCCTCGGGCAAGTTCGTATGGCAACTGTAGTGCCAACACATGCCGTCCTTTGCACCCTGCCAAGTTTTGTTATGTTATATCCTTTAGCAAGTGCTGGCCACCAAACTAATGACCCATATGAGAGAATCGGACGGACTACTGCTGTGTACATCAGAGGACCATATTTGGCTTAAGGCCCCATTTTTTCCGAAGGTTTTACAGGTTTACAGGCGTAGAAAGCTATGTAGGCTTTCTTCATCCCCTCTTCAATATTTAACTTCCAGCTGAGCTTCGTATCTAAAATGACACCTAGGTACTTTGCGCTGGTTGATAGTTGGAGCAACTGACCGTTTAGTTTAGGGAGGGTAAAATGCGGTACTTTGATTTTAGTGGTAAATATCATAGCATCAGTTCAGTCTTGCCTGGATTAACGCCCAGTCCACAGCTTGTGGCCCAGAGCCCTTTCCATGATTTGACTTATCACGGAGAGGCTTTGGCTGTGGGCGCGGAAATACTTTCACAGAAAAAACGCGTTACTGGTTTTTAATGGTTTTTTATTGAACAAATTCAAAATTAACAAATTCAGATGTATAATGTCGCGCGATAGATACTGCTAGCAACTGTCGTCAAAGATACGACTTGTATCTTTTTATATTCGCATATTCCGCTGACTCGACGGCGTGTGCACGGTGGCTATGTCGTACGATGATCCAGGCCTGCAGACATCGTACGTGTGCATCGTCAGCAGAATGATATGGTGCATGCTATCGGATGACATGCAGACGCGGTGGTCAGCACATAGTGTGAGAATATGTGCGGGACAACAATCGAGTGAATGGAATGTTTTCCATTGTAACCCGAGATTGTTTGTCCGCCACAAGGCACATTCCTGACACTACTATTGCCACATCATCCGCGTACGCGACCACTTTAATCCTTTCCCTGTCAAGCCTTGTTAGGATTTTGTTGATGACCACTAGCCATAGTAGTGGAGAGATGACGCCTCCCTGAGGTGTCCCTCTGCATACAAATCTGAGATGGCTGTATCCCAAGTCCGCATGAATAATTCTAGATCTTAGCAGAGGATATTATAGTTTGCAGCTACTGGACCCGGAGTAAGGTTGTGCTGCTGCATGGATACTTGTTGGGGACAGCTGCGCGCCCAAGGTCGTAATGTTGTGGTTGTAGTAGCGATGCTCCAAATACTGCAGTTCTTCTTGCATCGAGGGGGTTTAGCAGCTCTTGACTGTCGAAAAACGGGTCGTTCCGGTACGAAGAACCGGCTGCAGCAGGAACGGGAACGCCCAAGGTTGTTATTGTAGCGACATTTGGGGTTCATCGTAGGGCGTCACTTAAAAACGCCTCCTCGTCTTCTTCTTCTATGTCGAGGCCAAGGAAGAATGCGACCTCGATGGGGTTTTCCCACAAAGATATAGGTGTTAAGTTGGTGGGGGCCTCTGGGCGTTCAAGCAGATGTCTGACGTCGTGTGGAGTGCCATTGCAAGCGGGGCACGTGTTGTTGATGTTTCGATCGATTCGAGACAGGTATGAGTTTAGCCTCGAACACCATCCAGATCGGAGCTGCGCTAGGGTGGTCCTAGTACCTAGTACGCCTAGGCAGCGTAACTTCGTTGGAAGATATGTTTGGTGGACGGGACTGGAGTACCGGATTGGAGCGAAGGTCTTGGATCGATCGTCGTGCCTCCTCAGTGTGTGTCGATGCAATGGCAGTCTTGTAAGTTTCGTTGTCAAACGGCTCCCTCTTGAACCTTTGGACCTCCCTCTCAAGGTCCCTTAGATTACCTCTAATGTTTCTGGGTGGGGGAGTTTTATCCATGAGATGTTGGTTAGGATGTTCGCTGCGATAGCACCCGACAAGATATTGGTTGGACAGCAGGAGGTTGTGTTGTTTGACTGGTAGCATGTTGGTTTGGTTTCGGATGGTTGACTGTGGGGATTGGTATGTTACCTATGTTTACATTCAGCTGTGTGTTGACCTCCTTGGTCCAAGATGTGAATAGGGTTGCTGTAGATTTAGGAGCTGATAACTGTAGGTTACTATTGGCGAAGAAGGGCATGTAACACACAAACACACTTTCCTTCTTGCATTGAAGCGTAAAATCCGTAGACAGATTCACAACCGAACCACAGATAGCATACCTGTTTTCACCATGGACGAAGTAGTTGCAGCTATAAGGAAGGCAAACAACTCGAAAGTATTGGGACCAGATGGCATTTCAATGACTATGCTCAAACACCTCGATCTGCCAGCCATCAACTATCTCACGGCTACGTACAATCTATCCATCTCCTCGTTGATCGTTCCGGAAATCTGGAAAAAGGGAGAGTCATCCCAATACTAAAACCTGGGAAGAAAGCGACACTCGGCGAATCCTATCGTCCAATAACTTTACTGTCACCAGTTGCCAAAACGCTGGAAGCACTAATTCACCCTGTTCTTACAGCCCACATCCAGCTCGCTGATCACCAACATGGCTTCCGAAGCATGCACAGTACGACCACGGCCTTGGATGCCATTACATCCCGCATCCATAATGGCCTCAACCAGGCTGGTCCGTGTGACAGAACAATATTGGTGGCGCTTGACCTGTCGAAGGCCTTCGACACTGTCAGCCATTCAGCGCTTTTGTCTGATATCAACTGTTCATCGCTTCCGACGCAAATAGTGAAATGGATTGCCAATTATCTCGCTGGCAGGCAATCCTATACAGAATTCAGGAACAGCAAATCAAAGCTTAGGAAGATCAAACAAGGGGTACCTCAAGGAGGAGTTCTATCTCCTACCTTGTTCAATCTATACCTCTCAGGACTCCCAGCACCACCTGAAGGGATCGATATTGTCTCCTACGCTGACGACTGTTCCATTCTAGCAACAGGGAATGACATAGTGGTTATGTGCAGAAACATCAACGGTTATCTTGAACGACTAAACTCGTTCTTCATAAACAAGAACCTGACCGTCTCAGCGCCCAAATCCTCGGCAACCCTATTCACCACCTGGACGAAGGAGGTCAAGATGCAGCTTGATATCTCGATCGGGAATCATCCTATTCCTACTATAAATCATCCTAAAATCCTAGGAGTTACGCTAGATAGCATGGCCACATCATCACCCCATGCCTCAACTGTATGCGATAGGATGCGCAGTAGGAATAAGATCCTCAAAGCCCTGGCCGGTAGCACCTGGGGCAAAGACAAAGAAACTCTACTGGTCACGTACAAAGCAGTCGGAAGATCAGTGGCCAACTATGCGGCTCCTGTGTGATCGCAGAATCTCTGTGACACGCAATGGAAGAAGATTCAAACGTGCCAAAACGCCGCTCTCCGCACTGTTACAGGCTGTCTCCTGATGTCACCCCAGGACCATCTACATCAGGAAACCAGGATGACGCCTTTAAGAGATCACAGCCAGCTTCTTGCCAAGCAATACCCGGTGGGCTGCTATCGCAGTGATCACCCTAACTTCAATCTCATGGATAAGACGCCGCCGCCCAAACATGTGAGGCGCGACCTGAGGGACCTTGAAAGAGACGTCCAGAGATACAAAAGGGAACCATTTGATACTAGCGCACATAGATCGGCCATCGCAGCAATATATCGTGAAGAGGTCAACAAGTCAATAGCAAGCTTAGGTTCGAATCCAGTGCTCTCGTCCATACCACCAACAATATCTCAGGAAGAGGAAAGACTTCCGAGAGCTACGAGAACAACACTCGCCCAACTTCGGTCAGGCTGGTATTCGCGACTGAACTCCTACCTATCTCGCATAGACCAGGACGTCTCAAACATCTGTCCTGCTTGTAACGGAACCCCTCACGACGTAAACCATATCTTTCACTGCCCAGCTGCACCCACTCACCTGACTCCAAGATCGCTGTGGGAGAACCCAATAGAGGCAGCTAACTTTCTATCCCTCAACACCGGGGATGAAGACGAAACCGTAGGCATGTAACAGACAAACACATCGAATTCTGACCATTGCTACAACAACTAGTTGGGTGAACCAGTTCCTAAGGGAACGACTACTGATCCTTGATGAAGCTCAGCTGGTGGTGGATAATGAACTGCCTCAGGGCAGTTGCCTAAGTCCGACGTTATTCAACTTATACACCAATGAAATTCATGAATTGTCTGATGAATTCAATATCATATACCAATTTGCCGATGATTTCTTATTGCTTTCTCGGGTGAAGAATACCCAGGAAGCCATAGGTAACCTTGAATTATTTGCATCGAAATTTATTAATACACTAACTAATCTTAAGCTTCCGGTTAATTTTGAGAAATCTCAATTTTTTATTTTTTCAAAAGCTAATTGCTCACAACATAATATTAACGTTAATAATCAAACTATCACGAATTCTAAGAAACTTAAATATCTTGGAATCTATCGGTTCTTCCCCATTATCATGAAGTAATAAAGAAAAATAATTTTAATAAATTAACTTTTAATGTAAATTATAAACAAACTGAAGGCCTACACCCTAGCAAGGCGCTCACCTTGTTTAGGACCCACATTCGTCCCAAAATCGAGTATGCGAGAACAACCACGGCAAATATGAATACCACAACTACCAACAAGGTCATCCTATTTCAATCCATTTTTAACGAAATGTCTAGGGGCCACCCCATCCACCCCGATAAACGCACTTTACGTGTTGGCCAATGAACTTCCGCCGACTCTTATAGGGTTATGGCTCACGGCCAAAGAAATGGCAAAAAGAATTACATTCGACCCAGAGTTCGTGGAATTATGGATTGAGAATATGATCCTTGCAAATATTGAGTCTAGTTATGGGGAGTGCTGGAGGCTATTTGGTGACGTTCTTAAAAACCTTCCACATATTAAAAGTAATACTCCTGCGGACAAAATGCTCATCTTTAATAAAGATAAAAAATTTAATATTGTAGGAGATGAGGATTTATTACATGACAACCTGGGATCCTTGTTAGGGCTCGTTCTGGAACGAAATGAAACCTCATTTTTTACCGATGCATCCAAAGACACGACCTCTGTGGGGCGGCGTTTATTAATAAGTCTGATGAAGCCTTGGGTAAGTTCAGCTTACCTGCTGACACTTCAGTAGTACATAGAAGCTGAATTAGTAGCTATACTTAAAGCAGTGCAACATGCCGCTAACAGGAACCTTCCATACGTATCTATCTTCACAGATAGTAATGTGGCCTGTGATATCCTTAATAAAAAAGACTGTGATTCTCCAACTGCACAACTCAACAAAGAAACGGTCCATTCATCTAATATAAATAGACTGATTTTAATATGGATCCCGTCCCATAGGGGTCTGACGTTTAATGAACGAGTGGATAGGTTGGCGAACGAAGCCAGATTAGATGGAACTCCATTCATTGATTCATTCCATCATTCTCACTAAATCAAGCCTTGAGTATAATTAAAGAACGTATTTTTAGGAGATGGCAAGAGGATTTAGATCTCACATCTAGAGAAAAAGGGCGGTTCTTTCACAAAATCATTAGTAAAGTAGATACTGAAAGCTGGTATAAAAAGATTAAATTCAAACATACTAAACCTAAAATCATTAAAACAGCTAATCGCCTTATTATCAATCACAGTTACAACAAAGCGTTTTTAAATAAAATTAATAAGATCCCGTCTCCGGATTGCACTCACTGTAATTTGCCTGAAAATAACTACCATCTAATAATGAAATGCCCTAGATATTACAGTATGAGAGCTAAGTTTCCGATCCTAAATAGAATTAATAATAGTTTTGCTGATTCCCTAAAGGAAATAGGCCCGATGGGATGGGTAATATTAGCATATGAGATCGAAAAAAGAAATATCCCTTTCTGACGGAGAAGTAGTCATTTTTTCCTTTTTTGGCCAAAGACCTCTTAAACACTAGTCATAAGACAATAAAGTAATAAAGATTAATTTAGTTTTTTTTTCTGAAATAAGATGGAATCAGTCGATCACTTAGAATCTTGGATAAATCTCTGAGAACAGTAAAATATTTTATAGTATGTGTTGTTTTTTTTCACGCTGATCTATCTCTTAATCAATATACTACCGGTTTCGCCTTCGTTCATTATCCGTCTCGAAGTCATTAGACTAAATCGGGAGTTACTACGAAAACCACAGTTTCGCGTTGCAAGATGGCTATACAATCCTTATAGGATTCAGCCAACCCGAACACATATACGCATCGCCTGTGCGGCTCAGAGCTCAGATCACTGAGCTTATATCAGGGTTTATGCACGTGTGTTCAAAGGAGAAGGAAAAAAAATGTAAACGTGACCATGGCAAGTGATTTTGCTGTCTCAGCTAATAATTGGGTAAACACAATGAATAAAAAAGATAAGAAAGCTAGGAGATATACTGATTTCTCGTGTTCAGAAAACGATGATAAAGTGATGATCAAAATAAAATAAGCAAAAAAAAAACTAAATTGGCATCTGAAAAAACAGAAAGAAGCGTCTTGGTGGGTAATCAAATTCAGATTAATGAAGATTGCTTGGAAGCTAGTACCGAACAAAATATACAAAACAATGGGAAAATAAATTATAATACGGGTCAAATACATGACAAATACTTTGTATCTAAATGATATTCGTATGTTTAGCAAAATTTCTTTGAACTTAAGACAGAGCATTGACAATGGTGTTAAACTTAACAAGTCTCGTGTTAAAGTCTTCTTCAAATCAGCTTCTGAAGCGAACATATTTGTTAATCAGGCTAAATTCTCCCAACGGAATTAGTGTCTATATTCCGAATAATCATGCAAATAAGATTGGCATAATCCGTGATGTCCCCACTGATATCGAGGATGATGAATTGTATGAAATGATAAGGTCAGATGTTAAAGTTATTAAAGTTGGGAGGTTTAAGAGGAAAGATCCTGAAAACAGGGATAAACTTATTCCGCTAAAACTTGTCAAAATAACTTTTAACAGTAGCAGATTGCCAACGTCTGTCAAATTACTGTACAGCACTAGGAAGGTCCAACATTTCTTTTATAAAGTAAAACAATCTAACAAGTGCTTTAGATTGGGACAAATTGATAAATGGTGCAAAACCAAAGATAATAGATGCATGCATTGCGGCAGCTCACCATCTTGCAACCCATATGTCAATTAAAGAAATGCATTCTATGTAAGGGCGTAGGTCACAACCCGTTGTCTCCAGACTGTCGGAAAAAACAGCAAGAAAAAGATTTGATTAGGATAATGACTATTGGGAGTCATACACGCAAAGAAGCCATGGAAAAACTACAATATAATAACAGGTTTAAGCTATTGGAAACAAATATTGACGACAATGTTGAATTCCCACCACTGACATCAGAAACTAGCGAACTTAACCAATATCATAATAAAAATGAAATGGTTAATAAAGTAATAACAAAGAGGCAAACTTATGCCCAAGCTATAAAGAAAAAAACCTAAAAACATAAGGACTACTGACACACAGTACTCAGAATCTGATGAGGCTGCCGTAGCAGAAAATGTATCTCTTGACCACATAAAGCCAAGAAATTTGAGTGATGCTCAGTACCAAAAATATAAGATACTATGTGACAGATACGAAAATGTATTGCAAGATCTAATTAGGCATACTGAAAGTAATATCTATAAATTCTTACCTACAAACCAAAGGGATGAATTTGCCAGAATAGCTTAAATAGGCAGATCTCTACATCTTTCGCATGATGTGCTTAAAATCAAAGATAAAGCCAAAGATAACCAAGAATATAGATCATTATCTAATTTATCTAATAAATAAATAAAAATAAAAAGAATAACATAATAAAATATAAAAATTAAAAATAATTTATATTTAAAAACATAATTTAAAAAAAAAAAATAAACAATAATAACAAAAACATAATAAAATGAAATTCCTTCAACTCAATATTAAAAGTATTAATCTCTATAAAGACAACTTAGAAATTTTTCTAACAAATAATAAAATTGACTGTGCCTTATTGCAGGAAACGTACTTGAAAAATGAAGATTCTTTAAGTTTCAGTAACTATAACTTCTCTCTCTGGATCCTGTCAACCCCTTGTGGGGCATAGGGCATTAACCACGCCGACTTTCCACCTCGTCCTGTTCGCCGCCATCGCCTTCAACTCTCCCCACGATTTGCCTAATGACTTACCCTCGTCCTCAACTGATCTTCTCCAGGTGTTTCTAAGTCGTCCAACATCGGTTCCCTGCGGGTTCCAATCGAGGGCCTGTTTTGCAGTGTTTTCCGGCCCCTTTCGAAGTGTGTGACCTATCCATTGCCACTTTCGCTTTTTTATAGAGGTGCCTATCCTGTCCTGGCCGGTAATGTACAGGAGATCGTCGTTAGAAATGACCTCCGGCCAGCGTATGTGCAGGATGCGCCGTAGACACTGGTTCACGAAAGTCTACAATCTAGTTGTTAATTTCCTGGTCACCTTCCAAGTTGAACAGCCATAAAGAAGCGCAGATTTTATATTGGTTTCGAAGATCTTGAGTTTGGTACGTCTGGAGATGTTGTTGTTTTGCCAGAAAGGAGTTAAACTGAAAAAAGCTGCCCGAGCCTTATTGATGCGAGACTGTACATCAGCATCCGCCCCACCATCTGCTGTAACTACGCTTCCGAGGTAGCAAAAATTGTCCACTTTTTCCACCGTCTGCCCCGTAACACAAATTTCGCTCTGTCCTCCTGGATCCAAGCTCAAGTATTTAGTTTTGGCAGCATTGATTTTGAGCCCCGCATTGCCACTTTCGCGGTGCAGGGCATCCGTCATCTGAACTAGATGATCCGATATATTTGAGAGAAGACAAATATCATCAGCCTAATCCAGGTGTTGAAGGTATTCAAACAGGTTCCATCTGATACCATTGCTCTGGTGTTCACGAAGCGCACTCCAGAGTACGTCGTTAATGGCAATCAAAAACAATATAGGTGACAAAATGCAGCCTTGTCTCACTCCGCTATGTACCTCGAAGGAATCTGAAAGCTTACCCTTGTGTAAGACGTGACATTGGGTTTCGCTATAGGACTCCTTGATGATGGATATGATTTTATCTGGTATACCTCTCCTACGTAAAGCCTTCCAGATGTATTCCCGGTCAACGCTGTCAAACGCCTTCTCGAAATCGATGAACATGAGATATAATGGGGATCTCCACTCTGCGGATTGTTCAATAATAATTCGGAGGGGGTTGATGTGGTCGCTACATGAAAAGCCCTCGCGAAAACCAGCCTGTTCATCGTTCAGTGTGCGGTCAACTGTTTGCTTGATCCGGTTTAAGACTATTTTTGCCATCAGTTTGGAGACTGCGGGGAGGAGGCAAATTCCACGCCAATTATTACAATCCTTCAGGTTACCTTTTTTCGGGATCTTAATAATGACGCCCTTCTTCCATTCTTTAGGGAGAGTTTCGGTTTCCCAACACTCTTGGATAAGGGGTAGAAGAATATCCGCAGTAGCGTTGATATCCGCCTTAAAGAGCTCCACCGGAATTCCATCTATCCCCGGGGCTTTACCCGCTTCCATCGATTTAATAGCCACAGTTAATTCCTGTTTAGATGGTGGATTGGTATCAACTCTGGCTATTTGCGGAATATTTTTTGCTTCTAGTGAAGATGAGTTCGAATGTCCAAAGGTGTTGTTGAGGACCTCAATGAAGTGCTCTCTCCACCGTCGCAGTTGGTCTTCAGTGACCAGTAGAGACCCGTCTTTATCTTTCACGGGATGTTCAGCTGTAAAAGATTTGCCAGTGATTGGCTTGATAAGTTTGTAAAGGGTTCCACGGTAAGCCGCTTCCTCTGCCTTCTCCGCTAATGCATTGATGTTGTTTCGTTTATCCCGTCTTACGCTTCTTTGCACGCCTTTCTGAAGAGAACGGTATTCAGCTCTAAGTTGATCTTTGACTGCGTCGTCATTGGCTGAGTTGATTTGTTCTTTAATTCTCTTGCGTGCCGTAATTAGAGACCATGTAGAGTCACTAATGAATGGCCTTCTACCGCGCTCCAATCTGCCCGCAAAAGTTTCACCGCACGAAATAAATGAGTCCTTAGCGACGTTCCATCTATCATGAATTGTAGGAGTCTCATAAGATGGTGGTGCATTAGCTCTTTCGTGCAAGGCGGTGGAATAAGCACGTCTTATAGATGGATCTTTAAGCTTTTGCACATTAAAACGTAGCAAGATTCTTGCATTTTGAGGGCGATGGATCGCTGCCGTTCGTAAGCCTACTTTTGCGACAAGTTGGTGATCGCTGCCAATATCAGCACCCCGCTTCGACCTGACGTCTAAGAGACAATTCCTCCATGTCTTGGAAATGGCTATATGGTCAATCTGGTTCTCTGTTCTGCCATTCGGAGAAACCCAGGTTGTTAAATGGCATCGTTTGTGCATGAACAAAGTACCGCCGATGACGAGCTGACGAGAGTTGCAAAACTCCACGAACATCTCGCCATTTTTGTTCCTGCTACCTAGACCATGATTGCTCATTAGGTGTTCCAAACCAAGGTTGTCAGACCCGACTTTGGCATTGAGATCCCCCATAATAATCTTTATGTCACCTTTGGGAGCCTTGTCGAAGGTGTCGCCGAGTCGGTGATAGAATGCGTCTTTAGCTGATTGATCCGCTGGTTCAGTCGGAGCGTAGCACTGAATTATTGTGAGGTTTCTTACCCTGGATTTAAATCTGGCTGTAATGATACGGTCGGAGATTGGCTTCCAGTCAATTAGAGATAGGTGTGCCTCGCTAGTCAACAGGATTCCGACGCCTGCCATTCGAGGTGATGTATCGTCTTCATTTCCAGAGTAGAGCAGTACTGTTTGGGAGCTTGGTGATAAAGTTGATCCCGATCCAGGCCATCTTGTTTCGCTTAGTCCTAGTATATCGATGTTATATGCGGTCATTTCCCGTTCGACTTCAGTGAGCCTCGCATTATTGCACTCGCCCCACATCGTTCGAACGTTCCAAAAACCGATCGTGGTCCGTTGTTTGTAGCCAAAAGTCGTTGCCGGTGAATCAGTTCGTGGTATCCGAGGCTCGTTTAATGTTTCGAGTGTAAATTTATTTCAGGTACGCAGGTTACAAGCCCACATACCCAATCTTAGGGGAAGGGCTGCTTCTTTAGGTGTCCTAAGAGTCGCCGGGAGCTATTTTTGATATAGCGCAGAGGTAGCTCTCCAATGGTGTTCTTAATTGCGCGTTCTTTTGATGATCTTTCAGCTGGGTGTGGCGTGTTGGTGTTCTCACAACAATGTTGCAACTCCACCGTTCGCCTACTTCCTGAGACGCACTGATGTTATTGGCCATTCAGGATGATCATCGTTATTGTGCCTCTACCAAATGTTTTGCAGTGCAAAACTTGGTTGGCTTGGTTAGCCGTTCCATAACTTATATGCTGATAATAGATGTAACCGTCATGGGGGTGCTGCGATTATTTTAGGCGTGTTTTTTGTACTGCGGTGAATGTTAATTGGGGGCTATCCGGGTTAACTTACACACATTACACAAACAACATACCCTAGTTGTTTGTGTAATGTGTGTAAGTTAACCCGGATAACCCCCAATTAACCTGCACTGCAGTACAAAAAAACACGCCTTATGAATAAAAAATATAAAGTTAAAAAAATTAAACTCGAAATGAGTTTTGAAGTTGTTGCTTTACAGTGCCTTAATATTACAGGTACACCAATAATAGTCAATATGTATGTTCCTCGAAGCATAAATCTTACTACTTTCAAAATAGAGATAAAAAAATCTTTGAAAAATGCAGTTCAGAGGAATTAACTACAATATAATTGCAAAAGATCTAAATGCACATGATAGGGACTGGGGTAATGACAATAATGATGCTAAAGGTATTTTTTTATTAAATACATCAATAGATAATGATTTTAAGCTTCTTAATAACAAACAACCTACATTTCACGCTTTAAATAAAAAGCCTACATCAATTGATGTTACATTAACAAATGGTGATGGAAACTCCTTCCTATGGTATGTCATTGATAATCACATATCCAAATCTGAACACAAATCAATTATATTTAAACTTAAAACAAGTGTTAATATTCCAAGTAAAGTGATAAACTATAATAATATATATCAGGTCGTTACAAATGAAATGTCCGAATTTATATGGTTGAAATAAAAGTCTGTAGCTTCGAATTAAAAACCATTTATTCGCAGAATTTATCACCCATTACATCTACGGTACGTTGCCAACGTTCTGGCGGAGCGAATATTCCTTTTTTAAAAAAGCCCTTATTTTTGTGAGATAAAAAATCCTCGAAGGCCGAAATTACAGACTGCCGATCTTGGAAGCACCTACCTCTCAAATAGCTGTCTAGATTTCTGAATAAATGAAAATCCGTTGGCGAAAGGTCTGGCGAGTATGGTGGATGAGACAGAATTTCGTATCCTAACTGTGAAAGTTTTTGTACCGTTGTTTGTGAAGTATGCGGCCTTGCATTATCGTGAAGAAGTATGGGTCCACGTCTATTGACCAAAGACGGCTGCAAGCGCTTCAATTTTTCGTGCATATTTTCATATTCGTTGCAATAGGACGCTGCTGTGATAGTTGAACCAGTTTGCAAGAAAGAATAATGGATGACACCTTCACAAGTCCACCATACAGTAACCATTACCTTCTTCGGGTGTAATGATGATTTTGCATGCTGCCTCGGCGCTTCTCTCCGTTGTAGCCATTGTCCTGATCGTCGTCGATTATCATAGAGTATCCACTTTTCGTCACACGTTATAATCCGATTCAAAAAAGGATCCACTTTATTGCGATTAATCAAAGAACTGGTTGTTTCAAGTCTTCGCAGCTTGTTGGCATCGGTCAACAGGTGTGGTACCCATCGGTCGAGTTTTCTAACCTTTCCAATATTCGCCAGGTGACGACTAATGGTGGCAATAGACACCTGAAAGTTCTGTGCAAGGCATCGTACAGTTGTTGATGTGTCACGTTCCACTTCCGCCTTTAATTCGATTTCATCAGTGGTGCAAGTTGGCCGCTCACGAGGCTCATTTTCAAGGGCACAGTCTCCCTTCGTTGAATTTCCGAAACCAACGTCGCACTGTACGTTCGTTACAGGTTTCCTCCCCTAATGTCCCGTTAATATCCCGAGCTGGCTGTGCTGCGTTTACTTCTTTTTTAAATTGAAAATAAAAAATGGCACTAATATCCCGTGTATAAAGCATTTCTGGAAGAGTGAAAAGAACCACTGTATTTATCCTTCCAGGAAAAGATGGAGGTACAAAATTTTAGACACTAGCCTAATTCGTCAAACACAATAACCAGTACGATTGAAAAGATAAAAGTGTTTACACTATCAGCACTTCTTTGAGACTGATGAAAAACGGACACTTCATATGTAACAACCTGATACTTTTAGAAATCATTGAAAATATTGATATTGGTAACTCTGTGGAAGATATGGAAAAATCATTTAGGGAAGTTATTAATAAGGCCACATTTAACAATAATGATAACGCTTATAAACCCAAGACTTGGTGGAATGATGAATTGGCAAAAATCTACAAAGAAAAAATAAGGCTTCAAAAAAGTACTTTAGGAAAAGAACTTACGAAAATTTAAAATCTCTCACAGAAATAAATAAAATTTGGAAAAATAAAGTGGCGAAAGCTAAAAAAGAGTCATGGAAAAATTATACCTAGAAACTCAATGGAAACGAAAACACCAAGGAAATGTGGCAGTTAATAAAAGGTTGGAAAATAATGAAACGCTGTTTTGGGACAACAATATGTCCAATAAATTTCTGGAACATCTCAAAAACCAAACTAAATGATGACAACTTTCACATTGATATACCGTGTAAGCCTGCAAATGAAGATAATTTAAATATTGAAGAATTTGATGAGGTTCTAAACAAAAAAATTAAACAAATCAGCACCTGGGAAAAGTAAAGTTAGTTACAAAATAATTAAATTACTTAGCAGGAATGAACAAATTAAATTTTTCAATATCTTAAATATTGTTTGGAAAACTAACAATATATCAAGTGCTTGGAGAGTCATTAGAATTGCCCCAATACTTAAACCTAAAAAAGACCCTACTGAACTCAAAAATTACAGACCAATAGCTTTAATTAACACCCAGATAAAATCATAAATGGTATTATACTCAAAAGACTGAAAACACATCTTGAAACAATTGGTGCAATTCCTGATGATTCTTTTGCATTTCAAAAGAACAAAAGTACGTTAACTTGTTTAAATAAATTTTTAAACATTATCAACAAAAAAAAAGCAGAAACTTGTTACTGCGGCAGTGGTGGTTGACTTTACCAATGCTTTCGAGAAGGTAGACCTAAACATTTTAAATAGCATTTTCAATGAAATTAATCTTCCTAATAACCTGAAATACTGGATATTAAATTTCCTTAGCAATAGAACACTTGTAGTCAATAATGAATCAATTTGCATTAAAAATGGTATACCTCAGGAAAGTGTGCTTAGTCCGACCTTATTTAATATATGTATATACATACAAGAAGTTTACATAAATGCATATATCCTGGAAACCATCTACTTCAATATGCAGATGACTGCATGATAATTGTGCAGGGGAAAAATGTTAAGGAAGTAACTGAAAAGCCTAATCTACAACTTAATAAATTTCTTGAGTGTAATGCTAAATTGAAGCTTGAAATTAACCCTAGCAAATCTCAATTCATAATTTTCAACAGGACCAAACAACAATCTGTAAAAATCAAAGTACTTGAGCAGGAAATAATGAATAGTCTGTTTATTAAATATCTAGGTGTTAGCTTCAAATATACAATGGGGGCCTACTATCATTATGAAAGTAAAATTAAATCCAACAAAAGGTCTCTCTTCTCACTGAACTGCATTACGTCAAAAAATTCCAACTTACACCCTGACGTTGCCCTACGTATATAAAAATCAATGATCAGGGCCAACACGGATTATGCTTTAGGTATGAATAAAGAAATACCAGTAACCACCATTGAAAAAATTGATATACAGAACAGAGCTATTGTCCGGAAGATTTTCGGTCTTACAAGAACAACACCTAAGCATGTTGTACATGTCCTGGGAGGTGATTTACCTACAAAATTTAGGAAAAATATTGCAGATGCAAAACAAATAATGAACAAAATTCAAATAGACTACAATAATTCTATTAAATTGCCGATATTTCAAGAAAAGACACCTCACTTCAAAATCTCAGACAAGTATAGTTATGTATTTAGTATCACAATACCTAAAACAGAACAAATAAAACCACCTAGTCTTACAATTGACTATAAATCCGTCTCCTTAGACATGAACAACAATGAAATTTTACATACCTTTCAAGTATTATATAATAAGCATAAAATCCAAGGTTTTAGAATAAGTTTTACTGATGGATCTATGAATAAAGGGAAAACGGGCTGTGCTGTTATATTCCTTGAAGAAAAGATAACACTGAAATATAAACTATCTCCATACGCGTCGGTATTTACTACGGAGCTACTGGCTAAATTTCAAGCCATCAAAGTTACCATCGATAATAATAACAGCCTGAATCTGGTAATATTTACTGACAGTAAATCTTCAGCTTTAGCTCTAGAAAATAAGAATAATAGTAACAGCCTGGTCAAACAAATCTTTTCGCTTATTAATAATAATAATAATGTAAATGTAAAAATCATATGGATACCTGGACATAAAAACATTGAAGGCAATGAACTGGCAGATAAAGCAGCTAAGGAAGCTACATTAAAGGACGATATTGATATTAATTTGATCACCAACCATGATGCTATTTTTGAGGTTGAAAAAGATGTAAGATTTATGTGGAAACTCGAATTTCTTGCCATCTCACGGACAAAAGGTAAAAATTTTGCAAAAATTTTCAAAAATAGACCGTTTAATTGGTATAAGAATGTTAATGATGGTACTCAATACATCAAATTAGTTAACAGAATTGTGAAAAATCATGGAGTTAACAAAGTCTTTTTAAAAGGAATGAATGAAATTGAAGATAATAATTGTTGTATTTGTAATGTTCCTGAGGATAATGAACATCTTTTAATGAATTGTCCGAAACATTATCGTCTCAAAGTTGAATCTTATTTTCTTACTGAATACAATACATTGACCATGAATCTTATTAAAAGTGACACAGAGGACTGGCTCATTCTTGCAAAACTCATCGTAAAACATAAAGTTAACATTTAAATGATTTCGCTTAACCGTTTTATTATCATTTATTACTTAATTACAAAATATGAATTGTTTACTCTATCCTTCATCCCTTCCACTTTCATCCACCCACTATCCCTTAATCAACCTCATTATAAATAAAAGTCAAATAATATGCCAAATATCATATTGAACAAATAACATCAAAACATAAGACTGAAATATATAAACTGGAATTCATCACACATAACTTAATCAACCTTATGGTTTAATCTACCTAGCAATACAATCCTTAGGGATTATCCATCGATCCTGGATAGGAGCCCCACCTGTGGACTTCTGTAATACAGCGGTAACATCAGGAACAACGCCTTATCTAGATCACAGGAGGAAGAAGAAGAAGAAGTTTATTCTAGCTCACCGATTTTCGAAATCTCACCATGTATCCATACGACTGTGATAAAGGACATGTGCGCTGATTGCGGCGCGGACTTGCGGCGTAACGAGAATGTGAGTGTACAACGAGAAAGTTAGCCGTTTTTCCACATTAGTGATATGCTGCTACTTTTTCAGGGTGTTCCGACGGAAGCTTCGGTTCCCATGGTTCAATCAGTGCCCGAGCTGAAAGTTACACAGAAACTTGCCCAAGAATTGGGTAGAGCCGATACGAAACGTTTACTGGAAGAGCGGAAACTTGTATTGCTGGTGGATCTGGATCAGACCCTAATCCACACGACAAACGATAGCGTCCCTAGCAACATTAGTGGAATACATACATCACTTTCAGCTGTACGGACCGAATTCACCATGGTATCATACAAAATTAAGGCCGGGAACTGATGAGTTCCTGTCCAAGATGACATCACTTTACGAACTGCACATTTGCACCTTTGGCGCAAGGAATTATGCCCATACCATTGCTCAAATTTTGGATAAAGACGGCAAGCTGTTTTCACATAGGATCTTATTCCGAGACGAGTGTTTTAACATAACGAGTAAAACGGACAATTTAAAGTAAGTTATACACAATACCAGCTGAAATAGTTCACTTCGCTCGCTCTTTCTTCTAGGGTTCGCTACGCTCACAACATTTATACTAATTTCCGTCGCCTTGGAATTTTTTTCACGATCACTAAACCCGGGGGCTTTGGGAGCGCCACCTTTCATCCCAGCGAACACGAAAACCATTGGGTTGACACTAGTCTTCGTCATTTTCGATTTTTCTTTTGCACTTTATTCACGCCCAAGTTTATTTCGTATCATATCGAATTTGCACGCAAATTTTCGGAGCCTTTTCACTCGTGTAGAGTCCAGATTCTCAGCACACAATCTTACACCAAAAAAGGAACGGGACGCGGACGACAAACCGCAATTAAAACAAATCCTAATCGTATTTCTCGATTAGTAAGTTGAAACGATTACAATCGTTTTCGTATACGATTAATCGTATTTTTCTTCTTTTCATAGCTAAAACGTTTGGCTCGAGGGGCACAAATAATCATTAAATAATGAAATCTTCTCGGCTGCAATGACTACATATTCTGAGATCTGCATACGAATCATGTGCGCTTATGTTTTTCTGATCGATTGCTCCACACCGTCATCGGCTTTGAGCAAGATTTGTTATCTAATTGCTTGACAGCAACCATGACCATCGAATGTTGCCCAATCTGTGGAACAGTTTCCTGGCTATATCGCCGTCAAGTTCAATTGTCCGTGGCGTGAAGCTTGTTCTCTAATTCGTCGGTGTCATCGGCTTCTTGCTGCGCTCATTGATTTTGTCCTCCGACTGCCTTTTGCACGCTTCTTTCAGATTAAAGCTAATCTTCACCCGGTGATTCCATTCAATTGGGGGCCGCCTCGGCGTCATCAAGCCGTTCGTAGTCGTTGTCTGCTTGTAGACGGTTCTAAAAAGGGGAAAATCCTTTAAATCTTCTATTTATCAATTTAAATTGAAAAGCCTAGGAAATAAAATAAAACTTTTGACGTATAGAAAAATAGAATAATTTATTTTTTCGATCATGACGTCATTCGAAATTTGTTTTAACGATGAAAAAATCGTTGATCGATGTAGGCCGGCAGGCAATGCGAGGTTATAAAAGGGCGGCAGCTCGTCTGAAATCATTTTGCGATTGGCGCTTGTAAAGTGTAGTTGTGAAAGTGAGTGTGTGTATTAGTGCGAGTGAAATAGTGAATTATTATTAAAAAAATATTTTACTGACTCGCAGTGGCTCACAACCGTTCACCGGTCTGAATACACAAATAGAAAAAATTTTCACAATTCACGTAAGTGAATAATACATACATACGTACATACAATACACATTTATAAATTGTCTTACAGTATGGGTTGCTTGCCACTAAAGGCAGCTTCAAGGCGCTCTACTTCCCAAAGAGATAGAGAAACCTCATTAATGGCTACTATAGCCTTGTCAAAAACAGGCTATAGGCTTGGTCGAAAAATCGGGAAGGGGTCTTTTTCGAAAGTTCTAGAGGCCACATATATCAACGGCCATGACAAATGCATGATTTTGGCCTGTAAGATAGTCAACTGGGAAAAAGCTCCGATGTATTCTCTAAGATTTATTCGCCGCGGACTCGACATTCTCACTAAAATAGAACATCCTCATATCGTTGGCATACATAGTATCCTAGAGCGAGAACCGAACATTTATATTTTCATGGACTATGCAGAAAATGGGGACTTGAGTAAATACATAAAATTGAACGGTCCAGTCAATGAAAATAAGTCGCGGAAATGGTTCTCGCAAATGGTGGGAGCCGTTCAGTATCTCCATTCTATAAACATTGCCCATCGTGATTTGAATTGCAGCAATATTTTACTAGATAAGGAGATGAACGTGAAGTTGGCCGATTTTTCCCTGGCACGCTACTGTTGTGGGAAGAATGACTTGTCGCAAACCTACTGCGGAACACGGGCTTATACGGCACCCGAAATATTGACCGGGACACCGTATGATCCCAAATTGGCCGACTCCTGGTCAATGGGGGTGATTTTGTTTCGGATGTTGAACGAAACAATGCCTTTTAAATATAGTACCAATGTGTCGCCGCTGATAGCGGCTCAGAACAGTAAGAAGTTTAAATTCCATCGCAAATTGGAAGGCCGTATCTCGGATGATGCCAAGAAAGTGGTCAGTTGTTTGCTGGAACCCGAGACGAAATTGCGATGGCCATTGGATCGGGTTGCAAAAAGTCGGTGGCTCTGTGGATATCATCCAACCGAAAGTGCCAATAAGCACTATCTGTCGGAGCAGTCAACTTCCTACATTTCGGTGGCCTCCTCTATGGAGACATGTCGGGGATCGGTGCAACATACAAGTCAGCTTCTGACAACACTGGCGGTTCCAAAAAAGCCGTTAAATAAACTGTTCGGCCTCATTTGCTGCGGGTCGAGAAGATCTAAAAAAATTACAGCACCGAGAGTCATTTTTAAAGGGCTTTCTGCCGCCGAACCGGTAACTTTTTCCGAACCGTCGAAATCACGGATGCAATGTAGAAACCGCAAGCTTGGGCTTAAGGTCCGTCGGCGTCTAAGGAGTCAACGTTGTCCAAAAAACCGAAAGCTTCGATTGAAGGTTCATAGACGTCGAAGAAAAAATTATAATAATGCAATGCGTATAGAAAAATGAAGGGGTGACAATAGCGTTGAAGTGTGGCGAAAAAAATTCGTCGCGATAACTAGATTCTTTGAAAAATGAAAATTCCGAGTTGTGATTCTTGCAAATTTTGTATTGATATGTAGTATTAATTTTAAGTTGTCTATTTTAATCATGTAAATCCAATGTAAAGATTGATGTACATAATTATGGCAACATAGCCTCTTCGCCAGTTCATTAGCTAAGCCATTGGCCTAGCTATTGCACGGGCGAAGAGGCTATGTTGCCCAAGGTTATTCCAGGTACGGTTGGTGCAGTTTAATTTCGCGTCCTTTTCTCTCGCGTAGAGTCCAGGTTATCAACACACAATCTCACACCAAAAAAGGGACGGGGCGCGGACGACAAACCGCAATCAAAACAAATCCAAATCGTATTTCTCGATTAATAAGTTGAAACGATTACAATCGTTTTCGTATACGATTAATCGTATTTTTCTTGTTTTCATAGCTAAAACGTTTGGCTCGAGGGGCACAAATAATCATTAAATAATGAAATCTTCTCGGCTGCAATGACTACATATTCTGAGATCTGCATACGAATCATGTGCGCTTATGTTTTTCTGATCGATTGCTTCACACCGTCATCGGCTTTGAGCAAGATTTGTTATCTAATTGCTTGACAGCAACCATGACCATCGAATGTTGCCCAATCTGTGGAACAGTTTCCTGGCTATATCGCCGTCAAGTTCAATTGTCCGTGGCGTGAAGCTTGTTCTCTAATTCGTCGGTGTCATCGGCTTCTTGCTGCGCTCATTGATTTTGTCCTCCGACTGCCTTTTGCACGCTTCTTTCAGATTAAAGCTAATCTTCACCCGGTGATTCCATTCAATTAGGGGCCGCCTCGGCGTCATCAAGCCGTTCGTAGTCGTTGTCTGCTTGTAGACGGTTCTAAAAAGAGGGGAAAATCCTTTAAATCTTCTATTTATCAATTTAAATTGAAAAGCCTAGGAAATAAAATAAAACTTTTGACGTATAGAAAAATAGAATAATTTATTTTTTCGATCAAGACGTCATTCGAAATTTGTTTTAACGATGAAAAAATCGTTGATCGATGTAGGCCGGCAGGCAATGCGAGGTTATAAAAGGGCGGCAGCTCGTCTGAAATCATTTTGCGATTGGGGCTTGTAAAGTGTAGTTGTGAAAGTGAGTGTGTGTATTAGTGCGAGTGAAATAGTGAATTATTATTAAAAAAATATTTTACTGACTCGCAGTGGCTCACAACCGTTCACCGGTCTGAATACACAAATAGAAAAAATTTTCACAATTCACGTAAGTGAATAATACATACATACGTACATACAATACACATTTATAAATTGTCTTACAGTATGGGTTGCTTGCCACTAAAGGCAGCTTCAAGGCGCTCTACTTCCCAAAGAGATAGAGAAACCTCATTAATGGCTACTATAGCCTTGTCAAAAACAGGCTATAGGCTTGGTCGAAAAATCGGGAAGGGGTCTTTTTCGAAAGTTCTAGAGGCCACATATATCAACGGCCATGACAAATGCATGATTTTGGCCTGTAAGATAGTCAACTGGGAAAAAGCTCCGATGTATTCTCTAAGATTTATTCGCCGCGGACTCGACATTCTCACTAAAATAGAACATCCTCATATCGTTGGCATACATAGTATCCTAGAGCGAGAACCGAACATTTATATTTTCATGGACTATGCAGAAAATGGGGACTTGAGTAAATACATAAAATTGAACGGTCCAGTCAATGAAAATAAGTCGCGGAAATGGTTCTCGCAAATGGTGGGAGCCGTTCAGTATCTCCATTCTATAAACATTGCCCATCGTGATTTGAATTGCAGCAATATTTTACTAGATAAGGAGATGAACGTGAAGTTGGCCGATTTTTCCCTGGCACGCTACTGTTGTGGGAAGAATGACTTGTCGCAAACCTACTGCGGAACACGGGCTTATACGGCACCCGAAATATTGACCGGGACACCGTATGATCCCAAATTGGCCGACTCCTGGTCAATGGGGGTGATTTTGTTTCGGATGTTGAACGAAACAATGCCTTTTAAATATAGTACCAATGTGTCGCCGCTGATAGCGGCTCAGAACAGTAAGAAGTTTAAATTCCATCGCAAATTGGAAGGCCGTATCTCGGATGATGCCAAGAAAGTGGTCAGTTGTTTGCTGGAACCCGAGACGAAATTGCGATGGCCATTGGATCGGGTTGCAAAAAGTCGGTGGCTCTGTGGATATCATCCAACCGAAAGTGCCAATAACCACTATCTGTCGGAGCAGTCAACTTCCTACATTTCGGTGGCCTCCTCTATGGAGACATGTCGGGGATCGGTGCAACATACAAGTCAGCTTCTGACAACATTGGCGGTTCCAAAAAAGCCGATAAATAAACTGTTCGGCCTCATTTGCTGCGGGTCGAGAAGATCTAAAAAAATTACAGCACCGAGAGTCATTTTTAAAGGGCTTTCTGCCGCCGAACCGGTAACTTTTTCCGAACCGTCGAAATCACGGATGCAACGTAGAAACCGCAAGCTTGGGCTTAAGGTCCGTCGGCGTCTAAGGAGTCAACGTTGTCCAAAAAACCGAAAGCTTCGATTGAAGGTTCATAGACGTCGAAAAAAAAATTATAATAATGCAATGCGTATAGAAAAATGAAGGGGTGACAATAGCGTTGAAGTGTGGCGAAAAAAATTCGTCGCGATAACTAGATTCATTGAAAAATGAAAATTCCGAGTTGTGATTCTTGCAAATTTTGTATTGATATGTAGTATTAATTTTAAGTTGTCTATTTTAATCATGTAAATCCAATGTAAAGATTGATGTACATAATTATGGCAACATAGCCTCTTCGCCAGTTTATTAGCTAAGCCATTGGCCTAGCTATTGCACGGGCGAAGAGGCTATGTTGCCCAAGGTTATTCCAGGTACGGTTGGTGCAGTTTAATTTCGCGTCCTTTTCTCTCGCGTAGAGTCCAGGTTATCAACACACAATCTCACACCAAAAAAGGGACGGGGCGCGGACGACAAACCGCAATCAAAACAAATCCAAATCGTATTTCTCGATTAATAAGTTGAAACGATTACAATCGTTTTCGTATACGATTAATCGTATTTTTCTTGTTTTCATAGCTAAAACGTTTGGCTCGAGGGGCACAAATAATCATTAAATAATGAAATCTTCTCGGCTGCAATGACTACATATTCTGAGATCTGCATACGAATCATGTGCGCTTATGTTTTTCTGATCGATTGCTCCACACCGTCATCGGCTTTGAGCAAGATTTGTTGTCTAATTGCTTGACAGCAACCATGACCATCGAATGTTGCCCAATCTGTGGAACAGTTTCCTGGCTATATCGCCGTCAAGTTCAATTGTCCGTGGCGTGAAGCTTGTTCTCTAATTCGTCGGTGTCATCGGCTTCTTGCTGCGCTCATTGATTTTGTCCTCCGACTGCCTTTTGCACGCTTCTTTCAGATTAAAGCTAATCTTCACCCGGTGATTCCATTCAATTAGGGGCCGCCTCGGCGTCATCAAGCCGTTCGTAGTCGTTGTCTGCTTGTAGACGGTTCTAAAAAGAGGGGAAAATCCTTTAAATCTTCTATTTATCAATTTAAATTGAAAAGCCTAGGAAATAAAATAAAACTTTTGACGTATAGAAAAATAGAATAATTTATTTTTTCGATCAAGACGTCATTCGAAATTTGTTTTAACGATGAAAAAATCGTTGATCGATGTAGGCCGGCAGGCAATGCGAGGTTATAAAAGGGCGGCAGCTCGTCTGAAATCATTTTGCGATTGGGGCTTGTAAAGTGTAGTTGTGAAAGTGAGTGTGTGTATTAGTGCGAGTGAAATAGTGAATTATTATTAAAAAAATATTTTACTGACTCGCAGTGGCTCACAACCGTTCACCGGTCTGAATACACAAATAGAAAAAATTTTCACAATTCACGTAAGTGAATAATACATACATACGTACATACAATACACATTTATAAATTGTCTTACAGTATGGGTTGCTTGCCACTAAAGGCAGCTTCAAGGCGCTCTACTTCCCAAAGAGATAGAGAAACCTCATTAATGGCTACTATAGCCTTGTCAAAAACAGGCTATAGGCTTGGTCGAAAAATCGGGAAGGGGTCTTTTTCGAAAGTTCTAGAGGCCACATATATCAACGGCCATGACAAATGCATGATTTTGGCCTGTAAGATAGTCAACTGGGAAAAAGCTCCGATGTATTCTCTAAGATTTATTCGCCGCGGACTCGACATTCTCACTAAAATAGAACATCCTCATATCGTTGGCATACATAGTATCCTAGAGCGAGAACCGAACATTTATATTTTCATGGACTATGCAGAAAATGGGGACTTGAGTAAATACATAAAATTGAACGGTCCAGTCAATGAAAATAAGTCGCGGAAATGGTTCTCGCAAATGGTGGGAGCCGTTCAGTATCTCCATTCTATAAACATTGCCCATCGTGATTTGAATTGCAGCAATATTTTACTAGATAAGGAGATGAACGTGAAGTTGGCCGATTTTTCCCTGGCACGCTACTGTTGTGGGAAGAATGACTTGTCGCAAACCTACTGCGGAACACGGGCTTATACGGCACCCGAAATATTGACCGGGACACCGTATGATCCCAAATTGGCCGACTCGTGGTCAATGGGGGTGATTTTGTTTCGGATGTTGAACGAAACAATGCCTTTTAAATATAGTACCAATGTGTCGCCGCTGATAGCGGCTCAGAACAGTAAGAAGTTTAAATTCCATCGCAAATTGGAAGGCCGTATCTCGGATGATGCCAAGAAAGTGGTCAGTTGTTTGCTGGAACCCGAGACGAAATTGCGATGGCCATTGGATCGGGTTGCAAAAAGTCGGTGGCTCTGTGGATATCATCCAACCGAAAGTGCCAATAACCACTATCTGTCGGAGCAGTCAACTTCCTACATTTCGGTGGCCTCCTCTATGGAGACATGTCGGGGATCGGTGCAACATACAAGTCAGCTTCTGACAACACTGGCGGTTCCAAAAAAGCCGATAAATAAACTGTTCGGCCTCATTTGCTGCGGGTCGAGAAGATCTAAAAAAATTACAGCACCGAGAGTCATTTTTAAAGGGCTTTCTGCCGCCGAACCGGTAACTTTTTCCGAACCGTCGAAATCACGGATGCAACGTAGAAACCGCAAGCTTGGGCTTAAGGTCCGTCGGCGTCTAAGGAGTCAACGTTGTCCAAAAAACCGAAAGCTTCGATTGAAGGTTCATAGACGTCGAAGAAAAAATTATAATAATGCAATGCGTATAGAAAAATGAAGGGGTGACAATAGCGTTGAAGTGTGGCGAAAAAAATTCGTCGCGATAACTAGATTCTTTGAAAAATGAAAATTCCGAGTTGTGATTCTTGCAAATTTTGTATTGATATGTAGTATTAATTTTAAGTTGTCTATTTTAATCATGTAAATCCAATGTAAAGATTGATGTACATAATTATGGCAACATAGCCTCTTCGCCAGTTCATTAGCTAAGCCATTGGCCTAGCTATTGCACGGGCGAAGAGGCTATGTTGCCCAAGGTTATTCCAGGTACGGTTGGTGCAGTTTAATTTCGCGTCCTTTTCTCTCGCGTAGAGTCCAGGTTATCAACACACAATCTCACACCAAAAAAGGGACGGGGCGCGGACGACAAACCGCAATCAAAACAAATCCAAATCGTATTTCTCGATTAAGTTGAAACGATTACAATCGTTTTCGTATACGATTAATCGTATTTTTCTTGTTTTCATAGCTAAAACGTTTGGCTCGAGGGGCACAAATAATCATTAAATAATGAAATCTTCTCGGCTGCAATGACTACATATTCTGAGATCTGCATACGAATCATGTGCGCTTATGTTTTTCTGATCGATTGCTTCACACCGTCATCGGCTTTGAGCAAGATTTGTTATCTAATTGCTTGACAGCAACCATGACCATCGAATGTTGCCCAATCTGTGGAACAGTTTCCTGGCTATATCGCCGTCAAGTTCAATTGTCCGTGGCGTGAAGCTTGTTCTCTAATTCGTCGGTGTCATCGGCTTCTTGCTGCGCTCATTGATTTTGTCCTCCGACTGCCTTTTGCACGCTTCTTTCAGATTAAAGCTAATCTTCACCCGGTGATTCCATTCAATTAGGGGCCGCCTCGGCGTCATCAAGCCGTTCGTAGTCGTTGTCTGCTTGTAGACGGTTCTAAAAAGAGGGGAAAATCCTTTAAATCTTCTATTTATCAATTTAAATTGAAAAGCCTAGGAAATAAAATAAAACTTTTGACGTATAGAAAAATAGAATAATTTATTTTTTCGATCAAGACGTCATTCGAAATTTGTTTTAACGATGAAAAAATCGTTGATCGATGTAGGCCGGCAGGCAATGCGAGGTTATAAAAGGGCGGCAGCTCGTCTGAAATCATTTTGCGATTGGGGCTTGTAAAGTGTAGTTGTGAAAGTGAGTGTGTGTATTAGTGCGAGTGAAATAGTGAATTATTATTAAAAAAATATTTTACTGACTCGCAGTGGCTCACAACCGTTCACCGGTCTGAATACACAAATAGAAAAAATTTTCACAATTCACGTAAGTGAATAATACATACATACGTACATACAATACACATTTATAAATTGTCTTACAGTATGGGTTGCTTGCCACTAAAGGCAGCTTCAAGGCGCTCTACTTCCCAAAGAGATAGAGAAACCTCATTAATGGCTACTATAGCCTTGTCAAAAACAGGCTATAGGCTTGGTCGAAAAATCGGGAAGGGGTCTTTTTCGAAAGTTCTAGAGGCCACATATATCAACGGCCATGACAAATGCATGATTTTGGCCTGTAAGATAGTCAACTGGGAAAAAGCTCCGATGTATTCTCTAAGATTTATTCGCCGCGGACTGGACATTCTCACTAAAATAGAACATCCTCATATCGTTGGCATACATAGTATCCTAGAGCGAGAACCGAACATTTATATTTTCATGGACTATGCAGAAAATGGGGACTTGAGTAAATACATAAAATTGAACGGTCCAGTCAATGAAAATAAGTCGCGGAAATGGTTCTCGCAAATGGTGGGAGCCGTTCAGTATCTCCATTCTATAAACATTGCCCATCGTGATTTGAATTGCAGCAATATTTTACTAGATAAGGAGATGAACGTGAAGTTGGCCGATTTTTCCCTGGCACGCTACTGTTGTGGGAAGAATGACTTGTCGCAAACCTACTGCGGAACACGGGCTTATACGGCACCCGAAATATTGACCGGGACACCGTATGATCCCAAATTGGCCGACTCCTGGTCAATGGGGGTGATTTTGTTTCGGATGTTGAACGAAACAATGCCTTTTAAATATAGTACCAATGTGTCGCCGCTGATAGCGGCTCAGAACAGTAAGAAGTTTAAATTCCATCGCAAATTGGAAGGCCGTATCTCGGATGATGCCAAGAAAGTGGTCAGTTGTTTGCTGGAACCCGAGACGAAATTGCGATGGCCATTGGATCGGGTTGCAAAAAGTCGGTGGCTCTGTGGATATCATCCAACCGAAAGTGCCAATAAGCACTATCTGTCGGAGCAGTCAACTTCCTACATTTCGGTGGCCTCCTCTATGGAGACATGTCGGGGATCGGTGCAACATACAAGTCAGCTTCTGACAACACTGGCGGTTCCAAAAAAGCCGATAAATAAACTGTTCGGCCTCATTTGCTGCGGGTCGAGAAGATCTAAAAAAATTACAGCACCGAGAGTCATTTTTAAAGGGCTTTCTGCCGCCGAACCGGTAACTTTTTCCGAACCGTCGAAATCACGGATGCAACGTAGAAACCGCAAGCTTGGGCTTAAGGTCCGTCGGCGTCTAAGGAGTCAACGTTGTCCAAAAAACCGAAAGCTTCGATTGAAGGTTCATAGACGTCGAAGAAAAAATTATAATAATGCAATGCGTATAGAAAAATGAAGGGGTGACAATAGCGTTGAAGTGTGGCGAAAAAAATTCGTCGCGATAACTAGATTCTTTGAAAAATGAAAATTCCGAGTTGTGATTCTTGCAAATTTTGTATTGATATGTAGTATTAATTTTAAGTTGTCTATTTTAATCATGTAAATCCAATGTAAAGATTGATGTACATAATTATGGCAACATAGCCTCTTCGCCAGTTCATTAGCTAAGCCATTGGCCTAGCTATTGCACGGGCGAAGAGGCTATGTTGCCCAAGGTTATTCCAGGTACGGTTGGTGCAGTTTAATTTCGCGTCCTTTTCTCTCGCGTAGAGTCCAGGTTATCAACACACAATCTCACACCAAAAAAGGGACGGGGCGCGGACGACAAACCGCAATCAAAACAAATCCAAATCGTATTTCTCGATTAATAAGTTGAAACGATTACAATCGTTTTCGTATACGATTAATCGTATTTTTCTTGTTTTCATAGCTAAAACGTTTGGCTCGAGGGGCACAAATAATCATTAAATAATGAAATCTTCTCGGCTGCAATGACTACATATTCTGAGATCTGCATACGAATCATGTGCGCTTATGTTTTTCTGATCGATTGCTTCACACCGTCATCGGCTTTGAGCAAGATTTGTTATCTAATTGCTTGACAGCAACCATGACCATCGAATGTTGCCCAATCTGTGGAACAGTTTCCTGGCTATATCGCCGTCAAGTTCAATTGTCCGTGGCGTGAAGCTTGTTCTCTAATTCGTCGGTGTCATCGGCTTCTTGCTGCGCTCATTGATTTTGTCCTCCGACTGCCTTTTGCACGCTTCTTTCAGATTAAAGCTAATCTTCACCCGGTGATTCCATTCAATTAGGGGCCGCCTCGGCGTCATCAAGCCGTTCGTAGTCGTTGTCTGCTTGTAGACGGTTCTAAAAAGAGGGGAAAATCCTTTAAATCTTCTATTTATCAATTTAAATTGAAAAGCCTAGGAAATAAAATAAAACTTTTGACGTATAGAAAAATAGAATAATTTATTTTTTCGATCAAGACGTCATTCGAAATTTGTTTTAACGATGAAAAAATCGTTGATCGATGTAGGCCGGCAGGCAATGCGAGGTTATAAAAGGGCGGCAGCTCGTCTGAAATCATTTTGCGATTGGGGCTTGTAAAGTGTAGTTGTGAAAGTGAGTGTGTGTATTAGTGCGAGTGAAATAGTGAATTATTATTAAAAAAATATTTTACTGACTCGCAGTGGCTCACAACCGTTCACCGGTCTGAATACACAAATAGAAAAAATTTTCACAATTCACGTAAGTGAATAATACATACATACGTACATACAATACACATTTATAAATTGTCTTACAGTATGGGTTGCTTGCCACTAAAGGCAGCTTCAAGGCGCTCTACTTCCCAAAGAGATAGAGAAACCTCATTAATGGCTACTATAGCCTTGTCAAAAACAGGCTATAGGCTTGGTCGAAAAATCGGGAAGGGGTCTTTTTCGAAAGTTCTAGAGGCCACATATATCAACGGCCATGACAAATGCATGATTTTGGCCTGTAAGATAGTCAACTGGGAAAAAGCTCCGATGTATTCTCTAAGATTTATTCGCCGCGGACTGGACATTCTCACTAAAATAGAACATCCTCATATCGTTGGCATACATAGTATCCTAGAGCGAGAACCGAACATTTATATTTTCATGGACTATGCAGAAAATGGGGACTTGAGTAAATACATAAAATTGAACGGTCCAGTCAATGAAAATAAGTCGCGGAAATGGTTCTCGCAAATGGTGGGAGCCGTTCAGTATCTCCATTCTATAAACATTGCCCATCGTGATTTGAATTGCAGCAATATTTTACTAGATAAGGAGATGAACGTGAAGTTGGCCGATTTTTCCCTGGCACGCTACTGTTGTGGGAAGAATGACTTGTCGCAAACCTACTGCGGAACACGGGCTTATACGGCACCCGAAATATTGACCGGGACACCGTATGATCCCAAATTGGCCGACTCCTGGTCAATGGGGGTGATTTTGTTTCGGATGTTGAACGAAACAATGCCTTTTAAATATAGTACCAATGTGTCGCCGCTGATAGCGGCTCAGAACAGTAAGAAGTTTAAATTCCATCGCAAATTGGAAGGCCGTATCTCGGATGATGCCAAGAAAGTGGTCAGTTGTTTGCTGGAACCCGAGACGAAATTGCGATGGCCATTGGATCGGGTTGCAAAAAGTCGGTGGCTCTGTGGATATCATCCAACCGAAAGTGCCAATAAGCACTATCTGTCGGAGCAGTCAACTTCCTACATTTCGGTGGCCTCCTCTATGGAGACATGTCGGGGATCGGTGCAACATACAAGTCAGCTTCTGACAACACTGGCGGTTCCAAAAAAGCCGATAAATAAACTGTTCGGCCTCATTTGCTGCGGGTCGAGAAGATCTAAAAAAATTACAGCACCGAGAGTCATTTTTAAAGGGCTTTCTGCCGCCGAACCGGTAACTTTTTCCGAACCGTCGAAATCACGGATGCAATGTAGAAACCGCAAGCTTGGGCTTAAGGTCCGTCGGCGTCTAAGGAGTCAACGTTGTCCAAAAAACCGAAAGCTTCGATTGAAGGTTCATAGACGTCGAAGAAAAAATTATAATAATGCAATGCGTATAGAAAAATGAAGGGGTGACAATAGCGTTGAAGTGTGGCGAAAAAAATTCGTCGCGATAACTAGATTCTTTGAAAAATGAAAATTCCGAGTTGTGATTCTTGCAAATTTTGTATTGATATGTAGTATTAATTTTAAGTTGTCTATTTTAATCATGTAAATCCAATGTAAAGATTGATGTACATAATTATGGCAACATAGCCTCTTCGCCAGTTCATTAGCTAAGCCATTGGCCTAGCTATTGCACGGGCGAAGAGGCTATGTTGCCCAAGGTTATTCCAGGTACGGTTGGTGCAGTTTAATTTCGCGTCCTTTTCTCTCGCGTAGAGTCCAGGTTATCAACACACAATCTCACACCAAAAAAGGGACGGGGCGCGGACGACAAACCGCAATCAAAACAAATCCAAATCGTATTTCTCGATTAATAAGTTGAAACGATTACAATCGTTTTCGTATACGATTAATCGTATTTTTCTTGTTTTCATAGCTAAAACGTTTGGCTCGAGGGGCACAAATAATCATTAAATAATGAAATCTTCTCGGCTGCAATGACTACATATTCTGAGATCTGCATACGAATCATGTGCGCTTATGTTTTTCTGATCGATTGCTTCACACCGTCATCGGCTTTGAGCAAGATTTGTTATCTAATTGCTTGACAGCAACCATGACCATCGAATGTTGCCCAATCTGTGGAACAGTTTCCTGGCTATATCGCCGTCAAGTTCAATTGTCCGTGGCGTGAAGCTTGTTCTCTAATTCGTCGGTGTCATCGGCTTCTTGCTGCGCTCATTGATTTTGTCCTCCGACTGCCTTTTGCACGCTTCTTTCAGATTAAAGCTAATCTTCACCCGGTGATTCCATTCAATTAGGGGCCGCCTCGGCGTCATCAAGCCGTTCGTAGTCGTTGTCTGCTTGTAGACGGTTCTAAAAAGAGGGGAAAATCCTTTAAATCTTCTATTTATCAATTTAAATTGAAAAGCCTAGGAAATAAAATAAAACTTTTGACGTATAGAAAAATAGAATAATTTATTTTTTCGATCAAGACGTCATTCGAAATTTGTTTTAACGATGAAAAAATCGTTGATCGATGTAGGCCGGCAGGCAATGCGAGGTTATAAAAGGGCGGCAGCTCGTCTGAAATCATTTTGCGATTGGGGCTTGTAAAGTGTAGTTGTGAAAGTGAGTGTGTGTATTAGTGCGAGTGAAATAGTGAATTATTATTAAAAAAATATTTTACTGACTCGCAGTGGCTCACAACCGTTCACCGGTCTGAATACACAAATAGAAAAAATTTTCACAATTCACGTAAGTGAATAATACATACATACGTACATACAATACACATTTATAAATTGTCTTACAGTATGGGTTGCTTGCCACTAAAGGCAGCTTCAAGGCGCTCTACTTCCCAAAGAGATAGAGAAACCTCATTAATGGCTACTATAGCCTTGTCAAAAACAGGCTATAGGCTTGGTCGAAAAATCGGGAAGGGGTCTTTTTCGAAAGTTCTAGAGGCCACATATATCAACGGCCATGACAAATGCATGATTTTGGCCTGTAAGATAGTCAACTGGGAAAAAGCTCCGATGTATTCTCTAAGATTTATTCGCCGCGGACTGGACATTCTCACTAAAATAGAACATCCTCATATCGTTGGCATACATAGTATCCTAGAGCGAGAACCGAACATTTATATTTTCATGGACTATGCAGAAAATGGGGACTTGAGTAAATACATAAAATTGAACGGTCCAGTCAATGAAAATAAGTCGCGGAAATGGTTCTCGCAAATGGTGGGAGCCGTTCAGTATCTCCATTCTATAAACATTGCCCATCGTGATTTGAATTGCAGCAATATTTTACTAGATAAGGAGATGAACGTGAAGTTGGCCGATTTTTCCCTGGCACGCTACTGTTGTGGGAAGAATGACTTGTCGCAAACCTACTGCGGAACACGGGCTTATACGGCACCCGAAATATTGACCGGGACACCGTATGATCCCAAATTGGCCGACTCGTGGTCAATGGGGGTGATTTTGTTTCGGATGTTGAACGAAACAATGCCTTTTAAATATAGTACCAATGTGTCGCCGCTGATAGCGGCTCAGAACAGTAAGAAGTTTAAATTCCATCGCAAATTGGAAGGCCGTATCTCGGATGATGCCAAGAAAGTGGTCAGTTGTTTGCTGGAACCCGAGACGAAATTGCGATGGCCATTGGATCGGGTTGCAAAAAGTCGGTGGCTCTGTGGATATCATCCAACCGAAAGTGCCAATAAGCACTATCTGTCGGAGCAGTCAACTTCCTACATTTCGGTGGCCTCCTCTATGGAGACATGTCGGGGATCGGTGCAACATACAAGTCAGCTTCTGACAACATTGGCGGTTCCAAAAAAGCCGATAAATAAACTGTTCGGCCTCATTTGCTGCGGGTCGAGAAGATCTAAAAAAATTACAGCACCGAGAGTCATTTTTAAAGGGCTTTCTGCCGCCGAACCGGTAACTTTTTCCGAACCGTCGAAATCACGGATGCAACGTAGAAACCGCAAGCTTGGGCTTAAGGTCCGTCGGCGTCTAAGGAGTCAACGTTGTCCAAAAAACCGAAAGCTTCGATTGAAGGTTCATAGACGTCGAAGAAAAAATTATAATAATGCAATGCGTATAGAAAAATGAAGGGGTGACAATAGCGTTGAAGTGTGGCGAAAAAAATTCGTCGCGATAACTAGATTCATTGAAAAATGAAAATTCCGAGTTGTGATTCTTGCAAATTTTGTATTGATATGTAGTATTAATTTTAAGTTGTCTATTTTAATCATGTAAATCCAATGTAAAGATTGATGTACATAATTATGGCAACATAGCCTCTTCGCCAGTTCATTAGCTAAGCCATTGGCCTAGCTATTGCACGGGCGAAGAGGCTATGTTGCCCAAGGTTATTCCAGGTACGGTTGGTGCAGTTTAATTTCGCGTCCTTTTCTCTCGCGTAGAGTCCAGGTTATCAACACACAATCTCACACCAAAAAAGGGACGGGGCGCGGACGACAAACCGCAATCAAAACAAATCCAAATCGTATTTCTCGATTAATAAGTTGAAACGATTACAATCGTTTTCGTATACGATTAATCGTATTTTTCTTGTTTTCATAGCTAAAACGTTTGGCTCGAGGGGCACAAATAATCATTAAATAATGAAATCTTCTCGGCTGCAATGACTACATATTCTGAGATCTGCATACGAATCATGTGCGCTTATGTTTTTCTGATCGATTGCTTCACACCGTCATCGGCTTTGAGCAAGATTTGTTATCTAATTGCTTGACAGCAACCATGACCATCGAATGTTGCCCAATCTGTGGAACAGTTTCCTGGCTATATCGCCGTCAAGTTCAATTGTCCGTGGCGTGAAGCTTGTTCTCTAATTCGTCGGTGTCATCGGCTTCTTGCTGCGCTCATTGATTTTGTCCTCCGACTGCCTTTTGCACGCTTCTTTCAGATTAAAGCTAATCTTCACCCGGTGATTCCATTCAATTAGGGGCCGCCTCGGCGTCATCAAGCCGTTCGTAGTCGTTGTCTGCTTGTAGACGGTTCTAAAAAGAGGGGAAAATCCTTTAAATCTTCTATTTATCAATTTAAATTGAAAAGCCTAGGAAATAAAATAAAACTTTTGACGTATAGAAAAATAGAATAATTTATTTTTTCGATCAAGACGTCATTCGAAATTTGTTTTAACGATGAAAAAATCGTTGATCGATGTAGGCCGGCAGGCAATGCGAGGTTATAAAAGGGCGGCAGCTCGTCTGAAATCATTTTGCGATTGGGGCTTGTAAAGTGTAGTTGTGAAAGTGAGTGTGTGTATTAGTGCGAGTGAAATAGTGAATTATTATTAAAAAAATATTTTACTGACTCGCAGTGGCTCACAACCGTTCACCGGTCTGAATACACAAATAGAAAAAATTTTCACAATTCACGTAAGTGAATAATACATACATACGTACATACAATACACATTTATAAATTGTCTTACAGTATGGGTTGCTTGCCACTAAAGGCAGCTTCAAGGCGCTCTACTTCCCAAAGAGATAGAGAAACCTCATTAATGGCTACTATAGCCTTGTCAAAAACAGGCTATAGGCTTGGTCGAAAAATCGGGAAGGGGTCTTTTTCGAAAGTTCTAGAGGCCACATATATCAACGGCCATGACAAATGCATGATTTTGGCCTGTAAGATAGTCAACTGGGAAAAAGCTCCGATGTATTCTCTAAGATTTATTCGCCGCGGACTGGACATTCTCACTAAAATAGAACATCCTCATATCGTTGGCATACATAGTATCCTAGAGCGAGAACCGAACATTTATATTTTCATGGACTATGCAGAAAATGGGGACTTGAGTAAATACATAAAATTGAACGGTCCAGTCAATGAAAATAAGTCGCGGAAATGGTTCTCGCAAATGGTGGGAGCCGTTCAGTATCTCCATTCTATAAACATTGCCCATCGTGATTTGAATTGCAGCAATATTTTACTAGATAAGGAGATGAACGTGAAGTTGGCCGATTTTTCCCTGGCACGCTACTGTTGTGGGAAGAATGACTTGTCGCAAACCTACTGCGGAACACGGGCTTATACGGCACCCGAAATATTGACCGGGACACCGTATGATCCCAAATTGGCCGACTCGTGGTCAATGGGGGTGATTTTGTTTCGGATGTTGAACGAAACAATGCCTTTTAAATATAGTACCAATGTGTCGCCGCTGATAGCGGCTCAGAACAGTAAGAAGTTTAAATTCCATCGCAAATTGGAAGGCCGTATCTCGGATGATGCCAAGAAAGTGGTCAGTTGTTTGCTGGAACCCGAGACGAAATTGCGATGGCCATTGGATCGGGTTGCAAAAAGTCGGTGGCTCTGTGGATATCATCCAACCGAAAGTGCCAATAAGCACTATCTGTCGGAGCAGTCAACTTCCTACATTTCGGTGGCCTCCTCTATGGAGACATGTCGGGGATCGGTGCAACATACAAGTCAGCTTCTGACAACACTGGCGGTTCCAAAAAAGCCGATAAATAAACTGTTCGGCCTCATTTGCTGCGGGTCGAGAAGATCTAAAAAAATTACAGCACCGAGAGTCATTTTTAAAGGGCTTTCTGCCGCCGAACCGGTAACTTTTTCCGAACCGTCGAAATCACGGATGCAACGTAGAAACCGCAAGCTTGGGCTTAAGGTCCGTCGGCGTCTAAGGAGTCAACGTTGTCCAAAAAACCGAAAGCTTCGATTGAAGGTTCATAGACGTCGAAGAAAAAATTATAATAATGCAATGCGTATAGAAAAATGAAGGGGTGACAATAGCGTTGAAGTGTGGCGAAAAAAATTCGTCGCGATAACTAGATTCATTGAAAAATGAAAATTCCGAGTTGTGATTCTTGCAAATTTTGTATTGATATGTAGTATTAATTTTAAGTTGTCTATTTTAATCATGTAAATCCAATGTAAAGATTGATGTACATAATTATGGCAACATAGCCTCTTCGCCAGTTCATTAGCTAAGCCATTGGCCTAGCTATTGCACGGGCGAAGAGGCTATGTTGCCCAAGGTTATTCCAGGTACGGTTGGTGCAGTTTAATTTCGCGTCCTTTTCTCTCGCGTAGAGTCCAGGTTATCAACACACAATCTCACACCAAAAAAGGGACGGGGCGCGGACGACAAACCGCAATCAAAACAAATCCAAATCGTATTTCTCGATTAATAAGTTGAAACGATTACAATCGTTTTCGTATACGATTAATCGTATTTTTCTTGTTTTCATAGCTAAAACGTTTGGCTCGAGGGGCACAAATAATCATTAAATAATGAAATCTTCTCGGCTGCAATGACTACATATTCTGAGATCTGCATACGAATCATGTGCGCTTATGTTTTTCTGATCGATTGCTTCACACCGTCATCGGCTTTGAGCAAGATTTGTTATCTAATTGCTTGACAGCAACCATGACCATCGAATGTTGCCCAATCTGTGGAACAGTTTCCTGGCTATATCGCCGTCAAGTTCAATTGTCCGTGGCGTGAAGCTTGTTCTCTAATTCGTCGATGTCATCGGCTTCTTGCTGCGCTCATTGATTTTGTCCTCCGACTGCCTTTTGCAGATTAAAGCTAATCTTCACCCGGTGATTCCATTCAATTAGGGGCCGCCTCGGCGTCATCAAGCCGTTCGTAGTCGTTGTCTGCTTGTAGACGGTTCTAAAAAGAGGGGAAAATCCTTTAAATCTTCTATTTATCAATTTAAATTGAAAAGCCTAGGAAATAAAATAAAACTTTTGACGTTTTATTGATTGTTTAAGAAGTCAATCAATTGACGATTATGCCTGAACGACTTCAATTTAAGAAGCAACTTTTTATGATTCTTGATGCCGTTTTATCTATGTAAGTACGCTGATGTTGTGTTTGTCCGGTTCAACTGGAGGTGTCCCATGAGGTGTGGTTGCCGTTCTGCTACAAGTGTCCTGAAAATAGTGCTTTGAGGAGGACAAAAATGCCGCCACTTGACATAATGTTCCGGCATTAGAATTTATGGTTTTTTTTAATTATTTTGTTCCAGGAATGCTAAATGTACTCAAAAGAGTACAAACGGTATCCCTCAACGTAAGTAGGGTTTTAACAGATTTTATAAATTTATATTCTCATTCTCATAGGAACAATGAAATTTTAATGGGAGTTCCGGGAATGACAACATTCTCGTTGTGCGATTTAAGTGATCAGTTGTTGGACATTCCCGGACAAACTTCTGTTAATAAAACAACGTTACTTTTTTTTAATAATTAAATTAAATTTATTAAATTGAAATTTGAAACACGAATTTTAAAAATTTCCTAATGCTTTCTTTTACGTTGACGAAAGTGGGTGGGAAACGTTCGTTTCGTCTCCTCAGACCCTGGTTCGACCATCATTTCCGCACAGACAAAATTCATTCAAGAAAACTCTCCCCCAAAGCCGCATACTCTAATTGCAGTGGTTCCTGGCAACCAATGTCGTGCGATTTTGTGCTTTCTTGTTAATCGCGGCACTTTTAATGGATATCGGGGAAGCAGAAGCCGCTTTCCCTCAAACGATTACGAACGGTCTGTGTCGAAATACGGGTTTCTGTGGCGTATCTGGGGTCATTTTGTATGGAAGCTGCCGTATTTTGACGATTTCTGAGTGCACTTAAACGTATAAATCTGCCTTTGCTATAAGGTGTTGTTCTTAAACCCTGTCCTCGTCTTCTTGTGAGTTGTCCTGTCTCCTGGAACCCCCAGAGCCGACGACTCACTTCCCGGAATCCATGGCCTTCCTCTATAGGTCGCTACACATGAACGAGCACAACCACGACCGAACTTCCATCGAACCATCAATTTCGTAGAACGGTGGAAATAGGGGAAATTTTTTTTCCGCACGTTCTATGAAATTGATGGTTCGATAGAAGTTCGGTCGTTGAGATGTCTTCTAGCACCTTGTTGAGGATCCATCACCTGCTAAACAATGCCAAATTTAATTGAAAACTACACAACATACTGGTAAACACCGACGGTAGTATCAAAAACAACGACAGAAAAACAAGTGACTCTATCTATCATGTTTAGTTCTATGTAGTCAAATTTAACTTTATGGTGGAAACTAATGTTTTAAAATGTGTTACGTTTCGCTCCTTCTACAATACTAAAATTTACATGTTTTTGAAAAGTTCTCAGTATTTGTAAACATAATTCGATATTACCTGAGCCAATAAAACGCTGAAACTCTTAACTATTGTACTTCCAAGAATTTCACCGAAAAAGGGAATAAAATCATGAGCAACTTTTTGTTCCAGCGTATTAGGATATTAACATATTTTCCTCGGAGTCCATTTATTAGAAAATTTGATTTTATCTCGAGAACCAGATAACAAATTTTTTCTTAATTTTACTAACGCGGGATGAGTAATAATGATAAAAATACATCGCCAAAACGGAAGGTTTTCTACCTTTTGGAAAACATATATAAAAAGCATTCTTTTTCATTAGACTTCCTGGCGAACGGAAGAACATTGCTTTCTTCAAATTTGTCGCGGTCGCTGCCACGGTTTTTGATCCTTCCTCGTCAACTTCAATTCGTGCCTTGTGTATGGCATCGACCAAATTCAATTTAGTGCGTTCCGGGAAGCCACTAAAACCGGCTGTCGGTTCGCAAATATTCCCAACGCCGACTTTTTCAGCATCTGTAATATGCAAGGCATTGTTGCTGGTTAGTATAAAAATATACGAACGTACATAAGGAATACCTACCGGTCGGAATTCCAATTTTGTGTTTTATTTAATGTCTAAGTCATCCGCATCGTTTCATACATAAATGGAATACAATACAAAAAAACTCTGTTTTCATCTCTCTCTCCAAATAACTTGATAATTTACGCTGTTCCTGCTTCAACATCAGTTGCCGGCATGTCATCGTCATTGTGTATATTCTCCAAATAATGTACGGCTCGCTGGGATTCCACGAAAAGTCAGAGATCTTGGCCGTGTGTCCACCATGAATGAAGAGCAATTCCGGTGGTCCGTCTTCGGCATCTTCGGAACTCTGTTCTTCGCCAATTGTAAGACTCCATCCTCTGGTTGGATGATTTGTATAACCCTCTTACCCTTTGTGTTGACGGGAAGTCCGCGACTTCTTTTACTGTCCTCCCACTCTTGACGATGTATTTTCTTTCCATGTGAATGCATGTTAGCACTTGAATTGAACGTTTTCGGACAGTGCGGACATGTATACAAGATGTCGCCCGTGTGCGTTGTCATGTGTTCCTAAAACGAAACAATTCAATTTCTCCATTGCGACTCCGTATTCGAATGAGTGCAATATTTCAAATCTTACCTTCAAATTTAACGCTGTCTTGAAGCCTTTTTCGCAAACACTACATACGAATTTACGCCGAGCCGAATGCACATAGCGGATATGACTCTTTAGTCCAACACTCGAACTTGAAACTTTCTGACAAATATGGCAGATATGTTCGCCCAAATTCTCCTCGCTGTGATGCTTTTTCGTATGGATTTTCAAGCGGAATGCATTTTTTAGCCACATGCCACACTGTTCGCATTGCATCTTTGGAACAACAATGCCAACGTGTTCTAACTGATGTTTGGCTATCCACAGGTTTGGGTTTATTCTTGCTACCCTTTTTACCCGCGTCTAGGCTTTTCGGGTTCAGGCTTGACTTTAACATGTTGAACTCTCGTGCGCATGACTTTTTTAGCTAGTGGTTCTATAGAAAAAAAATTGTTTTAATAAAATTATTACTTTATTATTATTAGTTTTGTTTTTCATAAAAAAAATCTGGAAACCTGGAAGGTTTAGATGGGAAATTCTGAAGAAGAAATGATCTTTGTACCTTTTTTTGCGCTAAAGACGAATAACTATTATTTTGTCTGTTCTGCCTTTGACTAAACACCAACTAATATTTTGTCTGCTCTATCTTTTGTATGAGCGAAATAACGGATTTCTTTTAAATTTGCTGCACACAGCCCACATTTAATAATATTAATAAAAAAAACAACTACCGAACAGCAAATATGCAGCAACGCAATCCTAATCAGACAGCCAGAGCTGACAATAAAGCAATAAATTTTACCTCGTTCCAGCGGCAGCCGGTTATACGCATAGCGCGGCGAAACTAGTCCAGCGCCTTGGTAATTGCGTCAGCATGCTCGAGCAGTTTCCGCCACTGAACAGCAGGCAGCGAGATCCACTTGCGCCCGGGAAGAATTTTGCCATCTTTCTCATAATGCTCGCAAATGTCGACCATCTTGCGACCGCGTAACTCGTTTATTTGCACCAGACGCATCTTCTCCAGCACCCACTCCTTTTCACCGCTGTTACCGGAAGCGCTGCTGCTCTTCTTGCTATCATCCGAGGTGTCCTTCAACTTCTTTGCCGGTGGATTTCTCTGAAAGATCCGACGAAGGAGTACATTGTAATTTAATTAGGAAGTTAATAGGCAGATTACTTACGTCTTCTTCTGGAAACTTTCTTGTTCTTTGGCATTTTTTGGTTTTCCCGATTGACTGATTGGAACTAAAAGAACCTGAAAAATACGAAGGCAGTTAGGTTAGGGGACGCTACCGGCAAACGGGCATACGACGTGAAACAAATGGTATTTTCCGATTGAGAACTTACTTCAAGAGGGGAGATATCTTGTTGATCGTTCTAGTAGGTAGCTTTCCCTTTCGTTGTGCACGGTCCAACAAAGAACAGCTTATCAAAACGTCCGGGTCGCAAGAGAGCCGGATCAATAAGATCAGGTCGATTGGTCGCGGCTAGGATGAAAATTTGTTTCGATGGATCGTTCATGCCGTTCATTTCGGCCAACAGTTGACTAACCAACCAATCCATAAAACCGCCTGAGTCGCCACCAACACCACGATTCGGAGCCAATGAATCCAATTTGTCCAAAAACAGGACACACGGAGCTACAGATCGTGCCCGTGAGAACAATTCCCGGATGTTGTGCTCACTTTGACCGACGTACATGTTCAAAAGTTCCGGCCCCTGGACCGACAGGAAACTAAGATTACATTCAGTCGCAACCGCTTTAGCAAACAGTTTTTCCAGTTCTTGGCGGTCCATAAAGTAACATGCCGGATCGCCTTAGATACTTACCCAACAGATTAACGTGTTTCAATGGCAAACCTATGTACACTGCTCTGAATTTCATCCTTCAACTTTGCCAAACCGCCAATATCGAACCAAAGAACTTTTGGCGCACCCAAACTACTAATGACTTTTGCATTGCAGCCAAATTCTTGTCGAAATGATCGAATCGCCAGCCCAGCTTACTACGCTCCACTTTCATATCACGAACAGCATTGTCGTAGAGTAGTTTCAAGCCACCAAGCAACAATCCTTGCGACAGGTCGGCAATTTTCTTGAGAACGTTTGAAAAACTTTTGCAAATCCACCATACACAAGACAGACGTCAACATTCTGCATAAGGAAGCGATTGGTGGTGGACGTAGTCGGGTCGTGATCGTCTTTTTTTCACAGAGTATAGTGGTTGAATCGGATCGATCATCGTGGTCGGCCATTGTGGCGTTCCTTTTTGTGGAGTTCTTCTTAGTTGGTGAGATTATTCCATATTTGCATTCCGGGGTTGATTAGTTCCATCTTTAAACAAGTTTTAGTGTTGTTTTTTTTCTAGTTAATACTTGGTACATAGAACGAATAGTGGTTGAGTGGTTTTAGGTTAGGTGTTAGGATGGAAGAACCGGATCCCCCGGACACCCGGGGAGAAAGTAAAAAGAAGAAAAAGACTTCGGGCAAAGATCGAGGGATGTAACCCCCGTAAAAATGATCGGAATAATAGACTCAGTGGATAACACCAATGCATCTAAAAATAAAAGCATGGTTGACACGCACGTGGTTAGTGACGCCCAACATGCGGAAAAAGATACCGCTAAGTCATGTGATGACAATAACGGAACCAATAGCCGTACTAAGAGGACTTATAATTATCAAGAGGACTCAACCGAAAAAGAATTTGTTGTCATGATTCAAAATACCGAGGATAAGAGGATCTCGGAAATGGTACTTAGCGATTTCCTGGATCACTGTCGTGTTAGGGGACTAGTAAATATCCAATACGGAAATTTCCGGTCGGCCAAAGTGACGTTCAATACTCCCAAAGATGCCAACACGATTTTATCTAATCCGACATTAACAACCAATGGATACAAGGCGTATATCCCTCAAAATTGTATCTCTTGTTATGGTATCATCCGAGACGTACCTAATTGCATATCCGAGGAAAACTTAATGGAAAAACTCCATGGTGCATGTCGCATCCTTAGCGTTTATCGGTTCAACAGGAAAGATAATGACGGAAACATCGTGCCAACTACGTCAATTAAGGTTGAGTTCGAATCTCTTAAACTTCCAAGTATCATATACTACGGTCATGCGCTCAAGAGGGTAGAATATTTCATCCCAAGAGTACGCTTATGCTACCATTGCGGCAGAATCGGACATGTAAGCAAATTCTGCAAAGCGAAGGCCAGGAAATGTTTGAAATGTGGTTCAGATTTTGACACCTGTAATCAAACTTGCACCAATATTCTGTGTGTATTATGCGGATCTGAACAACATAACTTATTCAACCCTGACTGCCCCAAGAGAAAACAAGAACAAAAAACGTTGGAAATCATGACGGTGTCTAATAAGTCAAGGAAAGAAGTACTCGAGGGAAACTATAGTAATTACTATAGTATATTAGGTTCTAAAAAATATGTCAGTGACTACCCGAGTGTAACAGAAGCCATGGCAAACAACAGGAAACAAGCACAAACTAATAATCGAAACCAGGACATTTTTAGAAACAGAGTTGAAGATGCCAATAAAGTCCAACTAGGAAAGAGGTCCTTTGCAACAGTAGGCAAAATGGACAAATATGAAAAAATAAGACAAGGACACGAGGACATCATCAGACCCGTAACAATACCTAATCAACTTGCCTTCATGTATCCAAACGGTAACAAAGAGATTAATAACAGTCTAACAAAGTCGTATAATACCAACGCGAATATGAATTACTATAATACCCCTCAACCAACGGAGCCTTGCGCGAGGTATAATCAGACACAATTAATAATAAATTTGGAAAATAAATGTAAGAATCTATTGGAGTTTATTGAAAATAACTGGGACCCTAATGACCCCAACATAAGGGCGTTCATTAGTAACTATTCTAAAGAAGCAAATATAGGCATTACGCAAAACGATAATCTAGATACAAACAGATGAAAAAGGCAGTGTACAAACCACAATGAAGTGTGTTCAATTGAACATACAGGGACTAGGAAATAAGAACAAAGACACATTTGAATCATTTTGCCATCAGCACAAAATTGACATAGCATTAATTCAAGAAACATTATTAAATCCTAATAAGTTTAAACCATATTTTAGCAACTATTATTCTTTTTTTAACGATAGAAGTGATGGTTACGGTGGAGTGGCCATCCTGATTATTAAAAAAATTAGATGTAAGGCAATTGAATTACAGAATCCTTTGAATTTTATTGTCGTCGAAACGACAAATCTCCCAGAGAATTTTATTATTTTAAACGTTTATATACCCCCTTCGAGAAATAAGGAGGAAGAAAGGGTTTTTACAACAAACCTTACAGATTTATTCTGTAAAATTCGGAACTACAGTAACAAAAATCTTTTATGTGTGGGAGACTTCAACGCTCACAAATTGGACTGGGGCAGTAGATTTCATAATAATAGGGGTGTTGTCTTGGATAATTTAACGGCAGATTGTGGCCTCAACATCTGCAACAATGGTGCATCAACATTCATTACCAATAATGGGAGACCATCGGTATTGGATGTCACGTTTACTAACCGTACGGACCTTATTAAACACTGGCACACATTGAACGTGAGGATATTTGGTTCCAGGCACATCCCTATTATTTTTCACATACATAATAGAACTCCCATTAAGAAAAAGAAAATCGTGAACTACTCTATCCTGAAAAACAATATGGAAAAGATCGAGTTTGAAAATGACATCAACAGCTTTAATAAAGCCATGAAACGCTCGATTAAGGAGGCTACTTTCTTTGTCGAAAAAATTCGTATGTCCCAAAAAAAAGGTGGAAAAACAACCTGAAAGCCTTATTTCTGGAGCTGAAACAAACATCTGCTAAATTTAAGCTGAATAATAATTTCGAAAATCTCTCAGCACTACAGGAGGCCAAGTACACTTGGAAGAGGGCGGTTAGAACAGAAAAAAGAAAAACCTGGAAGGAGACAATTAACCGTATGAACCTGTCCAAAGATCCTAAAGAGATGCATGAGTTGTTTAAGAACGTCCAACATACTTTCTTTTCTCAGAACGACTGTGGCACTTGGGTAACTGAGAGAAAGATAGAATTCTTAAACCTTTGTAAACCTAGTCGGCCATTGACTGCGTTAGATGACCACCATCAGGATAATGAACATGACAGCATTGAATTTGATATCTCGGATCTCTTATGGGCACTACATAATAAGAGCAATAACTCAGCTCCCGGGGTTGATGGGATCTCATACAAACATATAAAAATGATGAATTCTGATGTCAAAAGTAAATTTTTAGAAATCCTAAACAATTACTGGGAATCCAAAACAATCCCGGCACTTTGGAAAATTAGAAAAATTATTCCCATTCCCAAACCCAATAAAGATTTAAATCTTATTCAAAACTACCGCCCTATTTCATTACTGAGTGTCCCACTGAAACTAATCAACAAAATGGTGTTAAACAGACTAACTCAATTCATCAATGAACACCAAATATTATCAAAAAATTCATATGCTTTTAGGCCCAAAAAAGCCACCACACACTGTATTAATGACCTCATTAACACTGTTCAAATTAATAAAACCAATAAAATGGTCTCTGTGTGTGCTGTATTTGATATAAGCCGTGCATATGAGAATGTGGACCGATCCAAACTCGCCCAAACCATGAGTCGGCTAAACATTCCACCTGATATTACTAGTTGGATGAACCAGTTTCTAAGGGAACGACTGTTGATCCTTGATGAAGTTCAGCTGGTGGTGGATAATGGACTGCCTCAGGGCAGTTGCCTAAGTCCGACGTTATTCAACTTATACACCAATGAAATTCATGAATTGTCAGACGAATTCAATATCATATACCAATTTGCTGATGATTTCCTATTGATTTCTCGGGGGAAAAATACCCAGGAAGCCATAGATAACCTTGAATTATTTGCATCGAAGTTTATTAATACATTAACTAACCTTAAGCTTCCGATTAATTTTGAGAAATCTCAATTTTTTATTTTTTCTAAAGCTAATTGCTCACAACATAATATTTACGTTAATAATCAAACCATCACGAACTCTAACAAACTTAATATCTTGGATTCTTTATATCTTGGAATCTATCCGTTCTTCCCCATTATCATGAAGTAATAAAGAAAAATAATTTTAATAAATTAACTTTTAATGTAATTAATAAACAAACTGAAGGTCTACATCCTAGCAAGGCGCTCACCTTGTTTAGGACCCACATTCGTCCCAAAATTGAGTATGCGAGAACAACTACGGCTAATATGAATAAAACAACTACCAACAAGGTAACATCCTACTTCAATCCATTTTTAAGGAAATGTCTAGGGGTCACCCCATCCACCCCGATAAATGCACTTTACGTGTTAGCCAATGAACTTCCGCCGACTCTTAGAGGGTTATGGCTCACGGCCAAAGAAATGGCAAAAAGAATTACATTCGAGCCAGAGTTTGTGGAATTATGGATTGAGAATGCGATCCTTGAAAATATTGAGTCTAGTTATGGGGAATGCTGGAGGATATTTGGCGATATTCTTAGAGACCTTCCTCATCTTAAAAATAACACTCCTGCGAATAAAATACTCATCTTTAATAAGGATAAAAAAATTAATATTGTTAGTGATGAGGATTTGTTAAATGACAACCTGGGTTCCTTGCTGGGGCTCGTTCTGGATCCAAATGAAACCGCAATTTTTACCGATGCATCCAAAGACACGACCTCTGTGGGGGCGGCGTTTATTAATAAGTCTGATGAAGCCGTGGGCAAGTTCAGCTTACCTGCTGATACTTCAGTAGTGGAAGCGGAATTAGTAGCTATACTTAAAGCAGTGCAACATGCCGCTAACAGGAACCTTCCCTACGTATCTATCTTCACAGATAGTAATGTGGCCTGTGATATCGTTAATAAAAAAGACTGTGACTCTCCAACGGCACAACTCATCAAAGAAACGGTCCATTCGTCTAATATAAATAGACTGATTTTAATATGGATCCCGTCCCATAGAGGTCTGACATTTAATGAACGAGTGGATAGGTTGGCGAACGAAGCCAGATTAGATGGAACTCCATTCATCCCATCATTCTCACTAAATCAAGCCTTGAATATAATTAAAGAACGTATTTTTAGGAGATGGCAAGAGGATTTCGACCTCACATCTAGAGAAAAAGGGCGATTCTTTCACAAAATCATTAGTAAAGTTGATACTGAAAGCTGGTATAAAAAGATTAAATTCAAACACACTAAACCTAAAATCATTAAAATAGCTAATCGCCTTATTATCAATCATAGTTACAACAAAGCTTTTTTAAATAAAATTAATAAGATCCCGTCTCCAGATTGCATTCACTGTAATGTGCCTGAAAACAACTACCATATAATAATGGAATGCCCTAGATATTACAGTATGCGAGCTAAGTTTCCGATCCTAAATAGAATTAATAATAGTTTTGCTGATTCCCTAAAGGAAATAGGCCCGGAGGGTTGGGTAATATTAGCATATGAGATCGAAAAAAGAAATATCCCTTTCTGACGAAGAAGTAGTCATTTTTCTTTTCTTTTTTGGCCAAAGACCTATCAAACACTAGTCATAAGATAATAAAGTTTAAATTATTTTTGTCTGAAGTAAGATGGAATCAGTCGATCATTTGGAATCTTGGATGAATCTCTGAGAACAGTAAAATATTTTATACTATGTTTTGTTTTTTTTTCACGTTGATCTATCTCTTAATCAATATACTACCGGTTTCGCGTTCGTTAATTATCCGTCTCGAAGTTGTTACACTTAATCGGGAGTTACTACGAAAACCATAGTTTCGCGTTACAAGATGGCTATACAATCCTTATAGGATTCAGCCAATCCGAACACATATACGCATCGCCTGTGCGGTTCAGATCACTGAGCTTATATCAGGGTTTATGCACGTGTGTTCAAAGGAGAAGGAAAAAAAAAAGACAGACGTCAAGAAATATGACAGTGCTCTCTGCTCTTTGTGAGAGCTGTCAAAAAGTAGCCTGGGAGCGTAACAGCCGTCATATAGTAGGCCGGTTCACTGAACTGAAATCCTGGTTCCAGGCTTGTTGTATAGATGGTTTTGCCTAGAGCCCACCCGGGGGATTGGTAGGTCCTAAAGCGGAAATTTCCCGAGTTTTGTGAAAATTCTCCCTAATTTAATAGAGAGAATTCTCCCAATTTGAGTATGTATAAAACTGGAGTGGCCCATAAGCAAAATTTATGGGACGAGAGAAGAGCGCGTTTAATTTTTCATGGGAGAAAGAAGGAACGGGACTACTATTAATGATAACCACCAATAGGACGCGGATATTTGACAGCATTATACCTATATACAGCGTGGAGTCAGAAACCAAAACAAGCATTTTAATATCGGTTTTCTGACAGAAAACTCACAAAAACAAGAAACGCGCACATCATATCTAAATACTTAATGTTTTACCTAGAAAATGACACCCCCGTCTTAGGGATACGCTGGTTATTTTTGCAGCCACCGACGAGGCATTTCAATTTACCACAACTAACTACCGCACCAATTTGTCCTACCGGAAATTTCACTACTGTCTTCCCTACATAATCGCGGCTCGTTACACACAAAAGCCGGCTCCAAACTTTCGCGAATTAAACTGTATTCACTATTTTCACGAAATGCTTGACAGCGTTGTGCACAATTGGAGAATGACAATCTTAAAACCGTTAACTTTACTCTCCCAGCTCTCGTCTTTTTCAAGAAGAAGATTGTCCCATCGCGGCTTGCTTCGAAAATAACCTGAAGCACAGAGTGGGGATAGTACTATTACCGATCTGTTCTATTTAAATCTATGATTTAAATAGAACAGATCTGTTCCTACACTGACCGGCAGTAAAGGAAAAATTCTAATTGCATCTCACCGTAGTCGCGTTTGGGTGCAGCACTCTGTCGCATACGAAGCAGATCCATGGTCCTGGGTTTCTCTCAATGCCGGCGCGGAGAAGTAGCACTGAGAGCAGTTGCACCGAGATGTTTTGCTCCCAGTGAACATAAAAAGACGATACGAGGCATGTAACATACTGTAATGAGCGAAACCACGAAACCAAAGCAGGTTCGTTAGATATTCTTATGCTGAATAATAAAACACTTCGATTGAAAAACACACTTTATTTGCAAAACGAACTAACTATATACACGCGTACTAACAACCAACGTCAAAATGTCAAACTACCTTTAACTATAACGACGGCACTATAGCGATCCAACCGCCACTGAGTGTCGAGTCTGACTACTACTTCACGACTGCTCCTTCGTTCGGTGACATCTGCCTTTTATAGGTGGAGATCCATGCTTTCGTCAATTAGCGAAGACTCCAGATTTTTCGAGATGTTCCAGTCTCGGGTGCTTACTCAACGAAGGTTGCTTCAATGTTTCTGTTTGGAGAAGGTTCTAGACTATAGATGGCTCAAGAATAGCCTAGTGCCCCGTCAGCTGGGATTTGTTATCGATCATTCGAGATTATGACGAAGCTTAGTACAGTGTGGGTCGTAAAAGATACCCACCCCATACACGCAACAATACAAACACACTTTTCTTCTGGCATTGAACGGTTTTGGCAGCTCTTGTCCATTGTAAAACGGGTCGCTCCGGTGCGTTGAACCGGCTGCCGCAGGAACGAGTTTACAGGTCGTCGTAACTCCTGCCAACATCCGGTGAAAGATAGTGATGGAAAGCTACTTATCTTGGAAGAAGATCAAATGAGGCGATGGAAAGAACACTTCGCCGCGGTCTTGAACCGTGTAACCTCTGGTGATGTTCCCCCTCATATAGATAATTTAGCTAACCAGCAAAATGTGCATATACGGTCCACTGCTCCGACTAACGAGGAATTAGTCGCTGCAATTATTGCACTAAAACGAGGAAAGGCCGTCGGACTTGACGGTATCCCTGCCGAACTTTATCAAGCAGCTCCAAGCATAACTGCCGATTTGCTGCACCCACTTGTTGATAAAGCATGGAATACAGAGACCTTCCCCACTGAGTGGAAGGAAGGTTTGATCATCAAACTTCCAAAGAAGGGTAGCCTCACGACTGTAATAATTGGAGAGGCATTCGTGTGCTCCCTGCCGTTGCCAAGATAATAGCTAAAATCGTCCTGGAAAGACTAAAGGCCCACTTAGAAAGCACAATTGATGAAGAGCAGGCTGGTTTTCGATCCGATCGACACAGGATTACCACCTTGCGAATCATCATCGAGCAATGCGCTGAATACGATTCTCCGCTTCATTTGCTTTTCATCGATTTCGAGAAGGCTTTCGATAGTGTAAACCGGGATTCTTTTGTGTATGGGTGGCCTTGCGCAGGAGAGGCATCCGTGAGAGGCTTGTAGCTATTATTAAGGCAACCTATGACGGCGCGAAATGTCGCATTCTACATAAAGGTAAGTTATCGGGGGACTTTGAGATTGGCAGTGAAGTTCGGCACGGGTGCATCCTCTCACCGATCCTATTCCTCATAGTGATCGGTGATGCGTTGCATGCAGCCCTATCTGGACTAGAGAGAGGAATCCAATGGACTTTGACATTTTATCTACAACATCTTGACTACGCTGACGACATATGCCTACTCTCCCACAAAATCATGGATCTGTCCGCAATGGCGTTAGATCTCGAGAGCGAGGCAAGCAAGGTTGGGCTAAAGATTGATACCAAGAAGACCAAGGTACTATGCTTGAGCATAAGGACCACCACAAAATCAATTGGTCCTCTGTTGATCAGCGCAGAACACAAAATCAGACCGACCACTTCGCCATTAGTAAAAGATTCAAGAGTTGCCTCCTGGACGTACGAAACAAGAAGGGTACCGATATTGGGATGGGAAGAGATCTTATGATTGCTAATGTTCGATTGCGTATTGCATCCGTGCGCCATCCTAGCGACGAAAGACCCAGACGCCGCAAATTCAATATCAAAATCCAGCTGTAAACGGAGCATGGTTTGGATTTGTGCTATGGAGAGTTTCATATGCTCGGTATAGACCTGCGACCAGCTGATTTGACGATCAGATGATTTGCGTCACGAAATATCTTGTATTTCTAAGGCCCCAACCAGATTGAACGCAGAATGCAGCAGCAGCGGCAGAAGCAACAACAACAACACGTAGATCTGTCATCGCCGCTGTGTCACCACGACAGATCTCCCTGTTGTTGTTGTTGCTTCTGCCGCTGCTGCTGCATTCTGCGTTCAATCTGGTTAGGGCCTAAAATCTGAACCAAAAGGAAAAAGAAGAAGAGGCAGAAGTTGTGAACTTTCGTCATTTTAGTGTGGGGATTGCGGAAGTTTACGACGAATACAACATTTACGACAGCCGGAATATGAAAAGTTTTCCTTCGCGTTGCCCGACGGCGGTGAACATTAAGATGGACATCTTTTGCATCGGAAATTCAAATTTTCGCAGGCCAAATCCAAAATCCCTCATCGAATCCGAACATCAACCGGGGAGATTTCGGATTAGACGGGAAAAAATTTGGATTCTGGGCGCAAATACGTGTCCTCCTTTGTAACGAACTGTAGCACCTTTCACTAAACTCCTTGTTCCGACTTTCCAACTTGTTCAGCATATCGTTGAACATATTCTCGGCAATCGCAGTTCGTCGAAAAGGTGGCTCGGTCGGGAGGAGTGATGCCAACCATTGATTCCTGAAAGAGTGACCTGGGAATTATACTGTGCGCGAATTACGTCCACAAGTCGCAGTCAACGAAAATCAGCTGTTCGGCCTGTTATAGTCAAATCTCTTGTTCGCGTCCTTTTGACACATTTGAACTGTGAAAAACTGGCTTCCTAACAAACTTGAAACACTTTTTTGAATCAAGAATAGAAACATGCACTTCCAAGCCCAACTAACAATTTTGTTCTTATAGAGATCTTCAAGGATTTTATAAGAACTACATTTAGTTTCAGCTAAGACTTATTGACTTGCAAATTGTTCTGATAGAAATCTTAAAGAACGTTTCTAGCCAAAAAGTGGCGTATGAAATTATGAGTATAAAGTAGTATTTTAAGAATTCTTCAAGTCTTCTTGACAGCTCTAACTAGAGAACTTATCAGAAAGATATCAGTAAAAGTACGTATAAGTGATTTACAGTAATCTGCTATACATACATAGATCACCTTTTAGAATATTAACTAAGGCGGCTATTACACTATAAAAGTTCTTTTACAAATATATTTGACGAACGATATTTTAAAAGAACTTTTATGAATGATATTAGCCGCTAAAGGGGGAAGGTGTGTAAGCATATTAGAAAAGTAGTTGAAACAAGCAACGTCCATGTCGCAAATCTTTTCTTAGGCGGCTATTACACTATAAAAGTTCTTTGAAAATAGCTTTCATAAAAGATATTTGTAAAAGAACTTTTATAGTGTAGTAGCCGCCTAAGAGACTAAGATTTCTATTGGTTTTCAGTAAGTAAATTTGATGCTTATTGTAGCATTAAGTGGAATTCATGATACTTTTGGAAGTTCTCTATAAAAATACGAATGGAGTTGAAATTCATACTTGTATTATTGGTCTGATGCATTTTTTCGCAGTGGATTTTGTCGATTTGATAGTCAAATTTTCTCTGCGAAAGAAATTTTTCTGATCAAATGCTGTACAAAACTCCCAAAAAAACGAATCCCTCTCGAAATTTAGCATACATGTACATTTAATGTTCATCATGAATTAAATGTACTTTTTGCATAGTAGCTAATAGTGGCCTAAAATGTATTAAACACGTTCTTATTTTCTTGTCAGACCCTAAGAAATACATTTAAAATAAAAATATCCAAAGTCACCAAAGTATTGAAGAGATTAATTTCTGGCGCAATAATAACCAAACAGTCGAAAAAGATGGCGGTTCTCTCAAGCTCTATTTTAAAGAACTTATAAGTGTTTAGTTAAGTTTGTTGCTCCCATAAGTAAATTATAATAACTTCTTCCTATTAAACTTTTCTTCAAAATTGCAATTAAACTATATCTTTCCCTACAACCTTCGCCTGACTTCTTTAAGTATCAGAGTGTATAGCTTTCTCATTTAAAGCCGTTCTACTCATCTCTATTTAAGCTAAAATATTACAACCCTGAAACAGGAATATATTCTTGATCAAGCTTATTATACAAGCAGTACGAGAGTTGACAAACGGCAATTATTTCCTATAATGGTTTAGTTAGACCTACACTGCATTAACACTTAGAATGGTCTAAAGCAAAAACTTTAAAAGGATCTTTTCTAATAACACACTTGCAAAAATTACTTTTAAGGCTATAATCTGAACAAAATGCCTTTAAAGTTTTCATCGAGCTTCCAATCTGCACTAAAGACTTTTTACACGTCTTTTCTTTTAAAAGTTACAACAGATTCAGGTATTAGTTTTACTTTTTAGCAGAATGCCTAATAAATATCTTTAACGTAATATTTCGTTCCGAAAGGTTTAATACCGAGATTATAAGAGTTTTGGTTCTAACCTCAAGAGCAAATTGTTAGTTGGGAGCGCATAACAGTGAAGACTTCGATAGTTTACGCGCTCCACTGGAAGGTTGGGCCTCGTAGCTAGAATGCTAATCAGTTCAGGAACCAGGTCTTTCCACCTGTTAAACAAATATCACCAATACCGGACAATAGCAGTTGAATATAGTGAATCCATCACTACTTCTCCTCTTACCCGAAACACTTCGGATCGTCCATTTTCAAGGAGTCCAAAGAATATTCAACAATTTCGATCAGTTGATCGGAAAGTCAAACATCTTGGCAGTGTGAGAATTAACTGCCGCCAACTTTTCGAATATAATTCCGGGGATTACCCAGAGTAACGCAACAACTGATCCCAGTTTTCAGACTGTTCTCGCTGCTCTTCACGTCTATCGCGTCTATCTGACTGGGTCGATAGTGCAGTGCAATTTTGAAAGTTTTATATGTCCAAATCCAAACATTTCCCACCCGGACGTTATCACGCAGAATTTCATAACATGTGATTATTTTGTATCCATTTTATGGTTTATCGCAAGTTAAATATCAACAATGGCATCGGATTTGGAGAAAGAGATCATACAACATTGCGAGCGCCACAAAATCGTCGACTTGCAGCAATTGGTTAGGAAAACTCCGGCAATCAAGGCAAGACCACCACCAGTTGCTAGATCTCCAATTTATTAACAAGTATTTTCGTCTTTTAGTTAATGGAAATTCTGGAGCAGCGTGTCGGTCGATGTGACTGCAATATATTGTGGATCGGTTTGCTGCGTGGTTTTGACGATACCAAAGATTCGGTTGATAAAAGATACTTGTGCGTGAAGATGTTCCTCAAACAAATCAACAAAGTGGAATTGTCCTACAAACAAATCTACGATCTAATAACTCGACTGTTTTTGGATCTGCCTGGCTTTCCGAGCGATCAACTGATCGAGATTGTCGAATATTCTTTCGACTCCTTGAAAATGGGTGATCCGAAGTGTGTCGGGTAAGAGGAGAAGTAGTGATTGGTCGACTGTATTTAATTGCTATTGTCCGGTATTGGTGATATTTGTTTAACAGGTGGAAAGATCTGCTTCCTGAACTGATCAACATTCTGGCTGCGAGGTCCAACCTTTCAGTGAATGGAGTTCGTCTTGAGGGCGCAGACTATCGAAGTCTGATTGTGAAGAATCTTTGTACGATGAAATGGCCTGCAACCGTGCTAAAGCCAATTGCGAATATGTTTAGGTGAGTGATTGAAAGGGGAGTGGTTAAAATGGGCGTTTGAGCAACAGTTATGAAACGTAGGTCAAATAAAAGCTTGAACATAGTACTCTAGAACTGAGTGGACGGAAGGATTGATAATCAACTTCCAAAAAAGGGCACAACCTTACAGATTGCAATAATTGGAGAGGCATTTGTGCCCTTCCTTCCGTTGTCGCAATAATAGCTGAATTCGTCCTGGAAAGTCCCCAGAAAGCAATTCTTCCACTAAAAAGTGAATTTCAGTTCAGCGGTATAAATTGAACATCTTTAAAGTTAGTGAGATAAGATGCTGGAATAGCGTATAATACATCTCTACAACGCGAAGCACTGTAATGTACTTGGGTAAGGCTACCGGCAGTGGTCGTGAGTCAGGCGTAGGGCTCCTTTCAACCAGAGCCGGACGAAGTTGTCTCTTATCCTGGGATCCGGTCTCCGACAGAGCCATAACCTCCAGGCTCCGGACCAAAATGAGAAACATCACAATTATGCAATGCTACACTCCAACTGTATGTGATGGGGAGACACGGTCTTGGTGACCGTAACGACAACGGTGAAAGATTTGTAGAGTTCTGCAACTTTCACAGTCTCTTCGGTGGGTCCATGTTTGAGCATAAAGACTGCACAGACCACAAAATCAGATCGACAACTTTGCCATTAGCAAAAGATTCAAAAGTTGCCTTCTGGACGTGCGAAATAAGTGGGACGTCGATATTGAAATAGGAAGAGATTATCATTATCTTACGACCGCTAATGTTCGATTGCGTATAAAAGCCGTGCGCCGTCCTAATGACAAGAGATCCAGACGCCATAAATTGGACGCCGCTCGACTCAAAAATTCAGCTGTTCTACAGCAGTACAACGACAATGTTGCGCGGAAAGTAGCTGAGATAACTACCCAGGTAATGATATGAAGGAACACGGGAATGCCATAAAAAATGCGTACAAAAAAAACAGCGCAGATACCATCTTTGGCAAACACCCGGCATAAGCCTTGGATGTTCGACGCATCATGACAGCGGATTGTTGGAAGGAAGCAACTGAAGGCACGTTTAGTTGCATCATCAGATGAGAATCAAAGTAGCATCGAGCTTCTTTACTGCCAGAATGCTTGAGAAGTTCAGCGTAGTGTGCGACGCCAAAAAAGAGGATATGCGAACTCTCGACTGGCCTCGGCAGAAGAACTCACAAAAAACGACAACCCAAACGCCGTATACGGTTGTTGTATTGTAGTAAGAACGTCGACTATGTGTTATGAGTCCATTACGGTCCGTTTTTTAGATTCGGAAATGACTCGTATTTATTAGCGGCCCGCGAATCGATTTTATGAACCGTTTGTGATTTGTATTCATGAAGCATGGAGACAGTTTTTTCTCTCTCCTTTGATCAACGTCCTGCTTTGTTCTTGATAAACCTCTGGTTTCACAGAAGCGCACAGGTAAGACAAGCAATGTGGTCGATTGGCCGAATGTTGTTGTAGGCGCAACGCATTCAAGTAAAAATATATGTGTGTGAGTTATGTCAGCAGCGGCTTCCTCTCCCACAGTGTCGAGGCCTAGAAAGATAGCGGCAACGGCATCAATGGCTGCATTCAGGGAAAAATTTTCCGCTACGAACGCTACATCCCCTCCACTACACATTTGAGGAGACGCTACCTGTCACAAGATTTCTTTCGGGATTGAACCGCTACATATCAAATATCTGACAAACAAGTGACACCGCAAATTACGAACCTCCCACAAAGCTCTGAGTGTTAGCGAGGTGGGAGCAGCAGAAGATTGAAAGATGTGATTGACATCATGAGGTGTGACATTACAAGCTGGACATACGTTTGGAATGTTGTTATCGATGGCAGACAACTTCGAGTTAAGACGAGAGTATCACCCAGATCGCAGTTGTACAAGCGTGGTTCTGGCCGATCTAGGTAGACTGCTCTCAGTAGGAGAAATGGTGGGTGGCCGGTATAAAAGTACAATGTTGGAGTTTAGTTCCGCAATCGATTTTTGGACTTCCTCGCGATGTAAGGTGGTGGCGGCTTCGCCGAATGGCTTCTAAATTTCTGGAGATCTTTCTCAGGATCCCTCTGGATTTGTCGGATGTTACGCGGAGGCGGTGTTTCGTCCATGAGTTGATAGTTCGGGTGGTCACTTCGGTAGCAGCCTAACCTACCAAGTATTGTTTCGCGAGGAGGGTGTTGTGGCTTTATGCAGCATGTTGGTCTCTTATTGGAGGTGATCTTGATATGGCATCAAGTGACACCCTGTCACTGTGCGTAAAACTGCGTTTTGACAGGACTGTATGTGCTTCCATTGTGTCACTCAGGCTCTGAGACCAGGTAGGTGCTGCGTAATTGGCCACTGATCTTCCAATGACTTTGTACGTTACAAGTAGGGTCTCTTTATCCATTGCCCACGAGCTTCTAGCGAGCGCTTTGAGAATCTTATCGCGAGCTCTCATTTTATCGCATATTGTGGAAGCATGGGCAGATGATAGTGTCATACTATCCAAGGTAAGACCAAGGATTTTCGAATGATTGGCGGTGGGAATGGGTTGGTCTCCAACTGACATGTTCAGCTGTTGTTCCACCCCCTTGGTTTCAAGATGTAAACAATGTGGCAGATGACTTCGGCGCTGCGATTAACAAGTTTTTGTTGGTGAAAAGGCGTCGAGTACGTCAAGGTGGCTGTTGATCATTGCACACATCAGTGGAATGTTGTTGTTGTAGCAACGCCTTCTGGCGTCGAAGGGGGTTTGGTAGCTCTTGGCGGTTGTTGCTGAACGGCTCGCTCCGGTGCGTAGAACCAGCTGCCGTAGGAGCGATCAATGGATTGTCGTTACCGGTGGCTCACATTGAACAAACATCACCTCGTCCCCCCTCCATTCAGCCCTGGTGGGGAATTTGGTAGAGAAGCTTCTATTAAACCTTAGTTTGGGCATAGTGAAGTTTGTTTTTACGTTGACCACATCTCGTGGCAACTGGTTGAGGATGTTGCTATGGCCGTACGGCTTGGCAGTCCAGGCTCCCGAGTCTTTGAGCCTGACTGCACTGCATGTCGCCAACTGTTTAATAAAGAGGTCTATTGGTGGAAGATACAGGATCACGTTTAGCGCTTCCCTCGGGCAAGTTCGTATGGCAACTGTAGTGCCAACACATGCCGTCCTTTGCACCCTGCCAAGTTTTGTTATGTTATATCCTTTAGCAAGTGCTGGCCACCAAACTAATGACCCATATGAGAAAATCGGACGGACTACTGCTGTGTACATCAGAGGACCATATTTGGCTTAAGGCCCCATTTTTTCCGAAGGTTTTACAGGTTTACAGGCGTAGAAAGCTATGTAGGCTTTCTTCATCCCCTCTTCAATATTTAACTTCCAGCTGAGCTTCGTATCTAAAATGACACCTAGGTACTTTGCGCTGGTTGATAGTTGGAGTAACTGACCGTTTAGTTTAGGGAGGGTAAAATGCGGTACTTTGATTTTAGTGGTAAATATCATAGCATCAGTTCAGTCTTGCCTGGATTAACGCCCAGTCCACAGCTTGTGGCCCAGAGCCCTTTCCATGATTTGACTTATCACGGAGAGGCTTTGGCTGTGGGCGCGGAAATACTTTCACAGAAAAAACGCGTTACCGGTTTTTAATGGTTTTTTATTGAACAAATTCAAAATTAACAAATTCAGATGTATAATGTCGCGCGATAGATACTGCTAGCAACTGTCGTCAAAGATACGACTTGTATCTTTTTATATTCGCATATTCCGCTGACTCGACGGCGTGTGCACGGTGGCTATGTCGTACGATGATCCAGGCCTGCAGACATCGTACGTGTGCATCGTCAGCAGAATGATATGGTGCATGCTATCGGATGACATGCAGACGCGGTGGTCAGCACATAGTGTGAGAATATGTGCGGGACAACAATCGAGTGAATGGAATGTTTTCCATTGTAACCCGAGATTGTTTGTCCGCCACAAGGCACATTCCTGACACTACTATTGCCACATCATCCGCGTACGCGACCACTTTAATCCTTTCCCTGTCAAGCCTTGTTAGGATTTTGTTGATGACCACTAGCCATAGTAGTGGAGAGATGACGCCTCCCGGAGGTGTCCCTCTGCATACAAATCTGAGATGGCTGTATCCCAAGTCCGCATGAATAATTCTAGATCTTAGCAGAGGATATTATAGTTTGCAGCTACTGGACCCGGAGTAAGGTTGTGCTGCTGCATGGATACTTGTTGGGGACAGCTGCGCGCCCAAGGTCGTAATGTTGTGGTTGTAGTAGCGATGCTCCAAATACTGCAGTTCTTCTTGCATCGAGGGGGTTTAGCAGCTCTTGACTGTCGAAAAACGGGTCGTTCCGGTACGAAGAACCGGCTGCAGCAGGAACGGGAACGCCCAAGGTTGTTATTGTAGCGACATTTGGGGTTCATCGTAGGGCGTCACTTAAAAACGCCTCCTCGTCTTCTTCTTCTATGTCGAGGCCAAGGAAGAATGCGACCTCGATGGGGTTTTCCCACAAAGATATAGGTGTTAAGTTGGTGGGGGCCTCTGGGCGTTCAAGCAGATGTCTGACGTCGTGTGGAGTGCCATTGCAAGCGGGGCACGTGTTGTTGATGTTTCGATCGATTCGAGACAGGTATGAGTTTAGCCTCGAACACCATCCAGATCGGAGCTGCGCTAGGGTGGTCCTAGTACCTAGTACGCCTAGGCAGCGTAACTTCGTTGGCAGATATGTTTGGTGGACGGGACTGGAGTACCGGATTGGAGCGAAGGTCTTGGATCGATCGTCGTGCCTCCTCAGTGTGTGTCGATGCAATGGCAGTCTTGTAAGTTTCGTTGTCAAACGGCTCCCTCTTGAACCTTTGGACCTCCCTCTCAAGGTCCCTTAGATTACCTCTAATGTTTCTGGGTGGGGGAGTTTTATCCATGAGATGTTGGTTAGTATGTTCGCTGCGATAGCACCCGACAAGATATTGGTTGGACAGCAGGAGGTTGTGTTGTTTGACTGGTAGCATGTTGGTTTGGTTTCGGATGGTTGACTGTGGGGATTGGTATGTTACCTATGTTTACATTCAGCTGTGTGTTGACCTACTTGGTCCAAGATGTGAATAGGGTTGCTGTAGATTTAGGAGCTGATAACTGTAGGTTGCTATTGGCGAAGAAGGGCATGTAACACACAAACACACTTTCCTTCTTGCATTGAAGCGTAAAATCCGTAGACAGATTCACAACCGAACCACAGATAGCATACCTGTTTTCACCACGGACGAAGTAGTTGCAGCTATAAGGAAGGCAAACAACTCGAAAGTATTGGGACCAGATGGCATTTCAATGACTATGCTCAAACACCTCGATCTGCCAGCCATCAACTATCTCACGGCTACGTACAATCTATCCATCTCCTCGTTGATCGTTCCGGAAATCTGGAAAAAGGGAGAGTCATCCCAATACTAAAACCTGGGAAGAAAGCGACACTCGGCGAATTGTATCGTCCAATAACTTTACAGTCACCAGTTGCCAAAACGCTGGAAGCACTAATTCACCCTGTTCTTACAGCCCACATCCAGCTCGCTGATCACCAACATGGCTTCCGAAGCATGCACAGTACGACCACGGCCTTGGATGCCATTACATCCCGCATCCATAATGGCCTCAACCAGGCTGGTCCGTGTGACAGAACAATATTGGTGGCGCTTGACCTGTCGAAGGCCTTCGACACTGTCAGCCATTCAGCGCTTTTGTCTGATATCAACTGTTCATCGCTTCCGACGCAAATAGTGAAATGGATTGCCAATTATCTCGCTGGCAGGCAATCCTATACAGAATTCAGGAACAGCAAATCAAAGCTTAGGAAGATCAAACAAGGGGTACCTCAAGGAGGAGTTCTATCTCCTACCTTGTTCAATCTATACCTCTCAGGACTCCCAGCACCACCTGAAGGGATCGATATTGTCTCCTACGCTGACGACTGTTCCATTCTAGCAACAGGGAATGACATAGTGGTTATGTGCAGAAACATCAACGGTTATCTTGAACGACTAAACTCGTTCTTCATAAACAAGGACCTGACCGTCTCAGCGCCCAAATCCTCGGCAACCCTATTCACCACCTGGACGAAGGAGGTCAAGATGCAGCTTGATATCTCGATCGGGAATCATACTATTCCTACTATAAATCATCCTAAAATCCTAGGAGTTACGCTAGATAGCATGGCCACATCATCACCCCATGCCTCAACTGTATGCGATAGGATGCGCAGTAGGAATAAGATCCTCAAAGCCCTGGCCGGTAGCACCTGGGGCAAAGACAAAGAAACTCTACTGGTCACGTACAAAGCAGTCGGAATATCAGTGGCCAACTATGCGGCTCCTGTGTGATCGCAGAATCTCTGTGACACGCAATGGAAGAAGATTCAAACGTGCCAAAACGCCGCTCTCCGCACTGTTACAGGCTGTCTCCTGATGTCACCCCAGGACCATCTACATCAGGAAACCAGGATGATGCCTTTAAGAGATCACAGCCAGCTTCTTGCCAAGCAATACCCGGTGGGCTGCTATCGTAGTGATCACCCTAACTTCAATCTCATGGATAAGACGCCGCCGCCCAAACATGTGAGGCGCGACCTGAGGGACCTTGAAAGAGACGTCCAGAGATACAAAAGGGAACCATTTGATACTAGCGCACATAGATCGGCCATCGCAGCAATATATCGTGAAGAGGTCAACAAGTCAATAGCAAGCTTAGGTTCGAATCCAGTGCTCTCGTCCATACCACCAACGATATCTCAGGAAGAGGAAAGACTTCCGAGAGCTACGAGAACAACACTCGCCCAACTTCGGTCAGGCTGGTATTCGCGACTGAACTCCTACCTATCCCGCATAGACCAGGACGTCTCAAACATCTGTCCTGCTTGTAACGGAACCCCTCACGACGTAAACCATATCTTTCACTGCCCAGCTGCACCCACTCACCTGACTCCAAGATCGCTGTGGGAGAACCCAATAGAGGCAGCTAACTTTCTATCCCTCAACACCGGGGATGAAGACGAAACCGTAGGCATGTAACAGACAAACACATCGAATTCTGACCATTGCTACAACAACTAGTTGGGTGAACCAGTTCCTAAGGGAACGACTGCTGATCCTTGATGAAGCTCAGCTGGTGGTGGATAATGAACTGCCTCAGGGCAGTTGCCTAAGTCCGACGTTATTCAACTTATACACCAATGAAATTCATGAATTGTCTGATGAATTCAATATCATATACCAATTTGCCGATGATTTCTTATTGCTTCCTCGGGTGAAGAATACCCAGGAAGCCATAGGTAACCTTGAATTATTTGCATCGAAATTTATTAATACACTAACTAATCTTAAGCTTCCGGTTAATTTTGAGAAATCTCAATTTTTTATTTTTTCAAAAGCTAATTGCTCACAACATAATATTAACGTTAATAATCAAACTATCACGAATTCTAAGAAACTTAAATATCTTGGAATCTATCGGTTCTTCCCCATTATCATGAAGTAATAAAGAAAAATAATTTTAATAAATTAACTTTTAATGTAAATTATAAACAAACTGAAGGCCTACACCCTAGCAAGGCGCTCACCTTGTTTAGGACCCACATTCGTCCCAAAATCGAGTATGCGAGAACAACCACGGCAAATATGAATACCACAACTACCAACAAGGTCATCCTATTTCAATCCATTTTTAACGAAATGTCTAGGGGCCACCCCATCCACCCCGATAAACGCACTTTACGTGTTGGCCAATGAACTTCCGCCGACTCTTATAGGGTTATGGCTCACGGCCAAAGAAATGGCAAAAAGAATTACATTCGACCCAGAGTTCGTGGAATTATGGATTGAGAATATGATCCTTGCAAATATTGAGTCTAGTTATGGGGAGTGCTGGAGGCTATTTGGTGACGTTCTTAAAAACCTTCCACATATTAAAAGTAATACTCCTGCGGACAAAATGCTCATCTTTAATAAAGATAAAAAATTTAATATTGTAAGAGATGAGGATTTATTACATGACAACCTGGGATCCTTGTTAGGGCTCGTTCTGGAACGAAATGAAACCTCATTTTTTACCGATGCATCCAAAGACACGACCTCTGTGGGGCGGCGTTTATTAATAAGTCTGATGAAGCCTTGGGTAAGTTCAGCTTACCTGCTGACACTTCAGTAGTACATAGAAGCTGAATTAGTAGCTATACTTAAAGCAGTGCAACATGCCGCTAACAGGAACCTTCCATACGTATCTATCTTCACAGATAGTAATGTGGCCTGTGATATCCTTAATAAAAAAGACTGTGATTCTCCAACTGCACAACTCAACAAAGAAACGGTCCATTCATCTAATATAAATAGACTGATTTTAATATGGATCCCGTCCCATAGGGGTCTGACGTTTAATGAACGAGTGGATAGGTTGGCGAACGAAGCCAGATTAGATGGAACTCCATTCATTGATTCATTCCATCATTCTCACTAAATCAAGCCTTGAGTATAATTAAAGAACGTATTTTTAGGAGATGGCAAGAGGATTTAGATCTCACATCTAGACAAAAAGGGCGGTTCTTTCACAAAATCATTAGTAAAGTAGATACTGAAAGCTGGTATAAAAAGATTAAATTCAAACATACTAAACCTAAAATCATTAAAACAGCTAATCGCCTTATTATCAATCACAGTTACAACAAAGCGTTTTTAAATAAAATTAATAAGATCCCGTCTCCGGATTGCACTCACTGTAATTTGCCTGAAAATAACTACCATCTAATAATGAAATGCCCTAGATATTACAGTATGAGAGCTAAGTTTCCGATCCTAAATAGAATTAATAATAGTTTTGCTGATTCCCTAAAGGAAATAGGCCCGGTGGGATGGGTAATATTAGCATATGAGATCGAAAAAAGAAATATCCCTTTCTGACGGAGAAGTAGTCATTTTTTCCTTTTTTGGCCAAAGACCTCTTAAACACTAGTCATAAGACAATAAAGTAATAAAGTTTAATTTAGTTTTTTTTTTCTGAAATAAGATGGAATCAGTCGATCACTTAGAATCTTGGATAAATCTCTGAGAACAGTAAAATATTTTATAGTATGTGTTGTTTTTTTTCACGCTGATCTATCTCTTAATCAATATACTACCGGTTTCGCCTTCGTTCATTATCCGTCTCGAAGTCATTAGACTAAATCGGGAGTTACTACGAAAACCACAGTTTCGCGTTGCAAGATGGCTATACAATCCTTATAGGATTCAGCCAACCCGAACACATATACGCATCGCCTGTGCGGCTCAGATCACTGAGCTTATATCAGGGTTTATGCACGTGTGTTCAAAGGAGAAGGAAAAAAAATGTAAACGTGACCATGGCAAGTGATTTTGCTGTCTCAGCTAATAATTGGGTAAACACAATGAATAAAAAAGATAAGAAAGCTAGGAGATATACTGATTTCTCGTGTTCAGAAAACGATGATAAAGTGATGATCAAAATAAAATAAGCAAAAAAAAAACTAAATTGGCATCTGAAAAAACAGAAAGAAGCGTCTTGGTGGGTAATCAAATTCAGATTAATGAAGATTGCTTGGAAGCTAGTACCGAACAAAATATACAAAACAATGGGAAAATAAATTATAATACGGGTCAAATACATGACAAATACTTTGTATCTAAATGATATTCGTATGTTTAGCAAAATTTCTTTGAACTTAAGACAGAGCATTGACAATGGTGTTAAACTTAACAAGTCTCGTGTTAAAGTCTTCTTCAAATCAGCTTCTGAAGCGAACATATTTGTTAATCAGGCTAAATTCTCCCAACGGAATTAGTGTCTATATTCCGAATAATCATGCAAATAAGATTGGCATAATCCGTGATGTCCCCACTGATATCGAGGATGATGAATTGTATGAAATGATAAGGTCAGATGTTAAAGTTATTAAAGTTGGGAGGTTTAAGAGGAAAGATCCTGAAAACAGGGATAAACTTATTCCGCTAAAACTTGTCAAAATAACTTTTAACAGTAGCAGATTGCCAACGTCTGTCAAATTACTGTACAGCACTAGGAAGGTCCAACATTTCTTTTATAAAGTAAAACAATCTAACAAGTGCTTTAGATTGGGACAAATTGATAAATGGTGCAAAACCAAAGATAATAGATGCATGCATTGCGGCAGCTCACCATCTTGCAACCCATATGTCAATTAAAGAAATGCATTCTATGTAAGGGCGTAGGTCACAACCCGTTGTCTCCAGACTGTCGGAAAAAACAGCAAGAAAAAGATTTGATTAGGATAATGACTATTGGGAGTCATACACGCAAAGAAGCCATGGAAAAACTACAATATAATAACAGGTTTAAGCTATTGGAAACAAATATTGACGACAATGTTGAATTCCCACCACTGACATCAGAAACTAGCGAACTTAACCAATATCATAATAAAAATGAAATGGTTAATAAAATAATAACAAAGAGGCAAACTTATGCCCAAGCTATAAAGAAAAAAACCTAAAAACATAAGGACTACTGACACACAGTACTCAGAATCTGATGAGGCTGCCGTAGCAGAAAATGTATCTCTTGACCACATAAAGCCAAGAAATTTGAGTGATGCTCAGTACCAAAAATATAAGATACTATGTGACAGATACGAAAATGTATTGCAAGATCTAATTAGGCATACTGAAAGTAATATCTATAAATTCTTACCTACAAACCAAAGGGATGAATTTGCCAGAATAGCTTAAATAGGCAGATCTCTACATCTTTCGCATGATGTGCTTAAAATCAAAGATAAAGCCAAAGATAACCAAGAATATAGATCATTATCTAATTTATCTAATAAATAAATAAAAATAAAAAGAATAACATAATAAAATATACAAATTAAAAATAATTTATATTTAAAAACATAATTAAAAAAAAAAATAAACAATAATAACAAAAACATAGTAAAATGAAATTCCTTCAACTCAATATTAAAAGTATTAATCTCTATAAAGACAACTTAGAAATTTTTCTAACAAATAATAAAATTGACTGTGCCTTATTGCAGGAAACGTACTTGAAAAATGAAGATTCTTTAAGTTTCAGTAACTATAACTTCTCTCTCTGGATCCTGTCAACCCCTTGTGGGGCATAGGGCATTAACCACGCCGACTTTCCACCTCGTCCTGTTCGCCGCCATCGCCTTCAACTCTCCCCACGATTTGCCTAATGACTTACCCTCGTCCTCAACTGATCTTCTCCAGGTGTTTCTAGGTCGTCCAACGCGGCGACTTGCATCGGTTCCCTGTGGGTTCCAATCGAGGGCCTGTTTTGCAGTGTTTTCCGGCCCCTTTCGAAGTGTGTGACCTATCCATTGCCACTTTCGCTTTTTTATAGAGGTGCCTATCCTGTCCTGGCCGGTAATGTACAGGAGATCGTCGTTAGAAATGACCTCCGGCCAGCGTATGTGCAGGATGCGCCGTAGACATTGGCTCACGAAAGTCTGCAATCTAGTTGTTAATTTCCTGGTCACCTTCCAAGTTGAACAGCCATAAAGAAGCGCAGATTTTATATTGGTTTCGAAGATCTTGAGTTTGGTACGTCTGGAGATGTTGTTGTTTTGCCAGAAAGGAGTTAAACTGAAAAAAGCTGCCCGAGCCTTATTGATGCGAGACTGTACATCAGCATCCGCCCCACCATCTGCTGTAACTACGCTTCCGAGGTAGCAAAAATTGTCCACTTTTTCCACCGTCTGCCCCGTAACACAAATTTCGCTCTGTCCTCCTGGATCCAAGCTCAAGTATTTAGTTTTGGCAGCATTGATTTTGAGCCCCGCATTGCCACTTTCGCGGTGCAGGGCATCCGTCATCTGAACTAGATGATCCGATATATTTGAGAGAAGACAAATATCATCAGCCTAATCCAGGTGTTGAAGGTATTCAAACGGGTTCCATCTGATACCTTTGCTCTGGTGTTCACGAAGCGCACTCCAGAGTACGTCGTTAATGGCAATCAAAAACAATATAGGTGACAAAATGCAGCCTTGTCTCACTCCGCTATGTACCTCGAAGGAATCTGAAAGCTTACCCTTGTGTAAGACGTGACATTGGGTTTCGCTATAGGACTCCTTGATGATGGATATGATTTTATCTGTTATACCTCTCCTACGTAAAGCCTTCCAGATGTATTCCCGGTCAACGCTGTCAAACGCCTTTTCGAAATCGATGAACATGAGATATAATGGGGATCTCCACTCTGCGGATTGTTCAATAATAATTCGGAGGGTGTTGATGTGGTCGCTACATGAAAAGCCCTCGCGAAAACCAGCCTGTTCATCGTTCAGTGTGCGGTCAACTGTTTGCTTGATCCGGTTTAAGACTATTTTTGCCATCAGTTTGGAGACTGCGGGGAGGAGGCAAATTCCACGCCAATTATTACAATCCTTCAGGTTACCTTTTTTCGGGATCTTAATAATGACGCCCTTCTGCCATTCTTTAGGGAGAGTTTCGGTTTCCCAACACTCTTGGATAAGGGGTAGAAGAATATCCGCAGTAGCGTTGATATCCGCCTTAAAGAGCTCCACCGGAATTCCATCTATCCCCGGGGCTTTACCCGCTTCCATCGATTTAATAGCCACAGTTAATTCCTGTTTAGATGGTGGATTGGTATCAACTCTGGCTATTTGCGGAATATTTTTTGCTTCTAGTGAAGATGAGTTCGAATGTCCAAAGGTGTTGTTGAGGACCTCAATGAAGTGCTCTCTCCACCGTCGCAGTTGGTCTTCAGTGACCAGTAGAGACCCGTCTTTATCTTTCACGGGATGTTCAGCTGTAAAAGATTTGCCAGTGAATGGCTTGATAAGTTTGTAAAGGGTTCCGCTGTCACCACGGTAAGCCGCTTCCTCTGCCTTCTCCGCTAATGCATTGATGTTGTTTCGTTTATCCCGTCTTACGCTTCTTTGCACGCCTTTCTGAAGAGAACGGTATTCAGCTCTAAGTTGATCTTTGACTGCGTCGTCATTGGCTGAGTTGATTTGTTCTTTAATTCTCTTGCGTGCCGTAATTAGAGACCATGTAGAGTCACTAATGAATGGCCTTCTACCGCGCTCCAATCTGCCCGCAAAAGTTTCACCGCACGAAATAAATGAGTCCTTAGCGACGTTCCATCTATCATGAATTGTAGGAGTCTCATAAGATGGTGGTGCATTAGCTCTTTCGTGCAAGGCGGTGGAATAAGCACGTCTTATAGATGGATCTTTAAGCTTTTGCACATTAAAACGTAGCAAGATTCTTGCATTTTGAGGGCGATGGATCGCTGCCGTTCGTAAGCCTACTTTTGCGACAACAAGTTGGTGATCGCTGCCAATATCAGCACCCCGCTTCGACCTGACGTCTAAGAGACAATTCCTCCATGTCTTGGAAATGGCTATATGGTCAATCTGGTTCTCTGTTCTGCCATTCGGAGAAACCCAGGTTGTTAAATGGCATCGTTTGTGCATGAACAAAGTACCGCCGATGACGAGCTGACGAGAGTTGCAAAACTCCACGAACATCTCGCCATTTTTGTTCCTGCTACCTAGACCATGATTGCTCATTAGGTGTTCCAAACCAAGGTTGTCAGACCCGACTTTGGCATTGAGATCCCCCATAATAATCTTTATGTCACCTTTGGGAGCCTTGTCGAAGGTGTCGCCGAGTCGGTGATAGAATGCGTCTTTAGCTGATTGATCCGCTGGTTCAGTCGGAGCGTAGCACTGAATTATTGTGAGGTTTCTTACCCTGGATTTAAATCTGGCTGTAATGATACGGTCGGAGATTGGCTTCCAGTCAATTAGAGATAGGTGTGCCTCGCTAGTCAACAGGATTCCGACGCCTGCCATTCGAGGTGACGTATCGTCTTCATTTCCAGAGTAGAGCAGTACTGTTTGGGAGCTTGGTGATAAAGTTGATCCCGATCCAGGCCATCTTGTTTCGCTTAGTCCTAGTATATCGATGTTATATGCGGTCATTTCCCGTTCGACTTCAGTGAGCCTCGCATTATTGCACTCGCCCCACATCGTTCGAACGTTCCAAAAACCGATCGTGGTCCGTTGTTTGTAGCCAAAAGTCGTTGCCGGTGAATCAGTTCGTGGTATCCGAGGCTCGTTTAATGTTTCGAGTGTAAATTTATTTCAGGTACGCAGGTTACAAGCCCACATACCCAATCTTAGGGGAAGGGCTGCTTCTTTAGGTGTCCTAAGAGTCGCCGGGAGCTATTTTTGATATAGCGCAGAGGTAGCTCTCCAATGGTGTTTTTAATTGCGCGTTCTTTTGATGATCTTTCAGCTGGGTGTGGCGTGTTGGTGTTCTCACAACAATGTTGCAACTCCACCGTTCGCCTACTTCCTGAGACGCACTGATGTTATTGGCCATTCAGGATGATCATCGTTATTGTGCCTCTACCAAATGTTTTGCAGTGCAAAACTTGGTTGGCTTGGTTAGCCGTTCCATAACTTATATGCTGATAATAGATGTAACCGTCATGGGGGTGCTGCGATTATTTTAGGCGTGTTTTTTGTACTGCGGTGAAGGTTAATTGGGGGCTATCCGGGTTAACTTACTACTTTGCCTTAACCCCTAGCGGGGCATAGCGCGTCAACTACTCCTGCGCGCCATCGTACTCTGTTCTGGGCAATGGGGCGCAACTCCCCAAAAAACTTACCCAGTACCTGACACTCCTTTGCCACAGATCGACGCCATGTGATTCGAGGACCCCCTCTTGGTCGGCCTTGGTTGGAAATGGGGTTCCATTTCATGGCATGCATAGCAATGCAGTTATCACTCTTCCGCAATGTGTGACCTATCCACTGCCATTTTCGCCTGCGTATCAATTCGTCGATTGGCATCTGACCCGTACGCCGACTTAGCTCTTCATTTGATATTGTTTCGGGCCAGAAAATTCTTAAAATTCGACGAAGACATGAGTTGACGAAAACTTGCAGCTTTCTGGTAACTCCTACGGAAACTTTCCATGTACTGCTCCCATACAAAAGCACTGATAGTACCAGGGAGCGAAACAGGCCCAGCTTGGTCTTGATGCTGAGATAACTGCTCTGCCAGATTTTGGACAGCATGCCGTATGCGCGTTTAGCCTGGTTGATACGACGAGCGATGTCCTGCTCCGTACCACCATTTTCGGCAACAATGCTACCCAGGTAGACGAAGTTGTCCACCTTCTCCACAGGCTGCCCATTAATATTGATGGCAATAGGTGTCGGATTTCTTTTTCGCAACGGCGGGCTAAGAACCTTGGTCTTGTTGGTATTAATCTTTAGCCCAACCTTGCTTGCCTCCCTCTCGAGATCTAACGCCATTGCGGACAGATCCATGATTTTGTGGGAGAGTAGGCATATGTCGTCAGCGTAGTCAAGATGTTGTAGATAAGATGTCAAAGTCCATTGAATTCCTCTGTCGAGTCCGGATAGGGCTGCATGCAACACATCGCCGATCACAATGAGGAATAGGATCGGTGAGAGGATGCACCCCTGCCGAACTCCACTGCGAATCTCAAAGTCCCCCGACACCTTACCTTTATGCAGAACGCGACATTTCGCGCCGTCATAGGTTGCCTTAATAATAGCCACAAGCTTCTCAGGGATGCCTCTCCTGCGCAAGGCCGCCCATATAGAATCCCGGTTCACACTATCGAAAGCCTTTTCGAAATCGATGAAAAGCAAGTGAAGCGGAGAATCGTATTCAGCGCATTGCTCGATGATGATTCGCAAGGTGTTAATGTGATCGACACAGGAGAATCCGGATCGAAAGCCAGCCTGCTCTTCATCAATTGTGCTTTCTAAGTGGGCCTTTAGTCTTTCCAGGACGATTTTAGCTATTATCTTGGCAACGGCAGGAAGCACACAAATGCCTCTCCAATTATTACAGTCTGTGAGGCTACCCTTCTTTGGAAGTTTGATGATCAAACCTTCCTTCCACTCAGTGGGAAAGGTCTCTGTATTCCACGCTTTATCAACAAGTGGGTGCAGCAAATCGGCAGTTACGCTTGGCGCTGCTTGATAAAGTTCGGCAGGGATGCCGTCAAGTCCGGCGGCCTTTCCTCTTTTTAGTGCAATAATTGCAGTGACTATTTCCTCTTTAGCCGGGGCAGTGGACCGTATACGCACATTTTGATGGTTAGCTAAATTATCTATTTGAGGGGGAACTTCACCAGAGGTTACACGGTTCAAGACCGCGGCGAAGTGTTCTTTCCACCGCCTCATTTGATCTTCTTCCAAGATAAGTAGCTTTCCATCACTATCTTTCACCGGATGTTGGCAGGAGTTACGACCACCTGTAAACTCCTTGATGACACCGTATACGGCGTTTAAGTTGTTACTTCTAGCGGCTTCTTCTGCTGACGCTAAAAGAGAATTGGCATAAACTCTTTTATCGCGTCGCACACTACGCTGAACTTCTCGAGCTTTCTGACGGTAAAGGAGTTCGATGCTGCTTCGATTGTCGTCTGATGCTGCAGCCAAACGAACTTTCAGCTCCTTTCTTTCAACAATCCGCTGCCATGAAGCGTCGGACATCCAGGGCTTATTCCGGCAATCCGGGTTTGGGCCAAGGATGGTATTTGCGCTATCAATGTACGCATTTTTTATGGCATCCCAGTTTTCGTTTATGTCACTATCTGGGTGACTAGTTATCTCAGCCGCTTTTTGCGCAAGATGGTCATTATATTGTTGTAAGACAGCTGGATTTTTTAGTCGAGCGGTGTTGAATTTGCGGGGCCTGGATCTTTCGTCGCTGGGGCGGCGCACGGCTGCAATACGCAATCGAACATTAGCGATCATAAGATAATGGTCTCTTCCCATCCCAATATCGGCACCCTTCTTGTTTTGCACGTCCAGGAGGCAACTCTTGAATCTTTTACTAATGGCAAAATGGTCGATCTGATTTTGTGTTCTGCGCCGATCAACAGAGGACCAACTGATTTTGTGGTGGTCCTTATGCTCAAACATAGTACCACCGATGAAGAGACTGTGAAAGTTGCAGAACTCTACAAATCTTTCACCGTTGTCATTACGATCACCAAGACCGTGTCTCCCCATCACATGTCTGAGCCCATAGTTATCAGCGCCAACTTTCGCATTCAAATCACCCATAACCATTATAATGTCACCTTTAGGTGTTCTGCTCTGAACGGCGTTTAGTTCTTCGTAGAAGGAGTCTTTTGCCAAGACATTGTCGGGTTCAGTAGGGGCATAACATTGTATTATTGAGATGTTCCTCATTTTGGTCTGAAACCTGGCGGTCAAGACCCTGTCAGAGACCGGTTCCCAGGATAAGAGACAGTTTCGCGCGGCTCTGGTTAAAAGGAGCCCCACACCTGACTCACGACGACTACCGGTAGCTTTACCGGAGTACAACATTACAGTGCTGCCCGTTGGAGAGATGAATTCTCCGCTGTTCCACCATCTTATCTCACTAACTCCTAAGATATTTAATTTGTACCTCAGAAATTCACTCTCTAATTGAAGAAATCGTGCGTTCTGGGGACCTTCTGATCCATTGTCCAGGAGAGTACGCACATTCCAGAATCCAATCTTTGTCATTGTACGATAGCTAAAAGTCGTAACCGTTGAGTCAGTCCTTATCCGAGGCATAGTTGACGTTTCGTTAGCATATAAAGATTTCGGATAGTGCAAGTTGCTGGCATACACATCCTGTCCTTTGATTGTCGGTTTTAACGACAGGCCCTCAAAGGGAAAGGCCGTGGTATTTTTTTTCACACCCCACACCACAGGGGTACCTCAACCAAATCATCGCACCGCCATCACTGGCGGCTTGACGTTGGTTGGCAATGGTCAGTGACCACTGTCGTTCCAGGGGGCGCCCACGCGGAGGACTATGGAAGAGGAGTTTTTGCCCCCCAAAAAAACTTACACACATTACACAAACAACATACCCTAGTTGTTTGTGTAATGTGTGTAAGTTAACCCGGATAGCCCCCAATTAACCTGCACCGCAGTACAAAAAAAAACACGCCTTATGAATAAAAAATATAAAAATTAAACTCGAAATGAGTTTTGAAGTTGTTGCTTTACAGTGCCTTAATATTACAGGTACACCAATAATAGTCAATATGTATGTTCCTCGAAGCATAAATCTTGCTACTTTCAAAATAGAGATAAAAAAATCTTTGAAAAATGCAGTTCAGAGGAATTAACTACAATATAATTGCAAAAGATCTAAATGCACATGATAGGGACTGGGGTAATGACAATAATGATGCTAAAGGTATTTTTTTATTAAATACATCAATAGATAATGATTTTAAGTTTCTTAATAACAAACAACCTACATTTCACGCTTTAAATAAAAAGCCTACATCAATTGATGTTACATTAACAAATGGTGATGGAAACTCCTTCCTATGGTATGTCATTGATAATCACATATCCAAATCTGAACACAAATCAATTATATTTAAACTTAAAACAAGTGTTAATATTCCAAGTAAAGTGATAAATTATAATAATATATATCAGGTCGTTACAAATGAAATGTCCGAATTTATATGGTTGAAATAAAAGTCTGTAGCTTCGAATTAAAAGCCATTTATTCGCAGAATTTATCACCCATTACATCTACGGTACGTTGCCAACGTTCTGGCAGAGCGAATATTCCTTTTTTAAAAAAGCCCTTATTTTTGTGAGATAAAAAATCCTGGAAGGCCGAAATTACAGACTGCCGATCTTGGAAGCACCTACCTCTCAAATAGCTGTCTAGATTTCTGAATAAATGAAAATCCGTTGGCGAAAGGTCTGGCGAGTATGGTGGATGAGACAGAATTTCGTATCCTAACTGTGAAAGTTTTTGTACCGTTGTTTGTGAAGTATGCGGCCTTGCATTATCGTGAAGAAGTATGGGTCCACGTCTATTGACCAAAGACGGCTGCAAGCGCTTCAATTTTTCGTGCATATTTTCATATTCGTTGCAATAGGACGCTGCTGTGATAGTTGAACCAGTTTGCAAGAAAGAATAATGGATGACACCTTCACAAGTCCACCATACAGTAACCATTACCTTCTTCGGGTGTAATGATGATTTTGCATGCTGCCTCGGCGCTTCTCTCCGTTGTAGCCATTGTCCTGATCGTCGTCGATTATCATAGAGTATCCACTTTTCGTCACACGTTATAATCCGATTCAAAAAAGGATCCACTTTATTGCGATTAATCAAAGAACTGGCTGTTTCAAGTCTTCGCAGCTTGTTGGCATCGGTCAACAGGTGTGGTACCCATCGGTCGAGTTTTCTAACCTTTCCAATATTCGCCAGGTGACGACTAATGGTGGCAATAGACACCTGAAAGTTCTGTGCAAGGCATCGTACAGTTGTTGATGTGTCACGTTCCACTTCCGCCTTTAATTCGATTTCATCAGTGGTGCAAGTCGGCCGCTCACGAGGCTCATTTTCAAGGGCACAGTCTCCCTTCGTTGAATTTCCGAAACCAACGTCGCACTGTACGTTCGTTACAGGTTTCCTCCCCTAATGTCCCGTTAATATCCCGAGCTGGCTGTGCTGCGTTTACTTCTTTTTTAAATTGAAAATAAAAAATGGCACGAATATCCCTTGTGGAAAGCATTTCTGGAAGAGTGAAAAGAACCACTGTATTTATCCTTCCAGGAAAAGATGGAGGTACAAAATTTTAGACACTAGCCTAATTCGTCAAACACAATAACCAGTACGATTGAAAAGATAAAAGTGTTTACACTATCAGCACTTCTTTGAGACTGATGAAAAACGGACACTTCATATGTAACAACCTGATACTTTTAGAAAACATTGAAAATATTGATATTGGTAACTCTGTGGAAGATATGGAAAAATCATTTAGGGAAGTTATTAATAAGGCCACATTTAACAATAATGATAACGCTTAGAAACCCAAGACTTGGTGGAATGATGAATTGGCAAAAATCTACAAAGAAAAAATAAGGCTTCAAAAAAGTACTTTAGGAAAAGAACTTACGAAAATTTAAAATCTCTCACAGAAATAAATAAAATTTGGAAAAATAAAGTGGCGAAAGCTAAAAAAGAGTCATGGAAAAATTATACCTAGAAACTCAATGGAAACGAAAACACCAAGGAAATGTGGCAGTTAATAAAAGGTTGGAAAATAATGAAACGCTGTTTTGGGACAACAATATGTCCAATAAATTTCTGGAACATCTCAAAAACCAAACTACCTATAATGATGACAACTTTCACATTGATATACCGTGTAAGCCTGCAAATGAAGATAATTTAAATATTGAAGAATTTGATGAGGTTCTAAACAAGAAATCAAACAAATCAGCACCTGGGAAAAATAAAGTTAGTTACAAAATAATTAAATTACTTAGCAGGAATGAACAAATTAAATTTTTCAATATCTTAAATATTGTTTGGAAAACTAAATATACCAAGTGCTTGGAGAGTCATTAGAATTGCCCCAATACTTAAACCTAAAAAAGACCCTACTGAACTCAAAAATTACAGACCAATAGCTTTAATTAACACCCAGATAAAATCATAAATGGTATTATACTCAATAGACTGAAAACACATCTTGAAACAATTGGTGCAATTCCTGATGATTCTTTTGCATTTCAAAAGAACAAAAGTACGTTAACTTGTTTAAATAAATTTTTAAACATTATCAACAAAAACAAAGAGCAGAAACTTGTTACTGCGGCAGTGGTGGTTGACTTTACCAATGCTTTCGAGAAGGTAGACCTAAACATTTTAAATAGCATTTTCAATGAAATTAATCTTCCTAATAACCTGAAATACTGGATATTAAATTTCCTTAGCAATAGAACACTTGTAGTCAGTAATGAATCAATTTGCATTAAAAATGGTATACCTCAGGAAAGTGTGCTTAGTCCGACCTTATTTAATATATGTATATACATACAAGAAGTTTACATAAATGCATATATCCTGGAAACCATCTACTTCAATATGCAGATGACTGCATGATAATTGTGCAGGGGAAAAATGTTAAGGAAGTAACTGAAAAGCCTAATCTACAACTTAATAAATTTCTTGAGTGTAATGCTAAATTGAAGCTTGAAATTAACCCTAGCAAATCTCAATTCATAATTTTCAACAGAACCAAACAACAATCTGTAAAAATCAAAGTACTTGAGCAGGAAATAATGAATAGTCTGTTTATTAAATATCTAGGTGTTAGCTTCAAAAATACAATGGGGGCCTACTATCATTATGAAAGTAAAATTAAATCCAACAAAAGGTCTCTCTTCTCACTGAACTGCATTACGTCAAAAAATTCCAACTTACACCCTGACGTTGCCCTACGTATATAAAAATCAATGATCAGGGCCAACACGGATTATGCTTTAGGTATGAATAAAGAAATACCAGTAACCACCATTGAAAAAAATGATATACAGAACAGAGCTATTGTCCGGAAGATTTTCGGTCTTACAAGAACAACACCTAAGCATGTTGTACATGTCCTGGGAGGTGATTTACCTACAAAATTTAGGAAAAATATTGCAGATGCAAAACAAATAATGAACAAAATTCAAATAGACTACAATAATTCTATTAAATTGCCGATATTTCAAGAAAAGACACCTCACTTCAAAATCTCAGACAAGTATAGTTATGTATTTAGTATCACAATACCTAAAACAGAACAAATAAAACCACCTAGTCTTACAATTGACTATAAATCCGTCTCCTTAGACATGAACAACAATGAAATTTTACATACCTTTCAAGTATTATATAATAAGCATAAAATCCAAGGTTTTAGAATAAGTTTTACTGATGGATCTATGAATAAAGGGAAAACGGGCTGTGCTGTTATATTCCTTGAAGAAAAGATAACACTGAAATATAAACTATCTCCATACGCGTCGGTATTTACTACGGAGCTACTGGCTAAATTTCAAGCCATCAAAGTTACCATCGATAATAATAACAGCCTGAATCTGGTAATATTTACTGACAGTAAATCTTCAGCTTTAGCTCTAGAAAATAAGAATAATAGTAACAGCCTGGTCAAACAAATCTTTTCGCTTATTAATAATAATAATAATGTAAATGTAAAAATCATATGGATACCTGGACATAAAAACATTGAAGGCAATGAACTGGCAGATAAAGCAGCTAAGGAAGCTACATTAAAGGACGATATTGATATTAATTTGATCACCAACCATGATGCTATTTTTGAGGTTGAAAAAGATGTAAGATTTATGTGGAAACTCGAATTTCTTGCCATCTCACGGACAAAAGGTAAAAATTTTGCAAAAATTTTCAAAAATAGACCGTTTAATTGGTATAAGAATGTTAATGATGGTACTCAATACATCAAATTAGTTAACAGAATTGTGAAAAATCATGGAGTTAACAAAGTCTTTTTAAAAGGAATGAATGAAATTGAAGATAATAATTGTTGTATTTGTAATGTTCCTGAGGATAATGAACATCTTTTAATGAATTGTCCGAAACATTATCGTCTCAAAGTTGAATCTTATTTTCTTACTGAATACAATACATTGACCATGAATCTTATTAAAAGTGACACAGAGGACTGGCTCATTCTTGCAAAACTCATCGTAAAACATAAAGTTAACATTTAAATGATTTCGCTTAACCGTTTTATTATCATTTATTACTTAATTACAAAATATGAATTGTTTACTCTATCCTTCATCCCTTCCACTTTCATCCACCCACTATCCCTTAATCATCCTCATTATAAATAAAAGTCAAATAATATGCCAAATATCATATTGAACAAATAACATCAAAACATAAGACTGAAATATATAAACTGGAATTCATCACACATAACTTAATCAACCTTATGGTTTAATCTACCTAGCAATACAATCCTTAGGGATTATCCATCGATCCTGGATAGGAGCCCCACCTGTGGACTTCTGTAATACAGCGGTAACATCAGGAACAACGCCTTATCTAGATCACAGGAGGAAGAAGAAGAAGAAGTTTATTCTAGCTCACCGATTTTCGAAATCTCACCATGTATCCATACGACTGTGATAAAGGACATGTGCGCTGATTGCGGCGCGGACTTGCGGCGTAACGAGAATGTGAGTGTACAACGAGAAAGTTAGCCGTTTTTCCACATTAGTGATATGCTGCTACTTTTTCAGGGTGTTCCGACGGAAGCTTCGGTTCCCATGGTTCAATCAGTGCCCGAGCTGAAAGTTACACAGAAACTTGCCCAAGAATTGGGTAGAGCCGATACGAAACGTTTACTGGAAGAGCGGAAACTTGTATTGCTGGTGGATCTGGATCAGACCCTAATCCACACGACAAACGATAGCGTCCCTAGCAACATTAGTGGAATACATACATCACTTTCAGCTGTACGGACCGAATTCACCATGGTATCATACAAAATTAAGGCCGGGAACTGATGAGTTCCTGTCCAAGATGACATCACTTTACGAACTGCACATTTGCACCTTTGGCGCAAGGAATTATGCCCATACCATTGCTCAAATTTTGGATAAAGACGGCAAGCTGTTTTCACATAGGATCTTATTCCGAGACGAGTGTTTTAACATAACGAGTAAAACGGACAATTTAAAGTAAGTTATACACAATACCAGCTGAAATAGTTCACTTCGCTCGCTCTTTCTTCTAGGGTTCGCTACGCTCACAACATTTATACTAATTTCCGTCGCCTTGGAATTTTTTTCACGATCACTAAACCCGGGGGCTTTGGGAGCGCCACCTTTCATCCCAGCGAACACGAAAACCATTGGGTTGACACTAGTCTTCGTCATTTTCGATTTTTCTTTTGCACTTTATTTACGCCCGGGTTTATTTCGTATCATATCGAATTTGCACGCAAATTTTCGGAGTCTTTTCACTCGTGTAGAGTCCAGGTTCTCAGCACACAATCTTACACCAAAAAAGGAACGGGACGCGGACGACAAACCGCAATCAAAACAAATCCAAATCGTATTTCTCGATTAATAAGTTGAAACGATTACAATCGTTTTCGTATACGATTAATCGTATTTTTCTTGTTTTCATAGCTAAAACGTTTGGCTCGAGGGGCACAAATAATCATTAAATAATGAAATCTTCTCGGCTGCAATGACTACATATTCTGAGATCTGCATACGAATCATGTGCGCTTATGTTTTTCTGATCGATTGCTTCACACCGTCATCGGCTTTGAGCAAGATTTGTTATCTAATTGCTTGACAGCAACCATGACCATCGAATGTTGCCCAATCTGTGGAACAGTTTCCTGGCTATATCGCCGTCAAGTTCAATTGTCCGTGGCGTGAAGCTTGTTCTCTAATTCGTCGGTGTCATCGGCTTCTTGCTGCGCTCATTGATTTTGTCCTCCGACTGCCTTTTGCACGCTTCTTTCAGATTAAAGCTAATCTTCACCCGGTGATTCCATTCAATTAGGGGCCGCCTCGGCGTCATCAAGCCGTTCGTAGTCGTTGTCTGCTTGTAGACGGTTCTAAAAAGAGGGGAAAATCCTTTAAATCTTCTATTTATCAATTTAAATTGAAAAGCCTAGGAAATAAAATAAAACTTTTGACGTATAGAAAAATAGAATAATTTATTTTTTCGATCAAGACGTCATTCGAAATTTGTTTTAACGATGAAAAAATCGTTGATCGATGTAGGCCGGCAGGCAATGCGAGGTTATAAAAGGGCGGCAGCTCGTCTGAAATCATTTTGCGATTGGGGCTTGTAAAGTGTAGTTGTGAAAGTGAGTGTGTGTGTTAGTGCGAGTGAAATAGTGAATTATTATTAAAAAAATATTTTACTGACTCGCAGTGGCTCACAACCGTTCACCGGTCTGAATACACAAATAGAAAAAATTTTCACAATTCACGTAAGTGAATAATACATACATACGTACATACAATACACATTTATAAATTGTCTTACAGTATGGGTTGCTTGCCACTAAAGGCAGCTTCAAGGCGCTCTACTTCCCAAAGAGATAGAGAAACCTCATTAATGGCTACTATAGCCTTGTCAAAAACAGGCTATAGGCTTGGTCGAAAAATCGGGAAGGGGTCTTTTTCGAAAGTTCTAGAGGCCACATATATCAACGGCCATGACAAATGCATGATTTTGGCCTGTAAGATAGTCAACTGGGAAAAAGCTCCGATGTATTCTCTAAGATTTATTCGCCGCGGACTCGACATTCTCACTAAAATAGAACATCCTCATATCGTTGGCATACATAGTATCCTAGAGCGAGAACCGAACATTTATATTTTCATGGACTTGAGTAAATACATAAAATTGAACGGTCCAGTCAATGAAAATAAGTCGCGGAAATGGTTCTCGCAAATGGTGGGAGCCGTTCAGTATCTCCATTCTATAAACATTGCCCATCGTGATTTGAATTGCAGCAATATTTTACTAGATAAGGAGATGAACGTGAAGTTGGCCGATTTTTCCCTGGCACGCTACTGTTGTGGGAAGAATGACTTGTCGCAAACCTACTGCGGAACACGGGCTTATACGGCACCCGAAATATTGACCGGGACACCGTATGATCCCAAATTGGCCGACTCGTGGTCAATGGGGGTGATTTTGTTTCGGATGTTGAACGAAACAATGCCTTTTAAATATAGTACCAATGTGTCGCCGCTGATAGCGGCTCAGAACAGTAAGAAGTTTAAATTCCATCGCAAATTGGAAGGCCGTATCTCGGATGATGCCAAGAAAGTGGTCAGTTGTTTGCTGGAACCCGAGACGAAATTGCGATGGCCATTGGATCGGGTTGCAAAAAGTCGGTGGCTCTGTGGATATCATCCAACCGAAAGTGCCAATAAGCACTATCTGTCGGAGCAGTCAACTTCCTACATTTCGGTGGCCTCCTCTATGGAGACATGTCGGGGATCGGTGCAACATACAAGTCAGCTTCTGACAACATTGGCGGTTCCAAAAAAGCCGATAAATAAACTGTTCGGCCTCATTTGCTGCGGGTCGAGAAGATCTAAAAAAATTACAGCACCGAGAGTCATTTTTAAAGGGCTTTCTGCCGCCGAACCGGTAACTTTTTCCGAACCGTCGAAATCACGGATGCAACGTAGAAACCGCAAGCTTGGGCTTAAGGTCCGTCGGCGTCTAAGGAGTCAACGTTGTCCAAAAAACCGAAAGCTTCGATTGAAGGTTCATAGACGTCGAAGAAAAAATTATAATAATGCAATGCGTATAGAAAAATGAAGGGGTGACAATAGCGTTGAAGTGTGGCGAAAAAAATTCGTCGCGATAACTAGATTCTTTGAAAAATGAAAATTCCGAGTTGTGATTCTTGCAAATTTTGTATTGATATGTAGTATTAATTTTAAGTTGTCTATTTTAATCATGTAAATCCAATGTAAAGATTGATGTACATAATTATGGCAACATAGCCTCTTCGCCAGTTCATTAGCTAAGCCATTGGCCTAGCTATTGCACGGGCGAAGAGGCTATGTTGCCCAAGGTTATTCCAGGTACGGTTGGTGCAGTTTAATTTCGCGTCCTTTTCTCTCGCGTAGAGTCCAGGTTATCAACACACAATCTCACACCAAAAAAGGGACGGGGCGCGGACGACAAACCGCAATCAAAACAAATCCAAATCGTATTTCTCGATTAATAAGTTGAAACGATTACAATCGTTTTCGTATACGATTAATCGTATTTTTCTTGTTTTCATAGCTAAAACGTTTGGCTCGAGGGGCACAAATAATCATTAAATAATGAAATCTTCTCGGCTGCAATGACTACATATTCTGAGATCTGCATACGAATCATGTGCGCTTATGTTTTTCTGATCGATTGCTTCACACCGTCATCGGCTTTGAGCAAGATTTGTTATCTAATTGCTTGACAGCAACCATGACCATCGAATGTTGCCCAATCTGTGGAACAGTTTCCCGGCTATATCGCCGTCAAGTTCAATTGTCCGTGGCGTGAAGCTTGTTCTCTAATTCGTCGGTGTCATCGGCTTCTTGCTGCGCTCATTGATTTTGTCCTCCGACTGCCTTTTGCACGCTTCTTTCAGATTAAAGCTAATCTTCACCCGGTGATTCCATTCAATTAGGGGCCGCCTCGGCGTCATCAAGCCGTTCGTAGTCGTTGTCTGCTTGTAGACGGTTCTAAAAAGAGGGGAAAATCCTTTAAATCTTCTATTTATCAATTTAAATTGAAAAGCCTAGGAAATAAAATAAAACTTTTGACGTATAGAAAAATAGAATAATTTATTTTTTCGATCAAGACGTCATTCGAAATTTGTTTTAACGATGAAAAAATCGTTGATCGATGTAGGCCGGCAGGCAATGCGAGGTTATAAAAGGGCGGCAGCTCGTCTGAAATCATTTTGCGATTGGGGCTTGTAAAGTGTAGTTGTGAAAGTGAGTGTGTGTATTAGTGCGAGTGAAATAGTGAATTATTATTAAAAAAATATTTTACTGACTCGCAGTGGCTCACAACCGTTCACCGGTCTGAATACACAAATAGAAAAAATTTTCACAATTCACGTAAGTGAATAATACATACATACGTACATACAATACACATTTATAAATTGTCTTACAGTATGGGTTGCTTGCCACTAAAGGCAGCTTCAAGGCGCTCTACTTCCCAAAGAGATAGAGAAACCTCATTAATGGCTACTATAGCCTTGTCAAAAACAGGCTATAGGCTTGGTCGAAAAATCGGGAAGGGGTCTTTTTCGAAAGTTCTAGAGGCCACATATATCAACGGCCATGACAAATGCATGATTTTGGCCTGTAAGATAGTCAACTGGGAAAAAGCTCCGATGTATTCTCTAAGATTTATTCGCCGCGGACTCGACATTCTCACTAAAATAGAACATCCTCATATCGTTGGCATACATAGTATCCTAGAGCGAGAACCGAACATTTATATTTTCATGGACTATGCAGAAAATGGGGACTTGAGTAAATACATAAAATTGAACGGTCCAGTCAATGAAAATAAGTCGCGGAAATGGTTCTCGCAAATGGTGGGAGCCGTTCAGTATCTCCATTCTATAAACATTGCCCATCGTGATTTGAATTGCAGCAATATTTTACTAGATAAGGAGATGAACGTGAAGTTGGCCGATTTTTCCCTGGCACGCTACTGTTGTGGGAAGAATGACTTGTCGCAAACCTACTGCGGAACACGGGCTTATACGGCACCCGAAATATTGACCGGGACACCGTATGATCCCAAATTGGCCGACTCGTGGTCAATGGGGGTGATTTTGTTTCGGATGTTGAACGAAACAATGCCTTTTAAATATAGTACCAATGTGTCGCCGCTGATAGCGGCTCAGAACAGTAAGAAGTTTAAATTCCATCGCAAATTGGAAGGCCGTATCTCGGATGATGCCAAGAAAGTGGTCAGTTGTTTGCTGGAACCCGAGACGAAATTGCGATGGCCATTGGATCGGGTTGCAAAAAGTCGGTGGCTCTGTGGATATCATCCAACCGAAAGTGCCAATAAGCACTATCTGTCGGAGCAGTCAACTTCCTACATTTCGGTGGCCTCCTCTATGGAGACATGTCGGGGATCGGTGCAACATACAAGTCAGCTTCTGACAACATTGGCGGTTCCAAAAAAGCCGATAAATAAACTGTTCGGCCTCATTTGCTGCGGGTCGAGAAGATCTAAAAAAATTACAGCACCGAGAGTCATTTTTAAAGGGCTTTCTGCCGCCGAACCGGTAACTTTTTCCGAACCGTCGAAATCACGGATGCAACGTAGAAACCGCAAGCTTGGGCTTAAGGTCCGTCGGCGTCTAAGGAGTCAACGTTGTCCAAAAAACCGAAAGCTTCGATTGAAGGTTCATAGACGTCGAAGAAAAAATTATAATAATGCAATGCGTATAGAAAAATGAAGGGGTGACAATAGCGTTGAAGTGTGGCGAAAAAAATTCGTCGCGATAACTAGATTCTTTGAAAAATGAAAATTCCGAGTTGTGATTCTTGCAAATTTTGTATTGATATGTAGTATTAATTTTAAGTTGTCTATTTTAATCATGTAAATCCAATGTAAAGATTGATGTACATAATTATGGCAACATAGCCTCTTCGCCAGTTCATTAGCTAAGCCATTGGCCTAGCTATTGCACGGGCGAAGAGGCTATGTTGCCCAAGGTTATTCCAGGTACGGTTGGTGCAGTTTAATTTCGCGTCCTTTTCTCTCGCGTAGAGTCCAGGTTATCAACACACAATCTCACACCAAAAAAGGGACGGGGCGCGGACGACAAACCGCAATCAAAACAAATCCAAATCGTATTTCTCGATTAATAAGTTGAAACGATTACAATCGTTTTCGTATACGATTAATCGTATTTTTCTTGTTTTCATAGCTAAAACGTTTGGCTCGAGGGGCACAAATAATCATTAAATAATGAAATCTTCTCGGCTGCAATGACTACATATTCTGAGATCTGCATACGAATCATGTGCGCTTATGTTTTTCTGATCGATTGCTTCACACCGTCATCGGCTTTGAGCAAGATTTGTTATCTAATTGCTTGACAGCAACCATGACCATCGAATGTTGCCCAATCTGTGGAACAGTTTCCCGGCTATATCGCCGTCAAGTTCAATTGTCCGTGGCGTGAAGCTTGTTCTCTAATTCGTCGGTGTCATCGGCTTCTTGCTGCGCTCATTGATTTTGTCCTCCGACTGCCTTTTGCACGCTTCTTTCAGATTAAAGCTAATCTTCACCCGGTGATTCCATTCAATTAGGGGCCGCCTCGGCGTCATCAAGCCGTTCGTAGTCGTTGTCTGCTTGTAGACGGTTCTAAAAAGAGGGGAAAATCCTTTAAATCTTCTATTTATCAATTTAAATTGAAAAGCCTAGGAAATAAAATAAAACTTTTGACGTATAGAAAAATAGAATAATTTATTTTTTCGATCAAGACGTCATTCGAAATTTGTTTTAACGATGAAAAAATCGTTGATCGATGTAGGCCGGCAGGCAATGCGAGGTTATAAAAGGGCGGCAGCTCGTCTGAAATCATTTTGCGATTGGGGCTTGTAAAGTGTAGTTGTGAAAGTGAGTGTGTGTATTAGTGCGAGTGAAATAGTGAATTATTATTAAAAAAATATTTTACTGACTCGCAGTGGCTCACAACCGTTCACCGGTCTGAATACACAAATAGAAAAAATTTTCACAATTCACGTAAGTGAATAATACATACATACGTACATACAATACACATTTATAAATTGTCTTACAGTATGGGTTGCTTGCCACTAAAGGCAGCTTCAAGGCGCTCTACTTCCCAAAGAGATAGAGAAACCTCATTAATGGCTACTATAGCCTTGTCAAAAACAGGCTATAGGCTTGGTCGAAAAATCGGGAAGGGGTCTTTTTCGAAAGTTCTAGAGGCCACATATATCAACGGCCATGACAAATGCATGATTTTGGCCTGTAAGATAGTCAACTGGGAGAAAGCTCCGATGTATTCTCTAAGATTTATTCGCCGCGGACTCGACATTCTCACTAAAATAGAACATCCTCATATCGTTGGCATACATAGTATCCTAGAGCGAGAACCGAACATTTATATTTTCATGGACTATGCAGAAAATGGGGACTTGAGTAAATACATAAAATTGAACGGTCCAGTCAATGAAAATAAGTCGCGGAAATGGTTCTCGCAAATGGTGGGAGCCGTTCAGTATCTCCATTCTATAAACATTGCCCATCGTGATTTGAATTGCAGCAATATTTTACTAGATAAGGAGATGAACGTGAAGTTGGCCGATTTTTCCCTGGCACGCTACTGTTGTGGGAAGAATGACTTGTCGCAAACCTACTGCGGAACACGGGCTTATACGGCACCCGAAATATTGACCGGGACACCGTATGATCCCAAATTGGCCGACTCGTGGTCAATGGGGGTGATTTTGTTTCGGATGTTGAACGAAACAATGCCTTTTAAATATAGTACCAATGTGTCGCCGCTGATAGCGGCTCAGAACAGTAAGAAGTTTAAATTCCATCGCAAATTGGAAGGCCGTATCTCGGATGATGCCAAGAAAGTGGTCAGTTGTTTGCTGGAACCCGAGACGAAATTGCGATGGCCATTGGATCGGGTTGCAAAAAGTCGGTGGCTCTGTGGATATCATCCAACCGAAAGTGCCAATAAGCACTATCTGTCGGAGCAGTCAACTTCCTACATTTCGGTGGCCTCCTCTATGGAGACATGTCGGGGATCGGTGCAACATACAAGTCAGCTTCTGACAACATTGGCGGTTCCAAAAAAGCCGATAAATAAACTGTTCGACCTCATTTGCTGCGGGTCGAGAAGATCTAAAAAAATTACAGCACCGAGAGTCATTTTTAAAGGGCTTTCTGCCGCCGAACCGGTAACTTTTTCCGAACCGTCGAAATCACGGATGCAACGTAGAAACCGCAAGCTTGGGCTTAAGGTCCGTCGGCGTCTAAGGAGTCAACGTTGTCCAAAAAACCGAAAGCTTCGATTGAAGGTTCATAGACGTCGAAGAAAAAATTATAATAATGCAATGCGTATAGAAAAATGAAGGGGTGACAATAGCGTTGAAGTGTGGCGAAAAAAATTCGTCGCGATAACTAGATTCTTTGAAAAATGAAAATTCCGAGTTGTGATTCTTGCAAATTTTGTATTGATATGTAGTATTAATTTTAAGTTGTCTATTTTAATCATGTAAATCCAATGTAAAGATTGATGTACATAATTATGGCAACATAGCCTCTTCGCCAGTTCATTAGCTAAGCCATTGGCCTAGCTATTGCACGGGCGAAGAGGCTATGTTGCCCAAGGTTATTCCAGGTACGGTTGGTGCAGTTTAATTTCGCGTCCTTTTCTCTCGCGTAGAGTCCAGGTTATCAACACACAATCTCACACCAAAAAAGGGACGGGGCGCGGACGACAAACCGCAATCAAAACAAATCCAAATCGTATTTCTCGATTAATAAGTTGAAACGATTACAATCGTTTTCGTATACGATTAATCGTATTTTTCTTGTTTTCATAGCTAAAACGTTTGGCTCGAGGGGCACAAATAATCATTAAATAATGAAATCTTCTCGGCTGCAATGACTACATATTCTGAGATCTGCATACGAATCATGTGCGCTTATGTTTTTCTGATCGATTGCTTCACACCGTCATCGGCTTTGAGCAAGATTTGTTATCTAATTGCTTGACAGCAACCATGACCATCGAATGTTGCCCAATCTGTGGAACAGTTTCCTGGCTATATCGCCGTCAAGTTCAATTGTCCGTGGCGTGAAGCTTGTTCTCTAATTCGTCGGTGTCATCGGCTTCTTGCTGCGCTCATTGATTTTGTCCTCCGACTGCCTTTTGCACGCTTCTTTCAGATTAAAGCTAATCTTCACCCGGTGATTCCATTCAATTAGGGGCCGCCTCGGCGTCATCAAGCCGTTCGTAGTCGTTGTCTGCTTGTAGACGGTTCTAAAAAGAGGGGAAAATCCTTTAAATCTTCTATTTATCAATTTAAATTGAAAAGCCTAGGAAATAAAATAAAACTTTTGACGTATAGAAAAATAGAATAATTTATTTTTTCGATCAAGACGTCATTCGAAATTTGTTTTAACGATGAAAAAATCGTTGATCGATGTAGGCCGGCAGGCAATGCGAGGTTATAAAAGGGCGGCAGCTCGTCTGAAATCATTTTGCGATTGGGGCTTGTAAAGTGTAGTTGTGAAAGTGAGTGTGTGTATTAGTGCGAGTGAAATAGTGAATTATTATTAAAAAAATATTTTACTGACTCGCAGTGGCTCACAACCGTTCACCGGTCTGAATACACAAATAGAAAAAATTTTCACAATTCACGTAAGTGAATAATACATACATACGTACATACAATACACATTTATAAATTGTCTTACAGTATGGGTTGCTTGCCACTAAAGGCAGCTTCAAGGCGCTCTACTTCCCAAAGAGATAGAGAAACCTCATTAATGGCTACTATAGCCTTGTCAAAAACAGGCTATAGGCTTGGTCGAAAAATCGGGAAGGGGTCTTTTTCGAAAGTTCTAGAGGCCACATATATCAACGGCCATGACAAATGCATGATTTTGGCCTGTAAGATAGTCAACTGGGAGAAAGCTCCGATGTATTCTCTAAGATTTATTCGCCGCGGACTCGACATTCTCACTAAAATAGAACATCCTCATATCGTTGGCATACATAGTATCCTAGAGCGAGAACCGAACATTTATATTTTCATGGACTATGCAGAAAATGGGGACTTGAGTAAATACATAAAATTGAACGGTCCAGTCAATGAAAATAAGTCGCGGAAATGGTTCTCGCAAATGGTGGGAGCCGTTCAGTATCTCCATTCTATAAACATTGCCCATCGTGATTTGAATTGCAGCAATATTTTACTAGATAAGGAGATGAACGTGAAGTTGGCCGATTTTTCCCTGGCACGCTACTGTTGTGGGAAGAATGACTTGTCGCAAACCTACTGCGGAACACGGGCTTATACGGCACCCGAAATATTGACCGGGACACCGTATGATCCCAAATTGGCCGACTCGTGGTCAATGGGGGTGATTTTGTTTCGGATGTTGAACGAAACAATGCCTTTTAAATATAGTACCAATGTGTCGCCGCTGATAGCGGCTCAGAACAGTAAGAAGTTTAAATTCCATCGCAAATTGGAAGGCCGTATCTCGGATGATGCCAAGAAAGTGGTCAGTTGTTTGCTGGAACCCGAGACGAAATTGCGATGGCCATTGGATCGGGTTGCAAAAAGTCGGTGGCTCTGTGGATATCATCCAACCGAAAGTGCCAATAAGCACTATCTGTCGGAGCAGTCAACTTCCTACATTTCGGTGGCCTCCTCTATGGAGACATGTCGGGGATCGGTGCAACATACAAGTCAGCTTCTGACAACATTGGCGGTTCCAAAAAAGCCGATAAATAAACTGTTCGGCCTCATTTGCTGCGGGTCGAGAAGATCTAAAAAAATTACAGCACCGAGAGTCATTTTTAAAGGGCTTTCTGCCGCCGAACCGGTAACTTTTTCCGAACCGTCGAAATCACGGATGCAACGTAGAAACCGCAAGCTTGGGCTTAAGGTCCGTCGGCGTCTAAGGAGTCAACGTTGTCCAAAAAACCGAAAGCTTCGATTGAAGGTTCATAGACGTCGAAGAAAAAATTATAATAATGCAATGCGTATAGAAAAATGAAGGGGTGACAATAGCGTTGAAGTGTGGCGAAAAAAATTCGTCGCGATAACTAGATTCTTTGAAAAATGAAAATTCCGAGTTGTGATTCTTGCAAATTTTGTATTGATATGTAGTATTAATTTTAAGTTGTCTATTTTAATCATGTAAATCCAATGTAAAGATTGATGTACATAATTATGGCAACATAGCCTCTTCGCCAGTTCATTAGCTAAGCCATTGGCCTAGCTATTGCACGGGCGAAGAGGCTATGTTGCCCAAGGTTATTCCAGGTACGGTTGGTGCAGTTTAATTTCGCGTCCTTTTCTCTCGCGTAGAGTCCAGGTTATCAACACACAATCTCACACCAAAAAAGGGACGGGGCGCGGACGACAAACCGCAATCAAAACAAATCCAAATCGTATTTCTCGATTAATAAGTTGAAACGATTACAATCGTTTTCGTATACGATTAATCGTATTTTTCTTGTTTTCATAGCTAAAACGTTTGGCTCGAGGGGCACAAATAATCATTAAATAATGAAATCTTCTCGGCTGCAATGACTACATATTCTGAGATCTGCATACGAATCATGTGCGCTTATGTTTTTCTGATCGATTGCTTCACACCGTCATCGGCTTTGAGCAAGATTTGTTATCTAATTGCTTGACAGCAACCATGACCATCGAATGTTGCCCAATCTGTGGAACAGTTTCCTGGCTATATCGCCGTCAAGTTCAATTGTCCGTGGCGTGAAGCTTGTTCTCTAATTCGTCGGTGTCATCGGCTTCTTGCTGCGCTCATTGATTTTGTCCTCCGACTGCCTTTTGCACGCTTCTTTCAGATTAAAGCTAATCTTCACCCGGTGATTCCATTCAATTAGGGGCCGCCTCGGCGTCATCAAGCCGTTCGTAGTCGTTGTCTGCTTGTAGACGGTTCTAAAAAGAGGGGAAAATCCTTTAAATCTTCTATTTATCAATTTAAATTGAAAAGCCTAGGAAATAAAATAAAACTTTTGACGTATAGAAAAATAGAATAATTTATTTTTTCGATCAAGACGTCATTCGAAATTTGTTTTAACGATGAAAAAATCGTTGATCGATGTAGGCCGGCAGGCAATGCGAGGTTATAAAAGGGCGGCAGCTCGTCTGAAATCATTTTGCGATTGGGGCTTGTAAAGTGTAGTTGTGAAAGTGAGTGTGTGTATTAGTGCGAGTGAAATAGTGAATTATTATTAAAAAAATATTTTACTGACTCGCAGTGGCTCACAACCGTTCACCGGTCTGAATACACAAATAGAAAAAATTTTCACAATTCACGTAAGTGAATAATACATACATACGTACATACAATACACATTTATAAATTGTCTTACAGTATGGGTTGCTTGCCACTAAAGGCAGCTTCAAGGCGCTCTACTTCCCAAAGAGATAGAGAAACCTCATTAATGGCTACTATAGCCTTGTCAAAAACAGGCTATAGGCTTGGTCGAAAAATCGGGAAGGGGTCTTTTTCGAAAGTTCTAGAGGCCACATATATCAACGGCCATGACAAATGCATGATTTTGGCCTGTAAGATAGTCAACTGGGAGAAAGCTCCGATGTATTCTCTAAGATTTATTCGCCGCGGACTCGACATTCTCACTAAAATAGAACATCCTCATATCGTTGGCATACATAGTATCCTAGAGCGAGAACCGAACATTTATATTTTCATGGACTATGCAGAAAATGGGGACTTGAGTAAATACATAAAATTGAACGGTCCAGTCAATGAAAATAAGTCGCGGAAATGGTTCTCGCAAATGGTGGGAGCCGTTCAGTATCTCCATTCTATAAACATTGCCCATCGTGATTTGAATTGCAGCAATATTTTACTAGATAAGGAGATGAACGTGAAGTTGGCCGATTTTTCCCTGGCACGCTACTGTTGTGGGAAGAATGACTTGTCGCAAACCTACTGCGGAACACGGGCTTATACGGCACCCGAAATATTGACCGGGACACCGTATGATCCCAAATTGGCCGACTCGTGGTCAATGGGGGTGATTTTGTTTCGGATGTTGAACGAAACAATGCCTTTTAAATATAGTACCAATGTGTCGCCGCTGATAGCGGCTCAGAACAGTAAGAAGTTTAAATTCCATCGCAAATTGGAAGGCCGTATCTCGGATGATGCCAAGAAAGTGGTCAGTTGTTTGCTGGAACCCGAGACGAAATTGCGATGGCCATTGGATCGGGTTGCAAAAAGTCGGTGGCTCTGTGGATATCATCCAACCGAAAGTGCCAATAAGCACTATCTGTCGGAGCAGTCAACTTCCTACATTTCGGTGGCCTCCTCTATGGAGACATGTCGGGGATCGGTGCAACATACAAGTCAGCTTCTGACAACATTGGCGGTTCCAAAAAAGCCGATAAATAAACTGTTCGACCTCATTTGCTGCGGGTCGAGAAGATCTAAAAAAATTACAGCACCGAGAGTCATTTTTAAAGGGCTTTCTGCCGCCGAACCGGTAACTTTTTCCGAACCGTCGAAATCACGGATGCAACGTAGAAACCGCAAGCTTGGGCTTAAGGTCCGTCGGCGTCTAAGGAGTCAACGTTGTCCAAAAAACCGAAAGCTTCGATTGAAGGTTCATAGACGTCGAAGAAAAAATTATAATAATGCAATGCGTATAGAAAAATGAAGGGGTGACAATAGCGTTGAAGTGTGGCGAAAAAAATTCGTCGCGATAACTAGATTCTTTGAAAAATGAAAATTCCGAGTTGTGATTCTTGCAAATTTTGTATTGATATGTAGTATTAATTTTAAGTTGTCTATTTTAATCATGTAAATCCAATGTAAAGATTGATGTACATAATTATGGCAACATAGCCTCTTCGCCAGTTCATTAGCTAAGCCATTGGCCTAGCTATTGCACGGGCGAAGAGGCTATGTTGCCCAAGGTTATTCCAGGTACGGTTGGTGCAGTTTAATTTCGCGTCCTTTTCTCTCGCGTAGAGTCCAGGTTATCAACACACAATCTCACACCAAAAAAGGGACGGGGCGCGGACGACAAACCGCAATCAAAACAAATCCAAATCGTATTTCTCGATTAATAAGTTGAAACGATTACAATCGTTTTCGTATACGATTAATCGTATTTTTCTTGTTTTCATAGCTAAAACGTTTGGCTCGAGGGGCACAAATAATCATTAAATAATGAAATCTTCTCGGCTGCAATGACTACATATTCTGAGATCTGCATACGAATCATGTGCGCTTATGTTTTTCTGATCGATTGCTTCACACCGTCATCGGCTTTGAGCAAGATTTGTTATCTAATTGCTTGACAGCAACCATGACCATCGAATGTTGCCCAATCTGTGGAACAGTTTCCTGGCTATATCGCCGTCAAGTTCAATTGTCCGTGGCGTGAAGCTTGTTCTCTAATTCGTCGGTGTCATCGGCTTCTTGCTGCGCTCATTGATTTTGTCCTCCGACTGCCTTTTGCACGCTTCTTTCAGATTAAAGCTAATCTTCACCCGGTGATTCCATTCAATTAGGGGCCGCCTCGGCGTCATCAAGCCGTTCGTAGTCGTTGTCTGCTTGTAGACGGTTCTAAAAAGAGGGGAAAATCCTTTAAATCTTCTATTTATCAATTTAAATTGAAAAGCCTAGGAAATAAAATAAAACTTTTGACGTATAGAAAAATAGAATAATTTATTTTTTCGATCAAGACGTCATTCGAAATTTGTTTTAACGATGAAAAAATCGTTGATCGATGTAGGCCGGCAGGCAATGCGAGGTTATAAAAGGGCGGCAGCTCGTCTGAAATCATTTTGCGATTGGGGCTTGTAAAGTGTAGTTGTGAAAGTGAGTGTGTGTATTAGTGCGAGTGAAATAGTGAATTATTATTAAAAAAATATTTTACTGACTCGCAGTGGCTCACAACCGTTCACCGGTCTGAATACACAAATAGAAAAAATTTTCACAATTCACGTAAGTGAATAATACATACATACGTACATACAATACACATTTATAAATTGTCTTACAGTATGGGTTGCTTGCCACTAAAGGCAGCTTCAAGGCGCTCTACTTCCCAAAGAGATAGAGAAACCTCATTAATGGCTACTATAGCCTTGTCAAAAACAGGCTATAGGCTTGGTCGAAAAATCGGGAAGGGGTCTTTTTCGAAAGTTCTAGAGGCCACATATATCAACGGCCATGACAAATGCATGATTTTGGCCTGTAAGATAGTCAACTGGGAGAAAGCTCCGATGTATTCTCTAAGATTTATTCGCCGCGGACTCGACATTCTCACTAAAATAGAACATCCTCATATCGTTGGCATACATAGTATCCTAGAGCGAGAACCGAACATTTATATTTTCATGGACTATGCAGAAAATGGGGACTTGAGTAAATACATAAAATTGAACGGTCCAGTCAATGAAAATAAGTCGCGGAAATGGTTCTCGCAAATGGTGGGAGCCGTTCAGTATCTCCATTCTATAAACATTGCCCATCGTGATTTGAATTGCAGCAATATTTTACTAGATAAGGAGATGAACGTGAAGTTGGCCGATTTTTCCCTGGCACGCTACTGTTGTGGGAAGAATGACTTGTCGCAAACCTACTGCGGAACACGGGCTTATACGGCACCCGAAATATTGACCGGGACACCGTATGATCCCAAATTGGCCGACTCGTGGTCAATGGGGGTGATTTTGTTTCGGATGTTGAACGAAACAATGCCTTTTAAATATAGTACCAATGTGTCGCCGCTGATAGCGGCTCAGAACAGTAAGAAGTTTAAATTCCATCGCAAATTGGAAGGCCGTATCTCGGATGATGCCAAGAAAGTGGTCAGTTGTTTGCTGGAACCCGAGACGAAATTGCGATGGCCATTGGATCGGGTTGCAAAAAGTCGGTGGCTCTGTGGATATCATCCAACCGAAAGTGCCAATAAGCACTATCTGTCGGAGCAGTCAACTTCCTACATTTCGGTGGCCTCCTCTATGGAGACATGTCGGGGATCGGTGCAACATACAAGTCAGCTTCTGACAACATTGGCGGTTCCAAAAAAGCCGATAAATAAACTGTTCGGCCTCATTTGCTGCGGGTCGAGAAGATCTAAAAAAATTACAGCACCGAGAGTCATTTTTAAAGGGCTTTCTGCCGCCGAACCGGTAACTTTTTCCGAACCGTCGAAATCACGGATGCAACGTAGAAACCGCAAGCTTGGGCTTAAGGTCCGTCGGCGTCTAAGGAGTCAACGTTGTCCAAAAAACCGAAAGCTTCGATTGAAGGTTCATAGACGTCGAAGAAAAAATTATAATAATGCAATGCGTATAGAAAAATGAAGGGGTGACAATAGCGTTGAAGTGTGGCGAAAAAAATTCGTCGCGATAACTAGATTCTTTGAAAAATGAAAATTCCGAGTTGTGATTCTTGCAAATTTTGTATTGATATGTAGTATTAATTTTAAGTTGTCTATTTTAATCATGTAAATCCAATGTAAAGATTGATGTACATAATTATGGCAACATAGCCTCTTCGCCAGTTCATTAGCTAAGCCATTGGCCTAGCTATTGCACGGGCGAAGAGGCTATGTTGCCCAAGGTTATTCCAGGTACGGTTGGTGCAGTTTAATTTCGCGTCCTTTTCTCTCGCGTAGAGTCCAGGTTATCAACACACAATCTCACACCAAAAAAGGGACGGGGCGCGGACGACAAACCGCAATCAAAACAAATCCAAATCGTATTTCTCGATTAATAAGTTGAAACGATTACAATCGTTTTCGTATACGATTAATCGTATTTTTCTTGTTTTCATAGCTAAAACGTTTGGCTCGAGGGGCACAAATAATCATTAAATAATGAAATCTTCTCGGCTGCAATGACTACATATTCTGAGATCTGCATACGAATCATGTGCGCTTATGTTTTTCTGATCGATTGCTTCACACCGTCATCGGCTTTGAGCAAGATTTGTTATCTAATTGCTTGACAGCAACCATGACCATCGAATGTTGCCCAATCTGTGGAACAGTTTCCTGGCTATATCGCCGTCAAGTTCAATTGTCCGTGGCGTGAAGCTTGTTCTCTAATTCGTCGGTGTCATCGGCTTCTTGCTGCGCTCATTGATTTTGTCCTCCGACTGCCTTTTGCACGCTTCTTTCAGATTAAAGCTAATCTTCACCCGGTGATTCCATTCAATTAGGGGCCGCCTCGGCGTCATCAAGCCGTTCGTAGTCGTTGTCTGCTTGTAGACGGTTCTAAAAAGAGGGGAAAATCCTTTAAATCTTCTATTTATCAATTTAAATTGAAAAGCCTAGGAAATAAAATAAAACTTTTGACGTATAGAAAAATAGAATAATTTATTTTTTCGATCAAGACGTCATTCGAAATTTGTTTTAACGATGAAAAAATCGTTGATCGATGTAGGCCGGCAGGCAATGCGAGGTTATAAAAGGGCGGCAGCTCGTCTGAAATCATTTTGCGATTGGGGCTTGTAAAGTGTAGTTGTGAAAGTGAGTGTGTGTATTAGTGCGAGTGAAATAGTGAATTATTATTAAAAAAATATTTTACTGACTCGCAGTGGCTCACAACCGTTCACCGGTCTGAATACACAAATAGAAAAAATTTTCACAATTCACGTAAGTGAATAATACATACATACGTACATACAATACACATTTATAAATTGTCTTACAGTATGGGTTGCTTGCCACTAAAGGCAGCTTCAAGGCGCTCTACTTCCCAAAGAGATAGAGAAACCTCATTAATGGCTACTATAGCCTTGTCAAAAACAGGCTATAGGCTTGGTCGAAAAATCGGGAAGGGGTCTTTTTCGAAAGTTCTAGAGGCCACATATATCAACGGCCATGACAAATGCATGATTTTGGCCTGTAAGATAGTCAACTGGGAGAAAGCTCCGATGTATTCTCTAAGATTTATTCGCCGCGGACTCGACATTCTCACTAAAATAGAACATCCTCATATCGTTGGCATACATAGTATCCTAGAGCGAGAACCGAACATTTATATTTTCATGGACTATGCAGAAAATGGGGACTTGAGTAAATACATAAAATTGAACGGTCCAGTCAATGAAAATAAGTCGCGGAAATGGTTCTCGCAAATGGTGGGAGCCGTTCAGTATCTCCATTCTATAAACATTGCCCATCGTGATTTGAATTGCAGCAATATTTTACTAGATAAGGAGATGAACGTGAAGTTGGCCGATTTTTCCCTGGCACGCTACTGTTGTGGGAAGAATGACTTGTCGCAAACCTACTGCGGAACACGGGCTTATACGGCACCCGAAATATTGACCGGGACACCGTATGATCCCAAATTGGCCGACTCGTGGTCAATGGGGGTGATTTTGTTTCGGATGTTGAACGAAACAATGCCTTTTAAATATAGTACCAATGTGTCGCCGCTGATAGCGGCTCAGAACAGTAAGAAGTTTAAATTCCATCGCAAATTGGAAGGCCGTATCTCGGATGATGCCAAGAAAGTGGTCAGTTGTTTGCTGGAACCCGAGACGAAATTGCGATGGCCATTGGATCGGGTTGCAAAAAGTCGGTGGCTCTGTGGATATCATCCAACCGAAAGTGCCAATAAGCACTATCTGTCGGAGCAGTCAACTTCCTACATTTCGGTGGCCTCCTCTATGGAGACATGTCGGGGATCGGTGCAACATACAAGTCAGCTTCTGACAACATTGGCGGTTCCAAAAAAGCCGATAAATAAACTGTTCGACCTCATTTGCTGCGGGTCGAGAAGATCTAAAAAAATTACAGCACCGAGAGTCATTTTTAAAGGGCTTTCTGCCGCCGAACCGGTAACTTTTTCCGAACCGTCGAAATCACGGATGCAACGTAGAAACCGCAAGCTTGGGCTTAAGGTCCGTCGGCGTCTAAGGAGTCAACGTTGTCCAAAAAACCGAAAGCTTCGATTGAAGGTTCATAGACGTCGAAGAAAAAATTATAATAATGCAATGCGTATAGAAAAATGAAGGGGTGACAATAGCGTTGAAGTGTGGCGAAAAAAATTCGTCGCGATAACTAGATTCTTTGAAAAATGAAAATTCCGAGTTGTGATTCTTGCAAATTTTGTATTGATATGTAGTATTAATTTTAAGTTGTCTATTTTAATCATGTAAATCCAATGTAAAGATTGATGTACATAATTATGGCAACATAGCCTCTTCGCCAGTTCATTAGCTAAGCCATTGGCCTAGCTATTGCACGGGCGAAGAGGCTATGTTGCCCAAGGTTATTCCAGGTACGGTTGGTGCAGTTTAATTTCGCGTCCTTTTCTCTCGCGTAGAGTCCAGGTTATCAACACACAATCTCACACCAAAAAAGGGACGGGGCGCGGACGACAAACCGCAATCAAAACAAATCCAAATCGTATTTCTCGATTAATAAGTTGAAACGATTACAATCGTTTTCGTATACGATTAATCGTATTTTTCTTGTTTTCATAGCTAAAACGTTTGGCTCGAGGGGCACAAATAATCATTAAATAATGAAATCTTCTCGGCTGCAATGACTACATATTCTGAGATCTGCATACGAATCATGTGCGCTTATGTTTTTCTGATCGATTGCTTCACACCGTCATCGGCTTTGAGCAAGATTTGTTATCTAATTGCTTGACAGCAACCATGACCATCGAATGTTGCCCAATCTGTGGAACAGTTTCCTGGCTATATCGCCGTCAAGTTCAATTGTCCGTGGCGTGAAGCTTGTTCTCTAATTCGTCGGTGTCATCGGCTTCTTGCTGCGCTCATTGATTTTGTCCTCCGACTGCCTTTTGCACGCTTCTTTCAGATTAAAGCTAATCTTCACCCGGTGATTCCATTCAATTAGGGGCCGCCTCGGCGTCATCAAGCCGTTCGTAGTCGTTGTCTGCTTGTAGACGGTTCTAAAAAGAGGGGAAAATCCTTTAAATCTTCTATTTATCAATTTAAATTGAAAAGCCTAGGAAATAAAATAAAACTTTTGACGTATAGAAAAATAGAATAATTTATTTTTTCGATCAAGACGTCATTCGAAATTTGTTTTAACGATGAAAAAATCGTTGATCGATGTAGGCCGGCAGGCAATGCGAGGTTATAAAAGGGCGGCAGCTCGTCTGAAATCATTTTGCGATTGGGGCTTGTAAAGTGTAGTTGTGAAAGTGAGTGTGTGTATTAGTGCGAGTGAAATAGTGAATTATTATTAAAAAAATATTTTACTGACTCGCAGTGGCTCACAACCGTTCACCGGTCTGAATACACAAATAGAAAAAATTTTCACAATTCACGTAAGTGAATAATACATACATACGTACATACAATACACATTTATAAATTGTCTTACAGTATGGGTTGCTTGCCACTAAAGGCAGCTTCAAGGCGCTCTACTTCCCAAAGAGATAGAGAAACCTCATTAATGGCTACTATAGCCTTGTCAAAAACAGGCTATAGGCTTGGTCGAAAAATCGGGAAGGGGTCTTTTTCGAAAGTTCTAGAGGCCACATATATCAACGGCCATGACAAATGCATGATTTTGGCCTGTAAGATAGTCAACTGGGAGAAAGCTCCGATGTATTCTCTAAGATTTATTCGCCGCGGACTCGACATTCTCACTAAAATAGAACATCCTCATATCGTTGGCATACATAGTATCCTAGAGCGAGAACCGAACATTTATATTTTCATGGACTATGCAGAAAATGGGGACTTGAGTAAATACATAAAATTGAACGGTCCAGTCAATGAAAATAAGTCGCGGAAATGGTTCTCGCAAATGGTGGGAGCCGTTCAGTATCTCCATTCTATAAACATTGCCCATCGTGATTTGAATTGCAGCAATATTTTACTAGATAAGGAGATGAACGTGAAGTTGGCCGATTTTTCCCTGGCACGCTACTGTTGTGGGAAGAATGACTTGTCGCAAACCTACTGCGGAACACGGGCTTATACGGCACCCGAAATATTGACCGGGACACCGTATGATCCCAAATTGGCCGACTCGTGGTCAATGGGGGTGATTTTGTTTCGGATGTTGAACGAAACAATGCCTTTTAAATATAGTACCAATGTGTCGCCGCTGATAGCGGCTCAGAACAGTAAGAAGTTTAAATTCCATCGCAAATTGGAAGGCCGTATCTCGGATGATGCCAAGAAAGTGGTCAGTTGTTTGCTGGAACCCGAGACGAAATTGCGATGGCCATTGGATCGGGTTGCAAAAAGTCGGTGGCTCTGTGGATATCATCCAACCGAAAGTGCCAATAAGCACTATCTGTCGGAGCAGTCAACTTCCTACATTTCGGTGGCCTCCTCTATGGAGACATGTCGGGGATCGGTGCAACATACAAGTCAGCTTCTGACAACATTGGCGGTTCCAAAAAAGCCGATAAATAAACTGTTCGGCCTCATTTGCTGCGGGTCGAGAAGATCTAAAAAAATTACAGCACCGAGAGTCATTTTTAAAGGGCTTTCTGCCGCCGAATCGGTAACTTTTTCCGAACCGTCGAAATCACGGATGCAACGTAGAAACCGCAAGCTTGGGCTTAAGGTCCGTCGGCGTCTAAGGAGTCAACGTTGTCCAAAAAACCGAAAGCTTCGATTGAAGGTTCATAGACGTCGAAGAAAAAATTATAATAATGCAATGCGTATAGAAAAATGAAGGGGTGACAATAGCGTTGAAGTGTGGCGAAAAAAATTCGTCGCGATAACTAGATTCTTTGAAAAATGAAAATTCCGAGTTGTGATTCTTGCAAATTTTGTATTGATATGTAGTATTAATTTTAAGTTGTCTATTTTAATCATGTAAATCCAATGTAAAGATTGATGTACATAATTATGGCAACATAGCCTCTTCGCCAGTTCATTAGCTAAGCCATTGGCCTAGCTATTGCACGGGCGAAGAGGCTATGTTGCCCAAGGTTATTCCAGGTACGGTTGGTGCAGTTTAATTTCGCGTCCTTTTCTCTCGCGTAGAGTCCAGGTTATCAACACACAATCTCACACCAAAAAAGGGACGGGGCGCGGACGACAAACCGCAATCAAAACAAATCCAAATCGTATTTCTCGATTAATAAGTTGAAACGATTACAATCGTTTTCGTATACGATTAATCGTATTTTTCTTGTTTTCATAGCTAAAACGTTTGGCTCGAGGGGCACAAATAATCATTAAATAATGAAATCTTCTCGGCTGCAATGACTACATATTCTGAGATCTGCATACGAATCATGTGCGCTTATGTTTTTCTGATCGATTGCTTCACACCGTCATCGGCTTTGAGCAAGATTTGTTATCTAATTGCTTGACAGCAACCATGACCATCGAATGTTGCCCAATCTGTGGAACAGTTTCCTGGCTATATCGCCGTCAAGTTCAATTGTCCGTGGCGTGAAGCTTGTTCTCTAATTCGTCGGTGTCATCGGCTTCTTGCTGCGCTCATTGATTTTGTCCTCCGACTGCCTTTTGCACGCTTCTTTCAGATTAAAGCTAATCTTCACCCGGTGATTCCATTCAATTAGGGGCCGCCTCGGCGTCATCAAGCCGTTCGTAGTCGTTGTCTGCTTGTAGACGGTTCTAAAAAGAGGGGAAAATCCTTTAAATCTTCTATTTATCAATTTAAATTGAAAAGCCTAGGAAATAAAATAAAACTTTTGACGTATAGAAAAATAGAATAATTTATTTTTTCGATCAAGACGTCATTCGAAATTTGTTTTAACGATGAAAAAATCGTTGATCGATGTAGGCCGGCAGGCAATGCGAGGTTATAAAAGGGCGGCAGCTCGTCTGAAATCATTTTGCGATTGGGGCTTGTAAAGTGTAGTTGTGAAAGTGAGTGTGTGTATTAGTGCGAGTGAAATAGTGAATTATTATTAAAAAAATATTTTACTGACTCGCAGTGGCTCACAACCGTTCACCGGTCTGAATACACAAATAGAAAAAATTTTCACAATTCACGTAAGTGAATAATACATACATACGTACATACAATACACATTTATAAATTGTCTTACAGTATGGGTTGCTTGCCACTAAAGGCAGCTTCAAGGCGCTCTACTTCCCAAAGAGATAGAGAAACCTCATTAATGGCTACTATAGCCTTGTCAAAAACAGGCTATAGGCTTGGTCGAAAAATCGGGAAGGGGTCTTTTTCGAAAGTTCTAGAGGCCACATATATCAACGGCCATGACAAATGCATGATTTTGGCCTGTAAGATAGTCAACTGGGAGAAAGCTCCGATGTATTCTCTAAGATTTATTCGCCGCGGACTCGACATTCTCACTAAAATAGAACATCCTCATATCGTTGGCATACATAGTATCCTAGAGCGAGAACCGAACATTTATATTTTCATGGACTATGCAGAAAATGGGGACTTGAGTAAATACATAAAATTGAACGGTCCAGTCAATGAAAATAAGTCGCGGAAATGGTTCTCGCAAATGGTGGGAGCCGTTCAGTATCTCCATTCTATAAACATTGCCCATCGTGATTTGAATTGCAGCAATATTTTACTAGATAAGGAGATGAACGTGAAGTTGGCCGATTTTTCCCTGGCACGCTACTGTTGTGGGAAGAATGACTTGTCGCAAACCTACTGCGGAACACGGGCTTATACGGCACCCGAAATATTGACCGGGACACCGTATGATCCCAAATTGGCCGACTCGTGGTCAATGGGGGTGATTTTGTTTCGGATGTTGAACGAAACAATGCCTTTTAAATATAGTACCAATGTGTCGCCGCTGATAGCGGCTCAGAACAGTAAGAAGTTTAAATTCCATCGCAAATTGGAAGGCCGTATCTCGGATGATGCCAAGAAAGTGGTCAGTTGTTTGCTGGAACCCGAGACGAAATTGCGATGGCCATTGGATCGGGTTGCAAAAAGTCGGTGGCTCTGTGGATATCATCCAACCGAAAGTGCCAATAAGCACTATCTGTCGGAGCAGTCAACTTCCTACATTTCGGTGGCCTCCTCTATGGAGACATGTCGGGGATCGGTGCAACATACAAGTCAGCTTCTGACAACATTGGCGGTTCCAAAAAAGCCGATAAATAAACTGTTCGACCTCATTTGCTGCGGGTCGAGAAGATCTAAAAAAATTACAGCACCGAGAGTCATTTTTAAAGGGCTTTCTGCCGCCGAACCGGTAACTTTTTCCGAACCGTCGAAATCACGGATGCAACGTAGAAACCGCAAGCTTGGGCTTAAGGTCCGTCGGCGTCTAAGGAGTCAACGTTGTCCAAAAAACCGAAAGCTTCGATTGAAGGTTCATAGACGTCGAAGAAAAAATTATAATAATGCAATGCGTATAGAAAAATGAAGGGGTGACAATAGCGTTGAAGTGTGGCGAAAAAAATTCGTCGCGATAACTAGATTCTTTGAAAAATGAAAATTCCGAGTTGTGATTCTTGCAAATTTTGTATTGATATGTAGTATTAATTTTAAGTTGTCTATTTTAATCATGTAAATCCAATGTAAAGATTGATGTACATAATTATGGCAACATAGCCTCTTCGCCAGTTCATTAGCTAAGCCATTGGCCTAGCTATTGCACGGGCGAAGAGGCTATGTTGCCCAAGGTTATTCCAGGTACGGTTGGTGCAGTTTAATTTCGCGTCCTTTTCTCTCGCGTAGAGTCCAGGTTATCAACACACAATCTCACACCAAAAAAGGGACGGGGCGCGGACGACAAACCGCAATCAAAACAAATCCAAATCGTATTTCTCGATTAATAAGTTGAAACGATTACAATCGTTTTCGTATACGATTAATCGTATTTTTCTTGTTTTCATAGCTAAAACGTTTGGCTCGAGGGGCACAAATAATCATTAAATAATGAAATCTTCTCGGCTGCAATGACTACATATTCTGAGATCTGCATACGAATCATGTGCGCTTATGTTTTTCTGATCGATTGCTTCACACCGTCATCGGCTTTGAGCAAGATTTGTTATCTAATTGCTTGACAGCAACCATGACCATCGAATGTTGCCCAATCTGTGGAACAGTTTCCTGGCTATATCGCCGTCAAGTTCAATTGTCCGTGGCGTGAAGCTTGTTCTCTAATTCGTCGGTGTCATCGGCTTCTTGCTGCGCTCATTGATTTTGTCCTCCGACTGCCTTTTGCACGCTTCTTTCAGATTAAAGCTAATCTTCACCCGGTGATTCCATTCAATTAGGGGCCGCCTCGGCGTCATCAAGCCGTTCGTAGTCGTTGTCTGCTTGTAGACGGTTCTAAAAAGAGGGGAAAATCCTTTAAATCTTCTATTTATCAATTTAAATTGAAAAGCCTAGGAAATAAAATAAAACTTTTGACGTATAGAAAAATAGAATAATTTATTTTTTCGATCAAGACGTCATTCGAAATTTGTTTTAACGATGAAAAAATCGTTGATCGATGTAGGCCGGCAGGCAATGCGAGGTTATAAAAGGGCGGCAGCTCGTCTGAAATCATTTTGCGATTGGGGCTTGTAAAGTGTAGTTGTGAAAGTGAGTGTGTGTATTAGTGCGAGTGAAATAGTGAATTATTATTAAAAAAATATTTTACTGACTCGCAGTGGCTCACAACCGTTCACCGGTCTGAATACACAAATAGAAAAAATTTTCACAATTCACGTAAGTGAATAATACATACATACGTACATACAATACACATTTATAAATTGTCTTACAGTATGGGTTGCTTGCCACTAAAGGCAGCTTCAAGGCGCTCTACTTCCCAAAGAGATAGAGAAACCTCATTAATGGCTACTATAGCCTTGTCAAAAACAGGCTATAGGCTTGGTCGAAAAATCGGGAAGGGGTCTTTTTCGAAAGTTCTAGAGGCCACATATATCAACGGCCATGACAAATGCATGATTTTGGCCTGTAAGATAGTCAACTGGGAAAAAGCTCCGATGTATTCTCTAAGATTTATTCGCCGCGGACTCGACATTCTCACTAAAATAGAACATCCTCATATCGTTGGCATACATAGTATCCTAGAGCGAGAACCGAACATTTATATTTTCATGGACTATGCAGAAAATGGGGACTTGAGTAAATACATAAAATTGAACGGTCCAGTCAATGAAAATAAGTCGCGGAAATGGTTCTCGCAAATGGTGGGAGCCGTTCAGTATCTCCATTCTATAAACATTGCCCATCGTGATTTGAATTGCAGCAATATTTTACTAGATAAGGAGATGAACGTGAAGTTGGCCGATTTTTCCCTGGCACGCTACTGTTGTGGGAAGAATGACTTGTCGCAAACCTACTGCGGAACACGGGCTTATACGGCACCCGAAATATTGACCGGGACACCGTATGATCCCAAATTGGCCGACTCGTGGTCAATGGGGGTGATTTTGTTTCGGATGTTGAACGAAACAATGCCTTTTAAATATAGTACCAATGTGTCGCCGCTGATAGCGGCTCAGAACAGTAAGAAGTTTAAATTCCATCGCAAATTGGAAGGCCGTATCTCGGATGATGCCAAGAAAGTGGTCAGTTGTTTGCTGGAACCCGAGACGAAATTGCGATGGCCATTGGATCGGGTTGCAAAAAGTCGGTGGCTCTGTGGATATCATCCAACCGAAAGTGCCAATAAGCACTATCTGTCGGAGCAGTCAACTTCCTACATTTCGGTGGCCTCCTCTATGGAGACATGTCGGGGATCGGTGCAACATACAAGTCAGCTTCTGACAACATTGGCGGTTCCAAAAAAGCCGATAAATAAACTGTTCGGCCTCATTTGCTGCGGGTCGAGAAGATCTAAAAAAATTACAGCACCGAGAGTCATTTTTAAAGGGCTTTCTGCCGCCGAACCGGTAACTTTTTCCGAACCGTCGAAATCACGGATGCAACGTAGAAACCGCAAGCTTGGGCTTAAGGTCCGTCGGCGTCTAAGGAGTCAACGTTGTCCAAAAAACCGAAAGCTTCGATTGAAGGTTCATAGACGTCGAAGAAAAAATTATAATAATGCAATGCGTATAGAAAAATGAAGGGGTGACAATAGCGTTGAAGTGTGGCGAAAAAAATTCGTCGCGATAACTAGATTCTTTGAAAAATGAAAATTCCGAGTTGTGATTCTTGCAAATTTTGTATTGATATGTAGTATTAATTTTAAGTTGTCTATTTTAATCATGTAAATCCAATGTAAAGATTGATGTACATAATTATGGCAACATAGCCTCTTCGCCAGTTCATTAGCTAAGCCATTGGCCTAGCTATTGCACGGGCGAAGAGGCTATGTTGCCCAAGGTTATTCCAGGTACGGTTGGTGCAGTTTAATTTCGCGTCCTTTTCTCTCGCGTAGAGTCCAGGTTATCAACACACAATCTCACACCAAAAAAGGGACGGGGCGCGGACGACAAACCGCAATCAAAACAAATCCAAATCGTATTTCTCGATTAATAAGTTGAAACGATTACAATCGTTTTCGTATACGATTAATCGTATTTTTCTTGTTTTCATAGCTAAAACGTTTGGCTCGAGGGGCACAAATAATCATTAAATAATGAAATCTTCTCGGCTGCAATGACTACATATTCTGAGATCTGCATACGAATCATGTGCGCTTATGTTTTTCTGATCGATTGCTTCACACCGTCATCGGCTTTGAGCAAGATTTGTTATCTAATTGCTTGACAGCAACCATGACCATCGAATGTTGCCCAATCTGTGGAACAGTTTCCTGGCTATATCGCCGTCAAGTTCAATTGTCCGTGGCGTGAAGCTTGTTCTCTAATTCGTCGGTGTCATCGGCTTCTTGCTGCGCTCATTGATTTTGTCCTCCGACTGCCTTTTGCACGCTTCTTTCAGATTAAAGCTAATCTTCACCCGGTGATTCCATTCAATTAGGGGCCGCCTCGGCGTCATCAAGCCGTTCGTAGTCGTTGTCTGCTTGTAGACGGTTCTAAAAAGAGGGGAAAATCCTTTAAATCTTCTATTTATCAATTTAAATTGAAAAGCCTAGGAAATAAAATAAAACTTTTGACGTATAGAAAAATAGAATAATTTATTTTTTCGATCAAGACGTCATTCGAAATTTGTTTTAACGATGAAAAAATCGTTGATCGATGTAGGCCGGCAGGCAATGCGAGGTTATAAAAGGGCGGCAGCTCGTCTGAAATCATTTTGCGATTGGGGCTTGTAAAGTGTAGTTGTGAAAGTGAGTGTGTGTGTATTGCGAGTGAAATAGTGAATTATTATTAAAAAAATATTTTACTGACTCGCAGTGGCTCACAACCGTTCACCGGTCTGAATACACAAATAGAAAAAATTTTCACAATTCACGTAAGTGAATAATACATACATACGTACATACAATACACATTTATAAATTGTCTTACAGTATGGGTTGCTTGCCACTAAAGGCAGCTTCAAGGCGCTCTACTTCCCAAAGAGATAGAGAAACCTCATTAATGGCTACTATAGCCTTGTCAAAAACAGGCTATAGGCTTGGTCGAAAAATCGGGAAGGGGTCTTTTTCGAAAGTTCTAGAGGCCACATATATCAACGGCCATGACAAATGCATGATTTTGGCCTGTAAGATAGTCAACTGGGAGAAAGCTCCGATGTATTCTCTAAGATTTATTCGCCGCGGACTCGACATTCTCACTAAAATAGAACATCCTCATATCGTTGGCATACATAGTATCCTAGAGCGAGAACCGAACATTTATATTTTCATGGACTATGCAGAAAATGGGGACTTGAGTAAATACATAAAATTGAACGGTCCAGTCAATGAAAATAAGTCGCGGAAATGGTTCTCGCAAATGGTGGGAGCCGTTCAGTATCTCCATTCTATAAACATTGCCCATCGTGATTTGAATTGCAGCAATATTTTACTAGATAAGGAGATGAACGTGAAGTTGGCCGATTTTTCCCTGGCACGCTACTGTTGTGGGAAGAATGACTTGTCGCAAACCTACTGCGGAACACGGGCTTATACGGCACCCGAAATATTGACCGGGACACCGTATGATCCCAAATTGGCCGACTCGTGGTCAATGGGGGTGATTTTGTTTCGGATGTTGAACGAAACAATGCCTTTTAACATTTCGGTGGCCTCCTCTATGGAGACATGTCGGGGATCGGTGCAATATACAAGTCAGCTTCTGACAACATTGGCGGTTCCAAAAAAGCCGATAAATAAACTGTTCGGCCTCATTTGCTGCGGGTCGAGAAGATCTAAAAAAATTACAGCACCGAGAGTCATTTTTAAAGGGCTTTCTGCCGCCGAACCGGTAACTTTTTCCGAACCGTCGAAATCACGGATGCAACGTAGAAACCGCAAGCTTGGGCTTAAGGTCCGTCGGCGTCTAAGGAGTCAACGTTGTCCAAAAAACCGAAAGCTTCGATTGAAGGTTCATAGACGTCGAAGAAAAAATTATAATAATGCAATGCGTATAGAAAAATGAAGGGGTGACAATAGCGTTGAAGTGTGGCGAAAAAAATTCGTCGCGATAACTAGATTCTTTGAAAAATGAAAATTCCGAGTTGTGATTCTTGCAAATTTTGTATTGATATGTAGTATTAATTTTAAGTTGTCTATTTTAATCATGTAAATCCAATGTAAAGATTGATGTACATAATTATGGCAACATAGCCTCTTCGCCAGTTCATTAGCTAAGCCATTGGCCTAGCTATTGCACGGGCGAAGAGGCTATGTTGCCCAAGGTTATTCCAGGTACGGTTGGTGCAGTTTAATTTCGCGTCCTTTTCTCTCGCGTAGAGTCCAGGTTATCAACACACAATCTCACACCAAAAAAGGGACGGGGCGCGGACGACAAACCGCAATCAAAACAAATCCAAATCGTATTTCTCGATTAATAAGTTGAAACGATTACAATCGTTTTCGTATACGATTAATCGTATTTTTCTTGTTTTCATAGCTAAAACGTTTGGCTCGAGGGGCACAAATAATCATTAAATAATGAAATCTTCTCGGCTGCAATGACTACATATTCTGAGATCTGCATACGAATCATGTGCGCTTATGTTTTTCTGATCGATTGCTTCACACCGTCATCGGCTTTGAGCAAGATTTGTTATCTAATTGCTTGACAGCAACCATGACCATCGAATGTTGCCCAATCTGTGGAACAGTTTCCTGACTATATCGCCGTCAAGTTCAATTGTCCGTGGCGTGAAGCTTGTTCTCTAATTCGTCGGTGTCATCGGCTTCTTGCTGCGCTCATTGATTTTGTCCTCCGACTGCCTTTTGCACGCTTCTTTCAGATTAAAGCTAATCTTCACCCGGTGATTCCATTCAATTAGGGGCCGCCTCGGCGTCATCAAGCCGTTCGTAGTCGTTGTCTGCTTGTAGACGGTTCTAAAAAGAGGGGAAAATCCTTTAAATCTTCTATTTATCAATTTAAATTGAAAAGCCTAGGAAATAAAATAAAACTTTTGACGTATAGAAAAATAGAATAATTTATTTTTTCGATCAAGACGTCATTCGAAATTTGTTTTAACGATGAAAAAATCGTTGATCGATGTAGGCCGGCAGGCAATGCGAGGTTATAAAAGGGCGGCAGCTCGTCTGAAATCATTTTGCGATTGGGGCTTGTAAAGTGTAGTTGTGAAAGTGAGTGTGTGTATTAGTGCGAGTGAAATAGTGAATTATTATTAAAAAAATATTTTACTGACTCGCAGTGGCTCACAACCGTTCACCGGTCTGAATACACAAATAGAAAAAATTTTCACAATTCACGTAAGTGAATAATACATACATACGTACATACAATACACATTTATAAATTGTCTTACAGTATGGGTTGCTTGCCACTAAAGGCAGCTTCAAGGCGCTCTACTTCCCAAAGAGATAGAGAAACCTCATTAATGGCTACTATAGCCTTGTCAAAAACAGGCTATAGGCTTGGTCGAAAAATCGGGAAGGGGTCTTTTTCGAAAGTTCTAGAGGCCACATATATCAACGGCCATGACAAATGCATGATTTTGGCCTGTAAGATAGTCAACTGGGAGAAAGCTCCGATGTATTCTCTAAGATTTATTCGCCGCGGACTCGACATTCTCACTAAAATAGAACATCCTCATATCGTTGGCATACATAGTATCCTAGAGCGAGAACCGAACATTTATATTTTCATGGACTATGCAGAAAATGGGGACTTGAGTAAATACATAAAATTGAACGGTCCAGTCAATGAAAATAAGTCGCGGAAATGGTTCTCGCAAATGGTGGGAGCCGTTCAGTATCTCCATTCTATAAACATTGCCCATCGTGATTTGAATTGCAGCAATATTTTACTAGATAAGGAGATGAACGTGAAGTTGGCCGATTTTTCCCTGGCACGCTACTGTTGTGGGAAGAATGACTTGTCGCAAACCTACTGCGGAACACGGGCTTATACGGCACCCGAAATATTGACCGGGACACCGTATGATCCCAAATTGGCCGACTCGTGGTCAATGGGGGTGATTTTGTTTCGGATGTTGAACGAAACAATGCCTTTTAAATATAGTACCAATGTGTCGCCGCTGATAGCGGCTCAGAACAGTAAGAAGTTTAAATTCCATCGCAAATTGGAAGGCCGTATCTCGGATGATGCCAAGAAAGTGGTCAGTTGTTTGCTGGAACCCGAGACGAAATTGCGATGGCCATTGGATCGGGTTGCAAAAAGTCGGTGGCTCTGTGGATATCATCCAACCGAAAGTGCCAATAAGCACTATCTGTCGGAGCAGTCAACTTCCTACATTTCGGTGGCCTCCTCTATGGAGACATGTCGGGGATCGGTGCAACATACAAGTCAGCTTCTGACAACATTGGCGGTTCCAAAAAAGCCGATAAATAAACTGTTCGGCCTCATTTGCTGCGGGTCGAGAAGATCTAAAAAAATTACAGCACCGAGAGTCATTTTTAAAGGGCTTTCTGCCGCCGAACCGGTAACTTTTTCCGAACCGTCGAAATCACGGATGCAACGTAGAAACCGCAAGCTTGGGCTTAAGGTCCGTCGGCGTCTAAGGAGTCAACGTTGTCCAAAAAACCGAAAGCTTCGATTGAAGGTTCATAGACGTCGAAGAAAAAATTATAATAATGCAATGCGTATAGAAAAATGAAGGGGTGACAATAGCGTTGAAGTGTGGCGAAAAAAATTCGTCGCGATAACTAGATTCTTTGAAAAATGAAAATTCCGAGTTGTGATTCTTGCAAATTTTGTATTGATATGTAGTATTAATTTTAAGTTGTCTATTTTAATCATGTAAATCCAATGTAAAGATTGATGTACATAATTATGGCAACATAGCCTCTTCGCCAGTTCATTAGCTAAGCCATTGGCCTAGCTATTGCACGGGCGAAGAGGCTATGTTGCCCAAGGTTATTCCAGGTACGGTTGGTGCAGTTTAATTTCGCGTCCTTTTCTCTCGCGTAGAGTCCAGGTTATCAACACACAATCTCACACCAAAAAAGGGACGGGGCGCGGACGACAAACCGCAATCAAAACAAATCCAAATCGTATTTCTCGATTAATAAGTTGAAACGATTACAATCGTTTTCGTATACGATTAATCGTATTTTTCTTGTTTTCATAGCTAAAACGTTTGGCTCGAGGGGCACAAATAATCATTAAATAATGAAATCTTCTCGGCTGCAATGACTACATATTCTGAGATCTGCATACGAATCATGTGCGCTTATGTTTTTCTGATCGATTGCTTCACACCGTCATCGGCTTTGAGCAAGATTTGTTATCTAATTGCTTGACAGCAACCATGACCATCGAATGTTGCCCAATCTGTGGAACAGTTTCCTGGCTATATCGCCGTCAAGTTCAATTGTCCGTGGCGTGAAGCTTGTTCTCTAATTTGTCGGTGTCATCGGCTTCTTGCTGCGCTCATTGATTTTGTCCTCCGACTGCCTTTTGCACGCTTCTTTCAGATTAAAGCTAATCTTCACCCGGTGATTCCATTCAATTAGGGGCCGCCTCGGCGTCATCAAGCCGTTCGTAGTCGTTGTCTGCTTGTAGACGGTTCTAAAAAGAGGGGAAAATCCTTTAAATCTTCTATTTATCAATTTAAATTGAAAAGCCTAGGAAATAAAATAAAACTTTTGACGTATAGAAAAATAGAATAATTTATTTTTTCGATCAAGACGTCATTCGAAATTTGTTTTAACGATGAAAAAATCGTTGATCGATGTAGGCCGGCAGGCAATGCGAGGTTATAAAAGGGCGGCAGCTCGTCTGAAATCATTTTGCGATTGGGGCTTGTAAAGTGTAGTTGTGAAAGTGAGTGTGTGTATTAGTGCGAGTGAAATAGTGAATTATTATTAAAAAAATATTTTACTGACTCGCAGTGGCTCACAACCGTTCACCGGTCTGAATACACAAATAGAAAAAATTTTCACAATTCACGTAAGTGAATAATACATACATACGTACATACAATACACATTTATAAATTGTCTTACAGTATGGGTTGCTTGCCACTAAAGGCAGCTTCAAGGCGCTCTACTTCCCAAAGAGATAGAGAAACCTCATTAATGGCTATTATAGCCTTGTCAAAAACAGGCTATAGGCTTGGTCGAAAAATCGGGAAGGGGTCTTTTTCGAAAGTTCTAGAGGCCACATATATCAACGGCCATGACAAATGCATGATTTTGGCCTGTAAGATAGTCAACTGGGAGAAAGCTCCGATGTATTCTCTAAGATTTATTCGCCGCGGACTCGACATTCTCACTAAAATAGAACATCCTCATATCGTTGGCATACATAGTATCCTAGAGCGAGAACCGAACATTTATATTTTCATGGACTATGCAGAAAATGGGGACTTGAGTAAATACATAAAATTGAACGGTCCAGTCAATGAAAATAAGTCGCGGAAATGGTTCTCGCAAATGGTGGGAGCCGTTCAGTATCTCCATTCTATAAACATTGCCCATCGTGATTTGAATTGCAGCAATATTTTACTAGATAAGGAGATGAACGTGAAGTTGGCCGATTTTTCCCTGGCACGCTACTGTTGTGGGAAGAATGACTTGTCGCAAACCTACTGCGGAACACGGGCTTATACGGCACCCGAAATATTGACCGGGACACCGTATGATCCCAAATTGGCCGACTCGTGGTCAATGGGGGTGATTTTGTTTCGGATGTTGAACGAAACAATGCCTTTTAAATATAGTACCAATGTGTCGCCGCTGATAGCGGCTCAGAACAGTAAGAAGTTTAAATTCCATCGCAAATTGGAAGGCCGTATCTCGGATGATGCCAAGAAAGTGGTCAGTTGTTTGCTGGAACCCGAGACGAAATTGCGATGGCCATTGGATCGGGTTGCAAAAAGTCGGTGGCTCTGTGGATATCATCCAACCGAAAGTGCCAATAAGCACTATCTGTCGGAGCAGTCAACTTCCTACATTTCGGTGGCCTCCTCTATGGAGACATGTCGGGGATCGGTGCAACATACAAGTCAGCTTCTGACAACATTGGCGGTTCCAAAAAAGCCGATAAATAAACTGTTCGGCCTCATTTGCTGCGGGTCGAGAAGATCTAAAAAAATTACAGCACCGAGAGTCATTTTTAAAGGGCTTTCTGCCGCCGAACCGGTAACTTTTTCCGAACCGTCGAAATCACGGATGCAACGTAGAAACCGCAAGCTTGGGCTTAAGGTCCGTCGGCGTCTAAGGAGTCAACGTTGTCCAAAAAACCGAAAGCTTCGATTGAAGGTTCATAGACGTCGAAGAAAAAATTATAATAATGCAATGCGTATAGAAAAATGAAGGGGTGACAATAGCGTTGAAGTGTGGCGAAAAAAATTCGTCGCGATAACTAGATTCTTTGAAAAATGAAAATTCCGAGTTGTGATTCTTGCAAATTTTGTATTGATATGTAGTATTAATTTTAAGTTGTCTATTTTAATCATGTAAATCCAATGTAAAGATTGATGTACATAATTATGGCAACATAGCCTCTTCGCCAGTTCATTAGCTAAGCCATTGGCCTAGCTATTGCACGGGCGAAGAGGCTATGTTGCCCAAGGTTATTCCAGGTACGGTTGGTGCAGTTTAATTTCGCGTCCTTTTCTCTCGCGTAGAGTCCAGGTTATCAACACACAATCTCACACCAAAAAAGGGACGGGGCGCGGACGACAAACCGCAATCAAAACAAATCCAAATCGTATTTCTCGATTAATAAGTTGAAACGATTACAATCGTTTTCGTATACGATTAATCGTATTTTTCTTGTTTTCATAGCTAAAACGTTTGGCTCGAGGGGCACAAATAATCATTAAATAATGAAATCTTCTCGGCTGCAATGACTACATATTCTGAGATCTGCATACGAATCATGTGCGCTTATGTTTTTCTGATCGATTGCTTCACACCGTCATCGGCTTTGAGCAAGATTTGTTATCTAATTGCTTGACAGCAACCATGACCATCGAATGTTGCCCAATCTGTGGAACAGTTTCCTGGCTATATCGCCGTCAAGTTCAATTGTCCGTGGCGTGAAGCTTGTTCTCTAATTCGTCGGTGTCATCGGCTTCTTGCTGCGCTCATTGATTTTGTCCTCCGACTGCCTTTTGCACGCTTCTTTCAGATTAAAGCTAATCTTCACCCGGTGATTCCATTCAATTAGGGGCCGCCTCGGCGTCATCAAGCCGTTCGTAGTCGTTGTCTGCTTGTAGACGGTTCTAAAAAGAGGGGAAAATCCTTTAAATCTTCTATTTATCAATTTAAATTGAAAAGCCTAGGAAATAAAATAAAACTTTTGACGTATAGAAAAATAGAATAATTTATTTTTTCGATCAAGACGTCATTCGAAATTTGTTTTAACGATGAAAAAATCGTTGATCGATGTAGGCCGGCAGGCAATGCGAGGTTATAAAAGGGCGGCAGCTCGTCTGAAATCATTTTGCGATTGGGGCTTGTAAAGTGTAGTTGTGAAAGTGAGTGTGTGTATTAGTGCGAGTGAAATAGTGAATTATTATTAAAAAAATATTTTACTGACTCGCAGTGGCTCACAACCGTTCACCGGTCTGAATACACAAATAGAAAAAATTTTCACAATTCACGTAAGTGAATAATACATACATACGTACATACAATACACATTTATAAATTGTCTTACAGTATGGGTTGCTTGCCACTAAAGGCAGCTTCAAGGCGCTCTACTTCCCAAAGAGATAGAGAAACCTCATTAATGGCTACTATAGCCTTGTCAAAAACAGGCTATAGGCTTGGTCGAAAAATCGGGAAGGGGTCTTTTTCGAAAGTTCTAGAGGCCACATATATCAACGGCCATGACAAATGCATGATTTTGGCCTGTAAGATAGTCAACTGGGAAAAAGCTCCGATGTATTCTCTAAGATTTATTCGCCGCGGACTCGACATTCTCACTAAAATAGAACATCCTCATATCGTTGGCATACATAGTATCCTAGAGCGAGAACCGAACATTTATATTTTCATGGACTATGCAGAAAATGGGGACTTGAGTAAATACATAAAATTGAACGGTCCAGTCAATGAAAATAAGTCGCGGAAATGGTTCTCGCAAATGGTGGGAGCCGTTCAGTATCTCCATTCTATAAACATTGCCCATCGTGATTTGAATTGCAGCAATATTTTACTAGATAAGGAGATGAACGTGAAGTTGGCCGATTTTTCCCTGGCACGCTACTGTTGTGGGAAGAATGACTTGTCGCAAACCTACTGCGGAACACGGGCTTATACGGCACCCGAAATATTGACCGGGACACCGTATGATCCCAAATTGGCCGACTCGTGGTCAATGGGGGTGATTTTGTTTCGGATGTTGAACGAAACAATGCCTTTTAAATATAGTACCAATGTGTCGCCGCTGATAGCGGCTCAGAACAGTAAGAAGTTTAAATTCCATCGCAAATTGGAAGGCCGTATCTCGGATGATGCCAAGAAAGTGGTCAGTTGTTTGCTGGAACCCGAGACGAAATTGCGATGGCCATTGGATCGGGTTGCAAAAAGTCGGTGGCTCTGTGGATATCATCCAACCGAAAGTGCCAATAAGCACTATCTGTCGGAGCAGTCAACTTCCTACATTTCGGTGGCCTCCTCTATGGAGACATGTCGGGGATCGGTGCAACATACAAGTCAGCTTCTGACAACATTGGCGGTTCCAAAAAAGCCGATAAATAAACTGTTCGGCCTCATTTGCTGCGGGTCGAGAAGATCTAAAAAAATTACAGCACCGAGAGTCATTTTTAAAGGGCTTTCTGCCGCCGAACCGGTAACTTTTTCCGAACCGTCGAAATCACGGATGCAACGTAGAAACCGCAAGCTTGGGCTTAAGGTCCGTCGGCGTCTAAGGAGTCAACGTTGTCCAAAAAACCGAAAGCTTCGATTGAAGGTTCATAGACGTCGAAGAAAAAATTATAATAATGCAATGCGTATAGAAAAATGAAGGGGTGACAATAGCGTTGAAGTGTGGCGAAAAAAATTCGTCGCGATAACTAGATTCTTTGAAAAATGAAAATTCCGAGTTGTGATTCTTGCAAATTTTGTATTGATATGTAGTATTAATTTTAAGTTGTCTATTTTAATCATGTAAATCCAATGTAAAGATTGATGTACATAATTATGGCAACATAGCCTCTTCGCCAGTTCATTAGCTAAGCCATTGGCCTAGCTATTGCACGGGCGAAGAGGCTATGTTGCCCAAGGTTATTCCAGGTACGGTTGGTGCAGTTTAATTTCGCGTCCTTTTCTCTCGCGTAGAGTCCAGGTTATCAACACACAATCTCACACCAAAAAAGGGACGGGGCGCGGACGACAAACCGCAATCAAAACAAATCCAAATCGTATTTCTCGATTAATAAGTTGAAACGATTACAATCGTTTTCGTATACGATTAATCGTATTTTTCTTGTTTTCATAGCTAAAACGTTTGGCTCGAGGGGCACAAATAATCATTAAATAATGAAATCTTCTCGGCTGCAATGACTACATATTCTGAGATCTGCATACGAATCATGTGCGCTTATGTTTTTCTGATCGATTGCTTCACACCGTCATCGGCTTTGAGCAAGATTTGTTATCTAATTGCTTGACAGCAACCATGACCATCGAATGTTGCCCAATCTGTGGAACAGTTTCCTGGCTATATCGCCGTCAAGTTCAATTGTCCGTGGCGTGAAGCTTGTTCTCTAATTCGTCGGTGTCATCGGCTTCTTGCTGCGCTCATTGATTTTGTCCTCCGACTGCCTTTTGCACGCTTCTTTCAGATTAAAGCTAATCTTCACCCGGTGATTCCATTCAATTAGGGGCCGCCTCGGCGTCATCAAGCCGTTCGTAGTCGTTGTCTGCTTGTAGACGGTTCTAAAAAGAGGGGAAAATCCTTTAAATCTTCTATTTATCAATTTAAATTGAAAAGCCTAGGAAATAAAATAAAACTTTTGACGTATAGAAAAATAGAATAATTTATTTTTTCGATCAAGACGTCATTCGAAATTTGTTTTAACGATGAAAAAATCGTTGATCGATGTAGGCCGGCAGGCAATGCGAGGTTATAAAAGGGCGGCAGCTCGTCTGAAATCATTTTGCGATTGGGGCTTGTAAAGTGTAGTTGTGAAAGTGAGTGTGTGTATTAGTGCGAGTGAAATAGTGAATTATTATTAAAAAAATATTTTACTGACTCGCAGTGGCTCACAACCGTTCACCGGTCTGAATACACAAATAGAAAAAATTTTCACAATTCACGTAAGTGAATAATACATACATACGTACATACAATACACATTTATAAATTGTCTTACAGTATGGGTTGCTTGCCACTAAAGGCAGCTTCAAGGCGCTCTACTTCCCAAAGAGATAGAGAAACCTCATTAATGGCTACTATAGCCTTGTCAAAAACAGGCTATAGGCTTGGTCGAAAAATCGGGAAGGGGTCTTTTTCGAAAGTTCTAGAGGCCACATATATCAACGGCCATGACAAATGCATGATTTTGGCCTGTAAGATAGTCAACTGGGAAAAAGCTCCGATGTATTCTCTAAGATTTATTCGCCGCGGACTCGACATTCTCACTAAAATAGAACATCCTCATATCGTTGGCATACATAGTATCCTAGAGCGAGAACCGAACATTTATATTTTCATGGACTATGCAGAAAATGGGGACTTGAGTAAATACATAAAATTGAACGGTCCAGTCAATGAAAATAAGTCGCGGAAATGGTTCTCGCAAATGGTGGGAGCCGTTCAGTATCTCCATTCTATAAACATTGCCCATCGTGATTTGAATTGCAGCAATATTTTACTAGATAAGGAGATGAACGTGAAGTTGGCCGATTTTTCCCTGGCACGCTACTGTTGTGGGAAGAATGACTTGTCGCAAACCTACTGCGGAACACGGGCTTATACGGCACCCGAAATATTGACCGGGACACCGTATGATCCCAAATTGGCCGACTCGTGGTCAATGGGGGTGATTTTGTTTCGGATGTTGAACGAAACAATGCCTTTTAAATATAGTACCAATGTGTCGCCGCTGATAGCGGCTCAGAACAGTAAGAAGTTTAAATTCCATCGCAAATTGGAAGGCCGTATCTCGGATGATGCCAAGAAAGTGGTCAGTTGTTTGCTGGAACCCGAGACGAAATTGCGATGGCCATTGGATCGGGTTGCAAAAAGTCGGTGGCTCTGTGGATATCATCCAACCGAAAGTGCCAATAAGCACTATCTGTCGGAGCAGTCAACTTCCTACATTTCGGTGGCCTCCTCTATGGAGACATGTCGGGGATCGGTGCAACATACAAGTCAGCTTCTGACAACATTGGCGGTTCCAAAAAAGCCGATAAATAAACTGTTCGGCCTCATTTGCTGCGGGTCGAGAAGATCTAAAAAAATTACAGCACCGAGAGTCATTTTTAAAGGGCTTTCTGCCGCCGAACCGGTAACTTTTTCCGAACCGTCGAAATCACGGATGCAACGTAGAAACCGCAAGCTTGGGCTTAAGGTCCGTCGGCGTCTAAGGAGTCAACGTTGTCCAAAAAACCGAAAGCTTCGATTGAAGGTTCATAGACGTCGAAGAAAAAATTATAATAATGCAATGCGTATAGAAAAATGAAGGGGTGACAATAGCGTTGAAGTGTGGCGAAAAAAATTCGTCGCGATAACTAGATTCTTTGAAAAATGAAAATTCCGAGTTGTGATTCTTGCAAATTTTGTATTGATATGTAGTATTAATTTTAAGTTGTCTATTTTAATCATGTAAATCCAATGTAAAGATTGATGTACATAATTATGGCAACATAGCCTCTTCGCCAGTTCATTAGCTAAGCCATTGGCCTAGCTATTGCACGGGCGAAGAGGCTATGTTGCCCAAGGTTATTCCAGGTACGGTTGGTGCAGTTTAATTTCGCGTCCTTTTCTCTCGCGTAGAGTCCAGGTTATCAACACACAATCTCACACCAAAAAAGGGACGGGGCGCGGACGACAAACCGCAATCAAAACAAATCCAAATCGTATTTCTCGATTAATAAGTTGAAACGATTACAATCGTTTTCGTATACGATTAATCGTATTTTTCTTGTTTTCATAGCTAAAACGTTTGGCTCGAGGGGCACAAATAATCATTAAATAATGAAATCTTCTCGGCTGCAATGACTACATATTCTGAGATCTGCATACGAATCATGTGCGCTTATGTTTTTCTGATCGATTGCTTCACACCGTCATCGGCTTTGAGCAAGATTTGTTATCTAATTGCTTGACAGCAACCATGACCATCGAATGTTGCCCAATCTGTGGAACAGTTTCCTGGCTATATCGCCGTCAAGTTCAATTGTCCGTGGCGTGAAGCTTGTTCTCTAATTCGTCGGTGTCATCGGCTTCTTGCTGCGCTCATTGATTTTGTCCTCCGACTGCCTTTTGCACGCTTCTTTCAGATTAAAGCTAATCTTCACCCGGTGATTCCATTCAATTAGGGGCCGCCTCGGCGTCATCAAGCCGTTCGTAGTCGTTGTCTGCTTGTAGACGGTTCTAAAAAGAGGGGAAAATCCTTTAAATCTTCTATTTATCAATTTAAATTGAAAAGCCTAGGAAATAAAATAAAACTTTTGACGTATAGAAAAATAGAATAATTTATTTTTTCGATCAAGACGTCATTCGAAATTTGTTTTAACGATGAAAAAATCGTTGATCGATGTAGGCCGGCAGGCAATGCGAGGTTATAAAAGGGCGGCAGCTCGTCTGAAATCATTTTGCGATTGGGGCTTGTAAAGTGTAGTTGTGAAAGTGAGTGTGTGTATTAGTGCGAGTGAAATAGTGAATTATTATTAAAAAAATATTTTACTGACTCGCAGTGGCTCACAACCGTTCACCGGTCTGAATACACAAATAGAAAAAATTTTCACAATTCACGTAAGTGAATAATACATACATACGTACATACAATACACATTTATAAATTGTCTTACAGTATGGGTTGCTTGCCACTAAAGGCAGCTTCAAGGCGCTCTACTTCCCAAAGAGATAGAGAAACCTCATTAATGGCTACTATAGCCTTGTCAAAAACAGGCTATAGGCTTGGTCGAAAAATCGGGAAGGGGTCTTTTTCGAAAGTTCTAGAGGCCACATATATCAACGGCCATGACAAATGCATGATTTTGGCCTGTAAGATAGTCAACTGGGAGAAAGCTCCGATGTATTCTCTAAGATTTATTCGCCGCGGACTCGACATTCTCACTAAAATAGAACATCCTCATATCGTTGGCATACATAGTATCCTAGAGCGAGAACCGAACATTTATATTTTCATGGACTATGCAGAAAATGGGGACTTGAGTAAATACATAAAATTGAACGGTCCAGTCAATGAAAATAAGTCGCGGAAATGGTTCTCGCAAATGGTGGGAGCCGTTCAGTATCTCCATTCTATAAACATTGCCCATCGTGATTTGAATTGCAGCAATATTTTACTAGATAAGGAGATGAACGTGAAGTTGGCCGATTTTTCCCTGGCACGCTACTGTTGTGGGAAGAATGACTTGTCGCAAACCTACTGCGGAACACGGGCTTATACGGCACCCGAAATATTGACCGGGACACCGTATGATCCCAAATTGGCCGACTCGTGGTCAATGGGGGTGATTTTGTTTCGGATGTTGAACGAAACAATGCCTTTTAAATATAGTACCAATGTGTCGCCGCTGATAGCGGCTCAGAACAGTAAGAAGTTTAAATTCCATCGCAAATTGGAAGGCCGTATCTCGGATGATGCCAAGAAAGTGGTCAGTTGTTTGCTGGAACCCGAGACGAAATTGCGATGGCCATTGGATCGGGTTGCAAAAAGTCGGTGGCTCTGTGGATATCATCCAACCGAAAGTGCCAATAAGCACTATCTGTCGGAGCAGTCAACTTCCTACATTTCGGTGGCCTCCTCTATGGATACATGTCGGGGATCGGTGCAACATACAAGTCAGCTTCTGACAACATTGGCGGTTCCAAAAAAGCCGATAAATAAACTGTTCGGCCTCATTTGCTGCGGGTCGAGAAGATCTAAAAAAATTACAGCACCGAGAGTCATTTTTAAAGGGCTTTCTGCCGCCGAACCGGTAACTTTTTCCGAACCGTCGAAATCACGGATGCAACGTAGAAACCGCAAGCTTGGGCTTAAGGTCCGTCGGCGTCTAAGGAGTCAACGTTGTCCAAAAAACCGAAAGCTTCGATTGAAGGTTCATAGACGTCGAAGAAAAAATTATAATAATGCAATGCGTATAGAAAAATGAAGGGGTGACAATAGCGTTGAAGTGTGGCGAAAAAAATTCGTCGCGATAACTAGATTCTTTGAAAAATGAAAATTCCGAGTTGTGATTCTTGCAAATTTTATATTGATATGTAGTATTAATTTTAAGTTGTCTATTTTAATCATGTAAATCCAATGTAAAGATTGATGTACATAATTATGGCAACATAGCCTCTTCGCCAGTTCATTAGCTAAGCCATTGGCCTAGCTATTGCACGGGCGAAGAGGCTATGTTGCCCAAGGTTATTCCAGGTACGGTTGGTGCAGTTTAATTTCGCGTCCTTTTCTCTCGCGTAGAGTCCAGGTTATCAACACACAATCTCACACCAAAAAAGGGACGGGGCGCGGACGACAAACCGCAATCAAAACAAATCCAAATCGTATTTCTCGATTAATAAGTTGAAACGATTACAATCGTTTTCGTATACGATTAATCGTATTTTTCTTGTTTTCATAGCTAAAACGTTTGGCTCGAGGGGCACAAATAATCATTAAATAATGAAATCTTCTCGGCTGCAATGACTACATATTCTGAGATCTGCATACGAATCATGTGCGCTTATGTTTTTCTGATCGATTGCTTCACACCGTCATCGGCTTTGAGCAAGATTTGTTATCTAATTGCTTGACAGCAACCATGACCATCGAATGTTGCCCAATCTGTGGAACAGTTTCCTGGCTATATCGCCGTCAAGTTCAATTGTCCGTGGCGTGAAGCTTGTTCTCTAATTCGTCGGTGTCATCGGCTTCTTGCTGCGCTCATTGATTTTGTCCTCCGACTGCCTTTTGCACGCTTCTTTCAGATTAAAGCTAATCTTCACCCGGTGATTCCATTCAATTAGGGGCCGCCTCGGCGTCATCAAGCCGTTCGTAGTCGTTGTCTGCTTGTAGACGGTTCTAAAAAGAGGGGAAAATCCTTTAAATCTTCTATTTATCAATTTAAATTGAAAAGCCTAGGAAATAAAATAAAACTTTTGACGTATAGAAAAATAGAATAATTTATTTTTTCGATCAAGACGTCATTCGAAATTTGTTTTAACGATGAAAAAATCGTTGATCGATGTAGGCCGGCAGGCAATGCGAGGTTATAAAAGGGCGGCAGCTCGTCTGAAATCATTTTGCGATTGGGGCTTGTAAAGTGTAGTTGTGAAAGTGAGTGTGTGTATTAGTGCGAGTGAAATAGTGAATTATTATTAAAAAAATATTTTACTGACTCGCAGTGGCTCACAACCGTTCACCGGTCTGAATACACAAATAGAAAAAATTTTCACAATTCACGTAAGTGAATAATACATACATACGTACATACAATACACATTTATAAATTGTCTTACAGTATGGGTTGCTTGCCACTAAAGGCAGCTTCAAGGCGCTCTACTTCCCAAAGAGATAGAGAAACCTCATTAATGGCTACTATAGCCTTGTCAAAAACAGGCTATAGGCTTGGTCGAAAAATCGGGAAGGGGTCTTTTTCGAAAGTTCTAGAGGCCACATATATCAACGGCCATGACAAATGCATGATTTTGGCCTGTAAGATAGTCAACTGGGAGAAAGCTCCGATGTATTCTCTAAGATTTATTCGCCGCGGACTCGACATTCTCACTAAAATAGAACATCCTCATATCGTTGGCATACATAGTATCCTAGAGCGAGAACCGAACATTTATATTTTCATGGACTATGCAGAAAATGGGGACTTGAGTAAATACATAAAATTGAACGGTCCAGTCAATGAAAATAAGTCGCGGAAATGGTTCTCGCAAATGGTGGGAGCCGTTCAGTATCTCCATTCTATAAACATTGCCCATCGTGATTTGAATTGCAGCAATATTTTACTAGATAAGGAGATGAACGTGAAGTTGGCCGATTTTTCCCTGGCACGCTACTGTTGTGGGAAGAATGACTTGTCGCAAACCTACTGCGGAACACGGGCTTATACGGCACCCGAAATATTGACCGGGACACCGTATGATCCCAAATTGGCCGACTCGTGGTCAATGGGGGTGATTTTGTTTCGGATGTTGAACGAAACAATGCCTTTTAAATATAGTACCAATGTGTCGCCGCTGATAGCGGCTCAGAACAGTAAGAAGTTTAAATTCCATCGCAAATTGGAAGGCCGTATCTCGGATGATGCCAAGAAAGTGGTCAGTTGTTTGCTGGAACCCGAGACGAAATTGCGATGGCCATTGGATCGGGTTGCAAAAAGTCGGTGGCTCTGTGGATATCATCCAACCGAAAGTGCCAATAAGCACTATCTGTCGGAGCAGTCAACTTCCTACATTTCGGTGGCCTCCTCTATGGAGACATGTCGGGGATCGGTGCAACATACAAGTCAGCTTCTGACAACATTGGCGGTTCCAAAAAAGCCGATAAATAAACTGTTCGGCCTCATTTGCTGCGGGTCGAGAAGATCTAAAAAAATTACAGCACCGAGAGTCATTTTTAAAGGGCTTTCTGCCGCCGAACCGGTAACTTTTTCCGAACCGTCGAAATCACGGATGCAACGTAGAAACCGCAAGCTTGGGCTTAAGGTCCGTCGGCGTCTAAGGAGTCAACGTTGTCCAAAAAACCGAAAGCTTCGATTGAAGGTTCATAGACGTCGAAGAAAAAATTATAATAATGCAATGCGTATAGAAAAATGAAGGGGTGACAATAGCGTTGAAGTGTGGCGAAAAAAATTCGTCGCGATAACTAGATTCTTTGAAAAATGAAAATTCCGAGTTGTGATTCTTGCAAATTTTGTATTGATATGTAGTATTAATTTTAAGTTGTCTATTTTAATCATGTAAATCCAATGTAAAGATTGATGTACATAATTATGGCAACATAGCCTCTTCGCCAGTTCATTAGCTAAGCCATTGGCCTAGCTATTGCACGGGCGAAGAGGCTATGTTGCCCAAGGTTATTCCAGGTACGGTTGGTGCAGTTTAATTTCGCGTCCTTTTCTCTCGCGTAGAGTCCAGGTTATCAACACACAATCTCACACCAAAAAAGGGACGGGGCGCGGACGACAAACCGCAATCAAAACAAATCCAAATCGTATTTCTCGATTAATAAGTTGAAACGATTACAATCGTTTTCGTATACGATTAATCGTATTTTTCTTGTTTTCATAGCTAAAACGTTTGGCTCGAGGGGCACAAATAATCATTAAATAATGAAATCTTCTCGGCTGCGATGACTACATATTCTGAGATCTGCATACGAATCATGTGCGCTTATGTTTTTCTGATCGATTGCTTCACACCGTCATCGGCTTTGAGCAAGATTTGTTATCTAATTGCTTGACAGCAACCATGACCATCGAATGTTGCCCAATCTGTGGAACAGTTTCCTGGCTATATCGCCGTCAAGTTCAATTGTCCGTGGCGTGAAGCTTGTTCTCTAATTCGTCGGTGTCATCGGCTTCTTGCTGCGCTCATTGATTTTGTCCTCCGACTGCCTTTTGCACGCTTCTTTCAGATTAAAGCTAATCTTCACCCGGTGATTCCATTCAATTAGGGGCCGCCTCGGCGTCATCAAGCCGTTCGTAGTCGTTGTCTGCTTGTAGACGGTTCTAAAAAGAGGGGAAAATCCTTTAAATCTTCTATTTATCAATTTAAATTGAAAAGCCTAGGAAATAAAATAAAACTTTTGACGTATAGAAAAATAGAATAATTTATTTTTTCGATCAAGACGTCATTCGAAATTTGTTTTAACGATGAAAAAATCGTTGATCGATGTAGGCCGGCAGGCAATGCGAGGTTATAAAAGGGCGGCAGCTCGTCTGAAATCATTTTGCGATTGGGGCTTGTAAAGTGTAGTTGTGAAAGTGAGTGTGTGTATTAGTGCGAGTGAAATAGTGAATTATTATTAAAAAAATATTTTACTGACTCGCAGTGGCTCACAACCGTTCACCGGTCTGAATACACAAATAGAAAAAATTTTCACAATTCACGTAAGTGAATAATACATACATACGTACATACAATACACATTTATAAATTGTCTTACAGTATGGGTTGCTTGCCACTAAAGGCAGCTTCAAGGCGCTCTACTTCCCAAAGAGATAGAGAAACCTCATTAATGGCTACTATAGCCTTGTCAAAAACAGGCTATAGGCTTGGTCGAAAAATCGGGAAGGGGTCTTTTTCGAAAGTTCTAGAGGCCACATATATCAACGGCCATGACAAATGCATGATTTTGGCCTGTAAGATAGTCAACTGGGAAAAAGCTCCGATGTATTCTCTAAGATTTATTCGCCGCGGACTCGACATTCTCACTAAAATAGAACATCCTCATATCGTTGGCATACATAGTATCCTAGAGCGAGAACCGAACATTTATATTTTCATGGACTATGCAGAAAATGGGGACTTGAGTAAATACATAAAATTGAACGGTCCAGTCAATGAAAATAAGTCGCGGAAATGGTTCTCGCAAATGGTGGGAGCCGTTCAGTATCTCCATTCTATAAACATTGCCCATCGTGATTTGAATTGCAGCAATATTTTACTAGATAAGGAGATGAACGTGAAGTTGGCCGATTTTTCCCTGGCACGCTACTGTTGTGGGAAGAATGACTTGTCGCAAACCTACTGCGGAACACGGGCTTATACGGCACCCGAAATATTGACCGGGACACCGTATGATCCCAAATTGGCCGACTCGTGGTCAATGGGGGTGATTTTGTTTCGGATGTTGAACAAAACAATGCCTTTTAAATATAGTACCAATGTGTCGCCGCTGATAGCGGCTCAGAACAGTAAGAAGTTTAAATTCCATCGCAAATTGGAAGGCCGTATCTCGGATGATGCCAAAAAAGTGGTCAGTTGTTTGCTGGAACCCGAGACGAAATTGCGATGGCCATTGGATCGGGTTGCAAAAAGTCGGTGGCTCTGTGGATATCATCCAACCGAAAGTGCCAATAAGCACTATCTGTCGGAGCAGTCAACTTCCTACATTTCGGTGGCCTCCTCTATGGAGACATGTCGGGGATCGGTGCAACATACAAGTCAGCTTCTGACAACATTGGCGGTTCCAAAAAAGCCGATAAATAAACTGTTCGGCCTCATTTGCTGCGGGTCGAGAAGATCTAAAAAAATTACAGCACCGAGAGTCATTTTTAAAGGGCTTTCTGCCGCCGAACCGGTAACTTTTTCCGAACCGTCGAAATCACGGATGCAACGTAGAAACCGCAAGCTTGGGCTTAAGGTCCGTCGGCGTCTAAGGAGTCAACGTTGTCCAAAAAACCGAAAGCTTCGATTGAAGGTTCATAGACGTCGAAGAAAAAATTATAATAATGCAATGCGTATAGAAAAATGAAGGGGTGACAATAGCGTTGAAGTGTGGCGAAAAAAATTCGTCGCGATAACTAGATTCTTTGAAAAATGAAAATTCCGAGTTGTGATTCTTGCAAATTTTGTATTGATATGTAGTATTAATTTTAAGTTGTCTATTTTAATCATGTAAATCCAATGTAAAGATTGATGTACATAATTATGGCAACATAGCCTCTTCGCCAGTTCATTAGCTAAGCCATTGGCCTAGCTATTGCACGGGCGAAGAGGCTATGTTGCCCAAGGTTATTCCAGGTACGGTTGGTGCAGTTTAATTTCGCGTCCTTTTCTCTCGCGTAGAGTCCAGGTTATCAACACACAATCTCACACCAAAAAAGGGACGGGGCGCGGACGACAAACCGCAATCAAAACAAATCCAAATCGTATTTCTCGATTAATAAGTTGAAACGATTACAATCGTTTTCGTATACGATTAATCGTATTTTTCTTGTTTTCATAGCTAAAACGTTTGGCTCGAGGGGCACAAATAATCATTAAATAATGAAATCTTCTCGGCTGCAATGACTACATATTCTGAGATCTGCATACGAATCATGTGCGCTTATGTTTTTCTGATCGATTGCTTCACACCGTCATCGGCTTTGAGCAAGATTTGTTATCTAATTGCTTGACAGCAACCATGACCATCGAATGTTGCCCAATCTGTGGAACAGTTTCCTGGCTATATCGCCGTCAAGTTCAATTGTCCGTGGCGTGAAGCTTGTTCTCTAATTCGTCGGTGTCATCGGCTTCTTGCTGCGCTCATTGATTTTGTCCTCCGACTGCCTTTTGCACGCTTCTTTCAGATTAAAGCTAATCTTCACCCGGTGATTCCATTCAATTAGGGGCCGCCTCGGCGTCATCAAGCCGTTCGTAGTCGTTGTCTGCTTGTAGACGGTTCTAAAAAGAGGGGAAAATCCTTTAAATCTTCTATTTATCAATTTAAATTGAAAAGCCTAGGAAATAAAATAAAACTTTTGACGTATAGAAAAATAGAATAATTTATTTTTTCGATCAAGACGTCATTCGAAATTTGTTTTAACGATGGAAAAATCGTTGATCGATGTAGGCCGGCAGGCAATGCGAGGTTATAAAAGGGCGGCAGCTCGTCTGAAATCATTTTGCGATTGGGGCTTGTAAAGTGTAGTTGTGAAAGTGAGTGTGTGTGTTAGTGCGAGTGAAATAGTGAATTATTATTAAAAAAATATTTTACTGACTCGCAGTGGCTCACAACCGTTCACCGGTCTGAATACACAAATAGAAAAAATTTTCACAATTCACGTAAGTGAATAATACATACATACGTACATACAATACACATTTATAAATTGTCTTACAGTATGGGTTGCTTGCCACTAAAGGCAGCTTCAAGGCGCTCTACTTCCCAAAGAGATAGAGAAACCTCATTAATGGCTACTATAGCCTTGTCAAAAACAGGCTATAGGCTTGGTCGAAAAATCGGGAAGGGGTCTTTTTCGAAAGTTCTAGAGGCCACATATATCAACGGCCATGACAAATGCATGATTTTGGCCTGTAAGATAGTCAACTGGGAGAAAGCTCCGATGTATTCTCTAAGATTTATTCGCCGCGGACTCGACATTCTCACTAAAATAGAACATCCTCATATCGTTGGCATACATAGTATCCTAGAGCGAGAACCGAACATTTATATTTTCATGGACTATGCAGAAAATGGGGACTTGAGTAAATACATAAAATTGAACGGTCCAGTCAATGAAAATAAGTCGCGGAAATGGTTCTCGCAAATGGTGGGAGCCGTTCAGTATCTCCATTCTATAAACATTGCCCATCGTGATTTGAATTGCAGCAATATTTTACTAGATAAGGAGATGAACGTGAAGTTGGCCGATTTTTCCCTGGCACGCTACTGTTGTGGGAAGAATGACTTGTCGCAAACCTACTGCGGAACACGGGCTTATACGGCACCCGAAATATTGACCGGGACACCGTATGATCCCAAATTGGCCGACTCGTGGTCAATGGGGGTGATTTTGTTTCGGATGTTGAACGAAACAATGCCTTTTAAATATAGTACCAATGTGTCGCCGCTGATAGCGGCTCAGAACAGTAAGAAGTTTAAATTCCATCGCAAATTGGAAGGCCGTATCTCGGATGATGCCAAGAAAGTGGTCAGTTGTTTGCTGGAACCCGAGACGAAATTGCGATGGCCATTGGATCGGGTTGCAAAAAGTCGGTGGCTCTGTGGATATCATCCAACCGAAAGTGCCAATAAGCACTATCTGTCGGAGCAGTCAACTTCCTACATTTCGGTGGCCTCCTCTATGGAGACATGTCGGGGATCGGTGCAACATACAAGTCAGCTTCTGACAACACTGGCGGTTCCAAAAAAGCCGATAAATAAACTGTTCGGCCTCATTTGCTGCGGGTCGAGAAGATCTAAAAAAATTACAGCACCGAGAGTCATTTTTAAAGGGCTTTCTGCCGCCGAACCGGTAACTTTTTCCGAACCGTCGAAATCACGGATGCAACGTAGAAACCGCAAGCTTGGGCTTAAGGTCCGTCGGCGTCTAAGGAGTCAACGTTGTCCAAAAAACCGAAAGCTTCGATTGAAGGTTCATAGACGTCGAAGAAAAAATTATAATAATGCAATGCGTATAGAAAAATGAAGGGGTGACAATAGCGTTGAAGTGTGGCGAAAAAAATTCGTCGCGATAACTAGATTCTTTGAAAAATGAAAATTCCGAGTTGTGATTCTTGCAAATTTTGTATTGATATGTAGTATTAATTTTAAGTTGTCTATTTTAATCATGTAAATCCAATGTAAAGATTGATGTACATAATTATGGCAACATAGCCTCTTCGCCAGTTCATTAGCTAAGCCATTGGCCTAGCTATTGCACGGGCGAAGAGGCTATGTTGCCCAAGGTTATTCCAGGTACGGTTGGTGCAGTTTAATTTCGCGTCCTTTTCTCTCGCGTAGAGTCCAGGTTATCAACACACAATCTCACACCAAAAAAGGGACGGGGCGCGGACGACAAACCGCAATCAAAACAAATCCAAATCGTATTTCTCGATTAATAAGTTGAAACGATTACAATCGTTTTCGTATACGATTAATCGTATTTTTCTTGTTTTCATAGCTAAAACGTTTGGCTCGAGGGGCACAAATAATCATTAAATAATGAAATCTTCTCGGCTGCAATGACTACATATTCTGAGATCTGCATACGAATCATGTGCGCTTATGTTTTTCTGATCGATTGCTTCACACCGTCATCGGCTTTGAGCAAGATTTGTTATCTAATTGCTTGACAGCAACCATGACCATCGAATGTTGCCCAATCTGTGGAACAGTTTCCTGGCTATATCGCCGTCAAGTTCAATTGTCCGTGGCGTGAAGCTTGTTCTCTAATTCGTCGGTGTCATCGGCTTCTTGCTGCGCTCAATGATTTTGTCCTCCGACTGCCTTTTGCACGCTTCTTTCAGATTAAAGCTAATCTTCACCCGGTGATTCCATTCAATTAGGGGCCGCCTCGGCGTCATCAAGCCGTTCGTAGTCGTTGTCTGCTTGTAGACGGTTCTAAAAAGAGGGGAAAATCCTTTAAATCTTCTATTTATCAATTTAAATTGAAAAGCCTAGGAAATAAAATAAAACTTTTGACGTATAGAAAAATAGAATAATTTATTTTTTCGATCAAGACGTCATTCGAAATTTGTTTTAACGATGAAAAAATCGTTGATCGATGTAGGCCGGCAGGCAATGCGAGGTTATAAAAGGGCGGCAGCTCGTCTGAAATCATTTTGCGATTGGGGCTTGTAAAGTGTAGTTGTGAAAGTGAGTGTGTGTATTAGTGCGAGTGAAATAGTGAATTATTATTTAAAAAATATTTTACTGACTCGCAGTGGCTCACAACCGTTCACCGGTCTGAATACACAAATAGAAAAAATTTTCACAATTCACGTAAGTGAATAATACATACATACGTACATACAATACACATTTATAAATTGTCTTACAGTATGGGTTGCTTGCCACTAAAGGCAGCTTCAAGGCGCTCTACTTCCCAAAGAGATAGAGAAACCTCATTAATGGCTACTATAGCCTTGTCAAAAACAGGCTATAGGCTTGGTCGAAAAATCGGGAAGGGGTCTTTTTCGAAAGTTCTAGAGGCCACATATATCAACGGCCATGACAAATGCATGATTTTGGCCTGTAAGATAGTCAACTGGGAAAAAGCTCCGATGTATTCTCTAAGATTTATTCGCCGCGGACTCGACATTCTCACTAAAATAGAACATCCTCATATCGTTGGCATACATAGTATCCTAGAGCGAGAACCGAACATTTATATTTTTATGGACTATGCAGAAAATGGGGACTTGAGTAAATACATAAAATTGAACGGTCCAGTCAATGAAAATAAGTCGCGGAAATGGTTCTCGCAAATGGTGGGAGCCGTTCAGTATCTCCATTCTATAAACATTGCCCATCGTGATTTGAATTGCAGCAATATTTTACTAGATAAGGAGATGAACGTGAAGTTGGCCGATTTTTCCCTGGCACGCTACTGTTGTGGGAAGAATGACTTGTCGCAAACCTACTGCGGAACACGGGCTTATACGGCACCCGAAATATTGACCGGGACACCGTATGATCCCAAATTGGCCGACTCGTGGTCAATGGGGGTGATTTTGTTTCGGATGTTGAACGAAACAATGCCTTTTAAATATAGTACCAATGTGTCGCCGCTGATAGCGGCTCAGAACAGTAAGAAGTTTAAATTCCATCGCAAATTGGAAGGCCGTATCTCGGATGATGCCAAGAAAGTGGTCAGTTGTTTGCTGGAACCCGAGACGAAATTGCGATGGCCATTGGATCGGGTTGCAAAAAGTCGGTGGCTCTGTGGATATCATCCAACCGAAAGTGCCAATAAGCACTATCTGTCGGAGCAGTCAACTTCCTACATTTCGGTGGCCTCCTCTATGGAGACATGTCGGGGATCGGTGCAACATACAAGTCAGCTTCTGACAACACTGGCGGTTCCAAAAAAGCCGATAAATAAACTGTTCGGCCTCATTTGCTGCGGGTCGAGAAGATCTAAAAAAATTACAGCACCGAGAGTCATTTTTAAAGGGCTTTCTGCCGCCGAACCGGTAACTTTTTCCGAACCGTCGAAATCACGGATGCAACGTAGAAACCGCAAGCTTGGGCTTAAGGTCCGTCGGCGTCTAAGGAGTCAACGTTGTCCAAAAAACCGAAAGCTTCGATTGAAGGTTCATAGACGTCGAAGAAAAAATTATAATAATGCAATGCGTATAGAAAAATGAAGGGGTGACAATAGCGTTGAAGTGTGGCGAAAAAAATTCGTCGCGATAACTAGATTCTTTGAAAAATGAAAATTCCGAGTTGTGATTCTTGCAAATTTTGTATTGATATGTAGTATTAATTTTAAGTTGTCTATTTTAATCATGTAAATCCAATGTAAAGATTGATGTACATAATTATGGCAACATAGCCTCTTCGCCAGTTCATTAGCTAAGCCATTGGCCTAGCTATTGCACGGGCGAAGAGGCTATGTTGCCCAAGGTTATTCCAGGTACGGTTGGTGCAGTTTAATTTCGCGTCCTTTTCTCTCGCGTAGAGTCCAGGTTATCAACACACAATCTCACACCAAAAAAGGGACGGGGCGCGGACGACAAACCGCAATCAAAACAAATCCAAATCGTATTTCTCGATTAATAAGTTGAAACGATTACAATCGTTTTCGTATACGATTAATCGTATTTTTCTTGTTTTCATAGCTAAAACGTTTGGCTCGAGGGGCACAAATAATCATTAAATAATGAAATCTTCTCGGCTGCAATGACTACATATTCTGAGATCTGCATACGAATCATGTGCGCTTATGTTTTTCTGATCGATTGCTTCACACCGTCATCGGCTTTGAGCAAGATTTGTTATCTAATTGCTTGACAGCAACCATGACCATCGAATGTTGCCCAATCTGTGGAACAGTTTCCTGGCTATATCGCCGTCAAGTTCAATTGTCCGTGGCGTGAAGCTTGTTCTCTAATTCGTCGGTGTCATCGGCTTCTTGCTGCGCTCATTGATTTTGTCCTCCGACTGCCTTTTGCACGCTTCTTTCAGATTAAAGCTAATCTTCACCCGGTGATTCCATTCAATTAGGGGCCGCCTCGGCGTCATCAAGCCGTTCGTAGTCGTTGTCTGCTTGTAGACGGTTCTAAAAAGAGGGGAAAATCCTTTAAATCTTCTATTTATCAATTTAAATTGAAAAGCCTAGGAAATAAAATAAAACTTTTGACGTATAGAAAAATAGAATAATTTATTTTTTCGATCAAGACGTCATTCGAAATTTGTTTTAACGATGAAAAAATCGTTGATCGATGTAGGCCGGCAGGCAATGCGAGGTTATAAAAGGGCGGCAGCTCGTCTGAAATCATTTTGCGATTGGGGCTTGTAAAGTGTAGTTGTGAAAGTGAGTGTGTGTATTAGTGCGAGTGAAATAGTGAATTATTATTAAAAAAATATTTTACTGACTCGCAGTGGCTCACAACCGTTCACCGGTCTGAATACACAAATAGAAAAAATTTTCACAATTCACGTAAGTGAATAATACATACATACGTACATACAATACACATTTATAAATTGTCTTACAGTATGGGTTGCTTGCCACTAAAGGCAGCTTCAAGGCGCTCTACTTCCCAAAGAGATAGAGAAACCTCATTAATGGCTACTATAGCCTTGTCAAAAACAGGCTATAGGCTTGGTCGAAAAATCGGGAAGGGGTCTTTTTCGAAAGTTCTAGAGGCCACATATATCAACGGCCATGACAAATGCATGATTTTGGCCTGTAAGATAGTCAACTGGGAAAAAGCTCCGATGTATTCTCTAAGATTTATTCGCCGCGGACTCGACATTCTCACTAAAATAGAACATCCTCATATCGTTGGCATACATAGTATCCTAGAGCGAGAACCGAACATTTATATTTTCATGGACTATGCAGAAAATGGGGACTTGAGTAAATACATAAAATTGAACGGTCCAGTCAATGAAAATAAGTCGCGGAAATGGTTCTCGCAAATGGTGGGAGCCGTTCAGTATCTCCATTCTATAAACATTGCCCATCGTGATTTGAATTGCAGCAATATTTTACTAGATAAGGAGATGAACGTGAAGTTGGCCGATTTTTCCCTGGCACGCTACTGTTGTGGGAAGAATGACTTGTCGCAAACCTACTGCGGAACACGGGCTTATACGGCACCCGAAATATTGACCGGGACACCGTATGATCCCAAATTGGCCGACTCGTGGTCAATGGGGGTGATTTTGTTTCGGATGTTGAACGAAACAATGCCTTTTAAATATAGTACCAATGTGTCGCCGCTGATAGCGGCTCAGAACAGTAAGAAGTTTAAATTCCATCGCAAATTGGAAGGCCGTATCTCGGATGATGCCAAGAAAGTGGTCAGTTGTTTGCTGGAACCCGAGACGAAATTGCGATGGCCATTGGATCGGGTTGCAAAAAGTCGGTGGCTCTGTGGATATCATCCAACCGAAAGTGCCAATAAGCACTATCTGTCGGAGCAGTCAACTTCCTACATTTCGGTGGCCTCCTCTATGGAGACATGTCGGGGATCGGTGCAACATACAAGTCAGCTTCTGACAACACTGGCGGTTCCAAAAAAGCCGATAAATAAACTGTTCGGCCTCATTTGCTGCGGGTCGAGAAGATCTAAAAAAATTACAGCACCGAGAGTCATTTTTAAAGGGCTTTCTGCCGCCGAACCGGTAACTTTTTCCGAACCGTCGAAATCACGGATGCAACGTAGAAACCGCAAGCTTGGGCTTAAGGTCCGTCGGCGTCTAAGGAGTCAACGTTGTCCAAAAAACCGAAAGCTTCGATTGAAGGTTCATAGACGTCGAAGAAAAAATTATAATAATGCAATGCGTATAGAAAAATGAAGGGGTGACAATAGCGTTGAAGTGTGGCGAAAAAAATTCGTCGCGATAACTAGATTCTTTGAAAAATGAAAATTCCGAGTTGTGATTCTTGCAAATTTTGTATTGATATGTAGTATTAATTTTAAGTTGTCTATTTTAATCATGTAAATCCAATGTAAAGATTGATGTACATAATTATGGCAACATAGCCTCTTCGCCAGTTCATTAGCTAAGCCATTGGCCTAGCTATTGCACGGGCGAAGAGGCTATGTTGCCCAAGGTTATTCCAGGTACGGTTGGTGCAGTTTAATTTCGCGTCCTTTTCTCTCGCGTAGAGTCCAGGTTATCAACACACAATCTCACACCAAAAAAGGGACGGGGCGCGGACGACAAACCGCAATCAAAACAAATCCAAATCGTATTTCTCGATTAATAAGTTGAAACGATTACAATCGTTTTCGTATACGATTAATCGTATTTTTCTTGTTTTCATAGCTAAAACGTTTGGCTCGAGGGGCACAAATAATCATTAAATAATGAAATCTTCTCGGCTGCAATGACTACATATTCTGAGATCTGCATACGAATCATGTGCGCTTATGTTTTTCTGATCGATTGCTTCACACCGTCATCGGCTTTGAGCAAGATTTGTTATCTAATTGCTTGACAGCAACCATGACCATCGAATGTTGCCCAATCTGTGGAACAGTTTCCTGGCTATATCGCCGTCAAGTTCAATTGTCCGTGGCGTGAAGCTTGTTCTCTAATTCGTCGGTGTCATCGGCTTCTTGCTGCGCTCATTGATTTTGTCCTCCGACTGCCTTTTGCACGCTTCTTTCAGATTAAAGCTAATCTTCACCCGGTGATTCCATTCAATTAGGGGCCGCCTCGGCGTCATCAAGCCGTTCGTAGTCGTTGTCTGCTTGTAGACGGTTCTAAAAAGAGGGGAAAATCCTTTAAATCTTCTATTTATCAATTTAAATTGAAAAGCCTAGGAAATAAAATAAAACTTTTGACGTATAGAAAAATAGAATAATTTATTTTTTCGATCAAGACGTCATTCGAAATTTGTTTTAACGATGAAAAAATCGTTGATCGATGTAGGCCGGCAGGCAATGCGAGGTTATAAAAGGGCGGCAGCTCGTCTGAAATCATTTTGCGATTGGGGCTTGTAAAGTGTAGTTGTGAAAGTGAGTGTGTGTATTAGTGCGAGTGAAATAGTGAATTATTATTAAAAAAATATTTTACTGACTCGCAGTGGCTCACAACCGTTCACCGGTCTGAATACACAAATAGAAAAAATTTTCACAATTCACGTAAGTGAATAATACATACATACGTACATACAATACACATTTATAAATTGTCTTACAGTATGGGTTGCTTGCCACTAAAGGCAGCTTCAAGGCGCTCTACTTCCCAAAGAGATAGAGAAACCTCATTAATGGCTACTATAGCCTTGTCAAAAACAGGCTATAGGCTTGGTCGAAAAATCGGGAAGGGGTCTTTTTCGAAAGTTCTAGAGGCCACATATATCAACGGCCATGACAAATGCATGATTTTGGCCTGTAAGATAGTCAACTGGGAAAAAGCTCCGATGTATTCTCTAAGATTTATTCGCCGCGGACTCGACATTCTCACTAAAATAGAACATCCTCATATCGTTGGCATACATAGTATCCTAGAGCGAGAACCGAACATTTATATTTTCATGGACTATGCAGAAAATGGGGACTTGAGTAAATACATAAAATTGAACGGTCCAGTCAATGAAAATAAGTCGCGGAAATGGTTCTCGCAAATGGTGGGAGCCGTTCAGTATCTCCATTCTATAAACATTGCCCATCGTGATTTGAATTGCAGCAATATTTTACTAGATAAGGAGATGAACGTGAAGTTGGCCGATTTTTCCCTGGCACGCTACTGTTGTGGGAAGAATGACTTGTCGCAAACCTACTGCGGAACACGGGCTTATACGGCACCCGAAATATTGACCGGGACACCGTATGATCCCAAATTGGCCGACTCGTGGTCAATGGGGGTGATTTTGTTTCGGATGTTGAACGAAACAATGCCTTTTAAATATAGTACCAATGTGTCGCCGCTGATAGCGGCTCAGAACAGTAAGAAGTTTAAATTCCATCGCAAATTGGAAGGCCGTATCTCGGATGATGCCAAGAAAGTGGTCAGTTGTTTGCTGGAACCCGAGACGAAATTGCGATGGCCATTGGATCGGGTTGCAAAAAGTCGGTGGCTCTGTGGATATCATCCAACCGAAAGTGCCAATAAGCACTATCTGTCGGAGCAGTCAACTTCCTACATTTCGGTGGCCTCCTCTATGGAGACATGTCGGGGATCGGTGCAACATACAAGTCAGCTTCTGACAACACTGGCAGTTCCAAAAAAGCCGATAAATAAACTGTTCGGCCTCATTTGCTGCGGGTCGAGAAGATCTAAAAAAATTACAGCACCGAGAGTCATTTTTAAAGGGCTTTCTGCCGCCGAACCGGTAACTTTTTCCGAACCGTCGAAATCACGGATGCAACGTAGAAACCGCAAGCTTGGGCTTAAGGTCCGTCGGCGTCTAAGGAGTCAACGTTGTCCAAAAAACCGAAAGCTTCGATTGAAGGTTCATAGACGTCGAAGAAAAAATTATAATAATGCAATGCGTATAGAAAAATGAAGGGGTGACAATAGCGTTGAAGTGTGGCGAAAAAAATTCGTCGCGATAACTAGATTCTTTGAAAAATGAAAATTCCGAGTTGTGATTCTTGCAAATTTTGTATTGATATGTAGTATTAATTTTAAGTTGTCTATTTTAATCATGTAAATCCAATGTAAAGATTGATGTACATAATTATGGCAACATAGCCTCTTCGCCAGTTCATTAGCTAAGCCATTGGCCTAGCTATTGCACGGGCGAAGAGGCTATGTTGCCCAAGGTTATTCCAGGTACGGTTGGTGCAGTTTAATTTCGCGTCCTTTTCTCTCGCGTAGAGTCCAGGTTATCAACACACAATCTCACACCAAAAAAGGGACGGGGCGCGGACGACAAACCGCAATCAAAACAAATCCAAATCGTATTTCTCGATTAATAAGTTGAAACGATTACAATCGTTTTCGTATACGATTAATCGTATTTTTCTTGTTTTCATAGCTAAAACGTTTGGCTCGAGGGGCACAAATAATCATTAAATAATGAAATCTTCTCGGCTGCAATGACTACATATTCTGAGATCTGCATACGAATCATGTGCGCTTATGTTTTTCTGATCGATTGCTTCACACCGTCATCGGCTTTGAGCAAGATTTGTTATCTAATTGCTTGACAGCAACCATGACCATCGAATGTTGCCCAATCTGTGGAACAGTTTCCTGGCTATATCGCCGTCAAGTTCAATTGTCCGTGGCGTGAAGCTTGTTCTCTAATTCGTCGGTGTCATCGGCTTCTTGCTGCGCTCATTGATTTTGTCCTCCGACTGCCTTTTGCACGCTTCTTTCAGATTAAAGCTAATCTTCACCCGGTGATTCCATTCAATTAGGGGCCGCCTCGGCGTCATCAAGCCGTTCGTAGTCGTTGTCTGCTTGTAGACGGTTCTAAAAAGAGGGGAAAATCCTTTAAATCTTCTATTTATCAATTTAAATTGAAAAGCCTAGGAAATAAAATAAAACTTTTGACGTATAGAAAAATAGAATAATTTATTTTTTCGATCAAGACGTCATTCGAAATTTGTTTTAACGATGAAAAAATCGTTGATCGATGTAGGCCGGCAGGCAATGCGAGGTTATAAAAGGGCGGCAGCTCGTCTGAAATCATTTTGCGATTGGGGCTTGTAAAGTGTAGTTGTGAAAGTGAGTGTGTGTATTAGTGCGAGTGAAATAGTGAATTATTATTAAAAAAATATTTTACTGACTCGCAGTGGCTCACAACCGTTCACCGGTCTGAATACACAAATAGAAAAAATTTTCACAATTCACGTAAGTGAATAATACATACATACGTACATACAATACACATTTATAAATTGTCTTACAGTATGGGTTGCTTGCCACTAAAGGCAGCTTCAAGGCGCTCTACTTCCCAAAGAGATAGTGAAACCTCATTAATGGCTACTATAGCCTTGTCAAAAACAGGCTATAGGCTTGGTCGAAAAATCGGGAAGGGGTCTTTTTCGAAAGTTCTAGAGGCCACATGTATCAACGGCCATGACAAATGCATGATTTTGGCCTGTAAGATAGTCAACTGGGAAAAAGCTCCGATGTATTCTCTAAGATTTATTCGCCGCGGACTCGACATTCTCACTAAAATAGAACATCCTCATATCGTTGGCATACATAGTATCCTAGAGCGAGAACCGAACATTTATATTTTCATGGACTATGCAGAAAATGGGGACTTGAGTAAATACATAAAATTGAACGGTCCAGTCAATGAAAATAAGTCGCGGAAATGGTTCTCGCAAATGGTGGGAGCCGTTCAGTATCTCCATTCTATAAACATTGCCCATCGTGATTTGAATTGCAGCAATATTTTACTAGATAAGGAGATGAACGTGAAGTTGGCCGATTTTTCCCTGGCACGCTACTGTTGTGGGAAGAATGACTTGTCGCAAACCTACTGCGGAACACGGGCTTATACGGCACCCGAAATATTGACCGGGACACCGTATGATCCCAAATTGGCCGACTCGTGGTCAATGGGGGTGATTTTGTTTCGGATGTTGAACGAAACAATGCCTTTTAAATATAGTACCAATGTGTCGCCGCTGATAGCGGCTCAGAACAGTAAGAAGTTTAAATTCCATCGCAAATTGGAAGGCCGTATCTCGGATGATGCCAAGAAAGTGGTCAGTTGTTTGCTGGAACCCGAGACGAAATTGCGATGGCCATTGGATCGGGTTGCAAAAAGTCGGTGGCTCTGTGGATATCATCCAACCGAAAGTGCCAATAAGCACTATCTGTCGGAGCAGTCAACTTCCTACATTTCGGTGGCCTCCTCTATGGAGACATGTCGGGGATCGGTGCAACATACAAGTCAGCTTCTGACAACACTGGCGGTTCCAAAAAAGCCGATAAATAAACTGTTCGGCCTCATTTGCTGCGGGTCGAGAAGATCTAAAAAAATTACAGCACCGAGAGTCATTTTTAAAGGGCTTTCTGCCGCCGAACCGGTAACTTTTTCCGAACCGTCGAAATCACGGATGCAACGTAGAAACCGCAAGCTTGGGCTTAAGGTCCGTCGGCGTCTAAGGAGTCAACGTTGTCCAAAAAACCGAAAGCTTCGATTGAAGGTTCATAGACGTCGAAGAAAAAATTATAATAATGCAATGCGTATAGAAAAATGAAGGGGTGACAATAGCGTTGAAGTGTGGCGAAAAAAATTCGTCGCGATAACTAGATTCTTTGAAAAATGAAAATTCCGAGTTGTGATTCTTGCAAATTTTGTATTGATATGTAGTATTAATTTTAAGTTGTCTATTTTAATCATGTAAATCCAATGTAAAGATTGATGTACATAATTATGGCAACATAGCCTCTTCGCCAGTTCATTAGCTAAGCCATTGGCCTAGCTATTGCACGGGCGAAGAGGCTATGTTGCCCAAGGTTATTCCAGGTACGGTTGGTGCAGTTTAATTTCGCGTCCTTTTCTCTCGCGTAGAGTCCAGGTTATCAACACACAATCTCACACCAAAAAAGGGACGGGGCGCGGACGACAAACCGCAATCAAAACAAATCCAAATCGTATTTCTCGATTAATAAGTTGAAACGATTACAATCGTTTTCGTATACGATTAATCGTATTTTTCTTGTTTTCATAGCTAAAACGTTTGGCTCGAGGGGCACAAATAATCATTAAATAATGAAATCTTCTCGGCTGCAATGACTACATATTCTGAGATCTGCATACGAATCATGTGCGCTTATGTTTTTCTGATCGATTGCTTCACACCGTCATCGGCTTTGAGCAAGATTTGTTATCTAATTGCTTGACAGCAACCATGACCATCGAATGTTGCCCAATCTGTGGAACAGTTTCCTGGCTATATCGCCGTCAAGTTCAATTGTCCGTGGCGTGAAGCTTGTTCTCTAATTCGTCGGTGTCATCGGCTTCTTGCTGCGCTCATTGATTTTGTCCTCCGACTGCCTTTTGCACGCTTCTTTCAGATTAAAGCTAATCTTCACCCGGTGATTCCATTCAATTAGGGGCCGCCTCGGCGTCATCAAGCCGTTCGTAGTCGTTGTCTGCTTGTAGACGGTTCTAAAAAGAGGGGAAAATCCTTTAAATCTTCTATTTATCAATTTAAATTGAAAAGCCTAGGAAATAAAATAAAACTTTTGACGTATAGAAAAATAGAATAATTTATTTTTTCGATCAAGACGTCATTCGAAATTTGTTTTAACGATGAAAAAATCGTTGATCGATGTAGGCCGGCAGGCAATGCGAGGTTATAAAAGGGCGGCAGCTCGTCTGAAATCATTTTGCGATTGGGGCTTGTAAAGTGTAGTTGTGAAAGTGAGTGTGTGTATTAGTGCGAGTGAAATAGTGAATTATTATTAAAAAAATATTTTACTGACTCGCAGTGGCTCACAACCGTTCACCGGTCTGAATACACAAATAGAAAAATTTTTCACAATTCACGTAAGTGAATAATACATACATACGTACATACAATACACATTTATAAATTGTCTTACAGTATGGGTTGCTTGCCACTAAAGGCAGCTTCAAGGCGCTCTACTTCCCAAAGAGATAGAGAAACCTCATTAATGGCTACTATAGCCTTGTCAAAAACAGGCTATAGGCTTGGTCGAAAAATCGGGAAGGGGTCTTTTTCGAAAGTTCTAGAGGCCACATGTATCAACGGCCATGACAAATGCATGATTTTGGCCTGTAAGATAGTCAACTGGGAAAAAGCTCCGATGTATTCTCTAAGATTTATTCGCCGCGGACTCGACATTCTCACTAAAATAGAACATCCTCATATCGTTGGCATACATAGTATCCTAGAGCGAGAACCGAACATTTATATTTTCATGGACTATGCAGAAAATGGGGACTTGAGTAAATACATAAAATTGAACGGTCCAGTCAATGAAAATAAGTCGCGGAAATGGTTCTCGCAAATGGTGGGAGCCGTTCAGTATCTCCATTCTATAAACATTGCCCATCGTGATTTGAATTGCAGCAATATTTTACTAGATAAGGAGATGAACGTGAAGTTGGCCGATTTTTCCCTGGCACGCTACTGTTGTGGGAAGAATGACTTGTCGCAAACCTACTGCGGAACACGGGCTTATACGGCACCCGAAATATTGACCGGGACACCGTATGATCCCAAATTGGCCGACTCGTGGTCAATGGGGGTGATTTTGTTTCGGATGTTGAACGAAACAATGCCTTTTAAATATAGTACCAATGTGTCGCCGCTGATAGCGGCTCAGAACAGTAAGAAGTTTAAATTCCATCGCAAATTGGAAGGCCGTATCTCGGATGATGCCAAGAAAGTGGTCAGTTGTTTGCTGGAACCCGAGACGAAATTGCGATGGCCATTGGATCGGGTTGCAAAAAGTCGGTGGCTCTGTGGATATCATCCAACCGAAAGTGCCAATAAGCACTATCTGTCGGAGCAGTCAACTTCCTACATTTCGGTGGCCTCCTCTATGGAGACATGTCGGGGATCGGTGCAACATACAAGTCAGCTTCTGACAACACTGGCGGTTCCAAAAAAGCCGATAAATAAACTGTTCGGCCTCATTTGCTGCGGGTCGAGAAGATCTAAAAAAATTACAGCACCGAGAGTCATTTTTAAAGGGCTTTCTGCCGCCGAACCGGTAACTTTTTCCGAACCGTCGAAATCACGGATGCAACGTAGAAACCGCAAGCTTGGGCTTAAGGTCCGTCGGCGTCTAAGGAGTCAACGTTGTCCAAAAAACCGAAAGCTTCGATTGAAGGTTCATAGACGTCGAAGAAAAAATTATAATAATGCAATGCGTATAGAAAAATGAAGGGGTGACAATAGCGTTGAAGTGTGGCGAAAAAAATTCGTCGCGATAACTAGATTCTTTGAAAAATGAAAATTCCGAGTTGTGATTCTTGCAAATTTTGTATTGATATGTAGTATTAATTTTAAGTTGTCTATTTTAATCATGTAAATCCAATGTAAAGATTGATGTACATAATTATGGCAACATAGCCTCTTCGCCAGTTCATTAGCTAAGCCATTGGCCTAGCTATTGCACGGGCGAAGAGGCTATGTTGCCCAAGGTTATTCCAGGTACGGTTGGTGCAGTTTAATTTCGCGTCCTTTTCTCTCGCGTAGAGTCCAGGTTATCAACACACAATCTCACACCAAAAAAGGGACGGGGCGCGGACGACAAACCGCAATCAAAACAAATCCAAATCGTATTTCTCGATTAATAAGTTGAAACGATTACAATCGTTTTCGTATACGATTAATCGTATTTTTCTTGTTTTCATAGCTAAAACGTTTGGCTCGAGGGGCACAAATAATCATTAAATAATGAAATCTTCTCGGCTGCAATGACTACATATTCTGAGATCTGCATACGAATCATGTGCGCTTATGTTTTTCTGATCGATTGCTTCACACCGTCATCGGCTTTGAGCAAGATTTGTTATCTAATTGCTTGACAGCAACCATGACCATCGAATGTTGCCCAATCTGTGGAACAGTTTCCTGGCTATATCGCCGTCAAGTTCAATTGTCCGTGGCGTGAAGCTTGTTCTCTAATTCGTCGGTGTCATCGGCTTCTTGCTGCGCTCATTGATTTTGTCCTCCGACTGCCTTTTGCACGCTTCTTTCAGATTAAAGCTAATCTTCACCCGGTGATTCCATTCAATTAGGGGCCGCCTCGGCGTCATCAAGCCGTTCGTAGTCGTTGTCTGCTTGTAGACGGTTCTAAAAAGAGGGGAAAATCCTTTAAATCTTCTATTTATCAATTTAAATTGAAAAGCCTAGGAAATAAAATAAAACTTTTGACGTATAGAAAAATAGAATAATTTATTTTTTCGATCAAGACGTCATTCGAAATTTGTTTTAACGATGAAAAAATCGTTGATCGATGTAGGCCGGCAGGCAATGCGAGGTTATAAAAGGGCGGCAGCTCGTCTGAAATCATTTTGCGATTGGGGCTTGTAAAGTGTAGTTGTGAAAGTGAGTGTGTGTATTAGTGCGAGTGAAATAGTGAATTATTATTAAAAAAATATTTTACTGACTCGCAGTGGCTCACAACCGTTCACCGGTCTGAATACACAAATAGAAAAAATTTTCACAATTCACGTAAGTGAATAATACATACATACGTACATACAATACACATTTATAAATTGTCTTACAGTATGGGTTGCTTGCCACTAAAGGCAGCTTCAAGGCGCTCTACTTCCCAAAGAGATAGAGAAACCTCATTAATGGCTACTATAGCCTTGTCAAAAACAGGCTATAGGCTTGGTCGAAAAATCGGGAAGGGGTCTTTTTCGAAAGTTCTAGAGGCCACATATATCAACGGCCATGACAAATGCATGATTTTGGCGTGTAAGATAGTCAACTGGGAAAAAGCTCCGATGTATTCTCTAAGATTTATTCGCCGCGGACTCGACATTCTCACTAAAATAGAACATCCTCATATCGTTGGCATACATAGTATCCTAGAGCGAGAACCGAACATTTATATTTTCATGGACTATGCAGAAAATGGGGACTTGAGTAAATACATAAAATTGAACGGTCCAGTCAATGAAAATAAGTCGCGGAAATGGTTCTCGCAAATGGTGGGAGCCGTTCAGTATCTCCATTCTATAAACATTGCCCATCGTGATTTGAATTGCAGCAATATTTTACTAGATAAGGAGATGAACGTGAAGTTGGCCGATTTTTCCCTGGCACGCTACTGTTGTGGGAAGAATGACTTGTCGCAAACCTACTGCGGAACACGGGCTTATACGGCACCCGAAATATTGACCGGGACACCGTATGATCCCAAATTGGCCGACTCGTGGTCAATGGGGGTGATTTTGTTTCGGATGTTGAACGAAACAATGCCTTTTAAATATAGTACCAATGTGTCGCCGCTGATAGCGGCTCAGAACAGTAAGAAGTTTAAATTCCATCGCAAATTGGAAGGCCGTATCTCGGATGATGCCAAGAAAGTGGTCAGTTGTTTGCTGGAACCCGAGACGAAATTGCGATGGCCATTGGATCGGGTTGCAAAAAGTCGGTGGCTCTGTGGATATCATCCAACCGAAAGTGCCAATAACCACTATCTGTCGGAGCAGTCAACTTCCTACATTTCGGTGGCCTCCTCTATGGAGACATGTCGGGGATCGGTGCAACATACAAGTCAGCTTCTGACAACATTGGCGGTTCCAAAAAAGCCGATAAATAAACTGTTCGGCCTCATTTGCTGCGGGTCGAGAAGATCTAAAAAAATTACAGCACCGAGAGTCATTTTTAAAGGGCTTTCTGCCGCCGAACCGGTAACTTTTTCCGAACCGTCGAAATCACGGATGCAACGTAGAAACCGCAAGCTTGGGCTTAAGGTCCGTCGGCGTCTAAGGAGTCAACGTTGTCCAAAAAACCGAAAGCTTCGATTGAAGGTTCATAGACGTCGAAGAAAAAATTATAATAATGCAATGCGTATAGAAAAATGAAGGGGTGACAATAGCGTTGAAGTTTGGCGAAAAAAATTCGTCGCGATAACTACAAGTAGATTCATTGAAAAATGAAAAATCCGAGTTGTGATTCTTGCAAATTTTGTATTGATATGTAGTATTAATTTTAAGTTGTCTATTTTAATCATGTAAATCCAATGTAAAGATTGATGTACATAATTATGGCAACATAGCCTCTTCGCCAGTTCATTAGCTAAGCCATTGGCCTAGCTATTGCACGGGCGAAGAGGCTATGTTGCCCAAGGTTATTCCAGGTACGGTTGGTGCAGTTTAATTTCGCGTCCTTTTCTCTCGCGTAGAGTCCAGGTTATCAACACACAATCTCACACCAAAAAAGGGACGGGGCGCGGACGACAAACCGCAATCAAAACAAATCCAAATCGTATTTCTCGATTAATAAGTTGAAACGATTACAATCGTTTTCGTATACGATTAATCGTATTTTTCTTGTTTTCATAGCTAAAACGTTTAGCTCGAGGGGCACAAATAATCATTAAATAATTAAATCTTCTCGGCTGCAATGACTACATATTCTGAGATCTGCATACGAATCATGTGCGCTTATGTTTTTCTGATCGATTGCTTCACACCGTCATCGGCTTTGAGCAAGATTTGTTATCTAATTGCTTGACAGCAACCATGACCATCGAATTTTGCCCAATCTGTGGAACAGTTTCCTGGCTATATCGCCGTCAAGTTCAATTGTCCGTGGCGTGAAGCTTGTTCTCTAATTCGTCGGTGTCATCGGCTTCTTGCTGCGCTCATTGATTTTGTCCTCCGACTGCCTTTTGCACGCTTCTTTCAGATTAAAGCTAATCTTCACCCGGTGATTCCATTCAATTAGGGGCCGCCTCGGCGTCATCAAGCCGTTCGTAGTCGTTGTCTGCTTGTAGACGGTTCTAAAAAGAGGGGAAAATCCTTTAAATCTTCTATTTATCAATTTAAATTGAAAAGCCTAGGAAATAAAATAAAACTTTTGACGTATAGAAAAATAGAATAATTTATTTTTTCGATCAAGACGTCATTCGAAATTTGTTTTAACGATGAAAAAATCGTTGATCGATGTAGGCCGGCAGGCAATGCGAGGTTATAAAAGGGCGGCAGCTCGTCTGAAATCATTTTGCGATTGGGGCTTGTAAAGTGTAGTTGTGAAAGTGAGTGTGTGTATTAGTGCGAGTGAAATAGTGAATTATTATTAAAAAAATATTTTACTGACTCGCAGTGGCTCACAACCGTTCACCGGTCTGAATACACAAATAGAAAAAATTTTCACAATTCACGTAAGTGAATAATACATACATACGTACATACAATACACATTTATAAATTGTCTTACAGTATGGGTTGCTTGCCACTAAAGGCAGCTTCAAGGCGCTCTACTTCCCAAAGAGATAGAGAAACCTCATTAATGGCTACTATAGCCTTGTCAAAAACAGGCTATAGGCTTGGTCGAAAAATCGGGAAGGGGTCTTTTTCGAAAGTTCTAGAGGCCACATATATCAACGGCCATGACAAATGCATGATTTTGGCGTGTAAGATAGTCAACTGGGAAAAAGCTCCGATGTATTCTCTAAGATTTATTCGCCGCGGACTCGACATTCTCACTAAAATAGAACATCCTCATATCGTTGGCATACATAGTATCCTAGAGCGAGAACCGAACATTTATATTTTCATGGACTATGCAGAAAATGGGGACTTGAGTAAATACATAAAATTGAACGGTCCAGTCAATGAAAATAAGTCGCGGAAATGGTTCTCGCAAATGGTGGGAGCCGTTCAGTATCTCCATTCTATAAACATTGCCCATCGTGATTTGAATTGCAGCAATATTTTACTAGATAAGGAGATGAACGTGAAGTTGGCCGATTTTTCCCTGGCACGCTACTGTTGTGGGAAGAATGACTTGTCGCAAACCTACTGCGGAACACGGGCTTATACGGCACCCGAAATATTGACCGGGACACCGTATGATCCCAAATTGGCCGACTCGTGGTCAATGGGGGTGATTTTGTTTCGGATGTTGAACGAAACAATGCCTTTTAAATATAGTACCAATGTGTCGCCGCTGATAGCGGCTCAGAACAGTAAGAAGTTTAAATTCCATCGCAAATTGGAAGGCCGTATCTCGGATGATGCCAAGAAAGTGGTCAGTTGTTTGCTGGAACCCGAGACGAAATTGCGATGGCCATTGGATCGGGTTGCAAAAAGTCGGTGGCTCTGTGGATATCATCCAACCGAAAGTGCCAATAACCACTATCTGTCGGAGCAGTCAACTTCCTACATTTCGGTGGCCTCCTCTATGGAGACATGTCGGGGATCGGTGCAACATACAAGTCAGCTTCTGACAACATTGGCGGTTCCAAAAAAGCCGATAAATAAACTGTTCGGCCTCATTTGCTGCGGGTCGAGAAGATCTAAAAAAATTACAGCACCGAGAGTCATTTTTAAAGGGCTTTCTGCCGCCGAACCGGTAACTTTTTCCGAACCGTCGAAATCACGGATGCAACGTAGAAACCGCAAGCTTGGGCTTAAGGTCCGTCGGCGTCTAAGGAGTCAACGTTGTCCAAAAAACCGAAAGCTTCGATTGAAGGTTCATAGACGTCGAAGAAAAAATTATAATAATGCAATGCGTATAGAAAAATGAAGGGGTGACAATAGCGTTGAAGTTTGGCGAAAAAAATTCGTCGCGATAACTACAAGTAGATTCATTGAAAAATGAAAAATCCGAGTTGTGATTCTTGCAAATTTTGTATTGATATGTAGTATTAATTTTAAGTTGTCTATTTTAATCATGTAAATCCAATGTAAAGATTGATGTACATAATTATGGCAACATAGCCTCTTCGCCAGTTCATTAGCTAAGCCATTGGCCTAGCTATTGCACGGGCGAAGAGGCTATGTTGCCCAAGGTTATTCCAGGTACGGTTGGTGCAGTTTAATTTCGCGTCCTTTTCTCTCGCGTAGAGTCCAGGTTATCAACACACAATCTCACACCAAAAAAGGGACGGGGCGCGGACGACAAACCGCAATCAAAACAAATCCAAATCGTATTTCTCGATTAATAAGTTGAAACGATTACAATCGTTTTCGTATACGATTAATCGTATTTTTCTTGTTTTCATAGCTAAAACGTTTGGCTCGAGGGGCACAAATAATCATTAAATAATGAAATCTTCTCGGCTGCAATGACTACATATTCTGAGATCTGCATACGAATCATGTGCGCTTATGTTTTTCTGATCGATTGCTTCACACCGTCATCGGCTTTGAGCAAGATTTGTTATCTAATTGCTTGACAGCAACCATGACCATCGAATGTTGCCCAATCTGTGGAACAGTTTCCTGGCTATATCGCCGTCAAGTTCAATTGTCCGTGGCGTGAAGCTTGTTCTCTAATTCGTCGGTGTCATCGGCTTCTTGCTGCGCTCATTGATTTTGTCCTCCGACTGCCTTTTGCACGCTTCTTTCAGATTAAAGCTAATCTTCACCCGGTGATTCCATTCAATTAGGGGCCGCCTCGGCGTCATCAAGCCGTTCGTAGTCGTTGTCTGCTTGTAGACGGTTCTAAAAAGAGGGGAAAATCCTTTAAATCTTCTATTTATCAATTTAAATTGAAAAGCCTAGGAAATAAAATAAAACTTTTGACGTATAGAAAAATAGAATAATTTATTTTTTCGATCAAGACGTCATTCGAAATTTGTTTTAACGATGAAAAAATCGTTGATCGATGTAGGCCGGCAGGCAATGCGAGGTTATAAAAGGGCGGCAGCTCGTCTGAAATCATTTTGCGATTGGGGCTTGTAAAGTGTAGTTGTGAAAGTGAGTGTGTGTATTAGTGCGAGTGAAATAGTGAATTATTATTAAAAAAATATTTTACTGACTCGCAGTGGCTCACAACCGTTCACCGGTCTGAATACACAAATAGAAAAAATTTTCACAATTCACGTAAGTGAATAATACATACATACGTACATACAATACACATTTATAAATTGTCTTACAGTATGGGTTGCTTGCCACTAAAGGCAGCTTCAAGGCGCTCTACTTCCCAAAGAGATAGAGAAACCTCATTAATGGCTACTATAGCCTTGTCAAAAACAGGCTATAGGCTTGGTCGAAAAATCGGGAAGGGGTCTTTTTCGAAAGTTCTAGAGGCCACATATATCAACGGCCATGACAAATGCATGATTTTGGCCTGTAAGATAGTCAACTGGGAAAAAGCTCCGATGTATTCTCTAAGATTTATTCGCCGCGGACTCGACATTCTCACTAAAATAGAACATCCTCATATCGTTGGCATACATAGTATCCTAGAGCGAGAACCGAACATTTATATTTTCATGGACTATGCAGAAAATGGGGACTTGAGTAAATACATAAAATTGAACGGTCCAGTCAATGAAAATAAGTCGCGGAAATGGTTCTCGCAAATGGTGGGAGCCGTTCAGTATCTCCATTCTATAAACATTGCCCATCGTGATTTGAATTGCAGCAATATTTTACTAGATAAGGAGATGAACGTGAAGTTGGCCGATTTTTCCCTGGCACGCTACTGTTGTGGGAAGAATGACTTGTCGCAAACCTACTGCGGAACACGGGCTTATACGGCACCCGAAATATTGACCGGGACACCGTATGATCCCAAATTGGCCGACTCGTGGTCAATGGGGGTGATTTTGTTTCGGATGTTGAACGAAACAATGCCTTTTAAATATAGTACCAATGTGTCGCCGCTGATAGCGGCTCAGAACAGTAAGAAGTTTAAATTCCATCGCAAATTGGAAGGCCGTATCTCGGATGATGCCAAGAAAGTGGTCAGTTGTTTGCTGGAACCCGAGACGAAATTGCGATGGCCATTGGATCGGGTTGCAAAAAGTCGGTGGCTCTGTGGATATCATCCAACCGAAAGTGCCAATAAGCACTATCTGTCGGAGCAGTCAACTTCCTACATTTCGGTGGCCTCCTCTATGGAGACATGTCGGGGATCGGTGCAACATACAAGTCAGCTTCTGACAACACTGGCGGTTCCAAAAAAGCCGATAAATAAACTGTTCGGCCTCATTTGCTGCGGGTCGAGAAGATCTAAAAAAATTACAGCACCGAGAGTCATTTTTAAAGGGCTTTCTGCCGCCGAACCGGTAACTTTTTCCGAACCGTCGAAATCACGGATGCAACGTAGAAACCGCAAGCTTGGGCTTAAGGTCCGTCGGCGTCTAAGGAGTCAACGTTGTCCAAAAAACCGAAAGCTTCGATTGAAGGTTCATAGACGTCGAAGAAAAAATTATAATAATGCAATGCGTATAGAAAAATGAAGGGGTGACAATAGCGTTGAAGTGTGGCGAAAAAAATTCGTCGCGATAACTAGATTCTTTGAAAAATGAAAATTCCGAGTTGTGATTCTTGCAAATTTTGTATTGATATGTAGTATTAATTTTAAGTTGTCTATTTTAATCATGTAAATCCAATGTAAAGATTGATGTACATAATTATGGCAACATAGCCTCTTCGCCAGTTCATTAGCTAAGCCATTGGCCTAGCTATTGCACGGGCGAAGAGGCTATGTTGCCCAAGGTTATTCCAGGTACGGTTGGTGCAGTTTAATTTCGCGTCCTTTTCTCTCGCGTAGAGTCCAGGTTATCAACACACAATCTCACACCAAAAAAGGGACGGGGCGCGGACGACAAACCGCAATCAAAACAAATCCAAATCGTATTTCTCGATTAATAAGTTGAAACGATTACAATCGTTTTCGTATACGATTAATCGTATTTTTCTTGTTTTCATAGCTAAAACGTTTGGCTCGAGGGGCACAAATAATCATTAAATAATGAAATCTTCTCGGCTGCAATGACTACATATTCTGAGATCTGCATACGAATCATGTGCGCTTATGTTTTTCTGATCGATTGCTTCACACCGTCATCGGCTTTGAGCAAGATTTGTTATCTAATTGCTTGACAGCAACCATGACCATCGAATGTTGCCCAATCTGTGGAACAGTTTCCTGGCTATATCGCCGTCAAGTTCAATTGTCCGTGGCGTGAAGCTTGTTCTCTAATTCGTCGGTGTCATCGGCTTCTTGCTGCGCTCATTGATTTTGTCCTCCGACTGCCTTTTGCACGCTTCTTTCAGATTAAAGCTAATCTTCACCCGGTGATTCCATTCAATTAGGGGCCGCCTCGGCGTCATCAAGCCGTTCGTAGTCGTTGTCTGCTTGTAGACGGTTCTAAAAAGAGGGGAAAATCCTTTAAATCTTCTATTTATCAATTTAAATTGAAAAGCCTAGGAAATAAAATAAAACTTTTGACGTATAGAAAAATAGAATAATTTATTTTTTCGATCAAGACGTCATTCGAAATTTGTTTTAACGATGAAAAAATCGTTGATCGATGTAGGCCGGCAGGCAATGCGAGGTTATAAAAGGGCGGCAGCTCGTCTGAAATCATTTTGCGATTGGGGCTTGTAAAGTGTAGTTGTGAAAGTGAGTGTGTGTATTAGTGCGAGTGAAATAGTGAATTATTATTAAAAAAATATTTTACTGACTCGCAGTGGCTCACAACCGTTCACCGGTCTGAATACACAAATAGAAAAAATTTTCACAATTCACGTAAGTGAATAATACATACATACGTACATACAATACACATTTATAAATTGTCTTACAGTATGGGTTGCTTGCCACTAAAGGCAGCTTCAAGGCGCTCTACTTCCCAAAGAGATAGAGAAACCTCATTAATGGCTACTATAGCCTTGTCAAAAACAGGCTATAGGCTTGGTCGAAAAATCGGGAAGGGGTCTTTTTCGAAAGTTCTAGAGGCCACATATATCAACGGCCATGACAAATGCATGATTTTGGCCTGTAAGATAGTCAACTGGGAAAAAGCTCCGATGTATTCTCTAAGATTTATTCGCCGCGGACTCGACATTCTCACTAAAATAGAACATCCTCATATCGTTGGCATACATAGTATCCTAGAGCGAGAACCGAACATTTATATTTTCATGGACTATGCCGAAAATGGGGACTTGAGTAAATACATAAAATTTAACGGTCCAGTCAATGAAAATAAGTCGCGGAAATGGTTCTCGCAAATGGTGGGAGCCGTTCAGTATCTCCATTCTATAAACATTGCCCATCGTGATTTGAATTGCAGTAATATTTTACTAGATAAGGAGATGAACGTGAAGTTGGCCGATTTTTCCCTGGCACGCTACTGTTGTGGGAAGAATGACTTGTCGCAAACCTACTGCGGAACACGGGCTTATACGGCACCCGAAATATTGACCGGGACACCGTATGATCCCAAATTGGCCGACTCGTGGTCAATGGGAGTGATTTTGTTTCGGATGTTGAACGAAACAATGCCTTTTAAATATAGTACCAATGTGTCGCCGCTGATAGCGGCTCAGAACAGTAAGAAGTTTAAATTCCATCGCAAATTGGAAGGCCGTATCTCGGATGATGCCAAGAAAGTGGTCAGTTGTTTGCTGGAACCCGAGACGAAATTGCGATGGCCATTGGATCGGGTTGCAAAAAGTCGGTGGCTCTGTGGATATCATCCAACCGAAAGTGCCAATAAGCACTATCTGTCGGAGCAGTCAACTTCCTACATTTCGGTGGCCTCCTCTATGGAGACATGTCGGGGATCGGTGCAACATACAAGTCAGCTTCTGACAACATTGGCGGTTCCAAAAAAGCCGATAAATAAACTGTTCGGCCTCATTTGCTGCGGGTCGAGAAGATCTAAAAAAATTACAGCACCGAGAGTCATTTTTAAAGGGCTTTCTGCCGCCGAACCGGTAACTTTTTCCGAACCGTCGAAATCACGGATGCAACGTAGAAACCGCAAGCTTGGGCTTAAGGTCCGTCGGCGTCTAAGGAGTCAACGTTGTCCAAAAAACCGAAAGCTTCGATTGAAGGTTCATAGACGTCGAAGAAAAAATTATAATAATGCAATGCGTATAGAAAAATGAAGGGGTGACAATTGCGTTGAAGTGTGGCGAAAAAAATTCGTCGCGATAACTACAAGTAGATTCATTGAAAAATGAAAAATCCGAGTTGTGATTCTTGCAAATTTTGTATTGATATGTAGTATTAATTTTAAGTTGTCTATTTTAATCATGTAAATCCAATGTAAAGATTGATGTACATAATTATGGCAACATAGCCTCTTCGCCAGTTCATTAGCTAAGCCATTGGCCTAGCTATTGCACGGGCGAAGAGGCTATGTTGCCCAAGGTTATTCCAGGTACGGTTGGTGCAGTTTAATTTCGCGTCCTTTTCTCTCGCGTAGAGTCCAGGTTATCAACACACAATCTCACACCAAAAAAGGGACGGGGCGCGGACGACAAACCGCAATCAAAACAAATCCAAATCGTATTTCTCGATTAATAAGTTGAAACGATTACAATCGTTTTCGTATACGATTAATCGTATTTTTCTTGTTTTCATAGCTAAAACGTTTAGCTCGAGGGGCACAAATAATCATTAAATAATTAAATCTTCTCGGCTGCAATGACTACATATTCTGAGATCTGCATACGAATCATGTGCGCTTATGTTTTTCTGATCGATTGCTTCACACCGTCATCGGCTTTGAGCAAGATTTGTTATCTAATTGCTTGACAGCAACCATGACCATCGAATGTTGCCCAATCTGTGGAACAGTTTCCTGGCTATATCGCCGTCAAGTTCAATTGTCCGTGGCGTGAAGCTTGTTCTCTAATTCGTCGGTGTCATCGGCTTCTTGCTGCGCTCATTGATTTTGTCCTCCGACTGCCTTTTGCACGCTTCTTTCAGATTAAAGCTAATCTTCACCCGGTGATTCCATTCAATTAGGGGCCGCCTCGGCGTCATCAAGCCGTTCGTAGTCGTTGTCTGCTTGTAGACGGTTCTAAAAAGAGGGGAAAATCCTTTAAATCTTCTATTTATCAATTTAAATTGAAAAGCCTAGGAAATAAAATAAAACTTTTGACGTATAGAAAAATAGAATAATTTATTTTTTCGATCAAGACGTCATTCGAAATTTGTTTTAACGATGAAAAAATCGTTGATCGATGTAGGCCGGCAGGCAATGCGAGGTTATAAAAGGGCGGCAGCTCGTCTGAAATCATTTTGCGATTGGGGCTTGTAAAGTGTAGTTGTGAAAGTGAGTGTGTGTATTAGTGCGAGTGAAATAGTGAATTATTATTAAAAAAATATTTTACTGACTCGCAGTGGCTCACAACCGTTCACCGGTCTGAATACACAAATAGAAAAAATTTTCACAATTCACGTAAGTGAATAATACATACATACGTACATACAATACACATTTATAAATTGTCTTACAGTATGGGTTGCTTGCCACTAAAGGCAGCTTCAAGGCGCTCTACTTCCCAAAGAGATAGAGAAACCTCATTAATGGCTACTATAGCCTTGTCAAAAACAGGCTATAGGCTTGGTCGAAAAATCGGGAAGGGGTCTTTTTCGAAAGTTCTAGAGGCCACATATATCAACGGCCATGACAAATGCATGATTTTGGCCTGTAAGATAGTCAACTGGGAAAAAGCTCCGATGTATTCTCTAAGATTTATTCGCCGCGGACTCGACATTCTCACTAAAATAGAACATCCTCATATCGTTGGCATACATAGTATCCTAGAGCGAGAACCGAACATTTATATTTTCATGGACTATGCAGAAAATGGGGACTTGAGTAAATACATAAAATTGAACGGTCCAGTCAATGAAAATAAGTCGCGGAAATGGTTCTCGCAAATGGTGGGAGCCGTTCAGTATCTCCATTCTATAAACATTGCCCATCGTGATTTGAATTGCAGCAATATTTTACTAGATAAGGAGATGAACGTGAAGTTGGCCGATTTTTCCCTGGCACGCTACTGTTGTGGGAAGAATGACTTGTCGCAAACCTACTGCGGAACACGGGCTTATACGGCACCCGAAATATTGACCGGGACACCGTATGATCCCAAATTGGCCGACTCGTGGTCAATGGGGGTGATTTTGTTTCGGATGTTGAACGAAACAATGCCTTTTAAATATAGTACCAATGTGTCGCCGCTGATAGCGGCTCAGAACAGTAAGAAGTTTAAATTCCATCGCAAATTGGAAGGCCGTATCTCGGATGATGCCAAGAAAGTGGTCAGTTGTTTGCTGGAACCCGAGACGAAATTGCGATGGCCATTGGATCGGGTTGCAAAAAGTCGGTGGCTCTGTGGATATCATCCAAGCGAAAGTGCCAATAACCACTATCTGTCGGAGCAGTCAACTTCCTACATTTCGGTGGCCTCCTCTATGGAGACATGTCGGGGATCGGTGCAACATACAAGTCAGCTTCTGACAACATTGGCGGTTCCAAAAAAGCCGATAAATAAACTGTTCGGCCTCATTTGCTGCGGGTCGAGAAGATCTAAAAAAATTACAGCACCGAGAGTCATTTTTAAAGGGCTTTCTGCCGCCGAACCGGTAACTTTTTCCGAACCGTCGAAATCACGGATGCAACGTAGAAACCGCAAGCTTGGGCTTAAGGTCCGTCGGCGTCTAAGGAGTCAACGTTGTCCAAAAAACCGAAAGCTTCGATTGAAGGTTCATAGACGTCGAAGAAAAAATTATAATAATGCAATGCGTATAGAAAAATGAAGGGGTGACAATTGCGTTGAAGTGTGGCGAAAAAAATTCGTCGCGATAACTACAAGTAGATTCATTGAAAAATGAAAAATCCGAGTTGTGATTCTTGCAAATTTTGTATTGATATGTAGTATTAATTTTAAGTTGTCTATTTTAATCATGTAAATCCAATGTAAAGATTGATGTACATAATTATGGCAACATAGCCTCTTCGCCAGTTCATTAGCTAAGCCATTGGCCTAGCTATTGCACGGGCGAAGAGGCTATGTTGCCCAAGGTTATTCCAGGTACGGTTGGTGCAGTTTAATTTCGCGTCCTTTTCTCTCGCGTAGAGTCCAGGTTATCAACACACAATCTCACACCAAAAAAGGGACGGGGCGCGGACGACAAACCGCAATCAAAACAAATCCAAATCGTATTTCTCGATTAATAAGTTGAAACGATTACAATCGTTTTCGTATACGATTAATCGTATTTTTCTTGTTTTCATAGCTAAAACGTTTAGCTCGAGGGGCACAAATAATCATTAAATAATTAAATCTTCTCGGCTGCAATGACTACATATTCTGAGATCTGCATACGAATCATGTGCGCTTATGTTTTTCTGATCGATTGCTTCACACCGTCATCGGCTTTGAGCAAGATTTGTTATCTAATTGCTTGACAGCAACCATGACCATCGAATTTTGCCCAATCTGTGGAACAGTTTCCTGGCTATATCGCCGTCAAGTTCAATTGTCCGTGGCGTGAAGCTTGTTCTCTAATTCGTCGGTGTCATCGGCTTCTTGCTGCGCTCATTGATTTTGTCCTCCGACTGCCTTTTGCACGCTTCTTTCAGATTAAAGCTAATCTTCACCCGGTGATTCCATTCAATTAGGGGCCGCCTCGGCGTCATCAAGCCGTTCGTAGTCGTTGTCTGCTTGTAGACGGTTCTAAAAAGAGGGGAAAATCCTTTAAATCTTCTATTTATCAATTTAAATTGAAAAGCCTAGGAAATAAAATAAAACTTTTGACGTATAGAAAAATAGAATAATTTATTTTTTCGATCAAGACGTCATTCGAAATTTGTTTTAACGATGAAAAAATCGTTGATCGATGTAGGCCGGCAGGCAATGCGAGGTTATAAACGGGCGGCAGCTCGTCTGAAATCATTTTGCGATTGGGGCTTGTAAAGTGTAGTTGTGAAAGTGAGTGTGTGTATTAGTGCGAGTGAAATAGTGAATTATTATTAAAAAAATATTTTACTGACTCGCAGTGGCTCACAACCGTTCACCGGTCTGAATACACAAATAGAAAAAATTTTCACAATTCACGTAAGTGAATAACACATACATACGTACATACAATACACATTTATAAATTGTCTTACAGTATGGGTTGCTTGCCACTAAAGGCAGCTTCAAGGCGCTCTACTTCCCAAAGAGATAGAGAAACCTCATTAATGGCTACTATAGCCTTGTCAAAAACAGGCTATAGGCTTGGTCGAAAAATCGGGAAGGGGTCTTTTTCGAAAGTTCTAGAGGCCACATATATCAACGGCCATGACAAATGCATGATTTTGGCCTGTAAGATAGTCAACTGGGAAAAAGCTCCGATGTATTCTCTAAGATTTATTCGCCGCGGACTCGACATTCTCACTAAAATAGAACATCCTCATATCGTTGGCATACATAGTATCCTAGAGCGAGAACCGAACATTTATATTTTCATGGACTATGCAGAAAATGGGGACTTGAGTAAATACATAAAATTGAACGGTCCAGTCAATGAAAATAAGTCGCGGAAATGGTTCTCGCAAATGGTGGGAGCCGTTCAGTATCTCCATTCTATAAACATTGCCCATCGTGATTTGAATTGCAGCAATATTTTACTAGATAAGGAGATGAACGTGAAGTTGGCCGATTTTTCCCTGGCACGCTACTGTTGTGGGAAGAATGACTTGTCGCAAACCTACTGCGGAACACGGGCTTATACGGCACCCGAAATATTGACCGGGACACCGTATGATCCCAAATTGGCCGACTCGTGGTCAATGGGGGTGATTTTGTTTCGGATGTTGAACGAAACAATGCCTTTTAAATATAGTACCAATGTGTCGCCGCTGATAGCGGCTCAGAACAGTAAGAAGTTTAAATTCCATCGCAAATTGGAAGGCCGTATCTCGGATGATGCCAAGAAAGTGGTCAGTTGTTTGCTGGAACCCGAGACGAAATTGCGATGGCCATTGGATCGGGTTGCAAAAAGTCGGTGGCTCTGTGGATATCATCCAACCGAAAGTGCCAATAACCACTATCTGTCGGAGCAGTCAAGTTCCTACATTTCGGTGGCCTCCTCTATGGAGACATGTCGGGGATCGGTGCAACATACAAGTCAGCTTCTGACAACATTGGTGGTTCCAAAAAAGCCGATAAATAAACTGTTCGGCCTCATTTGCTGCGGGTCGAGAAGATCTAAAAAAATTACAGCACCGAGAGTCATTTTTAAAGGGCTTTCTGCCGCCGAACCGGTAACTTTTTCCGAACCGTCGAAATCACGGATGCAACGTAGAAACCGCAAGCTTGGGCTTAAGGTCCGTCGGCGTCTAAGGAGTCAACGTTGTCCAAAAAACCGAAAGCTTCGATTGAAGGTTCATAGACGTCGAAGAAAAAATTATAATAATGCAATGCGTATAGAAAAATGAAGGGGTGACAATAGCGTTGAAGTGTGGCGAAAAAAATTCGTCGCGATAACTACAAGTAGATTCATTGAAAAATGAAAAATCCGAGTTGTGATTCTTGCAAATTTTGTATTGATATGTAGTATTAATTTTAAGTTGTCTATTTTAATCATGTAAATCCAATGTAAAGATTGATGTACATAATTATGGCAACATAGCCTCTTCGCCAGTTCATTAGCTAAGCCATTGGCCTAGCTATTGCACGGGCGAAGAGGCTATGTTGCCCAAGGTTATTCCAGGTACGGTTGGTGCAGTTTAATTTCGCGTCCTTTTCTCTCGCGTAGAGTCCAGGTTATCAACACACAATCTCACACCAAAAAAGGGACGGGGCGCGGACGACAAACCGCAATCAAAACAAATCCAAATCGTATTTCTCGATTAATAAGTTGAAACGATTACAATCGTTTTCGTATACGATTAATCGTATTTTTCTTGTTTTCATAGCTAAAACGTTTGGCTCGAGGGGCACAAATAATCATTAAATAATGAAATCTTCTCGGCTGCAATGACTACATATTCTGAGATCTGCATACGAATCATGTGCGCTTATGTTTTTCTGATCGATTGCTTCACACCGTCATCGGCTTTGAGCAAGATTTGTTATCTAATTGCTTGACAGCAACCATGACCATCGAATGTTGCCCAATCTGTGGAACAGTTTCCTGGCTATATCGCCGTCAAGTTCAATTGTCCGTGGCGTGAAGCTTGTTCTCTAATTCGTCGGTGTCATCGGCTTCTTGCTGCGCTCATTGATTTTGTCCTCCGACTGCCTTTTGCACGCTTCTTTCAGATTAAAGCTAATCTTCACCCGGTGATTCCATTCAATTAGGGGCCGCCTCGGCGTCATCAAGCCGTTCGTAGTCGTTGTCTGCTTGTAGACGGTTCTAAAAAGAGGGGAAAATCCTTTAAATCTTCTATTTATCAATTTAAATTGAAAAGCCTAGGAAATAAAATAAAACTTTTGACGTATAGAAAAATAGAATAATTTATTTTTTCGATCAAGACGTCATTCGAAATTTGTTTTAACGATGAAAAAATCGTTGATCGATGTAGGCCGGCAGGCAATGCGAGGTTATAAAAGGGCGGCAGCTCGTCTGAAATCATTTTGCGATTGGGGCTTGTAAAGTGTAGTTGTGAAAGTGAGTGTGTGTATTAGTGCGAGTGAAATAGTGAATTATTATTAAAAAAATATTTTACTGACTCGCAGTGGCTCACAACCGTTCACCGGTCTGAATACACAAATAGAAAAATTTTTCACAATTCACGTAAGTGAATAATACATACATACGTACATACAATACACATTTATAAATTGTCTTACAGTATGGGTTGCTTGCCACTAAAGGCAGCTTCAAGGCGCTCTACTTCCCAAAGAGATAGAGAAACCTCATTAATGGCTACTATAGCCTTGTCAAAAACAGGCTATAGGCTTGGTCGAAAAATCGGGAAGGGGTCTTTTTCGAAAGTTCTAGAGGCCACATATATCAACGGCCATGACAAATGCATGATTTTGGCCTGTAAGATAGTCAACTGGGAAAAAGCTCCGATGTATTCTCTAAGATTTATTCGCCGCGGACTCGACATTCTCACTAAAATAGAACATCCTCATATCGTTGGCATACATAGTATCCTAGAGCGAGAACCGAACATTTATATTTTCATGGACTATGCAGAAAATGGGGACTTGAGTAAATACATAAAATTGAACGGTCCAGTCAATGAAAATAAGTCGCGGAAATGGTTCTCGCAAATGGTGGGAGCCGTTCAGTATCTCCATTCTATAAACATTGCCCATCGTGATTTGAATTGCAGCAATATTTTACTAGATAAGGAGATGAACGTGAAGTTGGCCGATTTTTCCCTGGCACGCTACTGTTGTGGGAAGAATGACTTGTCGCAAACCTACTGCGGAACACGGGCTTATACGGCACCCGAAATATTGACCGGGACACCGTATGATCCCAAATTGGCCGACTCGTGGTCAATGGGGGTGATTTTGTTTCGGATGTTGAACGAAACAATGCCTTTTAAATATAGTACCAATGTGTCGCCGCTGATAGCGGCTCAGAACAGTAAGAAGTTTAAATTCCATCGCAAATTGGAAGGCCGTATCTCGGATGATGCCAAGAAAGTGGTCAGTTGTTTGCTGGAACCCGAGACGAAATTGCGATGGCCATTGGATCGGGTTGCAAAAAGTCGGTGGCTCTGTGGATATCATCCAACCGAAAGTGCCAATAAGCACTATCTGTCGGAGCAGTCAACTTCCTACATTTCGGTGGCCTCCTCTATGGAGACATGTCGGGGATCGGTGCAACATACAAGTCAGCTTCTGACAACACTGGCGGTTCCAAAAAAGCCGATAAATAAACTGTTCGGCCTCATTTGCTGCGGGTCGAGAAGATCTAAAGAAATTACAGCACCGAGAGTCATTTTTAAAGGGCTTTCTGCCGCCGAACCGGTAACTTTTTCCGAACCGTCGAAATCACGGATGCAACGTAGAAACCGCAAGCTTGGGCTTAAGGTCCGTCGGCGTCTAAGGAGTCAACGTTGTCCAAAAAACCGAAAGCTTCGATTGAAGGTTCATAGACGTCGAAGAAAAAATTATAATAATGCAATGCGTATAGAAAAATGAAGGGGTGACAATAGCGTTGAAGTGTGGCGAAAAAAATTCGTCGCGATAACTAGATTCATTGAAAAATGAAAATTCCCAGTTGTGATTCTTGCAAATTTTGTATTGATATGTAGTATTAATTTTAAGTTGTCTATTTTAATCATGTAAATCCAATGTAAAGATTGATGTACATAATTATGGCAACATAGCCTCTTCGCCAGTTCATTAGCTAAGCCATTGGCCTAGCTATTGTAACGGGCGAAGAGGCTATGTTGCCCAAGGTTATTCCAGGTACGGTTGGTGCAGTTTAATTTCGCGTCCTTTTCTCTCGTGGCTTGAAGAAGAAAAAAATCATCTTTCACCAGGACAACGCACCTGTACACAAGTGTTTCATTGTCAGGCCGAGAACTTTTCACCTTATTTTCGTAGCATGGCTCTGCTGACTTTTCTTCTCCAATTTTACGTTTCCTCGTCTCAATTTTCAACAAGAATTCTGAAAATTGAAATGAAAAGTATTGAATCCATGAGCTGTCGACTACGAATTATTAATTTGTGAAATACTAATAAAAAGTCAACAACTACGCGAACTATTTATTAAATTAATATCGATACTTCGCAATTAGGAAAAAATCTAAGGCATACGAAAAGCGGCTATTCAAATATGCTCGGAACTTGACTCTGAACTGACGATGTCAGGCTTGGTAGGTCGATTCTGTCCATCGACCTACCACACGGCATCATACTGTGCAGAGTGTATAATAATTACCACAATATCTCTTTATTTCAGAGTGATTCTTCCTTTGTACCAATCCAAACGGACGCCTTGAGTAGCACAGAGAGCGATGACTCAACTATACGTAGTGTAAGATTTAGTAAATTAGCAGAAGTGCGTGAAATGTCCTCAGTGGAAGCATCTGAAGCGCTTATGTCGCGATTGTCCTATAGTCTTCGATAACGAAAACAAAAGACACATCATCAAACAGCTAAAGCAGCATTACTATACTCTATTCTGGTATAATATGTTTATACATATTTTAGAGATTTCTATCCGAACAACACTTTTTTTTACCATATTTTGTATTTTCAGTATTCCATCGCCAAATATTCACACAACACTTCAATGAATTCCGTTGAATCGCCGATCGCTATAGGATTCAGTTCCACGTCCAGTTTCTTTACACTAATTTTAGCTTCCTTATTTCCGTCGACAAGTAACGATAAATTTAGTTTTTCAAAATTCATTGCCGTTCTGATCAATATGAGCGGAATAGTACTAGTGACAATCGCCAATGATGCAGCTTTTGTATTTTCTGGAGAGTGCATTCTATCTCTTATAAATTCATTTTTACTTCAGTTGCTCTTGTGTACATTTTGTCAAAAAATGTAATTGAAGACAAGTTCGATATACCATTATTTTTGGGTAAGTAGTAGTTTTTTTTAATGTGGAAAAGTTGTGTTCGTTGTTAGAGAGCGACATTCTTTTTTTGTGAATTTTAAATTTTTCCTTTACGTCCATGGGAAAAATATGTTTTGGGAAAACCGAAACATTCTGAGTAAATTTATTAAATAAGAAACAATACTGTTTGCTTTCTGCATAAAACACCCATCAATTTATCAATCAAATCAAGAACTAATCGAATATACTCAAACCTCCTCGAATGCAATTCCTTTTACATAATTGCTTTACTTTAAACCATTTCTTCTTTCTCTTTCAGGCTTTGTAGGGCTGTGGAATTTGATTCTTATGTGGCCCTTGTTTTTTATATTGGATCTACTACAAATTGAATCTTTTCTTCTACCAAGCGATGGACAATTAATAGTAATATTTTTGAATGGACTGTTTGGTACGGTTTTGTCGGAAACATTTATGTTATGTGGCTGCCTGCTGACGTCGTCGTTACTCGGTGTCGTCGTACTTTCAATGCAACTACCACTTTCGCTTTTATTTAAACTGTTTTTTACGCAAACTAAACTTAATGCATTTCCACTGTGCGTAGGGTCGATGACAGTATTATTATCAGTTACATTCTTGGCAATTCTTACAAAATATGCTGATGTCGGTCCGTTACTTAAAGTTATAAAAATTACGTATAGGAAGTTCGTCGATCGTAAGCGAGCCAGTTCAGTGAAGTGAGTGCTGTTAATTTTTTGGTATTTCGTTTAAATTTATTATTATTGTTGCGTATTTGTGTCTTTTCAGATTGCTAGATTATGAAGAACAACATGAATCACTAATTGATGTTAACCAATAAAATTAAGTGAACTGTACCGAGACATTGTTAATTTCGAAACGCTGATGATATTGAACTTGAATTCAAAATCCTGATGCGACTGAACTTTTTATTTTCGTCTTTTTAATGTGCACAACCAGACTTGCCGGCGCAGATTGCGTTGGTAGGCCAAATGATTTGGCATGGCTTCCAACGAGATCGAGAACTTTGCTTTCGGAGTTCATCGAAAAATCCAAGATTGATGGCACTGTATGATGGCGATTTCCTATAATAGGCACATCATAAAGTTCGATAATTAATATTGTACATACATTGTTTGTTCTAACATTTGGATATTTGTTTTCAACACAGGGGCGCACAGAGAAATTAGAGGGCCCGGGGCAAATAAATAGAATGGGGCCCTTTGACAAAATTTATTTATTTATTGTGTTTTTTTACAGTGTATTACTGAATTTTCTTTCTTGCTTTTATGACGCTAAATTCCTGAATGACATCCTCGAAATTTATTGTACTTGCTTTTTCGTGTTCAATAGAGAGTAACAGTAAGTTATCCAATCTGTCCTCAGCCATCGTAGATCTGAGTCTACTCTTTATAAGAGATAATTTACTGAAAGCTCTTTCTCCGGACGCCACAGATGGTGGAAGCACTAACAAAAGCCTCAGTGAAATACATATTTGGGGCAAAATGTTTTCGTACCCGCATGAACATATAAGATTAAGAAGTTCCAAAGCAGAGTTAAAATTTCATTCCATGAGATTTCTTATTTTCCACAACAAACCTATTTCCTGGCATAGATCAGCCTCGATCAAATCGTTGGGGTATGCAGCTTTTAAAGCGTGAGCAGCAGATGTAACGATATCCTGGACTTCGTCGTCTGACTGCGACTTATCTTCTGAGTGGCTCCGTTCACTTGGTTACTCAAGAATCGGCGTGTAGTCTCGACAACTGGGATAATCTTAAGCGCAGTTTGTCAACCTCGGTTAAAAGCATATTTATGATCGGGAAGAATATTTCAACCTTAAAGCAATCTTCGAGGCCTTTGAATACGTGCTCTGCGTTGCAGTTTTCATTATGGAATCGTTTTCTCTTCGTTTTTCTTTTATCATTCAGCATTTCAGAGTCAATGCCCAAATTTGATGCAATTATTTTGGTTTCGGTCAATAGGGTTGGCCAGGAATCTCTCAAGCGACTGATATCCTTCAGAAGTTTATCCACACTACGGGCTCCTACTTCTATCGTCAGTTTCGAATTTTGGAGAATCTTGTTTGTATCGTCCAGACATTGAAGTAGCTTGCTCCAAATTGTTGTGAAAAGGATGAAATCGAAGGATTGTAGCCACGTAAGTATGAAGACAATATCTGATTGGATCTCGGATGGTACGTCAATTTCGAGAGCTTTCTGTAGAGATTCAACGATACTGCGATAGTTACATAACGGGCGAACAGCTTCAACTCTGATACTCCATCTTGTGGTGGATATCGCATGGAGAGAAAGGTTCGCGGTTTCCTGCAAAAATTTTCCACCTCACTGAACTAAGAGCAAATATTTTGTAAAGTTTTTCAATATTTCCGAAATACGTTTTAGCCTTCATGCTTGTTTCCATCGCATGTACGCCACATAGGTTCAGCGTGTGTGCACTGCAAGGCGTGTAATAAGCTTGCGGATGCTCTTGTGAAACGACGGCTTGGACTCCAGAATTTTCGTTGTCGAATCCTTGACCTCTGCACAAGTTGAAATCGATGTTACAGTTTTCGAGCACTTGTTTGATTTTCGATCCAATTTCGACTCCTTTTTTCTTCTCAAAATCAACAAGTCGCGACCAGTTGCAGAGTTGAAAGGAAAAGACCAGATGTTCCACTTTCTCTGAAATAATCTTCTCGATGTCCCCTAAATGGAAGGCCCTTTCTAGCCAAAAATAAGACAACATCGGGGATGGTGGTCAAAATTGTTGTGCATTTTCTTGTTTCTTCTTTTAGGAGACGCATTGACGTTTGGTCGACAGTACATCCCGCTGATATCCTCTAGGTCAGTTCCTTCCATTTGATGTATCGGTCTTTGTGAATGACATTTTTGTTTTTTTTTTTTCACCATAATGTGTCTGCTGTAGGAAGAAATATGCGCAAATGCAAAGAACAAACGAAATTCCAAATACATAAAATAGATTGAAATTCAGAGTGTGTATTTTTCACAAGTTTGGATTCGCAACGAGAGGGTCCTTGCCGGGGCCCAATCGGATATGGGGCCCGGGGCAAATTGCCCCTGTTGCCCCCCCCCCCCCCCCTTCTGTGCGCCCCTGTTTCAACATATTTACATAAAATGGTCCTTTTTGATGATCTGTTTTGATATTCTTAGTGGGCGTTTTTATAACTTCATCACTACACACCAGTTATATTAGGTGGGTTCGTGTCGTTTGGACATAAATAAATTTGACCATGTGACCAGCTTTGATCTGGAGTTATGTGGGATCTTGTTCTTGATCCAACAAGATCAAGATGGGATTTTTTCTAAATGTATACAGGGTGTCTGGTAACTACCGCATAAGCGGTGTACCAAACGATTCCCAATGGAATCCTGAGCAGGAAATATAGGGTAGTGTTCGCCAGCCAAGTTGTAATGAACCACCTGCAATGAACCATATTATGGTCTGGTAGTGCTGCTTCCACCGGCAGATCTATGGCAGCACCTGATGAGTAAGGATCTGTCGGTGGTACGAAACCAGAGGCCGAGGGTCCCATTACACCTGGGCCTCAATACGAGTGCGAGGGCAAGCGAGCCATCGCCCAACCATTTCATCCTTATCGCCTCGTTTTTTTTATTCCCCATTTTTACCTCCCTTGTTTGTGTTGTCTTCCCCAGGCCTATGAATTTTTGTTAATACGTAAAGGACAGGGGCAACGAGCGGCGAAAACCCCGCCCACGTCTCCCGAACTGAGCTACAGCAAGCATAGGCCGCTGCTTAGCTCGTTGAGGGGCCTTTTTTCTTCGCCAGATGGCACGGCCCGACCTTCACGGTCATTATGCTACCTTAGGCTCCGTCCCCACGGGCATCTTCGGATGCCCGCCAAACCGTCCGTTACTTATTTGGCGCCCAACGTGGGGCCCATTTCTGGTCAATAACAGGACTAAAAAGGACTTCATCGGATTTCTTTTTAGTCCTTCCACCGTTATGCATCCCCACAAGCACAGTAAGGCTACTTGCTCTAAGTCTTAGGACTTAGCCATCTTTACTTCACGTATTTTCCCTTCAAGTAGCTGTGCTTTCCTCTGTAGCACCCCCATCCTTCCTATAGAGTAGTTTTTCCTTTTAGATTAAGGCCTCCATAAATGCTTCGAATTGCCGGCATTTGGAGCTTCTTCGGTGACCGGACGAAGCGGGGAGGAGCTCTGGATACCTTTTTATTTGCCAGGATTGTCCTTCTAAGTAACTAAAAAAAAAATTATTTATTTACATAGTATTGCATTTTTCTATTATTCATCTGCTCAGCAGCTTACAGAGTTTTTGAGTGAATTACGGCAAGGAATGCAGTGTTGCGCCTCTGCTGACCTCAGAATTCTTTGTAACCTGTTTAACATCTGATTGGTTGGGAAATGTAGTTTTTTTTTTCTGCTTTGCTAATTTTTCCCCTCTACAATGGTTGTCGGCTGATTCCGGTACTCAGCTCGCTTTTGTTTTGTTTTGTTTTTCTATTTTTAGCAGCATACTTTGTCCTCAGCTTCTTCTTCTTGGCAGGCCTCGAAGTAGAAGCTGCCCTGTAATGAACCACCTGCAATGAACCATATTATGGTCTGGTAGTGCTGCTTCGACCGGCAGATCTATGGCAGCACCTGATGAGTAAGGATCTGTCGGTGGTACGAAACCAGAGGCCGAGGGTCCCATTACACCTGGGCCTCAATACGAGTGCGAGGGCAAGCGAGCCATCGCCCAACCATTTCATCCTTATCGCCTCGTTTTTTTTATTCCCCATTTTTACCTCCCTTGTTTGTGTTGTCTTCCCCAGGCCTATGAATTTTTGTTAATACGTAAAGGACAGGGGCAACGAGCGGCGAAAACCCCGCCCACGTCTCCCGAACTGAGCTACATCAAGCATAGGCCGCTGCTTAGCTCGTTGAGGGGCCTTTTTCTTCGCCAGATGGCACGGCCCGACCTTCAAGGTCATTATGCTACCTTAGGCTCCGTCCCCACGGGCATCTTCGGATGCCCGCCAAACCGTCCGTTACAAAGTCTTGCTTAAGCTGGCAGACAACCGATTTTTTTTCATAAGTTACTTGTTATATTTAGTGCTAGTTAGTAATTAGTAGTCTTCCCACTCCGGAAGAATACTCGGAAGTCGTGTTTTTCGCGAATCAAATTTATGCACGTGAGAATCCATTACTATTGTCATCAAAAGTCTTTTGTTTGAGCTCCGCGCTTTAGGGATCACAACCCTCAGTGTCGCACAAACATGAATGCATAGCGTCAACACACACAACTGTTAATTCGGATAATATCGCGTGCATAATTTTGATTCGTGAAAAACGCGAGTTCCGGCTGTTTATTCGGAGTGGAAAGGTTGTACTAAATTAGCACTAAATACAACTTATGACGAAAAAATAAAAGAAAAACAAAATAAAATCGGTTATTGCCAGCTTAAAGGTTCTAATACACGAGACGCGTAAGCCCGTCGGATGCGTCAAATCTGCGATACTCGTTCCATGTAAACAACGTAACTTGTTAGCTGGCGACGAGTACTTATCCGCCGTTGATGAGTCGATGAATTCAACAACAAACATACGAAAAAATATGGTTTCAATATTCGCACATATGCTGTTGAATCGTAAACATCCCGTGTAAACACAACGACGTGTGCATTATTTCCTCTTCCATAATCCTCCGCTTGGGCGCTCCCTGAAACGGTAGTGGTCATTGAATGGGTTCAGAAGTTACCAAAGAGCACGAACTGCTCGCGAGCAGTTCCGCAACTTGTCAGCTATGCAGTCTATGCCTGCTGAACGCGACTCTCGTTGTCACACACACTTCATACGAAAGTCAAGGAGAGAGAAGAAAAGTGTGAGCGGTGACCAGAAATATTTCTCGCTCGGTGATCATTTGATCATGATCACATGAGCATAAATTGCTCAGTATTTTCTAAACCCACCCATTGACCATTGCTAAACAAGTCAAGCCGCCAGTAATGGCGATGCGATGATTTGGCTGAGGTAAACATTCCCCCTGTGGTGTGGGGCCTAAAAATAATACCACGGCCTTTCCCTTTGACGGCCTGTCATTGAAACCTACAAACAAAAGATAGGATGTGTATGCCAGCAACTTGCACTATCCGAAATCTTCTTTATGCTAAAGGTCGCCACCCATTGACGAGCACAACCACGACCAAACTTCCACCGAACCATCAAATATCATAGAACGGTGGAAATAGGGGGATTTTTTTTTCCACACGTCCTATGATATTTGATGGTTCGATGGAAGTTTGGTCGTGGTTGTCCTCGTCAATGGGTGGCGACCTTAACGAAACGTCAACTATGCCTCGGATAAGGACTAACTCAACGGTTACGGCTATCGTACAATTGCAAAGATTGGATTCTGGAATGTGCGTACTCTCCTGGACAATCAGACGATCCCCCGAACGCACGATTTCTTCAATTAAAGAGTGAATTTCTGAGGTATAAATTAAACATCTTAGGAGTTAGTGAGATAAGATGGTGGAACAGCGGAGAATTTATCTCTCCAACGGGTAGCACTGTAATGTTGTACTCCGGTAAAGCTACCGGTCGTGCTTCAGGTGTGGGGCTCCTTTTAACCAGAGCCGCATGAAACTGTCTCTTATCCTGGGATCCGTTCTCCAACGGTGAAAGATTTGTAGAGCTCTGCAACTTTCGCAGTCTCTTCATCGGTGGTACTATGCTTGAGCATAAGGACCAAGACAAAATCTGTAGATCGGCGCAGAACACAAAATCCGATCGACCACTTTGCCATTAGTAAAAGATTCGAGCGTTGTCTCCTGGACATGCGAAACAAGAAGGGTGCCGATATTGAAATGGGAAGAGATCATTATCTTATGATCGCTAATGTTAGATTGCGTATTGCAGCCGTGCGCCGTCCTAGCGACGAAAGATCCAGGCGCCGCAAATTTAACACCGCTCGACTAAAAAATCTAACTGTCTTACAACAATATAACGAACATACGCAAAAAGCAGCTGAGATAACCAGTCACCCAGATAGTGACGTAAATGAAAACTGGGATGCCATAAAAAATGCGTTTGATAGCGCAGATACCATCCTTGGCGCAAACCCGGATTGCCAGAATAAGCCCCGGGATGTCAGACCCTTCATGGCAGCGGATTGTTGAAAGAAAAGAACTGAAGGTTCGTTTGCCTGCAGCATCAGACGACAATCGAAGCAGCATCGAACTCCTTTACCGTCAGAAAGCTCGAGAAGTTCAGCGTTGTGTGCGACGCGATAAAAGAGTTATGCGAATTCTCTTTTAGCCTCAGCAGAAGAAGCCGCAAGAAAAAACAACTTAAACGATAGGATATGGTGTCATCAAGGAGTTTCCAGGTGGTCGTAACTCCTGCCAACATCCGGTGAAGGATAGTGATTGAAAGCTACTTATCTTGGAAGAAGATAAAATGATGCGGTGGAAAGAACACTTCGCCGCGGTCTTGAACCGTATAACCTCTGGTGAAGCTCACTCTCATATAGATAATTTAGCTAATCATCAAAATGTGCGTATACGATCCACTGCCCCGACTAAAGAGGAAATAGTCGCTGCAGTTATTGCACTAAAACGAGGAGAGGCCGCCGGACTCGACGTTATCCCTGCCAAACTTTATCAAGCAGCGCCAAGCGTAACTGCCGATTTGCTGCACCCACTTGCTGATAAACCGTGGAATACAGAGACCTTTCCCACTAAGTGCAAGGAAGGTTTGGTTATCAAACTTCCGAAGAAGGGTAGCCTCACAGATTGTAATAATTGGATAGGCATTTGTGTGCTTTCTGCCGTTGTCAAGATAATAGCTAAAATCGTCCTGGAAAGACTAAAGGCCAACTTAGAAAGCACAATTGATGAAGAGCAGGCTGGCTTTAGATCCAGATTCTCCTGGGTCGATCACATTAATACATTGCGAATAATCATCGAGCAATGTGCTAAGTACGATTCTCCGCTTCACTTGCTTTTCATCGATTTCGAGAAAGGTTTCGATAGTGTGAACTGGGATTCTATATGGGCGGCCTTGCGCAGAAGATGCATCCCTGAGAAGCTTGGGAACATTCCTGTTTCGCGAATATTAGGAGAATTCTCTCTATTGCATTTAGCGAGAATTTTTAAAATTCCTTAACTGTGTCGTTTCCGCTTTAGGTAGTCCATTTCCGCTCTAGGTAATAAGAACTTACAACCCAAGCGAGGGGATTAAAGCGGAAATTTATGAAAATTCTCTCTAATCAAATAGAGAGAATTCTCCTAACTTTTGCCAGACAGGAATGTTCCCGGAGGACTTTAAGATTCGCAGTGGAGTTCGGCAGGGGTGCATCACCGACCCTATTCCTCATAGTGATCGGTGATGTGATGCATGCAGCCCTACCCGGACTAGACAGAGGAATTCAATGAACTTTAACATCTTATCTAGCCGTGCTTTCCTCTGTAGCACCCTAATCCTTCCTATAGAGTAAATTATCCTTTTAGAATCAGTTCAACAAGGCAATCCTGGTGTTGTGTTTGTCTTTTGTGGTTCAGCCACGTATTTAAGGCCTCCATAAATGCTTTGAATTGCCGGCATTTGGAGCATCTTCGTTGACCGGACGAAGCGCGGAGGAGCCCTGGATACCTTTTTGTTTGTTTAAGTAACTTAAAAAAAATTCTTTACACAGTATTGCATTTTTCTTTCTATTCATATGCTCAGCAGCTTACAGAGTTTTTGAGTGAATTACGGCAAGGAATGCAGTGTTGCGCCTCTGCTGGCCTCAGAATTCTTTGTAACCTGTTGATCATCTGAATAATTGGGAAATGTATTTTAGTATTTTTTTTTGCTTTGCTAATTTTTCCCCTCTACAATGGTTGTCGGCTGACTCCGGTACCCAGCTCGTTTTTGTTTTGTTTTTATTTATTTTTTATTTTTCACAGCACACTTTGTCCTCAGCTACTTCTTCTTGGCAGGCCTCGAAGTAGAAGCTGTCCTGTAATGAACCACCTATAATGAACCATATTATGGTCTGGTAGTGCTGCTCCCACCGGCAGATCGAAGCAGCACCTGATGAGTAGTGATCTGTTGGTGGTACGAAACCAGAAGCCGAGGGTCCCATTACACCCGAACCCAGATTCGATCGCTTGGGCGTCTGACCCGTCCGCCAACCATTTCATCCTTAGCGACTATTTTTTTGCATTCCCCATTTTACCTCCCCTGTTTGTGTTTCTTCCCCAGGCCTATGAATTTTTGGTAATACGTAAAGGACAGGGGCAACGAGCGGCGAAAACCTCGCCCACATCTCCCGAACTGAGCTACAGCAAGCATAGGCCGCTGCTTAGCTCGTTGAGGGGTCTTTTTCTTTACTAGATGGCTCGGCACGATTTTCACGGTCATTATGCTACCTTAGGCTCCGTCCCCACGGGCATCTTCGGATGCCTACCAAACCGTCCGTTTCAGTATACGGCGTTTAAGTTGTTGCGGCTTCTTCTGCTGAAGCTAGAAGAGAATTCGCATAATCCCTTTTATTGCAACGCATACTGTACCTATACACTGAACTTCTCGATCTTTCTGACGGTAAAGGAGTTCGATGCTGCCTCCACTGTCGTCTGATGCTGCAGCTAAACGAACCTTCAGATCTTTTCTTTCAACAATCAGCTGCTTTTTGCGCAAGATGGTCATTATACAATATTGTTGTAGGACAGCGGGATTTTTTAGTCGAGCGGTGTTGAATTTGCGGCGCCTGGGTCTTTCGTCGCTAGAACAGCGCACGGGTGCAATACGCAATCGAACATTAGCGATCGTAATATAATGGTCTCTTCCCATCCCAATATCGGTACCCTTCTTGTTTCGCACGTCCAGGTGGCAATCTTTTACCAATGGCAAAGTGATCGATCTGATTTTGTGTTCTGCGCTGCTCAACAGAGGACCAATTGATTTTGTGGTGGTCCTTATGCTCAAACATAGTAACACCGATTGAGAGACTGTGAAAGCTGCAGAACTCTACAAATATTTCACCGTTGTCATTACGATCCCCAAGACCGTGTCTCCCCATCACATGTCTGAGCCCAAAGTTATCAGCGCCAACTTTTGCATTGAAATCCCTAATTATCACTATAATGTCACCTTTAGGTGTTCTGCTCTGGACGGCGTTTAGTTGTTGGTAGAAGGAGTCTTTCGCCAAGACATTGTCGGGTTCAGTTGGAGCATAACATTGTATTATTGGGATGTTCCTCATTTTGGTCCGAAACCTGGCGGTCATGATTCTGTCGGAGACCGGATCCCAGGATAGGAGACAGTTTTGTGCGGCTCTGGTTAAGAGGAGCCTCACACCTCACTCGCGACCACTACCGGTAGCTCTACTGGAGTACAACATTACAATGCTACCCGTTGGAGAGATAAATTCTTTGTTGTTCCACCATCTTATCTCACTAGCTCCTAAGATGTTTAATTTATAACTCAGAAATACACTCTGTAATTGTAGAAATTCTTCGTTCTGGGGAGCTTCTGAGCGATTGTCCAGTAGAGTGCGCACATTCCAGAATCCAGTCTTTGTCATTGTACGATAGCCAAAAGTCGTAACCGTCGAGAGAGATTGTTTTTTTTTAAGAATCCTGTAAGAACTGTTCGCTGGAGTCATCGAAGATGGCTGTAAATCTGACTGAGTGCTTAATACTGTTGGATGATGAAACGTATTGGACGAGGCTGCCGCTTGTAGTCCTCTGTTCCTGCACTGACTGGCAATAAAGAAGGAGTTCCAGTGCCTGTGATGGTTGAGTCCAGAGCAGTTTCTTAGGTGGCAGCTATCTGTTGCATACGCAGCAGATCCGCGGACCAACCAACCAGGAATCTTTCAATGTCGGCGCCGAGATGAAACACTGAGAGCAGTTGCGCCGAGATATGTTGAAAACGATACGATGCATGTAACATACAAAACACTTTCCTTCTTGCATTGAAGGGGTTAGGCAGTTCTTATTACTTTGCCTTAACCCCTACTGGGGCATAGTGCGTCGACTACTCCTGCGCGCCATCGTACTCTGTTCTGGGCAATGGGGCGCAACTCCCCAAAAGGCTTACCCAGCACCTCACACTCCTTTGCCACAGATCGACGCCATGTGATTCTAGGAGCCCCTCTTGGTCAGTCTTGGTCGGAAATGGGGTTCCATTTCATGGCAAGCAAAGCAATGCATTTATCACTCTTATGCATTGTGTGACCTATGCACTGCCATTTTCGCCTGCATATAAATTCGTCGATTGGCATCTGACCCGTACGCCGACTTAGCTCTTCATTTGATATTGTTTCGGGCCAGAAAATTCTTAAAATTCGACGAAGACATGAGTTAACGAAAACTTGCAGCTTTATGGTAACACTAACGGAAACTTTCCATGTACTGCTCCCATACAAAAGCACAGGGAGCGAAACAGGCCCAGCTTGGTCTTGATGCTGAGATAACTGCTTTGCCAGATTTTGGACAGCATGCCGTGGGCGCATTTAGCTTGGTTGATACGACGAGCGATGTCCTGCTCCGTACCACCATTTTCAGCAACAATGCTACACAGGTAAACGTTCACCTTATCCACAGGCTGCCCATTAATATTGATGGCAATAGGTGTCGGATTTCTTTTTCGCAATGGAGTGCTAAGAACCTTGGTCTCGTTGGTATTAATCTTTAGCCCAACCTTGGTTGCCTCCCTCTCAAAATCTAACGCCATTGCGGACAGATCCATGATTTTGTGGGAGAGTAGGCATATGTCGTCAGCGTAGTCAAGATGTAGATAAAATGTCAAAGTCCATTGGATTCCTCTATCTAGTCCAGATAGGGCTGCATGCAACGCATCGCCGATCACTATGAGGAATAGGATCGGTGAGAGGATGCGACCCTGCCGAACTCCACTGCGAATATCAAAGTCCCCCGACAACTTACCTTTATGCAGAACGCGACATTTCGCGCCATGACGGCGCGAAATGTCGCGTTGCCTTAATAATAGCCACAAGCTTCTCAGGGATGCCTCTCCTGCGCAAGGCCGCCCATATAGAATCCCGGCTCACACTATCGAAAGCCTTCTTGAAATCGTTGAAAAGCAAATGAAGCAGAGAATCGTATTCAGTGCATTGCTCGATGATGATTCGCAAGGTGTTAATGTGTTCGACACAGGATCGAAAACCAGCCTGCTCTTCATCAATTCCGCTAAGTGGGCCTTTAGTCTTTCCAGGACGATTTTAGCTATTATCTAGCAACGGCAGTACGCACACAAATGCCTCTCCAATTATTACAGTCTGTGAGGCTACCCTTCTTTGGAATTTTGATAATCAAACCTTCCTTCCACTCAGTGGAAAAGGTCTCTGTATTCCACGCTTTATCAACAAGTGGGTGCAGCAAATCGGCAGTTACGCTTGGCGCTGCTTGATAAAGTTCGGCAGGGATACCGTCGAGTCCGGCGGCATTTCCTCGTTTTAGTGCAACAATTACAGTGAGTATTTCCTCTTTAGTCGGGGCAGTGGACCGTATACGCACATTTTGATGATTAGCTAAATTATCTATATGAGGGGGGAACTTCACCAGAGGTTACACGGTTCAAAACCGCGGCGAAGTGTTCTTTCCACCGCCTCATTTGATCTTCTTCCAAGATAAGTAGCTTTCCATCACTATCCTTCATAGGATAGTTGATAGGAGTTACGACCACCTGTAAACTCCTTGATGACACCGTATACGGCGTTTAAGTTGGCAGTTCTTAGCCGTTATGAAATGGATCGCTCCAGTGCAAAGAACCGGCTGCCACAGGAACGCCTGAACTACAATTGTTGTTGTTGTAGCAATGGTCAGAAGTTCATTGTGTGAGTGTGTTACATGCTGTTATTGTTCGTCATCTTCCTCGGTATAAACGAATACAGCATGTAACACATAGACACACATCCTTCTTGCATTGAAGGGGTTTGGCAGCTCTTGGCCGTTGTAAAAACGGGTCGCTCCGGTGCGTAGAACCGGCTGCCGCAGGAACGCCTGAACTACAGTCGTTAATTAGGGTTACACAATCCATTCTATTCAAAAAAATCGTCAATTATACGACCAGACATTAATGCTATCTTTGAATTCTAAAATACGGAAAGAATAATCCAAATACGCCAACTCATTTTTTTTTTCTACGATTATAAACTTTATTTCCTTTTCCAAATCGTTTCCAAAAACTACAGTTGAAATGTCTTAACTCTATTGTGATTAAACAACAACAAAAATCTGGGCTGTAATATAAAGATATTAAGAGCCCGCGCACACGGCAAACTTTTTAGTTCGCAGAAAAACTAAATAGTTTAGTCAGAAAAATAGAACACACGGCGGTTTATGAGACTAAACTATTTAGTTATCGCTGTGTGCGCGGTCTCATAAAACATCGTGTGTTCTATTTTTCCGACTAAACTATTTAGTTTTTCTGCGAACTAAAAAGTTTGTCGTGTGCGCGGGCTCTAACTTGAATTATTAATAAACATAATATGGATAAGTTCCAGAAAAATTAAGAAGGTTAACATTGTGTTGAATAACAATACTTCTATTTAACTGTGTATTACCAGTATAAACATGAAAATAAAAAAGAACATATTGGAGTAAGGTTATAATGAGGTAATAGTTAATAGCTTAGTTGTCATAGAAATGAAATATATTGACGTGGATTATATCAAATGGTCATTCCATTCGCCGGTTTATCTAATATATTTTTTTAGATTATCTCTCACTTCTGCACACATCTTGGAACGATTAATTTATAAACAAAATATAGAAAACGATGAAATTCAATTGGAATCCCAAATATTCCACGTCAATAAAATGTGAAAAAAATACAGCAATATAGTAAGGCAGCATCTTTAACTGAAATGGAGGTGATCTTGGTACCACGACGGATCCAAAGTGTGCTGTGATAACATCACCCTTTACCTAACCTAAAATTATTATTTATGTTCTTCGAATCTAGTTTGGCTCAACGATAATTATGAAATTTTTAGCTTTGAAAACGAAATGAAATGTTCACGTTTGATAATCCAGTCCAAATTTTAAACGTTCTTATGAAATTTCTTCCCTAGATAAATTACGTCATTATTATGACGGTCCGAGTTGATCTCGTACAAATAAAATATCCTTATAACTAAGTATGTTTCGACTTAAAATCTATCGTTATCATCATAATTTTAGAAAGGCATTGTTGTTATTGGACAATATACTCTCAGTAATGTGAATCAGCAACAATTTTTTTTTTTTTGTAATTCTGCTGCAATTTTTAATGAAAATTTTGATATTGAAATCTATTTTTATTTTATTGAGGTATATTTAAATATTTTTGTTTTTTGTGTAGTTTTTTTCTGGAGTTATCTTTGATTTTTGTTCTTGTTTTTTTTTTAGATATTTACAGCTCTCTGTAAAAATAATAAGACCACTAGCATTCATAACTGTATAAATTCGCATTGGAAATCACGTTGTGTGGAGTGGAGGCCACTACCAGCCCACGCTTCATGCTATGCTCATCCCTTTTAATATTGTACTTATCAGTAGAGTAGGATGAACCCAATGGTGGTAGGGGGCTGCTCTCGGCCATAGCAGGAAGCTCTTGATCTGGTAGTCGCCCACTGCACTCAACTCAACTTCATAAACGTTATCTAGTGATCCTAATTTTTTTACACAGGACTGTGTTCCGATAAGTTTAACAAAAGTAGTTACATAAGTTGCATAAGCATGGTGAGGTATATTCTGGCGGAAATGTAACAAATGTGTGTGTGTTGAAAAAATTTAATCGAAGTGAATATTATAACAAATATATTCTCTATTGTAACATAAAAATCCTGGCTATTGCATTTAATTGGTCTATTGTGGGGTTGTGTGTGTTTGTGTCTATAATGTTTTGATGTGATTGGTGGATTGTGTGTGTGGATATATATAAATATATATAAAACCATTCTATTGCATTTATTTGAGTTTGTGGGTGGGTGTGGAGGTATTTGTGTGTGTAAATAATTTGTTATAATATGTATAATATAAAAAGAAAACCGTTCTATTGCATTATTGTTGTTGATTTGTGTGTATGTGGATTTAAAATATGATTGAGGTATTTCTGTAAATAATTATTACTTTGTTTGCTTCTACTTGGTATACCTGCCTTTCGATTATTGTATTTTTGTAGAATATCTTGTATATTGTAAAAATTAACATTGTAGTTTCTTTTTAATTATTCAATCACGTTTTCTGTTATTGGATTGGATGTTAATGTTTTGCTGTTTTATAGCTTGAATCTGAATAATACGTAATATTGTTAACATGAAAAAAAAATATATAAAAAAAAACGTAGAGAAAACACTATGAGGTATTATGTTTTCAATTTCATCTTTCGCGCCGATCTATTCGTGCTGTCATTAAATGATTGTAAAACAAATCAACAAAAATACAAATATTTACAGCTTTGTACTTTTTCCTTCTAAGTAACGACATGGCGCTTGGATTCTCACTACTTGCGAGAGGAGAACAAGCTAGGCAACGAAATCCAATGGCCGATTGAAACCACCTTTACGATTCATGTATTGGCGATATTTACGTTTCAATATAACGTGCACCTCACCAACATCATTACCGTCAACCTTTTTATTTTTTGTCGTGTCGAACGTGCAAAAGCCCATCGTTTTCATCATTTCAATCTCCTCGGGTGATTTACCTTCGAGATCGGCTTCAGTGAATTCATGGCGTTCGGGCTTGCCCCGTGATGTTGACGGATGGGCACGGTGTTCTCGGGATCGTGATCGTGATCTGCAATGAGAGAAGAGAACATTCATTTTAAACTTAACTTGAATAATAAAAATTATGGAGGGAGGATTAGGAGGGTTCTCAGACGAAAATAAGCTAGAAAGAACACAGCACACGGTGTCATCAAGAAATTTAAGGTCGGTCATAACTCCTACAAGCATTCGGCGAAGGACAGTGATGGATAGCTACTACTAATTTATTAGTGATGTTGTAATGACCGCAATGGCAACGTCTCCGGCCGATACTACGGCCAAAAGCTGCCAAACCCTTTTAATCATCATCATCGTGGCGCGACAGCCCCACGTCGGGCCTTGGCCGCCTGGATCATTGTCCTCCAATTATCTCGGTCACGTGACCGCGTCCTCCAATTTTGGGAGCCCAGCAGCTGCGCGGCGTCCACACCTACTGAGCTCTCCCAACGAGATCTCGGTCGTCCTCGCAGTCTCGCTCCGTCGACTCGTTCTGCATTCATTACTCTCTTAGGCATGCGATCATCGTCCATTCTTTGTACATGCCCTGCCCATTGAAGTCGTTGTAGTTTGACGATTTTCGAGACTTGCAGCTCATCGTACATTTCATACAACTCATGGTTGTACCGGATGCGCCATCCATCACGATCACAAACAGCCCCGAAAATTCGCCGTAGAACCTTACGTTCAAAAGTGTCTAGCATGTTTTCGGAGGCTTGAGTTAGGGTCCATGCTTCGCAGCCATAGCATAGCACTGGTCGTATAATGGTTTTGTACACGCGGAGCTTCGTGTTTCTGTGCACATGCTTCGATTTCATTATGGGGAGAACCGAGAAAAAAGTCTTATTAGCTAACTGTATCCGTCGCTTGATTTCGTCAGTTTCGTTGGCGTCCCTTGACAGGTTGCAACCCAGGTAAATGAAGTTGTTCACGAACTCGATGTTGAGGTCCCCCACATTGATGCTCGGTTGTGCAGGTGTCCGTCACCGATTGCATCATTATTTTAGTTTTACCCTCGTTAATACGTAATCCAACTTCCTTTGCAGCGGTATCGAGCGTATGCAGAAGTTTTTCTGCGTCAGCCAATCTTCGGGACATGATGTTGATGTCGTCGGCGTACGCCGCTAATTGTGTCGACTTGATGAGTAGCGTCTTGCTGTTGTCCATATTCATGGCCCGAACAACGTATTCCAATGCTAGGTTGAAGAGCGTCGGTGCCAGTCCATCGCCCTGTTTCAAACCAGTGCGTGTTTCAAATAGACCAGTAAGTCTATTCTGGATCCTGACTTGTGAGACGGAGTTGGTCATCGTCATCTTTGTCAGTCGCACTAATTTTGCCGGTATCCCAAATTGCAGCATGATGTTGTACAGTACTCCACGATCGTTACTGTCGTATGCCTGCTTGAAGTCGACAAAGATTTGGTATACGTTTACGTTGTATTCCCAGCACCTCTGGAGTATCAGTTTGACTGAGAAGAGCTGATCGGTTGTGGAGCGACCAGGTCTGAAACCGCTTTGATATTCGCCAATGACTCGTTCTGTGTACGGTTTTATTCTATTTTTCAGAATTTTCGTCAAAATTTTATAGGACGTACAAACTAGTGAGATGCCCCTGTAGTTCTCACACCGCAGTTTATCTCCCTTTTTATGAATTGGACAGATGATGCTTCTGCGCCAATCGTCTGAGATCTCCTCGTTCTCCCATACTCGCAGGAGTAATTGATGTATGGCATCAACTAGACTCGTTCCACCAAATTTTAGCAGTTCAGCTGGAATCTCGTCAGCGCCTGGCGCTTTATTTCGTTTTAGTGACCGCAAGGCGAGATCAACTTCCTCTACTGTCGGGGGTTGAATGGGTGGGCCTAGATCAACAATATCGTCGAGAGCTTCCTGTGTGGGGATGTTAGATGGTCGGTTTAGAAGCTCTTCAAAATAAGAGGCCCATCGTTTGTTAATGCCATCGGTGTCGCTGATGATGTTTCCATCCTTGTCCTTACAAAGGCTAGTCCTGGGTTGGTAGCCGTTCTTAATTGTATTTACTAGTTTGTACGCTTGTCTGGTGTTCCTATTAGCTAAGTTTTCGTTTATGTTCAGCAACTGCTCGTCAAAGTATTTACGTTTCTTACGTCTAGTTATTCTATTCGATATTCGCCGTAGCTCGTCATATTTTTCTCTTCTGGCTCTGGTTCCTCGTTGAATCCATTGTCTCTAGGCCTTGTTTTTCGCGTCAAGTGAATTTTTGCATTCTTCGTCGAACCAGTCATTTCACGCTCGCCGGGCTTTATATTCCACGACCTTCTCTGCGACATCCTTGATGGTACCCTTGAGTTCTTCCCAGAACCCATGGACGCCTGTGTTGCTGATGTTGTGTAGCATAGGTGATAGTTTTTTCTCAAGGGCGGTAGTATACGCCACCGCTGTAGCATCACTCAAAAGCTTATCAACCGCAAAGATTTTGGGAGGGTTGATTCTTGATTGGTGCACTGAGGAAATTCTACATCTGTAGGTCGTCTTCACCAAGTGATGATCTGAGTCGCAGTTTGCTCCTCGATAGGAGCGGACATCCATGACACTAGACGCCCATCTCCTGCAAATGAGCACGTGGTCAATTTGGTTGACGGTATGTGCGTCTGGAGACTTCCAGGTCTGCTTGTGAATGCGTCGATGCGGGAAACACGTAGAGCTTACGACTCGACGAAGTCGATAAGTCGCTGGCCGTTGTCGTTACATTCTTCATGGAGGCTGTGGCCTCCAGTGGTCCCCCGGTGCCAGCTTTCATTTCCGACTTTCGCGTTAAAGTCTCCCAGCAGCAATTTGACGTCGTTTGTTGGAAGTGAGTCGAAGAGAGTTTCAAGGCGGGCGTAGAACTCGTCTTTTACTGCGTCTTCTTTAACTTCAGTGGGGGCATGCACATTGATGAGCCAGAGATTGAAGAATCGAGTCTTGATGCGAATCGCACACAGCCGTTCATTTATGGGTTTGAAGTCAGTAATATGCGGTTTGAGGTGATTGTTCACTATAAATGCTACTCCAAACTCCTTGCGGCCCGATGGTTTGCCACTTGTAAAAATTGTGTACGATTTCTTGTCATTAATCTCGCTGCCAAGCCAATTTGTTTCCTGGACTGCAGTTATGCTCAATTTGTACTTTTCGACCTGTTGAAGGAGGGCCTTTTCGGCCCCCGGTTTGTTCAGGGAGCGTACATTCCAGGATCCGAAAGAATAATCCTTTAGTCGTTTGCGTGGTCGTCGTTGTTGTTCCGTCCGAGCCTTTTGTCCCAGGTTTCTTGACATGGAGTGGTTTTTGCAAGGACGAGTTGTCAGCACGTCGCTTAACCCCATTCAGGAGATGGCCTCGGAGATAGCTGCTTCAGATGGTTTAATAAACGTGCTGGAGCCCACACAACTATGTAGCAGGTCCAACTACGCAAGTCATTCCATCCTACTAGACCTGAGACGCTTAGGTGTTCGTCAGCCATTCAGGCTACAGCTATCTGCCTTTTCCAAACTGTCTTATCGCTAAGGCATTGGCCGGCAGCGAATTGATACACTGCCGTTACCAGGGGGCGCCCACACGGAGGACTATGGAAAAGGCTTTTGCCCCCCTTTTAATGCAAAAAGGAAAGTGTGTGTGTGTGTATGTTACATGCCTCGTATCGTTTTTTGTGTTCACTGGCAGCAACACATCTCGACTCTACACTCCAATTCATACCTCAACACACATGGTAACTGTGGTGGGACGACCGGTAGCGCAGTGTGTTGAGGCATCAGTCTCATGTTTGACTACCGGCGTTTCGGGTTCGAATCCCGTCCACGACGACGTTCATGGCCATGGATGTGCAGGAGGTGCAGGCTGGCAACTGCATTCTCCGAAACCAGTTTAAGCCGACGAAACGTCAACTGGGCCACATGGAATAGTTGACGCGCTATGCCCCACAAAGGTTTAGGGCAAATGAGAGAGAGAGAGAGAGACACACACACATGGTAACTACGCTATTGTCAGGAAAGACAGGTTGACCAACAGGTTGGAGGAGGGCTTGCCTTCATCATCGACCACAGCAATGATAACACCACAGAACCACAGAAGGCCATCGTCATAAAATCGGGGGAATATTCCTGTTTCGCGAAAATTACGAGATTTCTCCCTATTTGATTAGAGAGAACTTTCCCAAAACTCAAAAAATGTCCGCTTTAGAACCTAGAAATCCCCCACGTGGGTGCTAGGTTCTTACCACCTAAAAGTGAACTGGATTACCTAAAACGGAAATGCCGATATTAATGAATTTTAAAAATTCTCTCTACATATAATAGAGAGAATTCTCCCAATATTCGCGAAACAGGAATGTTCTAAATCGGGCAATGTTGATATCGATTCCACATTCCACCGGTATCCAGCTGTCCCTCAGGATACCATGTAAACATCAACCATCTCCTCACTGGTCAACACCGTACCTGTTCCAGTTCTCCAGACATAACGATTGCCAGTGCCAGCCTCATAAATCAAGCTCAATTGGAGCCAGTCCGTACTATCTTCGGACCATTTACTAATCGTGATAAAGCTTGACAAGCCGACAATGTTGTTGTAGCGACATTTGGGGTTCGTCATAGGGCGTCACTTAAAAACGCCTCCTCGTCTTCTCCTTCTATGGCGAGGCCAAGGAAGAATGCGACCTCGGTGGGGTTTCCCCACAAAGATATAGGTGTTAAGTTTGTGGGGGCCTCTGGGCATTCAAACAGATGTCTGACGTCGTGTGGAGTGCCATTGCAAGCGGGGCACGTGTTGTTGATGTTTCGATCGATTCGAGACAGGTATGAGTTTAGTCTCGAACACCATCCAGATCGGAGCTGCGCTAGGGTGGTCCTAGTACGCATAGGCAGCGTAACTTCGTTGGAAGATATGTTTGGTGGACGGGACTGGAGTACCGGATTGGAGCGAAGGTCTTGGATCGATCGTCGTGCCTCCTCAGTGTGTATCGATACAATGGCAGTCTTGTAAGTTTCGTTGTCAAACGGCTCCCTCTTGAACCTTTGGACCTCCCTCTCAAGGTCCCTTAGATTACCTCTAATGTTTCTGGGTGGGGGAGTTTATCCATGAGATGTTGGTTAGGATGTTCGCTGCGATAGCACCCGACAAGATATTGGTTGGACAGCAGGAGGTTGTGTTGTTTGACTGGTAGCATGTTGGTTTCCTGGTGAAGGTGATCCTGGGAGGACATCAGATGACAACCCGTCACGGTGCGAAGGGCAGCATTTTGACATATCTGTATCTTCCTCCAATTAATGTCTTTTAGGTTCTCCGTCCATACAGGTGCAGCATAATTTGCCACAGATCGTCCTAAGGCTTTGTAAGTAGTGAGCATGGTCTCCTTGTCCATTCCCCAGGAGCTGCCGGCGAGAGCTTTTAGGATCTTATTGCGGGCTCTAATTCGATTGCATACCGAAGAGGCGTGGGCCGATGATATGGCCATATTGTCAAGGGTAACCCCTAGAATCTTCGGATGGTTGACTGTGGGGATTGGTATATTACCTATGCTTACATTTAGCTGTTTGTTGACCTCCTTGGTCCAAGATGTGAATATGGTTGCTGTAGATTTAGGCGCTGATAACTGTAGGTTACGATTGACGATGAAGGTGTTGAAGCCGTGTTGATGGTCGGCAAGTCGAATGTGGGTCTCTACTATCGGTTTGAGTATAGCCTCGAGGGTTTTCGCGACTGGGGAGAGCAGAGATATAGGACGATAGGACTCTCCCAAGTTGGCCTTCTTACCGGGATTTAATAGGGGATTATTATTCCGGTCTTCCATATTTCTGGTATAACTAACGACGATAATGATAGGTTCAGTTTCGTCGTTAGGTACTCAATGGATAGCGTATCCAAGTGTTTTCAACATGGTCATTGAAACGCCGTCAGGTCCTGATACCTTGGTGTTGTTTGCATCCTTAATAGCTTTGGCTACTTGGCTTGGGGTGACCTGAAGCGTTTGGTCCAAATTTGTTTGGTCTAAATTGCGAATGTTTCTTCGGATTGTGCGTTTGAGCTTGTCGCTGGGTGGATATACGACAAACTGCCGGTTGAAGTGGTTGGCGCACTTGATCGGGTCGTAGTAAGATTTGTTCCCGAACTCGATGGCTATATGTCCGCTTTTTTTGGTGGGGTTGGTCAACGATTTAACAGTGGACCAAAGCTTGGATACATTGAACATGAGGTTGTAGGTGCTCAGGTGGGCATGCCATTTGGCCTTTCTGTGTTCAGCTACATGTTTCTTGATTGCTGCATTCAGCACACCTATTTGTGGATCGTCTGGGTTTAATTGGCGAATGCGATCTGTCATCTGCTAGTCTGGCGGCGGACGTAGGAAAGTTTGGCCGGACCTTAGGGATTCTGCCTGCCGGTATGAATATAGCTGCTGCCCTGTTGATGATTTCCCTAAAGCTAGATACCAGCGGGATGTAGATATTGAATATTTCAATCTCTACATTCCCGGATTTAACTGCTATTGCCTGGCATTCGAGGACGCTGTCGTTATCATCAGGTAAAGTCAGTTCTCGGTATGGTACCTCTAGGTGGATCAAGAAGGCGAGTCCTCCTCCTGAACCATTAGGTCTGTCTTTGCGCAAGATGGTGTAGTTACCATAAGAATTTAGAGACAAATTAGCATGGAGTTTAGACTCTTGGATGGCTCTAGTCATGATGCTATTTCTGTCCATGAACGTTGTCAGTTCGTCAAGAATGTGTTGCAATCCATTGCAGTTGAGCTGCACTAGTGAGAGCATGTCAAAATTTGGTGTTGGTTGTGCCGGGTTGAGGCTGTGCCGACCGGCGGGAGTTGTTGCTATTGTCGGCGTTGTTATTGAGTTGTGACCACCTGAGCCAGCTAACGTAGTAGGGTATGAATTCACCGGACTAGATTGTGTTGTTGGTAGCCTATTAGAGCATAGAGCAGCGGTGAAGGAAGTATCCCATAGCCTGTGGTGGGATAGCCCTGAGCAGCTTCTCAGGTGGCACCAGTCGTTGCAGCAATTGCATCTCACTGATGTAGCATTCGGGTGCAGCACTCTACTGCAAACGCAACAGATCCAAGGGCCAGGGTTCTGTTCGATGCCGGCGCGAATGAGGAGTAGCCGGGTGCAGTTGCACCTGCGCATACTGCAACCGGCCAGTAAAAATTTGTGACGAGGGGGGGGATCTGTCAAGACTCCCTCGATGAATCCTTCGTGTCGAGGGGGGTAGGGCAGCTCTTGGCCGCTCGTAAAGAGTGGGTCGTTCCGGTACGGAGAACCGGTTGCCATAGGAACGACAAGCCGACAATCGTCATTTCTACTTAACATCGCAGTTTTGTCAACCACAATAAGGCTGATTAGAACGGCTCCACCTCCTACACCAAAGTTAAATTCCTTAATAAAGCGACTGCAAAATGCATTCCTGCAGGACGCATTCCGGAAATTCGGCCTAACTTTCTCACCTCAGTCGCCAGATTGGCAGACAAGAGAGACAACATCAGGAGCACAAAGACGATCCCAGAATTCACGAAATGAACTGTGAAATTCAAAGACTCGTAGCCGAACACAAGAGGTTAAAATGGAGTACGCATATGAATGACTGCGACCTGACCACAGGTATAAGCAAACTATGGTCGACAGTCCGTGCCCTCTCTAATCCACCGGAACAGAAAGGGGATGTCGCCATCTAGCTCGGAGAAAATTCAATCAGCGACCTTACCCACTGCGCAAGTCGCTTCAATAAGCAGTTTATTGAGCTTCCTCCACCAGACAGACAAAAGCGCATAATCCCAAGGACATTCAATCTATCCATCACATCACTGATCGTTCCGGAACTATGGAAGAAGGGAAGAATAATCCCAATCCTGAAACCTGGGAAAAAAGCGACACTCGGCGAGTCCTATCGTCCCATCACACTTCTATCACCAGTTGCCAAAACGCTTGAAGCACTGATCCACCCTGTTCTTGCGGCCCGCATCGCTGTGGGAGAACCCCGTAGAGGCAGCTACCTTCCTATCACTTAACACCGAGGAAGACGAAGAACAACACAACGTTCCTACGGCAGCCAGTTCTACGCACAGGAGCGACCCGTGTTACCTGGAACAACCTCGTCACACGGCCAAGAGCTGCCCAACCCCTTCGATGCAAGAAGGAAGATCTATGTGTGTGCCACACAATTTGACTGTTCATTTTTCTGGAAATTGGGAGCAACACATGTCGGCGCTATTGCTCTCAATACTTAGACATTGAAGAAAACATGGACAACCAAGCTTTATGACAGACACATTCATCAGATATCAGCGCGTCGATACAACAACAAGAACAACACAACATGTAACACACTCACACAACGAACTTGCTACAACAACAACCAGCCGCTGCGAATTTCAACACCATATCAATTGTGCAACTTAACTGCAATGGGTTGCAGCGAAAAATTGCAGAATTATCGGACTTCATGGATAGACACCGCGTCATGATTGGAGCTATACAGGAGACAAAGCTTAACACCAATTCGTCCCTCAACTCCTATGGCAATTACAACATCATTAGAAAGGATAGAGTGTCCAATGCTGGTGGTGGAATTGCATTTCTAATCTATCATTCAGTACCATATCGTGAAATCGACGTCACAGTCACCGACAACATATTGGAGGCACAGGACATTGCCATTCAGTCAATATCGAAATTGAATTCTACAACGTCTATATTCCACCTGTATCCAGTTGTCCCTCCGTATACAGTGTCAATATCACACCACTGCTAGCCAATATCGTCTCCTACTTGGTGACTTCAATGCCCATCACGAATTGTGGCACTCTAACCTCGACAACGATGCCAGAGGGGTTGGCATAGCTGAACAACTTGACGCGTCAATCTTCTGTCCACTTAACGACGACCCACTCGTATTGCTAGAACATGTTCCAGCTCGCCCGATATTTCAATTGCCAGCGCTGGACTTATCAATGATGCTCAATGGGAACCAGTCCTGACGCTATCCTCGGATCATCTGCCAATCCTAAAAAAAATGGACAAACCATCAAATACTCGGGGGGCAAAAGACTTTTCCATAGTCCTCCACGTGGGCGCCCCCTGACAACGGCAGTGTTTCAAACCGCTGAAGACCAAGTCTTAGCGATAAGACAGTTTGGAAAAAGGCAGACAGCTGTAGCCTGAATGGCTTGCCAACACCTAAACGTCTCAGGTTTAGTAGGATGGAATGACTTGCGTAGTTGGACCTGCAACATAGTTGTGTGAACTCCAGCACGTTTATTAAACCATCTGAAGCAGCTATCTTCCGAGGCCATCCCCTGAATGGGGTTAAGCGATGTGCTGACAACTCGTCCTTGCAAAAACCACTCCACGTCAAGAAGCCTGGAACAAAAGCCTCGGATTGGACGGATCAACAACGACGACCACGCAAACGACTAAAGGGTTATTCTTTCGGATCCTAGAATGTACGCTCCCTGAACAAACCGGGGGCCGAGAAGCCCCTACTTCAACAGGTCGAAAAGTAAAATAAAAACTGAGCATTACTGCAGTCCAGGAAACAAATTGGCTTGGCAGCGAGATCAATGACAAGAAATCGCACACAATTTTTAGAAGTGGCAAACCATCGGGCCGCAAACAGTTTGGAGTAGCATTTATAGTGAACAATTACCTTAAACCGCATATTACTGACTTCAAACCCATAAACGAACGGCTGTGTGCGATTCGCATTAAAACTCGATTCTTCAATTTCTGGCTCATCAGTGTGCACGCCCCCACAGAAGTTAAAGAAGACGCAGTAAAATACCAGTTCTACGCCCGCCTTGAGACACTCTTCGACTCACTTCCAACAAACGACGTCAAATTGCTGCTGGGAGTCGGAAATGAAAGTTGGCACCGGGGGACCACTGGAGGCCACAGTCTCCATGAAGGATGTAACGACAACTGCCAGCGACTTATCGACTTCACCAGCAGCAGGAATCTAGTCGTAAGCTCTACGCGTTCCCCGCATCGACGCATTCACAAGCAGACCTGGAAATCTCCAGACGCACATACCGTCAACCAAATTGACCACGTCCTCATTTTCAAGAGATGGGCGTCTAGTGTGATGGATGTCCGCTCCTATCGAGGAGCAAACTGCGACTCAGATCATCACTTGGTGAAGACGACCTACAGATGTAGAATTTCCTCAGTGCACCAATCAAGAATCAACCCTCCCAAAATCTTTGCGGTTGATAAGCTTTTGAGTGATGCTACAGCGGTGGCGTATACTACCGCCCTTGAGGAAAGACTATCGCCTATGCTACACAACATCAGCAACACAGGCGTCCATGGTTCCTGAAAAGAACTCAAGTATACTATCAGGGATGTCGCCAAGAAGGCCGTGGAATATAAAGCCCGGCGAGCGCGAAATGACTGGTTCGACGAAGAATGCAAAAATTCACTTGACGCGGACAGACCTACAGACAATGGATCCAACGAGGAACCAGAGCCAAAAGAGAAAAATATGACGAGCTACGACGAATATCGAATAGAATAATAAGACGTAAGAAACGTAAATATGTTGATTTAGCTAATAGGAACACCAGAGAAGCGTACAAACTAGTAAATACAATTAAGAACGGCTACAAACCCAGGACTAGCCTTTGTAAGGACAAGGATGGAAACATCATCAGCGACACCGATGGTATTAACAAACGATGGGCCTCTTATTTTGAAGAGCTTCTGAACCTACCGTCTAACATCCCCACACAAGAAGCTCTCGACCATATTGTTGATCTAGGCCCACCCATACAACCCCTGACAGTAGAGAAAGTTGATCTAGCGTTGCGGTCACTAAAACGAAATAAAGCGCCGGGCGTTGACGAGATTCCAGCTGAACTGCTAAAATTCGGTGGAACGGGTATAGCTAATGCCATACATCAATTACTCCTGCGAGTATGGGAGGACGAGCAGATCCCAGACGATGAACGCAGAAGCGTCATCTGTCCAACTCACGAAAAGGGAGATAAACTGCGGTGTGAGAATTACAGGGGCATATCACTAGTGTCTACGTCCTATAAAATTTTGACGAATTCTGGAAAATAGAATAAAACCGTAGGCAGAACGAATCATTGGCGAATATCAAAGTGGTTTCAGACCTGGTCGCTCCACAACCGATCAGCTCTTTACGGTCAAACTGATACTCCAGAAGTGCTGGGAATGCAACGTAAACGTATACCAAATCTTAGTCGACTTCAAGCAGGCATACGACAGTATCGATCGTGGAGTACTGTACAACATCATGCTGCAGTTTGGTATACCGGCAAAATTAGTGCGACTGACAAAGATGACGATGACCAACTCCGTCTCACAAGTCAGGATCCAGAATAGACTTACTGGTCTATTTGAAACACGCACTGGTCTGAAACAAGGCGATGGACTGGCGCCGACCGCTCTTTAACGTAGCACTGGAATACGCTATTCGGGCTATGAATATGGACAACAGCAAGACGCTACTCATCAAGTCAACACAATTAGCAGTGTACGCCGACGACATCAACATCATGTCCCGAAGATTGGCCGACGCAGAAGAACTTCTGCATACGCTCGATACCGCTGCAAAAGAAGTTGGACTACGTATCAACGAGGATAAAACTAAAATAACGATGCAATCGACGACAAGGACACTTGCACAACCGAGCATCAATATTGGGGACTTCAACATCGAGTGAACAACTTCATATACCTGGGTTGCAACTTGTCAAGAGACGCCAACGAAACCGACGAAATCAAGCGACGGATACAGTTAGCTAATAAGGCTTTTTTCTCGGTTCTCCCCATAATGAAATCGAAATGCTATGGCTACGAAGCATGGACCCAACACAAGCCTCCGGAAACATGTTAGACATTATTTGAACGTAAGGTTCTACGACGAATTTTCGGGGCTGTTTGCGATCGAGATGGATGGCGCATCCGGCACAACCATGAGTTGTATGAACTGTACGATGAGCTGGAAGTTTCGAAAATCGTCAAACTCAACGACTTCAATGGGCAGGGCATGTACAACGAATGGACGATGATCGCATGCCAAAGAGAGTAATGAATGTAGAACGAGTCGACGGAGCGAGACTGCCTAGACGACCGAGATCTCGTTGGAGAGCTCTGTATATGTGAATGTGGACGCCGAGCAGCTACTGGGCTTCCAAAATTGGAGGACGCGGTCACGTGACCAAGATAATTTAAGAACAACGATCCAGGCGGCCAAGGCCCGACGTCGCGCTGTCACGCCACGATGATGATGATGATCCGACTGAATAAACAATCCGACTGATCAGTTCAATTTCTACATACACGATTCAGAAATCCGGAAGGCTGGAAATTGATCAGTTTTGCCGAAGAGGATTTCGGGATCGTCTACGGTAGACTTTAGAACAATTTCAATAAATAGCCGTGTACGAGACAAGCGTACAGAGTTCAAAAATGAATCGAACGGCTTGGATCGGTGACGAGCGAATCCAAACAGCCACAATACAAAAAAATTCGCGGTTGGGCGACAAATTGCGGGGTCAGTCTAGAAAGGTATAGGGGCAAATTGCCGAGAAAAAGTTGACGTTCAACCAATTCACTTTCAACTCTAATCCAGAAGTGATTCTATGCAACACCTGGATCAAACACCGGTCAGTAGTTTTGTATGAAAATTCACCGGATCCGGATAATTCATAAAATGTATCATCAATGTATGGGCATTCGTAATTTCTGAAATGTCCATTGGATAGTGCCAGCTATTTTTTCAGTATTCACTTTTCCAGAATTCGTTATTTTGCAACTTCCCTTCGCGGTTATAGCAAAAAAAAAATATTTTAATGCGGATTCATTTCACCTCTGCATTGTTTGCACGGTAACATAAGCCTAGCAACGGCATAAATTCAAGATGCACTACCAGGGCAAGAAGGATATGTACAAAAGGAAGAAAAAACGAAATAAAAAAAAAAACATTTTTGCAATACACTACACTCAACAGCTTTCCTCTAGCAATTCACCTCGAACGTCTTCGGCCCGACGAACGTTCCGGGCTCCGTTCGCGGGAGCGGGGGGAACGAGAACGTTGGCGACGTGACTCCTTTTCCCTTTCACGTTCGCGCGACCGTACGCGCTCACGTCGCTTCTTTCGCTCGGACCGATCTCTGTCCTTGTCACGTCTGCGACGTGTTGCCGGCGACGGAGTTCGTCCCATCTCGGCTCTCGTTCGCCGCGCGAAATCGTCCTTTCACCTCGCTACAGTTTGATTGCTCCTCGCTTGGCAATTTCGGTTGTGTTCGGGTATTTCTCCTGCACTATCGTTCCCCGTTCAAGCGAACAAATTCACCACGCGGAACCTTTTCTCGCTCGTTTTGCCTACAATAAAAAAAAACGAAGGGGATGAAGGTTAGCGCACTGACGGAATTTCAAAAGCGTAGAAACGAGCGATTTTTACACGAATTTCACGCACATGTCACACATTTTGTTTACCTTTTTACGGCTAGTGTCATACAAACTATTTTGACACTCACATTTAGCGAACTCAAACCGTCAGCGACGGAGCGCGAAGAGAAGCGCGCCGGCGATTTTTCTCCAACTGATGAAAAATTCCCTGAAAAATGCACATCACAGTTGGGAAGTTTTGCTATTTTTGTTTTGTTTGTGGTTGATTTTCGTTGGGGAAGTGAATTTTTCTTGTACGAAGGGGAAAAATTCCCGTCTCTGGTGGTAAAAATGTAGAGGATAAGTGTTGCCGATGATTGAAAGAATTATATTACATTTTGCAATATAATCGTATTATTTGAAATTGAAAAGTTTTGGATTCCTGTTACTATGTGATTACGAATTTTATTTCTATGTCAATGGTCGCTTGTTATATCAAACTTTTTTTCTTAAACGAAAACACAACTAGTTTCATAAAAAAGGATAATTGTTTTCAATCTAGTATTGTAAAATGATTTCGTATATCATACGAATAGCCTACACATACAGAAAAATAGTAAGTTCCCTCGATTTTGTGCAGATCATGCCAATATGTGGAGGCTGTGAGCAAATTTTTTTAATAAATCGATTGCTTTCGCTTTCGCCCATATACGATGCAATCCGGCGTCAGATCGATCTGACGATATTGTGTGCATTCACGACGCTCGTTTTATCCGGATCGCTACGGAGCGCTCCGTAGCGCTACAACCCCTCCCGGTCGTGATTGCAGCCGCTCCTTCCATCCGCTCCGGAGCGGTTACTTCCCCTTGGTAGCAGAAATTTTTTACGCTCTCTGGGCATGTAGCGCTACATTTGACAATTCGCAGCTGGTATGTGCGTTCTGACGTTTGTGTACATCAAAAACGCAAATAGAATCCCCGTCTATGTAAATTCACTGTCTTCTCGTCTTTGATTTGAAATTTCCTTGTTTCGTGATGTGCCAAAGAAATATTTTGCGATGGAAAATTGGCAGTGTAATAGCCGCCTTAGGCGGCTATTATCACTATAAAGGTGGACACACACATGCGTGTGAAATCCCATTTTCCCGGCGTCTAATCCAATTTTCCCGGTCGATGTATGGATTTGACAAGGAAATGTTGGATTCGCCCAGGGAAAATTTGGATTTTGGACCCAAGTGTGTGTCGTGCTTAAAAGTTTCTTTAAGACCCGCCATAGACGGTGCGATCCATCGTCAGATCGATCTGACTATGGATCGCCACAAAATATCTGACGATCGAAATTATATTATATTATATTCGCATCAAGACTCGATTCTTCAATCTCTGGCTCATCAATGTGCATGCCCCCACTGAAGTTAAAGAAGACGCAGTAAAAGACGAGTTCTACGCCCGCCTTGAAACTCTCTTCGACTCACTTCCAACAAACGACGTCAAATTGCTGCTGGGAGACTTTAACGCGAAAGTCGGGAATGAAAGTTGGCATCGGGGGACCTCTGGAGGCCACAGCCTCCATGAAGAATGTAACGATAACGGCCAGCGACTTATCGACTTCGCCTGCAGCAGGAATCTAGTCGTAAGCTCTACGTGTTTCCCGCATCGACGCATTCACAAGCAGACCTGGAAGTCTCCAGACGCACATACCGTCAACCAAATTGACCACGTCCTCATTTGCAGGAGATGGGCGTCTAGTGTCATGGATGTCCGCTCCTATCGAGGAGCAAACTGCGACTCAGATCATCACTTGGTGAAGACGACCTACAGATGTAGAATCTCCTCAGTGCACCAGTCAAGAATCAGCCCTCCCAAAATCTTTGCGGTTGATAAGCTCTTGAGTGATGCTACAGCGGTGGCGTATACTACCGCCCTTGAGGAAAAACTATCACCTATGCTACACAACATCAGCAACACAGGCGTCCATGGGTTCTGGGAAGAACTCAAGGGTACCATCAAGGATGTCGCAGAGAAGGTCGTGGGATATAAAGCCCGGCGAGCGCGAAATGACTGGTTCGACGGAGAATGCCAAAATTCACTTGACGCGAAAAACGAGGCCTACAGACAATGGATTCAACGAGGAACCAGAGCCAGAAGAGAAAAATATGACGAGCTACGGCGAATATCGTATAGAATAATTAGACGTAAGAAACGTAAATACTTTGACGAGCAGTTGCTGAACATAAACGAAAACTTAGCTAATAGGAACACCAGACAAGCGTACAAACTAGTAAATACAATTAAGAACGGCTACCAACCCAGGACTAGCCTTTGTAAGGACAAGGATGGAAACATCATCAGTGACACCGATGGTATTAACAAGCGATGGGCCTCTTATTTTGAAAAGCTTCTAAACCGACCATCTAACATCCCCACAGAGGAAGCTCTCGACGATATTGTTGATCTAGGCCCACCCATTCAACCCCCGACAGCAGAGGAAGTTGATCTCACCTTGCGGTCACTAAAACGAAATAAAGCGCCGGGCGCTGACGAGATTCCAGCTGAACTGCTAAAATTCGGTGGAACGAGTCTAGTCGATGCCATACATCAATTACTCCTGCGAGTATGGGAGAACGAGGAGATCCCAGACGATTGGCGCAGAAGCATCATCTGTCCAATTCATAAAAAGGGAGATAAATTGCGGTGTGAGAATTACAGGGGCATCTCACTAGTTTGTACGTCCTATAAAATTTTGACGAAAATTCTGGAAAATAGAATAAAACCGTACGCAGAACGAGTCATTGGCGAATATCAAAGCGGTTTCAGACCTGGTCGCTCCACAACCGATCAGCTCTTCTCAGTCAAACTGATACTCCAGAGGTGCTGGGAATACAACGTAAACGTATACCAGATCTTTGTCGACTTCAAGCAGGCATACGACAGTATCGATCGTGGAGTACTGTACAACATCATGCTGCAATTTGGTATACCAGCAAAATTAGTGCGACTGACAAAGATGACGATGACCAACTCCGTCTCACAAGTAAGGATCCAGAATAGACTTACTGATCTATTTGAAACACGCACTGGTTTGAAACAGGGCGATGGACTGGCACCGACGCTCTTCAACCTAGCACTGGAATACGTTATTCGGGCCATGAATATGGACAACAGCAAGACGCTACTCATCAAGTCGACACAATTAGCAGCGTACGCCGACGACATCAACATCATGTCCCGAAGATTGGCTGACGCAGAAGAACTTCTGCATACGTTCGATACCGCTGCAAAGGAAGTTGGATTACGTATTAACGAGGGTAAAACTAAAATAATGATGCAATCGGTGACAAGGACACCTGCACAACCGAGCATCAACGTGGGGGACCTCAACATCGAGTTCGTGAACAACTTCATCTACCTGGGTTGCAACCTGTCAAGGGACGCCAACGAAACTGACGAAATCAAGCGACGGATACAGTTAGCTAATAAGACTTTTTTCTCGGTTCTCCCCATAATGAAATCGAAACATGTGCACAGAAACACGAAGCTCCGCGTGTACAAAACCATTATACGACCAGTGCTATGCTATGGCTGCGAAGCATGGACCCTAACTCAAGCCTCCGAAAACATGCTAGACACTTTCGAACGTAAGGTTCTACGGCGAATTTTCGGGGCTGTTTGCGATCGAGATGGATGGCGCATCCGGTACAACCATGAGTTGTATGAAATGTACGATGAGCTGCAAGTCTCGAAAATCGTCAAACTACAACGACTTCAATGGGCAGGGCATGTACAAAGAATGGACGATGATCGCATGCCTAAGAGAGTAATGAATGCAGAACGAGTCGACGGAGCGAGACTGCGAGGACGACCGAGATCTCGTTGGGAGAGCTCAGTAGGTGTGGACGCCGCGCAGCTGCTGGGCTCCCAAAATTGGAGGACGCGGTCACGTGACCGAGATAATTGGAGGACAATGATCCAGGCGGCCAAGGCCCGACGTCGGGCTGTCGCGCCACGATGATGATGATGATGAAATTATATGGAACTGTCAAAAAAAATCGTCAACGATAGTCACATACACTGGGTCGTATCCATAAAAATTAGTGTTCACTGATAGTGTAGTGCGTTTAGGGCGCTCCTAAGTATGCGATGTTTTGTAAGTATAGTGCAGAATTGGTATGCATAAAGCTACCCTTTACTCGCAGTGATAGAAATCATCGAATTGAGTGTTCAATTGAGTTCACTTGTGGCAACACCAACGTTTGACAACCACCTGTTGCGCATCATCCTGTCATTATTATTCGTTCGTTCGTGCGGTTCAGTCCTAAAGTTAATTACGTACTTAAATTGACATGTGCATTTGTAGCATAACAAGAAACAAGGGTCTAATATCATTTTGTAGATTTGGAGTAAGTATACATGCTACTTTTTAGAATGGGCAGCATTGGATAATAGCTTCAATTTACGAACAGAGTTTGGAATATAAAAACGTCTACCATCTGGTCCCGTTTCTTGTGTATAGGGCAAATTATACTCCGACCCCTTTCGACCGAACGACCACGGCCACCGAGCGCGACAAGATTAAGAGATTAGCATGTCTCAATCCCGTTTCATCTCACGCTACACGCAAAGCTGATCGGCTGAGCTGCTTAAGTTAAACAGAAAAGAGGTGAAAAGAATCTGTGGTCTTCTGCTGTCGACTCTTGGTCTTGGTCGGACTCAAGCTGTCGTTTCTGTGGAAAGGACGACGGGAAGTCTACCGATATTTTATGCGATTGCAACGCCTTCGCTCGGCAACGTAGAGACCGGTTCGGAGCCACCTATATTGAGGCAGATAATATCGCTTGCTTCGTCGAATTTCCTGAGCAAATTTATTAGCTCGATTAAACTCTAGGCTTAGGCCTGCTAACAGACTCAGGACTATAGCACAATGGGCCATTCGGCCTCTATGTTCTGAGCCCCACGGGTATCAACGCCCATCTTACAATCTATCTAATGTGTTGTTGGGCTTCTGTGTGCGACCGTAGCCGGTCGATATACTATACAGAGTTTTATTGTATCAAGCGAGAAGAGTGGGTTTATATTACGTTTACACTGTCCGCAGATTACTTCATCTGCATCTCCAAATGCGAGCATCATGGACAGAGCCAGCCCATGAGCAATCAACGCTAGTAAATATGTCGTTGGCATTACAAGTCGCCTGTACATTGATGGCCGGGAAATTCTTTCGGCACACATATTCGTCGCCACGACGCGAAGGTTTTTTTTATTGGTATTAAAGTGCAATCAATTGCACCGATAGCACATGGGAAGCTGAATCGATTCCGCCAAAGCCTTTTCGCCTCCTCGAAATCTTGTTCGGATCTCGGGAAATGAATCCAATCTTCTTTTTTGACTATAATGTTTTGACACACGCTCCATATGGTTCGCTATACAGTGCTTTGAGCGATACCCTCATCACAGCCTACACCAATCTGAAACACAAATCATTTGACAACGGATTGCACAGTCTATGGCGGGGTTTGTTTACCTGAAATCCAGGATCACTCATATACCGCAGAAAAGTTTGCATTTTTGATACGTTCTTTAATGCACCACCACGTCTTTCGTCGTACGGATCCAAAAAATAATTTGCCAAATATTCTACATTTTCATGTGTAAATCGATACAGCCTGCGATAATTTTGCTCGTCGGCACATTTTCTTACCCGATATATTTTGGATTTTCTCTCGATTTGTTCGTCGGAATCGGAGTCAAATAAAAAAATTACTGCTGTATTCATTCTGACAGTAGTATCACACGAAAACTTCAGAAAAAAACTCAGTTGAAGTGTGCTGAGGGTGCTACTTAGCACTCTAAAGATTTTTACACTTCACTCTTATTTTATTCATACGAATCTGAGTGAACACTCACATGCGATGTTCTTTCGGAATGTCAGATTGAGTTCACTCAAGATGGCGGCTGCTGGTGAGTGAAGTGGATTTTTTTGCATATGGCTTTTGCATACCAAATAGAGTGGACCGCAGTGAACTCAACTTCACTCTACTTCACTAACTTTATGGATACCACCCAATGTAAAATTGGTGAACGAAAGTTGTGGAGAGGATTTTAACATTTAACATAATCACCATTGTAGCGGTTCAATCACGAAAGAAATGTTGACAGGTAGCGTCTCCTCAAATGTGTAGTGGAGGGGATGTAGCGTTCCGTAGCGAAAAATTTTCACATGAATGCAGCCAATGAACGCAGAATGCAGCAGCAGCGGTAGCAGCAACAACAACAGATAGATCTGTCATCGCGCAGTCGCTGCTGCTGCGTTCAATCTAGGTTGCTTTAGGGAAATGCATGCTTTCTAAATTGACATTTCGCTGCTGCTGCCGCTGATGCTGCATTCTGTGTTCATTCTGGTTTGGGCAGTAGCCCGTCGGATTAGCATTGGTTGGGTTCAGAAGATACCGAGCAACTTCTGCTCACTTTTTTCTTTGTTTCTTTTTCCTTGACTTTCATACAAAGAGTGTGTGACAAAAAAGAGTGGCTTTTAGTAGGCGCAGACTGCATAACTGACGGAATTGCTTGCGAGCCTTTCCAATTCATCGGTACCTTTTGAACCCAGCCATTACGGCTCCGGATGCTGGTCCTTGGCCGTTTGTGTTAGAAGTTCACTAAGTAAATTGAGGTATCGCATCATTTTTATTGCATATTGTTAACCTAAATTAATGTTTACGGTAGTACAAGAAGAATGCGCTTCAAGATATATTGGTTTCACATTGGAGCCAGATCAGTTGATCTAAAACTGCCCGATACATACAAATTTAAACTTACCACAACCAGACGAAGCCCTCAGTAGCCCTGAGGTTCGATTCTCGGCGCTGTATTAATAGAACTCCCACTGCGCTTGTCAATATCAAAACGGTGCGGATAGGAGATGCATGCTAGCAACTGCACAACTGCACGTCCGATGCATATTTAATTTTCGGACGTGCAGTCAACACGGTATAGAAATGCTAGAGTTGTAGTAGCGCCCATGCCCCTGGAGGGGTCAAGGCAATTAACAGCAACAACACACGCAGATCCAGTGATTTGTTACACCTGGCATTGCCCCGAAATTAAATCGGACTTAGTTCATTTTCAGACTGGGGCAAAGTACTCGATCTCAGCTTGGTCTGGCCGATTCACATGATCTGAAACTGTCAGATACCTACAAATTTAAACACACCACACCTGGATTTCCGAGATCGAATTGATCTGGCCCCTAGTGTGAACCCAATATTACGGAAATGACACCGCCACAATCAACAACAATGCCTGCATTAATAAATATGGTAGCACTACAGGAGCGCTCCCATTTTTGTTGTTGCGATACAAGTACAGAAATAGGAGCGCTCTGGTAACGCTACCAATTTATCAATGCAGGCAATTTGACCAAGTGTTTGTAATGCAATCTGTGCTGCTGCTTTACAAAAACACCACCGGTACCTTGCACCTGCTTGCAAGCAGCTCAGTTCGGTGAGATGCGGGTCGGGGTCGTATAACTTAAGGTCCGGGACAGATGGTCACACAGCTCATCACTTGTATCAGGTGCTTTAATAGCCCGATCTACGAAAAAAGACTACCACAAAAAAAAAAAAAGGACCGACCCACCCTGGCCCGGATAAGACCAGCCTCTTACCCCCCAAATCGGATGGGACAGGGGTGGTCGGAAATAGGTACGACGGCTCCACGTCCCTAGAGGCCCCATTGAGCCCAGACACCCCCTTCAGAAATTCCTAATCACAACACATAATATACATTGATACAATTATTTTATTACACCAAAAAAATACATAGATATATTAAATAAATTTTTAAATGGAATTTGAAAAAAATAAAAAAAATATTACATTGTATTATTTAATTTTGTCTCTTTTTTTTCTTCTTTTTCAGCTACTTTATGGATTCAAATTAACGATTGCTACTTCCGGTGGCGGCCACTACAGGACAAGCACAATGCACAGCACAATTCCCAATACGTACGCGGTCAAATAAATATTATTTTTTTTTCTTACAAATAATAACTTGATCTTTTTGTTAAATTATATTATTTTTCTACCTAAGAAACATACACTAATTACTACTATTCTACGGACATTCACAAAATACCTCGGTCTAATTTTGTTTTACTTTTCTTTTGGACGGATCTCCAATCCGGACGGCAAGCCTCGTGTCGGGCGCAGTCCTGTTGACGTTTGGTGGCGAAGCCCCGGCACGGGAGGGTTCCTGCCGCACGCACTCTGTCACTTGTGTTGACGTTCAGTGGCGGAGCCCCGGCACTGGAGGTTGTAATAACTCGTGTCAGGTTGACATATTTCTTGGCAAATGATGATACGGCCTGTAGGTATCTTGTCTGTTTTCAAATTGAAGAACTGGATTCATTGGGTTGTGACAGTTCTCCAAATTTGAAAACGGATACACCCACAGGCTAATATCCGACAGGTGGCGGTGGCCAAGTTACAAGGGAAATTCCCAACAATTTCCCTCGCGACTGAGCTTTGGGATTTTCCCGGTAGAGGGTCTCAGAGGGAAATTCTTTCGTCCACATGGGCTCTTCTGCTGACAGATTTCTAAAGAGACGGACGTCTCTATATAGGTACTCTCTACTCGAGGACGAAAATAGCACAACGCTTCTCGGAATCAGCAAGTAAGTTGCAACCATTAAAAATAAATATATACGGGGTAGTTTCGGGATGAAGCTGCTAATCCTTTACTGGTTTTAGGTTTTTCTGTTGTGCGCCGCCACGAGTGTGCATTTGACGAAAACCTCCCGCGCCGGGGCTTCGCCACCGAACGTCAACAAGTGACAGAGTGCGTGCGGCAGGAAACCTCCCGTGCCGGGGCTCCGCCACCGAACGTCAACACGAGGCAGAGTGCGTGCGGCAGGAAACCTCCAGTGCCGGGGCTCCGCCACCGAACGTCAACACAAGTGACAGAGTGCGTGCGGCAGGAACCCTCCCGTGCCGGGGCTTCGCCACCAAACGTCAACAGGACTGCGCCCGACACGAGGCTTGCCGTCCGGATTGGAGATCCGTCCAAAAGAAAAGTAAAACAAAATTAGACCGAGGTATTTTGTGAATGTCCGTAGAATAGTAGTAATTAGTGTATGTTTCTTAGGTAGAAAAATAATATAATTTAACAAAAAGATCAAGTTATTATTTGTAAGAAAAAAAAATAATATTTATTTGACCGCGTACGTATTGGGAATTGTGCTGTGCATTGTGCTTGTCCTGTAGTGGCCGCCACCGGAAGTAGCAATCGTTAATTTGAATCCATAAAGTAGCTGAAAAAGAAGAAAAAAAAGAGACAAAATTAAATAATACAATGTAATATTTTTTTTATTTTTTTCAAATTCCATTTAAAAATTTATTTAATATATCTATGTATTTTTTTGGTGTAATAAAATAATTGTATCAATGTACCTAGTCTAGCCATAAATATTGTTACAAGGTTTGGCAACCCTGCAGAAAGGAACCGTTATATTGCATTTCTTAAAAATTGAGCTAATCGCTATAGTACGCTTGTGCTTGATGCATTTGTCATCATTTGAGTTTAATTTTTAGTGTAGTGAACATGGATTGGGGTGACAAAGAAAGTAGAATTGCTGTAATTGCACTTCATAAAGTAGGAATGCAGCCGAGTGATATTTTTAAGACTCTGCATACCCTTGGTATAAGCCGAATGTTTGTATATCGGGCTATTGAAAGATTTAATGATACGTCTGGAGTAACTGACCGTGAAAGAAGTGGCCGTCCGCGAACTACTCGAACACCTCATGCGGTTAAAGCCGTGCGCGAGAGAATTCGCCGTAATCCTCTTCAGAAACAAAAAATTTTATCGCGTGAGATGAAAATACCCCAAAGAACAATTTCACGTATCATCAAAAGTGACTTGGGGTTGGGTGCTTATCGTAGATCTACCGGGCATTTACTAACAGATTTGTTAAAAAAAATAGAGTGGAAAAATCAAAACGATTACTTTGCCGGTACGCAAACCAAGAACACCGTAAAATTTTGTTTACGGACGAAAAAATTTTTACTGTCGAAGAAACATTTAATAAACAAAACGATAGGGTTTATGCTCGCAGTGCCAGAGAAGCTTCTCAAGTTGCCCAAAAGGTTCAAAGAGGTCATCATCCAGCCTCAGTTATGGTTTGGTGGGGTGTTAGCTACAACGGGGTGACAAAGTTGCATTTTTGTGAGAAGGGCGTCAAAACGTCTGCCAAAATTTATCAAGAAAGTGTCCTTGAAAGTGTAGTGAAACCTCTCAACACGTCATTATTCAAAAATCAGCCTTGGAGTTTCCAGCAAGATTCTGCACCAGGTCATAAGGCGAAGTCAACCCAAAAATGGCTTGAAGAAAATGTTCCAGATTTTATTAAAGCCGAAGATTGGCCTTCCTCTAGCCCAGACCTGAATCCGCTGGATTACAAATTATGGTCTGTCTTAGAGCAAATGACGTGCTCTAAAAGACATTCTAATATCGAATCTTTAAAGAAATCTCTTACACATGCAGTCGCCAACTTTCCGATTGAAGTCGTGCGTGCTTCCATAGATAAGTGGCCAGCTTGATTAAAGGCTTGTGTAAAGGCAAAAGGCAATCACTTCGAATAACTTGTTGCAATTTCCGTTTTTGACAATACATTTAATAAATAAACAATGATTTCTTAACATATAACACCTCTTTTATTGAACAGTGCTTCAAAAAGTTTGTAACAGTATTTATGGCTAGACTAGGTATATTAGTGTTGTGATTAGGAATTTCTGAAGGGGGTGTCTGGGCTCAATGGGGCCTCTAGGGACGTGGAGCCGTCGTACCTATTTCCGACCACCCCTGTCCCATCCGATTTGGGGGGTAAGAGGCTGGTCTTATCCGGGCCAGGGTGGGTCGGTCCTTTTTTTTTTTTGTGGTAGTCTTTTTTTCGTAGATCGGGCTATTAAAGCACCTGATACAAGTGATGAGCTGTGTGACCATCTGTCCCGGACCTTAAGTTATACGACCCCGACCCGCATCTCACCGAACTGAGCTGCTTGCAAGCAGGTGCAAGGTACCGGTGGTGTTTGTGTAAAGCAGCAGCATAGATTTCATTACAAGGTTTCCTGCCGCACGCACTCTGCCTCGTGTTGACGTTCGGTGGCGAAGCCCCGGCACGGGAGGTTTCCTGCCGCACGCACTCTGTCACTTGTTGACGTTCGGTGGCGAAGCCCCGGCACGGGAGGTTTCCTGCCGCACGCACTCTGTCACTTGTTGACGTTCGGTGGCGAAGCCCCGGCACGGGAGGTTTCCTGCCGCACGCACTCTGTCACTTGTTGACGTTCGGTGGCGGAGCCCCGGCACTGGAGGTTTCCTGCCGCACGCACTCTGTCACTTGTTGACGTTCGGTGGCGGAGCCCCGGCACTGGAGGTTTCCTGCCGCACGCACTCTGTCACTTGTTGACGTTCGGTGGCGAAGCCCCGGCACGGGAGGTTTCCTGCCGCACGCACTCTGCCTCGTGTTGACGTTTGGTGGCGAAGCCCCGGCACGGGAGGTTTCCTGCCGCACGCACTCTGTCACTTGTTGACGTTCGGTGGCGAAGCCCCGGCACGGGAGGTTTCCTGCTGCACGCACTCTGTCACTTGTTGACGTTCGGTGGCGAAGCCCCGGCACGGGAGGTTTCCGTCAAATGCACACTCGTGGCGGCGCACAACAGAAAAACCTAAAACCAGTAAAGGATTAGCAGCTTCATCCCGAAACTACCCCGTATATATTTATTTTTAATGGTTGCAACTTACTTGCTGATTCCGAGAAGCGTTGTGCTATTTTCGTCCTCGAGTAGAGAGTACCTATATAGAGACGTCCGTCTCTTTAGAAATCTGTCAGCAGAAGAGCCCATGCAAAGGGCGGCTGTTCGGCAAAATTTTTGAATACATTTTCAGTGATTTTCACACATACTATGAAAGATGCTGCACACCAACAAAGATCTAAAAGGCGTAGGCATCTTTTCTGTATTGGGGGCATTGATTTGGCGCGTAAATTTGAATTAAATTATCGGCAAAAAATTTACTTTTATGTATTCAATGTTCTTGCAATGTACAAATGCGAATTATTTCAGTGTTAATTGGAATTTGTTGTGACACTTGGTTTCATTCTGCACACCAACTTGGTATGCATCTGTAGCTTAGCTCGGGAGAGAATTTGAGAATACAAAAATATTTGGTCCAGTTGCGGGGCTTGAAACGTAGAAGACCGTGTTTCGAGTAGCAAAAAAAAATGCCCGGTGCGTTACCGAGCTAAGCTGTAGCATACTAAGTTGGTGTGCAGAATGAAACCAAGTGTCACAAAAAATTCCGGCAAAAATGTATTTATCCAAAATGCAGGGGGCCAAGGCCCGACGTCGGGCTGTCGCGCTGCAATGATGATGATGATAGCAACCATAAATCATTCCTGTGACAAAGGTATATTTATAGTAGGGGGATTCATGCTCACGTCGTAAACGTCGTATTTGTAAACTTCTGTCATTTTACTTTGGAGATGACAGAAGTTTACGACAAATACGACATATACGACAGGGAGCGTGAATCCCCCTTGTATATTTGGAGTATTTTCATCGTGGCTACATTGACTAGTATTTTTTTTTATGGATTTTAACAAAAGTCCATGACAGATTACATTCTGGTCCGCGTCCAAATGGACGCACGGTGAGACGAGCAAAATACCGCATTCTTACCAACGCAAAGTTGATAGTTTTGGGCTTGATTTAAAATGGATTGACCTTTCAAACTAAGTATTAAATTTTATCCGGTCCGAGAATTCCCCGCTGTCATAAAAAGGGTAGATTGAGGACTAATGCGAAAAATTGAATACTTTGAACTTGAGTCAACTCGATCATATTCTGAGCTTCCAAAGCACCTGTCGAGAAGAAATTATATTACGTCTACACTATAGCCAGATTGCTTCACCTGCGGCTTAATCTGGGTGTGGTGAATTGAAAATCGTATGCATTTAACAGTTTCAGATGCATTTCAGCTGGCACAGATGAAATAATTTAGATGTAGTGTGAACGTATACTAATATAACCCAAATGATTTACATACAAAAATTTTTTTTAAGATATTGACTGACATTTTATTGCAATGAAAATTCCATGTATTTAGTACAAATGCACCACCACATGCATCTAAGGCCCAACGTCGGGCTGTCGCGCCACAATAATGATGAGTACAAATGCACATACAGGCTACTACCATTTGCTCCGATGCTGATTTGATGAACGATGTTATCAATGATTCTGCATTTTGCATATCATCATCATCGTGGCGCAACAGTCCGACGTCGGGCTCTGGCCGCCTAGATCGTTGTCCTCCAATTATCTCGGTCACAAGACCGCATCATACAATCTTAAAAGCCCAGTAGTTGCTCGGCGTCAGCATACACTGAGCTCTCCCAATGAGCTCTCGATCTTCCTGGCTCCGTTGACGCGCCGTCCGTTCTTTACTTGTTTAGGCATGCGAACATCGTTCATTCGTTGTACATGTAATGCCCATTGAAGTCGTTGTAGTTTGACGATTTTCGAAACTTCCAGCTCATCGTAGCGTTCATACAACTCATGGTTGTACCGGCTGCGCCAGCCATCTCGATCGTAAACTGCTCCGAAAATTTGCCGAAGGACTTTCCGTTCGAACGTGTTTAGCATGTTTTCGATTTTAGAATGACAGGAACCTAGAATATACATAAATTAAAAAGAAACATGATTACTTTTATTTAATTGCGAGTGAATTAGTACTTACCGTCATTTACCGACTGTTTATGCGTATTTTCAAACTCCTTCAATTAAAATTATTTAACCATAACGACCTTGTGGTACTATCTTGCGGAAAACTGTAAATATATAATGTACATTAAAAATTTAATTTCAATATCAAATTTACCAGCCCCCTTAAAAAAATATTTTAGACTACGCCAATGGCACATAACAAAAGACAAAAGTCATTTGGATGACAAAAGTCCAGTCGGCGATTCTTGTTTGCTTACACTGCACCGAATTCGTAAAGAAATGCAAATTTTAAATGAACACCGTGAAAATTTCCAGTTGATTTTAAGGAGACTTCATCACAAATCATATAAATATATACTTACATGTGAAACGATACGCCATTTGGACGTAAATACGTGGTGTTTCCGCGACCCGGTACAACGCACTTCATTATTCGTTTTATGAAAGTTCACGGCAATGACACGCGCTAATTATCGACACAATCACTTTTAAATTCATTTGGAATCGTGTAATTAATGCCAAATCGGCTAAACACAAGGCGAGAGCACTGGTATTTAGTCGCGAAACTGACGATACGACAAAAACTTTTGATCAGATGGCTTTGGAATGACGTTTCTGTCCAAAGTGACACAATCGTCCAATGACGTTTGTGTCCAAACTGACACAATCGTTCTACAAACTCAAAGAGGGGGAGAGTGACGGGATTACATTTATGTTTCAAACACGTATGGGCTCTGTGTGAAAACCCCCGTTCCATATTATCTTCTAGTTCTTTGAGCCCATGTGGACGAAAGAATTTCCCTCTGAGACCCTCTACCGGGAAAATCCCAAAGCTCAGTCGCGAGGGAAATTGTTGGGAATTTCCCTTGTAACTTGGCCACCGCCACCTGTCGGATATTAGCCTGTGGGTGTATCCGTTTTCAAATTTGGAGAACTGTCACAACCCAATGAATCCAGTTCTTCAATTTGAAAACAGACAAGATACCTACAGGCCGTATCATCATTTGCCAAGAAATATGTCAACCTGACACGAGTTATTACAGGGCAGCAACTTTTGCGAGGTTGCACGAACCAAAAGATGCTGAAGTTCAACGACGAATGTCCTTAGCATGATACGTACCTATCACCTTACCCGACAGGTCGGATAATAGGTAACATGAGTTCCCAATTTTTTTTTCCACTCTCGCAGGCAGGAATTTATGATCCAATTTGGCATTATAATGCTCTGTCACTTTGCTTTGTCGAAAATTTCGTCTATAGACTATATCGCCCTGTTTATAAACAACAGGCTGGGCTCTTAAATTGTAGCTCGCGGTGTTAATGTCGTACGCTCGACGAATGTTTTCTTGGATTTTCGCTCGGACTAATTCTTTTCTTTCTGTTTCGGTACTTGCTGTTGGCTCGTTAAGGAGATCTAAGTTTCTAAGCAGGGAATAAGTTTGCCCATGTAACACCATGTTCTGACCAAACACTGCAAAGTACGGCGAGAAACCAGTGGAAGTATGGGTTGCCGATCGCAACGCGCTATTGATGGATGACAATCGCCCATCCCAATCCTTTTGATCTGGGTCGACGTAACTGCGGATGGCAGCCACTAATGTCCGATTTACTCGTTCGGAGGCATTAGCCTGGGGAGAATATAGCGCAGTTAGTATGTGACTGACTCCATACTTTTCAAGGAGACTTTTAAATAGAGCAGATTTAAATTGGACGCCGTTGTCTGATATTATTGACTCTGGGACTCCAAAGGTGTGAAAGACTCTCTTTTCGAGAAAGTTGACTAAATTGGCTGCCGACATCTTACGGATAGGTTCCAGAAAAGTAAATTTAGATAGGTGATCCAGAACAACAATAATACCGATGTTTCCTAAACGTGACCGGGGGAAAGGTCCAACGAAGTCCACATATAAGCGCTGGAATATGCGGTCGGGGACTGTCAGTTTACCCATAGGGGGTCGTAGGACTTGGTGTGGGGCTTTTGCACCCTTGCACTTAACACACGCATTAACAAAATTTTTGACATCTGTAGTCATTCTGGGCCAGAAATAAAACATTTTTAGCCGTCTCAATGTTTTCCCAATTCCACCATGGGCGCATAGGGGATGTTCATGCGCGCGTGTTAACAAGGCCGAAGTTAACTCATGTGGAACCCACAATTTCCACGAGCTCTCCTCTTGAGTTTCGTCACCGGTCGCATATTCCGAACGCCGATATATGAAGCCGTCAATGAGTTTTAAGTCAGGGAGCAGAGATTGCTTCTGGGCGATCTTCTTTATTAAGGCAAGATAGGATTCGGATTTAAAATGGACAGAATTCAAGTCCACTTCCATAGTTGAGTCGTACAAGTCAACTGATTCTATGGCGTCGGCGGAGTGCACACGCGACAATGTGTCAGGGACAACATGTTGGTTACCCTTGCGGTGCTTGATCTTAAACGTGAAGCCCTGGAGTTTCAGAGCCCACCTGGCGAGTCTCCCATTCAAATCGGCCTGTGACATCAGCCATTTCAACGAGGCGTGATCCGTGACAACTTCGAACTCGTGGCCTTCGACGTAGGCACGAAATTTCTTTATTGCCAACACCGCCGCCAGACACTCCTGTTCAGAAACCGTGTAATTGCGCTGGGCCTGGTTCAATTTTTTCGACATGTAAGCGACCGGGGCCTCGGCACCATCTTCTGTCGTTTGCACCAACACTGCACCAATACCGGATTGGCTGGCATCGCAGTGGATTGCAAACGGTCGTTTAAAATCAGGACTTTGTAGAACGGGCGCGGAAGTTAGACTTTCCTTTAAAGCATTGAAAGCTTTGAGCCCATCGTCAGTCCAGGCAAATATCCGTTTTCTGGACAACATGTCTGTCAGCGGGGCTGACAATGTTGCGAAGTTGCTCACGAATCGGCGGTACCAACCGCACATGCCTAAAAATCGCCGGAGTTGTTTGATGGACTTGGGCACCGGAAACTCGGCAATTCCCTGCACTTTATCGGGGTCTGTGCGAATGGTCCCATTCCCAATCAAATGTCCAAGGTAACGTACCTCTTTCATAAGGAACTTACTTTTTTCGACATTGATTGTGAGTCCAGCATTTCTTCTTGCAGTAAGAGGAGATGGTCAGCAAACGTTTCTGTTATCAGTAACAAATCGTCCAAATAGACGAACACCTGGTGTCGTAGGTGTGCCGGGATTACCCGATCCATCAGTCGCTGCATTGTTTGAGGCGCGTTGCACAGTCCGAACGGCATGGTAACGAACTGATACAACGGCCTCCCCGGTACAGTAAAGGCTGTCTTATCCCTTGAACACTCATCGAGAGGAATTTGCCAGAAGGCGTCTTTTAGGTCTAGGCTCGTTATCCATTGGGCCTTGGGAAGTCGACCTAGTATTCCCTCAATGAGTGGTAAGGGATAAGCGTCCTTTACTGTGACTGAGTTAACTTTTCGGGCGTCCAGACAGAGTCGAACTTTTCCTGGTTTCACCACCAGCGTCACTGGTGATGACCAGGGGCTTTGTGACTCCTCGATTACCCCCAAAGCCAGCATCCGGTCAATTTCTGCGTAAAGTGGTTTTTCGACTGCCGGCGAAACCGCGAAATGGCGTTGTTTGATGGGTTTGTTATCACCAACATCAATAACATGTTTGACCATATTGGTTCGACCGAGGCCTTCTACAGAAAAAGAAGGAAACATAGCAATGGTGGCTTGGAGTTTGACTTGCTCCGTAGGTGTTAAGAGATGTTGCTTTGTATTTGAAGAGAGAAGTGAAGGGGAAGCTGAACTCAAGGAGGAGATAAATAGATCCGTCGCCAGATCAAAGAGACGCACAAAATCTACTCCCAGATATAAATTTTGTGATAGTGAGGGAATTATCAGGAAAGTCATGGAGTGTGTTCGTCCCTTAAAAGTGACATTAGCAGACACCCTTCCAACGGCCGACTGTGAGGTTCCATCTGCCGTTTTGACAGACACGGGAAAGCGTTCCCACGGGAACTTATTTTCTCTGAGAAACTTGTCTGCGAACTTGGAGGCTAAACAGCTCACAGAAGCTCCTGTGTCCACCAGTCCCGAAACTTTCTCCCCGAGCAGTAAAACTTCCGCGTAAGGTCTGATATCACGACTCTCTGCACCGGAACAAATTGCCGAACAATAGAGTCTACGGTTTTGTCTGACTTTGTTCCAAAACCTTCGCAGACGCAGAGTAGAACGTGTAGGCGGCCTGGATGGCGGTGAGTTTTCAAAGATTCGGCGCCGAGCTTCATGATAAGCTTGCCACCTCACATGTAGGGGAAGGAAGCTATGGTGAACAGACTCATGGCCGCGCGGAGACTCTGCAAGGGTCTTAGGGGATGAAGGAGTTAGTGCTTCTGAGTCGGGGGGCGCGCTGGAAGATTCGCCCCCGTCTCCTTCGAGTTTTTTGGGTTTTTCTTGCACTTGTCACAATTCGGTTTGTAAGTGTCGGGAGCACCGCAGCCAAAACAAAAGACTGTAAAAGGAGCCAGACAGTCTTCAAAACGATGACCACTTTCGCGACAATTCCAACATATTGTAGTGTTGGTACGGCTAATCGCCTCCACTGCATCCGGAGCAATACTCAAAGAAGGTTCCATACTTGACAACTCGGAAATATTTCTTCTGACAAAAGGCATTCGGTTTTGTGAACTAGCGTGGGTCTCTGCTTCTAAGTTTTCGGCACTATAAACCAGATGACGAAGCTGGCGAACGGAGTGTATGGGGAGATATACCAGTCCACGGCGAAGCTCTAATCGGAGATTTCTTTTGAGGATCTCAACCAATTCCCATTCGGGAAGAGGTCGAGCAAGTCGATCGACCAACTCCATCACACTTTCGTGGTACGAGTCAAAACTTTCGGAACGACCCTGTTTTCTACCTCGGATCAACTCCAAGAGGTCGTAATCCGACAACCTTTCCTGGAACTGCTCGCACAGTGCTTCGCAGAAAGAACTCCACTCTACCTGGCCTGCCAAGCGGTGAAAGCGCCAGTACCAATTAGCGGCTTTGCCTGTGAGCAGGACATGCAAGTGCCTGGTAACCAATTCGAGGTCCCCGTTTAAGGTGAAAGATGCCAGGGTTCGAATTTGGTACAGAAATTTAGCTACGGGCATACTGGGATCTTCTCCACTGAAACGGAGGTTCCAACCAGCAATTATTTTACTCCCGCGATCGTCTGGATAGCGGTTAGCGGCCGAATAACGAGGGTGACGAGGGCCCATATCTTGATCGGCCCAGGCCTCTCGTCGATCTGAGTAATTAGGTGCAAGACGATGAGGATCACCGTTATAGCCGCCATACATTATCCGATCCGTCGTCCGATCGATCGGCCGATGGATCGCCACAAAATATCTGCCGATCTCCACTGCACACACACTGAGCGATTTTCGTGCGATGCGATAACGAATGACAATTCAAAAAATAGGTTATGATTCACTCCCAATCCAACCTAGATTCATTTTTGTTAACTATTTGGATGTGTGTGGTATTTTCGTATACCACATATTTGATATATCAATTGCAGTGCCATTAAAATCATAAGAATCCTTGAAATTTCATAATTTAATAATTTGTTAATTTGACATTCACTTGCGATAATCACATACACTATCCAATCGATCGTCACCGATCGATCGCACGAAGATCGCACAAAAATATCGGCAGATCAAAATTGATCGGCCGATCGGTGCGATTTCCACATACACAGGCCGATCCATCGGCCGATATCGATTTCGGGCGACGGATCGGCCGATCGATCGGTGTGTGTATGGCACGTTTTACTCTCTACGAATTCGTTTTGGAATGTTTCCGAATGAATTTGTCTTCGCGTTTCTTCTGCCCGATATTGCGGCGGAATATAATTCTGCGGAGGTGGATTTAGTCGGTTACCGCGGGGACGGTAGTTGGCGGGTGGTTGACCAGTCAAAGATGCTCGTTCTTGACTAAAACCAGTGCTTAGGCTGTCTGAAGGCAAAGGAGGAACGGAAGAATGGGGTCGGCTAATAACTGCAGGCAACGCAGCTAACTGTTGGGTTATAGCTTCCGCAACCAACGTATGGATTTGTGTACGCAAATTTTCCAAAAAAAGGGGATCGGAGGACACCAAGGTAGGGGCAGAAGGAACAGGTAACTTGTCCCTGTTCAAAAGCGGAGGCGCTCTCGGAGGCGATGTAAAAGACTTTTCTCTAGTTTGAGACCTAGTCACAGGTCTCGGTTTGGGCACAGCGCCTTGGTTGGCCAGAGTATTCGCCCCTCGTCTCCCCACGTGATCATCCTTTTCAATAATAAACGGATCTAAGCTTTCTGGTTGGACCGAACGTCGGCATAATGGACAGGAGGAGTTTTTTACTAACCAGTTGTTCAGACAGTCCTTATGAAAAGCGTGTGCGCAAATTGTCAGCACCGCGTGGTCTCCTAACCGAAAATCCGAGCTACATATGGCACACCGTGTAGGATCATCCTCTACCATGACGGTCAGATCCTCAGTACTGCGTCTTACCGCCATAGTCGACCAAACAGGGGTAATGTTATGATGACAAATGAAAGAACAAAAAATACGGACGTCAGTTTGCGATTTAAAGTTACTGACAATCACAAGTAGAGCTACAACAAAACAAATAATAACTACACACGTATAATATTATAAATACTCTAATATACAAGTTGAATCAATAAACCAAGGAATTAATTAGGGGTGTCTTTGCATACCATGGGGGAGCTACTAGGGTCTTGGTAAACAGTCTTGAAAAAAAAAAAAAAATATATACGACTGACAAGTATAAGCCACTTAAGATTTCTTCGTCGCGCGAAAAGGGTTAGAAGAGGGCGAGTACACCGCCCAAATTCTACAATTCCTCTGATCTTACTAGAAAGAGATCCAGCTACTTAACTATGCGTATAGGTATAAGCCGACATTATGAGACATTCAAAACAAAAAGGCAAGGAGGAACTTGGAACACACTCTCGGTCAGCACAAGGAAATGAATCCCAAGTACCGCATTCACGAGCGGTTTGTCCAGCTTCCGTTGCGTGGTCTCAAACCACTAAAGGACAACACAAAAGAATGTCTCAATCGGAGTTGAGAAAGAAAACAAAATGCTGGGGGAACTTGTGTGAAGGGCTTGGTGTCAGACTCCAAGCAAAGAAGTCTGGTATTCGGACCAAGTACCCGTAACACACGTCGATGGGACTTAACGAGAGGGTTAAACTCTCGGGCCCCACGTTGGGCGCCATTTATGTAATGCAATCTGTGCTGCTGCTTTACAAAAACACCACCGGTACCTTGCACCTGCTTGCAAGCAGCTCAGTTCGGTGAGATGCGGGTCGGGGTCGTATAACTTAAGGTCCGGGACAGATGGTCACACAGCTCATCACTTGTATCAGGTGCTTTAATAGCCCGATCTACGAAAAAAGACTACCACAAAAAAAATGAAACCGGAATATAGAGGGCTACGCCCGCAATCCGAGGGTTTTGTAGCAAGCGCTTATTTTGGTATATAAATATCGGCTCGTTGCTCTTCTTGATACCACTCAGATGGACAAAAAAAAACATAATTAAAATGTCTTACTCACTTACATTTTACATGCCAATTCATATTACGTGATTGTAACGAAACTTAGAACATATTATTGCCTAAGGTGTTGGTTATCGTTGGCCATCAGTACTTTTGACCTCGAACGTGTTTAAGGCATACAGAGGTGTGCTAACTGTAACTACAGAAATAAACTATTACTTACCTATTCTGAGAAGATATACAGATTCCATTATTTTCCATTTTATATGCTATTCGGAACCCACCTTCCTGTAAGTTTTCATAATTCTAACAGTCTCAAGATGCCAGGGGGGGGGGGGGCAAATTACGAACTAATATTTTTTCCTCCCCTACTATTCCCCTTTCTACAAATTTCAAGAAAATGCGAAAAAATGGAATGTACTCAACATTACCTTTCTCACGACACCTCACTTGCCTATACCAGTCGAAAAAAAAAATGTTGAGCTTAATTTCGCCTCCCCCCTTCCACTCGGTAAAGTTTGCCAATTACGACGTAGCGCCCCCAACTAATCTTCACCCTTTCAAAAATGATTAATTAAATAACTGCAATTCGCACTACGAAAAACAACATAAAAGTAGTACTCACACCTACATATGAGGCCGGTAGGTGTAATTTTTGTGTGGATAGTGTCAAAATGCCTAACTTTAAATGAGTGTACTATTATTAAATATTATGTGATTGTAATGAAACTTAAAGATATTATTGCCAATGATGTTGGTTATCATTGGCCATCAATATTTTTGACCTCGGCTGTGCTTAAGGCGTGTAGGGGTATGCTAACTGCAACTATAGAAATGTACTATTATTAACCTTTTTTGTTGAGATATCAAAATTCTACGATTTTCGGTTTTCTACACTAGTAAAATGCCGCCTTTCTACAAATTTTCATATTTCTAAGTATAACGGTATCGAAATGCGAGGGGGGGGGGACAAACTCGGATCACATATTTTCCCCTCTATCTCTTTTCCCCTTTTTTCAAATTTGATGAAAATACCGGAAATGAAATGTACTCGGTGTTACCTTTCTCATGATACCCCACTTGCCTATACCAGATGAAAAAAAAATTTTGACCTTCATTTCCCCTCTATGGGGACATCCCCTTAAAGTCAGCCTATTACAACGAATCGCTTTCTCCGGCGAATTATAATAATTCTACATACTCCCACAAAATTTCATGTATGTAGCTTCAGCCGTTCGTGAGATATTTCATGGACAGACGGACAGACGGACAGACGGACAGACGGACAGACATTTGACCGATTTCATAAGGGTTTTGTTTTTAATACAAAACCCTAAAAAAGGACCGACCCACCCTGGCCCGGATAAGACCAGCCTCTTACCCCCCAAATCGGATGGGACAGGGGTGGTCGGAAATAGGTACGACGGCTCCACGTCCCTAGAGGCCCCATTGAGCCCAGACACCCCCTTCAGAAATTCCTAATCACAACACATAATATACATTGATACAATTATTTTATTACACCAAAAAAATACATAGATATATTAAATAAATTTTTAAATGGAATTTGAAAAAAATAAAAAAAATATTACATTGTATTATTTAATTTTGTCTCTTTTTTTTCTTCTTTTTCAGCTACTTTACGGATTCAAATTAACGATTGCTACTTCCGGTGGCGGCCACTACAGGACAAGCACAATGCACAGCACAATTCCCAATACGTACGCGGTCAAATAAATATTATTTTTTTCTTACAAATAATAACTTGATCTTTTTGTTAAATTATATTATTTTTCTACCTAAGAAACATACACTAATTACTACTATTCTACGGACATTCACAAAATACCTCGGTCTAATTTTGTTTTACTTTTCTTTTGGACGGATCTCCAATCCGGACGGCAAGCCTCGTGTCGGGCGCAGTCCTGTTGACGTTTGGTGGCGAAGCCCCGGCACGGGAGGGTTCCTGCCGCACGCACTCTGTCACTTGTGTTGACGTTCAGTGGCGGAGCCCCGGCACTGGAGGTTGTAATAACTCGTGTCAGGTTGACATATTTCTTGGCAAATGATGATACGGCCTGTAGGTATCTTGTCTGTTTTCAAATTGAAGAACTGGATTCATTGGGTTGTGACAGTTCTCCAAATTTGAAAACGGATACACCCACAGGCTAATATCCGACAGGTGGCGGTGGCCAAGTTACAAGGGAAATTCCCAACAATTTCCCTCGCGACTGAGCTTTGGGATTTTCCCGGTAGAGGGTCTCAGAGGGAAATTCTTTCGTCCACATGGGCTCTTCTGCTGACAGATTTCTAAAGAGACGGACGTCTCTATATCAAAGGGCGGCTGTTCGGCAAAATTTTTGAATACATTTTTAGTGATTTTCACACATACTATGAAAGATGCTGCACACCAACAAAGATCTAAAAGGCGTAGGCAACTTTTCTGTATTGGGGGCATTGATTTGGCGCGTAAATTTGAATTAAATTATCGGCAAAAATTTTACTTTTATGTATTCAATGTTCTTGCAATGTTCAAATGCGAATTATTTCAGTGTTAATTGGATTTTTTTGTGACACTTGGTTTCATTCTGCACACCAACTTGGTATGCATCTGTTCTGTAGCTTAGCTCGGGAGAGAATTTGAGAATAAAAAAAATATTTGGTCCAGTTGCGGGGCTTGGAACGTAGAAGACCGCATAAAAATGCCCGGTGCGTTACCGAGCTAAGCTGTAGCATACTAAGTTGGTGTGCAAAATGAAACCAAGTGTCACAAAAAATTCCGGCAAAAATGTATTTATCCAAAATGCAGGGGGCCAAGACCCGACGTCGGACTGTTGCGCTACAATGAGGATGATGTTAGCAACCATAAATCATTCCTGTGGCAAAGGTATATTTATAGTAGGGGGATTCATGCTCACGTCGTAAACGTCGTATTTGTCGTAACGTTGTAAACTTCTGTCATTTTACTATGGAGATGACAGAAGTTTACGACATATACGACAGAGAGTGTGAATCCCCCTTGTATATTTGGAGTATTTTCATCGTGGCTACATTGACTAGTATTTTTTTTATGGATTTTAACAAAAGTCCATGACTGATTACATTCTGGTCCGCGTCCAAATGGACGCATGGTGAGACGACTTTATGTCGTGCAAAATACCGTATTCTTACCAATGCAAAATTGATAGTTTTGGGCTTGATTTAATATGGATTGACCTTTCAAACTAAGTATTAAATTTAGTCCGGTCCCCGCTGTCATAAAAAGGGTAGATTGACGACTAATGCGAAAAATTGAATACTTAGAACTTCAGTCAACTCGATCATATTCTGAGCTTCCAAAGCACCTGACGAGAAGAAATTATATTACGTCTACACTATAGCCAGATTCCTTCACCAGCGGCTTAATCTGGGTGTGGTGAATTTAAAATCTTATGGATTTGACAGTTTCAGATTCATTTCAGCTGGCACAGATGAAATATTGTAGGTGTAGTGTGAACGTATAATAATATAACCCAAATGATTTACATACAAAATGTTTTGAAGATATTGACTGACATTTTATTGCAATGAAAATTCCATTTAGTACAAATGCACCACCACCTGCATCTAAGGCCCGACGTCGGGCTGTCGCGCCGCGATGATGATGAGTACAAATGCACATACATGCTACTACCATTTGCTCTGATGCTGATTTGATGAACGATGTCATCAATGATTCTGCATTTTGCATATCATCATCATCGTGATGCAACAGTCCGACGTCGGGTTCTGGCCACCTAGATCGTTGTCCTCCAATTATCTTGGTCACGTGACCACATCATCCCAGTAGTTGCTCGGCGTCAGCATATACTGAGCTCTCCCAATGAGCTCTCGATCTTCCTGGCAGACTCGCTCCGTCGACGCGTCGTCCGTTCGTTACTTGTGTAGGCATGCGAACATCGTTCATTCGTTGTACATGTAATGCCCATTGAAGACGTTGTAGTTTGACGATTTTGGAAACTTCCAGCTCATCGTAGCGTTCATACAACTCATGGTTGTACTGGATGCGCCAGCCATCTCGGTCGTAATTGCTCCGAAGATTTGCCGAAGGACTTTCCGTTCGAACGTGTTTTCGATTTTAGAATGGCAGAAACCTAGAATAAACAATAAATTAGAAAAAAACATGATTACTTTTATTTAATTGTGAGTGAATTAGTACTCACCGTCATTTACCGACTGTTTTTGCGTATTTTCAAACTCCTTCAATTAAAATTGTTTAACCACAACGACCTTGTGGTACTGTCTTGCGGAAAACTGTAAATATATAATGTACATTAAAAATTTAATTTCAATATCAAATTTACCAGCCCCCCTAAAAAAATATTTTAGACTACGCCAATGGCACACAACAAAAGACAAAAGTCATTTGGATGACAAAAGTCAAGTCGGCGATTCTTGTTTGCTTACACTGGACCGAATTCGTAAAAAATGCAAATTGTAAATGAACACCGTGAAAATTACCAGTTGATTTTAAGGAGACTTCATCACAAATCATATAAATATATACTTACATGTGAAACGATACGCGATTTGGACGTAAATACGTGGTGTTTTCGCGACCCGGTACAACGCACTTCATTATTAGTTTTATAAAAGTTCACGGCAATGACACGCGCTAATTATCGGCACAATCACTTTTAAATTCGTTTGGAATCGAGTAATTAATGTGAAATCGGCTAAACACAAGGCGAGAGAACTGGTATTTAGTCGCGAAACTGACGATACGACAAAAACTTTTGATCAGATGGCTTTGGAATGACGTTTCTGTCCAAAGTGACACAATCGTCCAATGACGTTTGTGTCCAAACTGACACAATCGTTCTACAAACTCAAAGAGGGGGAGAGTGACGGGATTACATTTATGTTTCAAACACGTATGGGCTCTGTGTGAAAACCCCCGTTCCATATTATCTTCTAGTTCTTTGCTCTATATAGGTACTCTCTACTCGAGGACGAAAATAGCACAACGCTTCTCGGAATCAGCAAGTAAGTTGCAACCATTAAAAATAAATATATACGGGGTAGTTTCGGGATGAAGCTGCTAATCCTTTACTGGTTTTAGGTTTTTCTGTTGTGCGCCGCCACGAGTGTGCATTTGACGAAAACCTCCCGCGCCGGGGCTTCGCCACCGAACGTCAACAAGTGACAGAGTGCGTGCGGCAGGAAACCTCCCGTGCCGGGGCTCCGCCACCGAACGTCAACACGAGGCAGAGTGCGTGCGGCAGGAAACCTCCAGTGCCGGGGCTCCGCCACCGAACGTCAACACAAGTGACAGAGTGCGTGCGGCAGGAACCCTCCCGTGCCGGGGCTTCGCCACCAAACGTCAACAGGACTGCGCCCGACACGAGGCTTGCCGTCCGGATTGGAGATCCGTCCAAAAGAAAAGTAAAACAAAATTAGACCGAGGTATTTTGTGAATGTCCGTAGAATAGTAGTAATTAGTGTATGTTTCTTAGGTAGAAAAATAATATAATTTAACAAAAAGATCAAGTTATTATTTGTAAGAAAAAAAAATAATATTTATTTGACCGCGTACGTATTGGGAATTGTGCTGTGCATTGTGCTTGTCCTGTAGTGGCCGCCACCGGAAGTAGCAATCGTTAATTTGAATCCATAAAGTAGCTGAAAAAGAAGAAAAAAAAGAGACAAAATTAAATAATACAATGTAATATTTTTTTTATTTTTTTCAAATTCCATTTAAAAATTTATTTAATATATCTATGTATTTTTTTGGTGTAATAAAATAATTGTATCAATGTATATTATGTGTTGTGATTAGGAATTTCTGAAGGGGGTGTCTGGGCTCAATGGGGCCTCTAGGGACGTGGAGCCGTCGTACCTATTTCCGACCACCCCTGTCCCATCCGATTTGGGGGGTGTTCGAAAAAGACAACTAATTTCAAAGAGAAAACGGACCTCACGAAAAAATATCCGTAAATAAAATTATTCTCGACGGACCACTTATTTGGAAAATGTTTTCATTAACTCAACTCCAATTTGTACTTTAATAGACAATTTATTTGATTCTAAAACTTTTGACCTTCCAGTTCGATCCTTAAAACGCAAGTGCCCAAATTTTCCCAAAATTCAATTACATCAAATTCGTCTTTGTTCTTTAGTATATAGCGATTGACCGTTCAGTATATTTTAGCGGAAAATTAATATATAACGACCTTACTCCCTCTATCAACAATTTTTGCAATTTTCAAGACATTAGTTCACAATAGTTTTCTTTTTTAAGGTTATTAACTTGACGTTTTACATTGTTTATTTACGTATAGTCGGCGACGAGACGGTTTCGCAAAGCACTCCTCGGAACATCGGAGTATCAGATAAGTATGCCACCTTATATTGATTGACCTTTGGTTACTTTGTGCCCTTTATTTTAGTTGTGTCGTCGCGCCTTCTCAACGTCCCGGGAGTCCTCAACATCAGGTCGTTTCGTCGTCTCGCGTCACGGGAATCTTCAACATTCTCCCCCCAATGAGACGTCGGTCTCATAATTCCATACGTAGTAGGTAACTATCTTGATCAGCGATCGTAAGTGTAACTATAATACTAATTGAAAGAAAATCATTAATAAATTTTCTAGCTATATTAATTCATTAAAAACTCATGAGTTGTAAGATTTCCAGGTTCAACTTATGGTATCCACATCTGAAGACGTCTGCTTCCAATAGCTGAGGATCTGATGTTCCAGGTGGTATCGTCAAACGGATCATCAGGAGAATTGTCGACGGTATTTCCACCGTGCCGACAGCTTCCAGATGGAGGAACGGGAGACGATTGACAGCGCGTCTCACTCGCTGAATGGTGTATAGTTCTACTGTTCTAGTGTTTTGTTAATTTCTATGTGTTTAGTGTTTTTAAGGACTATATGTGATTTCTAATTGTGTGTTTTGTGGGATTTTGACTAAATTCTATGTTCTATAAACGTATGGCTTTTCTAATGTCGCGAAGTGATCATGCTTTCTATGTGTTTCTAAAATTCTAAGGTGTTTAAATTGAGTATCTATTCGTGTGGTGGTTTGGTGGTTGCATCTATTCGAGTTGAGTTATTGGAAGGGGTGATAGTTTTGCTATTGGTCTTTTGAAAGTGGAAGTTTTTGTACGAACTGTGACCACTCGCACTAACCCATCCTCACCCTTATGACACTCTTCAATTCGTCCAAGAGGCCACCTATACGATGGTAGTTTTTCGTCCTTAATTAGTACAAGATCTCCCGGGCGCAGATTTGATGATGACGTTGTCCATTTTGGCCGTTGTTGCAATCGTGTTAGATATTCGGATGTCCATCGTTTCCAAAACGTCTGGGATACTCGTTGAACAAGTTGCCAGCGATCCAATCGGCTCAATTTTTCATCGAGAAGTTCATCCTCTGGGGCTGCAATCAACGCATCTCCAATCAAAAAATGTCCAGGTGTTAAGACGTTAAGATCCGACGGATCATCAGTTAGTGGACAAAGTGGTCGGGAGTTTAAACATGCTTCAATTCGGACTAGTATCGTCGCGAGTTCTTCATAGGTAAAGCATGCGTTTCCTGCCATCCTTCGCAAGTGGTACTTGACGGATTTGACTCCCGCTTCCCAAAGTCCTCCAAAATGTGGTGATGCTGGAGGATTGAAATGCCATGAGATACCGTCATTTGACACCGATTCTGCTGAATTACGATTTCGCTTCGCAATTTGCTGCAATTCGGTGTTAGCACCAATAAAATTAGTTCCGCAGTCACTATAAATATTTCGACAGAAACCTCTTCGGCCAACAAATCGACGGAATGCCGCTAAGAAAGCTTGAGTAGACAGGTCGCTCACTAACTCCAGATGTATGGCTTTGATTGCAAGACAGATGAAGACCGCCACATATCCTTTTGTTGTCTTGAATCCTCTTCCTTTTCCCGTTCGTATTTCTATGGGTCCACAATAATCGATTCCGGTGTTAGTAAACGGTCTTGATGGAGTGACTCGAGGCCTCGGTAGATTACCCATCAGTTGTGAACAGGTTTTGGCCTTTTGCTTATGGCAGATGATACATCGATGAATAAATTGGCTTATCCCTCTTCTAGCATCTATGATCCAGTATTTGCTACGAATTGTGTTCAGCGTTAATTGAATTCCGCCATGTAGAGTCAAGAGATGATACTTATTGATCAATAATGTTGTGAATGGTCCTTGCTTCGGTAGTATTATGGGATGTGTGTTGTCAAATGATAACTCAGCGTTTTGCAGTCGTCCTCCAACGCGCAAAATTCCATCATCATGACTCAGTAATGGATTCAGTTTCAAAATTTTACTTTTGTTGCTCAGCTTCCTCTGATTTCTGAGATTATCGATATCTTCGGAAAAAGCTCTTTGTTGAATGTACTTAATCCAGAAATGTAAAGCATGCTCTAACTCCTGCGGGGTGAGGAACAGTTCAAATTTACGTTTGTGTTTGACTAACGCAATGAATCTTAAACAGTACGCGGTGACTCGAAGCAAACGTGAGAGTGATGAATACTTCATTAACAATTTCTCCTTTTCTTCATCTTCAGGTATTAATGCTAAAATCGTTATTACCGGCTTTTTCCGGAGTTCCTCGTTACAAGATTCAACGCTGTTGGGTGGAATGCTCGGCCAATTTTCTTTAGGACCGGTCAACCATGTGGGTCCCTTCCACCATAATTGATTAGTCTCCAACAGTCTGGGAGATAAGCCTCTGGATGCGACGTCGGCTGGATTCTGCTTTGATGGAACATAGTACCAGGTTGTGTTTCCAACTAACTCATGAATGTGTGCAACACGATTAGCAACGAAAACATTCCAACGGGAAGGTTCGCTTTTCAACCATGCTATGACAGTTGTCGAGTCTGACCAAAGGTACGTTCGCATATTCACGATTTTTAATGCTTCCTTAACTTTTCGTATAGTTTTAGCCAATAACTGAGCGCCCGATAGTTCAAGTTTCGGTGTCGATAGCTCTTTAACTGGAGCAACCTTTGTCTTCGACATAATGAGTTTGGACTGCGGTTGGCCATTTCGGCAGACGATGTACATTGCGGCGGCGTATGCGTCATTTGATGCGTCACAAAAACCATGTAGCTCCAGATGGTCGCACTCCCTCCAGCACTTGCAATTTCCAACCCATCGTGGAATTCTCACAGTCTGCAGTGCTTCTAATTCGATTTTGAACGATCTCCATTGCGTGGCGATCTCATTTGGTAAAAGTTCATCCCAGTCTTTGCCTAGTAGCCATAAAGACTTCATCAGCAATTTTGCGATTACGATGATTGGAGCTATCCAGCCAACCGGATCGAAAAGACGAGCGATATCCGACAATAATTTCCTTTTTGTATTAGTAATGCCTGTAGCGTTCATATTGAATTTATAACTAAATTCGTCTGATTGTGGATGCCAAACTAGTCCTAATGTTTTAACGCCTTTGTCAAAATTTAAATCCAAGCTGGGTTGCATTCCACGGTCGTCCACTGAAACACTTTCCAATAACTTATCATCGTTAGCAATCCATTTCCGAAGCCGAAAACCAGCTGATTGTAGTAATGTTGACGTTTCGTTCATCTTCTTGAGGGCTTCTTCTCTTGTATGTCCGCCTGACAACAAATCGTCTACATAGAATTCGTTACGAATCGTTTCGAAAGCCAAAGGGAAATTATCCTTTTCGTCCTCTGCGAGTTTGTTTAACGTTCGGATAGCCAAGTACGGTGCACAAGTTGTTCCAAAAATGACTGTTGTTAATGCGAATTCGTTAAATTTTCCATTCGGACTATCTCGCCATATGATTCGTTGCAATTCCGCGTCCTCTGGATGCATTCCTATTTGCAAATACATCTTTTCAACATCTGCTGCACACGCAAACATGTAGAACATCCAATTTAGGATAATGTTAGTCATATCATTTTGTAACGTTGGTCCAGTCATAAGAGTATCATTTAAAGAAATACCAGAAGTTGTCTTCCGGGATGCATCAAATACCACGCGCACTTTAGTCGTAGTGCTCTCTTTACAAACGGCATGATGCGGTAGATAGTTCCCTTTGTAGTGATCGTTTATTGCACGCATATAGCCGAGTGCTAAATAATCATGGATGCATTTAGCGTATTCCGTCTTTAATGCAGGGTTGCGTTCTAAACGCCTTTCCAAAGATAGGAAGCTTGCCATGGCCTGTTCCTTTGATGCTCCCAATAAGTTTCTCGATTCAGTCGTTTTGAATGGTAAACGCGTGGTATATCTACCATCCGAACCACGAGTAGTATTCCTCATGTAAAATATTTCACACAACTCGTCTTCGGTGCTTTGAATTTTTTGCGGTGATACGGTTTCAACTTCCCAGAATTTCTGTAATTGTTGACTAATGTTGTCATCTTCTTGTACGTGACCGCTAAAACTGCTCACTTCTTTGCAATACGATGAACGTACCTCTCCTGAAACAATCCATCCTAATCTGGTGTTCTGGGCAATTAAACCAGAGCTTTTGATTATTCCATTTAGTAAAATTTGAGCATAAACTTCAGCGCCAAGCAGTATATCGATTTTCCCTGGTTGTTTGTATGTTGGATCAGCCAATTTTAAATTATCGAATGAATTATTAATTTCAGAACAACTGTATGTTGGTAATTGATTTGCTACTTTGTGCAAAATGTATGCATGAACGCGGAGTTTCGATGTGTTTTGAGGACATACGATGCTAAGTTCGGTCTGACCTTTCGCTCGTAACCCTCCTGAGCTCCCAATTCCTAATATATTTACGTTAGCTGGTTTATATTGCAAATCTAATGTCTGGCAAACATGATCAGTCACAAAACTTGCCTGTGACCCTTGGTCCAGAAGTGCTCTAAACACACAACCTTCGCCATGGGAATTTTCAAGACGAACCAGCGCTGTCGCTAACATGACTTCTTTGTCAGCTAAAGTGCTTAGAACGTTTGTGGTTGAGGTGCTGGTTGTAGGTTGGAATGGGACGGCATTTACATTAATGGGACACGCATTCTCTATTGTGGTAGGTGGCTGAATTCTATGTAGTGATGTATGATGTCGTCGCTGGCATCTCGTGCACGTCCTCTTGCTTGGACAATTTGCGATGCGATGTCCTTTTTTCAAACAATTGAAACATAGACCTTGTTTCTTCACGAAATCTACTTTGTTCTGATGATCCTTTCCCATAAACTGTGGGCATTGACCAATCGAATGCTCGCTAGTACACAGTGGACATTGCTGTATTGGGGTTGCATGTAATGATTGCATGCCTTTCCCTTCTGATACTTTACGTACGGTGGATTTATCCACAGAAATGGACTCTAACGCTCGAAACCTAGATTCCAGAAACTTTGTCACGTCATCGAGTGACGGAATTGCATTCTGGTCTACACTATGGAACTCCCATTGTTGACGAGTATCCGGCGGTAACTTTTGAATGGTTGAATAAGCAACTATGGCATCCCATAAATTATCAATTTTTAGATTCTCGATAGCTTTAACTGCCTCAGTAGTTGTATCAAGTAAGCTTCTGATGCCACATGCTGAATCATGAGCTACGGATTGATTTAATAATTTTTTGAATTGTATATTCAACAATGCTCTTTTATTCTCATACCGCTGTTGTAACAAGGACCAGGCAATCGAATAATTTGCTTCGGTTGTCATATAAGGTCTCAAAATCAAGGCTGGTTCACCACTCAAACTTGATTTGAGATAGTGTAATTTTTGGACGTCTGTCAAATTGGGTTTGCTATCAATCAAGGACATGAACAAATCCTTGAAGGACGTCCACGCTTGATATTCGCCGTTGAATGTAGGCAAGACGATCCGTGGTAATTTAACATCGGAACAGTCTCTATTAGTTTGTCGGTTTTGTTCTGAATGTTCTGTCAACTTCGACAAAAGTTCCTCTAACTCGGAATAAAACTCCAAATATATTTGCTCAAAGTCATTATATAACTGTTGGGCAAAGTACGGCTGCATTGCCTCACTTTCCTTCCCTTCCAATAAATTCACAATTTGCCGGTGTGTGTTTTGACCGGATTCGTACAGACTGTTCACCATTTGTAATTTTTTGTTGCAATATGCAACAGTTTTGCGACTTTTTGAGTCTTTGCTAAAATTACTGATGGATTTACGCATTTCTTCAAATGCAACCATTTGTTTGGCGATCAATGCCGTCATTGCCATTTCGAACAACGAATTAGAAAACCCACACACAAATTAAAATTAGAAACCACTAACCTTTCAATTTGAAGAATTTGCCAGCTAGCACTTTTTCACTGATTCGCGGACCGATCCGGCTCGACGGACCAATAAAATGTTCGAAAAAGACAACTAATTTCAAAGAGAAAACGGACCTCACGAAAAAATATCCGTAAATAAAATTATTCTCGACGGACCACTTATTTGGAAAATGTTTTCATTAACTCAACTCCAATTTGTACTTTAATAGACAATTTATTTGATTCTAAAACTTTTGACCTTCCAGTTCGATCCTTAAAACGCAAGTGCCCAAATTTTCCCAAAATTCAATTACATCAAATTCGTCTTTGTTCTTTAGTATATAGCGATTGACCGTTCAGTATATTTTAGCGGAAAATTAATATATAACGACCTTACTCCCTCTATCAACAATTTTTGCAATTTTCAAGACATTAGTTCACAATAGTTTTCTTTTTTAAGGTTATTAACTTGACGTTTTACATTGTTTATTTACGTATAGTCGGCGACGAGACGGTTTCGCAAAGCACTCCTCGGAACATCGGAGTATCAGATAAGTATGCCACCTTATATTGATTGACCTTTGGTTACTTTGTGCCCTTTATTTTAGTTGTGTCGTCGCGCCTTCTCAACGTCCCGGGAGTCCTCAACATCAGGTCGTTTCTGTTGTATTATACGTCTGATTTATTATATAGTCATTCTGACATTCATTCAAGTGGTATAAAAGTGTTATACATAGTATGTTTACATTATAAGCTTAAGCTAGGTTTATATATAATATTATGTTAATATGTTTACACGACATCTCCCCTCTAAATTAAACAACTTAAATTATGTTCAAAATAATGCATAGGTATTTCAGTCACTATAGCAATCTACAGTTTTATAATTTTCTGAAAATTCAATTTAAGTACATAATTTAGCTTTTACATTTCCTTCCTTTTTTTTTTTTTTTTTTTTTTTTTTTTTTTAAATTGCAATAAAATTTCATTGAATAAAGTTTAGTTTGGTTTTATTTGATGTAATCTTTTGGATAGGACAGTTTATCGGGAGGAAAGACCATTCTTCCAAATCTTGTTGTGGGAGTAGGTGCAATATTTTCAGTTTTATGATTGTCAACATCTGATTCAGACACGACTTCTTCTTTTTGATCTATATTCAATGGTTCTTTTGTCATTGGTCTAAAAAGATGCTGCCTATTCCTTCTATATACACTACCATCTATATCCTCAACTATATATGACTTTGGCTCACGACAACTTTGTACGATTGTTCCGGGACTCCAATAAGATGATGGCGTTTTTTTTATAATAAACTTTGTCACCAGAAGATAAAGGATCGAGTTTCTTTGAATTTTTGTCGTAATATTGTTTACTCTTTTCAGTTTTGTTTTCCATGGATTTTTTACATTTATCAATATCAATATTGACGGGCAAATAATTTTTCAATAAAGCTGGCAATTTTGTGCGAAGTTTTCTAGACATTAGCAGCTCTGAAGGAGACGGAAGACTGTCTTTTGACGTAGTTCTATAATGCAATAAAGCAATATAAGGATCAGAACCCGTAGTCAAACTTTTTTCGAGAAGTTTTTTGATTATTTGTACTGAACGTTCAGCAAGTCCATTAGAACGCGGTAAATGTGGACTAGATGTTACGTGATCGATATCCCAATCTTCCATAAATTGCTTGAAGTCATGAGAATTGAAAGGAGGACCATTATCTGAGACGAATATTTTGGGAATTCCATGACGAGCGAAAATTGATTTGAGTTTATTGATCACGTACTTACTAGTATGATTATTGTTTAGATTTTCGATTTCAATATATTTTGACCAATAATCGACTACTAATAAATAGACTTGTTTGTTGAAGTGTAACAAATCACATCCAACTTTAAACCACGGTATTGGTTCAATTTGATGAGATTGCAAAGGCTCTTTAGATTGTGATGGTTTGTGTCGTATACAAATTTCACAATTGCTGACTATGTTATATATGTCGTTGTTAATGTTTGGCCAGTATACTACATCTCTTGCAAAACTTTGACATCTTTGAATACCTAAGTGTCCTTCGTGAAGCAATTCTAATATTTCACGTCGCATTGAAATTGGAATAATGATTCGATTTGACTTTAATAAAATATTGTCAATGACATGCAAATCATCTTTGACACTAAAGTATGATGCGCAATCTTTATCAAGTAATTTTTTGTTCTTAGGCCAACCTTTTTGAATATATTCCTTTATTTTACATAAAGTGACATCGTTATTTGTAGCATCTTTAATTTTATCTAACCTATTTGAGGCGACTGGTAAATTGGTAAGAAGTAAATTACACTGAAGATCAATGTCTTTATCAAAATCTTCGAGCGATTTTTCTGGTAGTGCTGCTCTTGACAGTGTGTCAGCAGTAAATAAGTATTTGCCTGGTTTATATGTGACATCCAATTCATAACATTGAAGACGAAGCATGAATCTTTGCAATCGAGGTGGTACTTTGTATAATGGCTTTTTGAATATTGAGACAATGGGCTTGTGATCGGTTTCGACTGTTATCCGTTTTCCGTAAATATATTGATGGAATTTCGTGCAACCAAACAGAATAGCAAATAGCTCTTTTTCGATTTGAGCGTAATTTTCTTGACTTGGAGTTAAGGTTGCTGAAGCATAAGCAATAGGATTGAATCCATGTGATAGCACGGCACCTACTGCAGTTTTTGAAGCATCTACGGATAGTGTAACTGGTTTATTTGGATCAAAATATGTAAGAACTGGTGCTTGAGTAATGAGAGATTTCAGCTTTTGAAATTCTTTTTCATGAGCATCATCCCAATGCCATTCTATGTCTTTTTTCAGAAGTAACCTTAAATTATTATTTTCAACGGCAAGATTTTTTATGAAATTACCTAAATAGTTGATCATACCTAGAAATCGTTGCAATTCTGACACCGAAGTTGGACGTTTTAAATCACAAATTGCTTTGATTTTCGAGTCATCAGGTTTCATGCCTTTTTGGTCAAATATGTGACCTAAAAATTTAATTTCTTTTTGACATATTTTCGATTTTTCTTTGTTAAATTTTAAACCAATTTCCTTACCTCTTCTTAATACTTCTTCTAATATTCTATTATGTTCCTCTATGGTCGCTGCATGTATTAAGAAGTCATCTACATAGACAATGACACCGTCTATGTCTCCGAAATGTTTGATCATTTCTGCATGAAAGATTTCAGAAGCGGCATTTATACCAAAAGGTAGTCGCAAAAATCTGTATCTACCAAACGGTGTTATAAAAGTGCATAAACGGGAGGATTTATCATCCAATGGGATGGTCCAAAATCCCGAATTGGCATCTAATGTTGAAAAGAATTTGGATCCACTTAACTTTGAGGTACATTCATCCATATTAGGGAAAGGAAAATGTGAACGAAGAATTGCCTTATTCAAATGACGCGGATCTAGACAAAGTCGAATTTTACCATTTGGCTTAGACACAATGACAATAGAATTAACCCATTCAGTTGGTTCTTCTACTTTAACAATTACATTTAGATCTTCCATTCGATCTAATTCTTCCTTCAATAAAGGTTTGAGAGAGAATGGTATTTTTCGCGGAGGGTCTACAACAGGATTAACATCGGGACGAACTAGCAATTCACACTTTGTTTTTAACATTCCGAGGCCACGAAAAACTTCACAATATTTCAATAATATTTCATTGCAACTTTGTACATCACTCTTAACAATCGTTTCACAATTACTTTTCAATTCATTTATATTATTCACTAGTTTCAGCTCTACACAAGTTGGTAAACCTAATACTGTTTGACAGTTCATATCCAAAACAATGAATTTAATGACATGTTCAATACTTTGATAACTACAATTCATCGTAACAGAGCCTATTACAGGTAGCTCTTCGCCCGAAAATGTCATTATACGAGTTTTTGTTGCTGTTATTTTATTTGTGATGTTCAATGCTTTGAAATTGTTCAACGACATGACATTAGCTTGAGCCCCCGTATCTACTTGGCAATTTATGTTGTGATGTAAAATTTTCAAATTTACGGTCCAAGTATTTTTTGTATTTGAAGAATTTTGCAGCATGCCTAAGAAAAATGTTCCTGATTCACTTTCGACAATGTTGGATTGAAGCGAAACATTCTTGACGAAGGCTGTTTTGTTTTTATTCCGACACATTTTCGAGAAATGATTTTTCTTTTTGCAAATGGAACAGGTAATACCGAATGCGGGACATCTTACTCGATGAATTTCACCGCAGCGGGTACATATTTCTTTCTCTGAATTTTTGTTAGGTTGAGTTGACGATTGTTTTGAATTATTAGAGTTAGAATAGTGTTTCGAATTATTAGACTTATGACCATTTTCTTTTTGCGACCTAACGAATTTCGTGACTTTATTAATGACATTTGTACAGGAGTTTTCGTTCTCTAATTGTTTGGAATGAAATTTAGTCATTTCAATTGTCTTAGCAATTTCTATAGCTTTTTCAAGCGGTATACCCCCTTCGCTCAGAAGCCTTTCTTTTACGTTCTTTAAGCTTTCCGATAACCCGCACACAAAAATGTCTCGGATTAAATCATTTTTGAGTTCTCCGAATTCACAATTAGAGCCAAGATTCTTTAAGACTGTCACATATTCATCAATAGTTTCACCGGGTTTTTGCTTTCTATTGAAAAATACGTGCCTTTCGATGGCAATGTTCTTTTTTGGCGTGAAATGGTCTTGGAATTTTTTGACAAGTTCCGTAAATTTTATTTCGCTTATTTCTACGTTGAAAGATTCAAAAATACCTATGGATTCAATTCCCATGTGGTGTAGAAGCAGGGCGACTTTTCTGGCATCGTTTTCTTGGTCCAGCGCTGTTGCGGCCAAAAATATATTAAAGTTGAAAATCCAACCTTTCCACGTTGCTGCCAAATTAGAAGATGAAAAATCCATCGGGGCTACGCTTGATGAATACGATCTCTTCACGATTATGGGTTGTTCCTGCGGTAGAGACATGTTGATTAGTGTAATTTTTGACGATTTTTTATTTGCGAATTTGCGAATTTGACGAATTTGGCGATGACTCCTTAATTGACAGTGACACCTGACACCATGTTGTATTATACGTCTGATTTATTATATAGTCATTCTGACATTCATTCAAGTGGTATAAAAGTGTTATACATAGTATGTTTACATTATAAGCTTAAGCTAGGTTTATATATAATATTATGTTAATATGTTTACACGACAGTTTCGTCGTCTCGCGTCACGGGAATCTTCAACAGGGGGTAAGAGGCTGGTCTTATCCGGGCCAGGGTGGGTCGGTCCTTTTTTTTTTTTTGTGGTAGTCTTTTTTTCGTAGATCGGGCTATTAAAGCACCTGATACAAGTGATGAGCTGTGTGACCATCTGTCCCGGACCTTAAGTTATACGACCCCGACCCGCATCTCACCGAACTGAGCTGCTTGCAAGCAGGTGCAAGGTACCGGTGGTGTTTGTGTAAAGCAGCAGCATAGATTTCATTACAAGGTTTCCTGCCGCACGCACTCTGTCACTTGTTGACGTTCGGTGGCGGAGCCCCGGCACTGGAGGTTTCCTGCCGCACGCACTCTGTCACTTGTTGACGTTCGGTGGCGAAGCCCCGGCACGGGAGGTTTCCTGCCGCACGCACTCTGCCTCGTGTTGACGTTCGGTGGCGAAGCCCCGGCACGGGAGGTTTCCTGCCGCACGCACTCTGTCACTTGTTGACGTTCGGTGGCGAAGCCCCGGCACGGGAGGTTTCCTGCTGCACGCACTCTGTCACTTGTTGACGTTCGGTGGCGAAGCCCCGGCACGGGAGGTTTCCGTCAAATGCACACTCGTGGCGACGCACAACAGAAAAACCTAAAACCAGTAAAGGATTAGCAGCTTCATCCCGAAACTACCCCGTATATATTTATTTTTAATGGTTGCAACTTACTTGCTGATTCCGAGAAGCGTTGTGCTATTTTCGTCCTCGAGTAGAGAGTACCTATATAGAGACGTCCGTCTCTTTAGAAATCTGTCAGCAGAAGAGCCCATGTGGACGAAAGAATTTCCCTCTGAGACCCTCTACCGGGAAAATCCCAAAGCTCAGTCGCGAGGGAAATTGTTGGGAATTTCCCTTGTAACTTGGCCACCGCCACCTGTCGGATATTAGCCTGTGGGTGTATCCGTTTTCAAATTTGGAGAACTGTCACAACCCAATGAATCCAGTTCTTCAATTTGAAAACAGACAAGATACCTACAGGCCGTATCATCATTTGCCAAGAAATATGTCAACCTGACACGAGTTATTACATGTTCAACACTCCAGTCGGGCTAAAACAGGGTGATGGGCTGCCACCCATGTTGTTCAATCTCAAGGTCGACATACATGACAAGCATTTTGGTCATGAGCATGCATCGAACCACGTCAAACTCAATAGAAAAAAATCTCGACATTTCCACCGTTCTATTATATTTCATGGTTCGATGGAAATTCGGTCGTGGTTCTGCGCGATAATTGGCAATTCATTTTGTTCTTTGCGTTGGAAGAGATGCATTATTATATAAGTCCATAGAGAATGCCTATGGAGGAACAATCCGCATATACTCAACACTAAACTATTTGAAGCAATTCCAGTCGTAAAAAGTAAACAGAGAGACACACGCCCTCCACTGGGCAACACCCGCGCAGTCTATATAAAACCACAGGAAGCACGTAAGATGTCATCCCCTCTCCTACTTTTCCAATTGGAACAATAACATTCCAGTCTGTCTCTCTGCCGCGGAACACCCGCCCGGTCCATATAGAGCAAAAGAGATGTCAAATTTCTATCCCCCTTCCTACTTCCTCACTTGTGTCGAATTGCTTCGTTTCTCTCGCTCTTTTTCATTTCCTCATATACTCTCTCTTCAAAGTATAAAAGCGCGTTGACACGATCAAACTACGGTTTGACAAACCACCTACTTGAACGTGTCAACCCCTTGTCAAACTGGTTTGATGTCTTGTGCTTCTGTCAAACCGTAGTTGGACGGTGCTCAACTTTTCATCAAATGCTAGTTTGTCAAATCGTAGTTTGATCGTGTCAACGCGCTCTAAGTCGGACAGAAGTGCTGAGTGGCTGACCTGTGTCGAAGGCTTTCGACAGGTCAAGTGCCACCAGAATTGTTCTCTGACATGGACGAGGTTGATTAAGGCCATTGTGGATACAAGTTGTAATTTCATCCAGGGCCGTCGTCGTACTGTGCATCCTTCTGAAGCCGTGCTGGTGCTTTGCAATCTGGATGTGAGCCGCAAGAACAGGGTGAATTAGTGCTTCGAGCGTTTGACAACTGGCGATAGAAGTGTGGTGGGACAATAGGACTCGCCGAGTGTCGCTTCTTTCCCAGATTTCAAGATTGGTATTATTCTCCCTTTCTTCCTAAGTTCCGGAACGATCAGTAATGTGATGGATAGGTTTAATGTAGTCGTGAGGTAGTCGATAGCTGGTGAGTCGAGGTTGTGCACGATTATGTGTGGCGACTTTAAGGTTCGAAATTGGATCGTTCACGGGTGTAAATTCGAACTCATAATTCAAATTCGATTTCGATCGGATAAATCACGAAATGGGATTAAATTACATTCAGCTCTAAACTGACAAAATTCACACTCAAGCTTGGCTTTCCTCTTGGCGCCCTTTCAGAGTCGACGTCCCAGGCGACCGCCTGTTTCGCCTTAGCCTTTGGCCGGTGTAATGAATGACTTTTCTGATGGTCTATTCGGATTGTTGATTGTCAAATATTTTTCTAAAATATTTGCCAACTAACAATTCGAATTCTCTATCAGGAATTTTGCAAGAACGACAACTCGGTCATTCTATCGCACTGTGGGTCGTTAACACTTGCAAACGCTATATTCTGATGGACTCTTATATTACGTTTACACTATCCCCAGATTATATTACGTTTACACTATCCCCAGATTACTTCATCTGCGCCAGCTGAGATAATCTGCGACTGTCAAATACATACAATTTTGAACTCACCACACCCAGATTACGCTGCAGATGAAGTAATCTGGGGATAGTGTAAACGTAATTTTACTTCATCTGCTGCTTAATCTGGGTGTGGTGAGTTTAAAATTGTATGTATTTGACAGTTCCAGATTAAATCAGCCGGCGCAGATGAAGTAATCTGGGGATAGTGTAAACGTAATATTATGTGTCCTGTAAGAATATGCTGTTTGATGTGGTGTCATCGACCTCGCATTGGGATAGAACAGACGAGCGGGTAGCGATGATCCACATCGAGTTTTATGTATTTTAATATTACGTTACGTTCACACTATCCCCAGATTACTTCATCAGCGGCGTAATCTGGGTGTGGTGAGTTTAAAATTGTATGTATTTGGCAGTTGCAGATTAAATCAGCCGGCGCAGATGAAGTAATAAACGTAATATAAACGGAGAATTCCGTTGCATGAAACTCGATTGACGAGATTTTTCAGCTGATGCCTGTGCTGCATCGGGAGTCGCGACCTGTTGGGAGGGCGATCACTGGGAGTCCATTTTTACCTGCGAACGAGGCCACATAGGCGTTGTGCGGGAACATCTTTTTGTTTTTGAAACAAGCAAAGTCATAAAGGTGGTTAAATAATTATTATTTTAAAATTCATGGACTTTGCGGATTTAAAACTTTTATCGTTTTTCTAAAATAACTTAAAACATAACATCTTTTTGGCCCGCATCCGAAAAAAAATGTTTAATTTTTTTGAGTATTTCTGACCGCCGCTGTGCCGTGCTAGAAAAGTCTTTGCTTTTGCAATTGCAAGCGTGATCGCGAGATTTTCTTAAACGCCGAGCAAGGCGATGACCGTCGCCAGTAAATCTAGCAGTCGTCTCGCAATACTAGCGACGTCCGACGCTCTGTTTTTATGTTTATTATTAACGGATGTAAAACCCGTGGTGGTTGATTTCAATTCGCGATCTCGGAATAGCCGCTTTTTTAATAAGAATCGCAGTGACCTGTTTGCAGAGTAACGGTTATGTTCGCATACCACAACCAGCGCAACCAATTTTGATATCCGCAACGAGCTGTCTGGGCACCGGTTTACCGCCCGCTTCACCGGATCCATCTCAACGTTATTGTGAGAAGATTATGAATGCCAACGTCAAAAGTGCACAAATAAGCAGTGTTTCAGTTCCGCATCGTGACTCCCTTTGATTTAAGTGTGATTAAGCATCGCCTAGTGAAACGCATGAAGTTTCAGGCTGACAACAACATCACCCACAGCAGACAGGTCGTTCCAGTAATATGCAAGCAGTGCAGCGTTGATGCGTGCAGAAAAGTTCGATCCAAGAGTGTTACCGCCTTTTCTTTTTGGTCTAATTTTTTTTATTACTAACAGTCGAGTGTCTTTTGGTTATGTTTAAATTTATAAGTTTTTTTCTAGTAGCAACTGACTTCGGCTTCTACGGAGTTTGCGGTGGCCATCGGAAGTTTCGAAGGTGAGTCTAGTAGCAGTACTAATTTATTGATTTAAAGATATATTTTTCTTTGATTCTTTAATTTGTTTTTTTTTTCTTTTACTCTCATTCATTTTTTTTATCGTTTTCTTTTTTTTCCTGAATTTGTTTTTGTTAATCTCTTTTTCGTTTGGCGGTTGAGTTTGTTCACCTCTATCAGTAAAAATAAACCAGGATTTATAATGTTTTGAATCCCGGCTTTCCTTTCTGGAACACCCCAAACCCCCCTTTTTTCAGGTCAGCGATGGTAGGATGAGGTAACACCCTCATCGTTTTTCTGAGTTTATTTCGGGAGATCTCCAATATATTCGGCCATGAGACCTCAAAGGTTGGGAGGGTTTAGAGGCCAAGGTTCGCTCCAGCTGGACCCGGAGCAGTGTCGAGGTACATGAGCCGGTCGGCGGCCATTGCCTTCATGTAGTTTCTTTTCTTTTCTCTTTGCAATTTTTTTTAGGTCGTGGAACCTTGGTCCCCGTGTGTGTGCTGTTGTACCTTAAGGCACGAGATTTTTGGAATGCTAATGGTACGGGGCAGCGAGATGGCGAAAACCCACATCTCCCGTCACTGAGCTACAGCAAGCTCGTGCCGCCGCCTATCCCGCTGAGGAGTACTCGCCTGATGGCGTCGCCGGACCTTCACGGTCAGTTCGGGAGACTTTAACTCCGTCCCCATGGACACTTATGTAGGTGTCCGCAACACCTGTCCATTACACCGGCCCTGGGTCCATCGTCGCGAGCTAGTCGCAGCCACAGTTGGTGATTGCACTCCATCGAGTGAGGACGACGCCAGGGAACAAAGACTGCGGTATTTGTTTGCCTTCGAATTATTGCGATGAAATGTATCTATGTTAAGTGAATTACGTTTATAGAAATAAACCTGCCTGCCGAGCTGAGCAGTGCCGACCCGAGGCAAGTTAAATTCGTTGTTTCCATTGCATCACCACTGGCAACAGTTCTTCTTGCTTTTACATCATTTGTATCTGCATTATATAAATCAATATCAAGGCTAATATAATTTATATTGAGAGACTATCAAATATAAAAATTAAATAAATAACTGGCGCAACAGTCCAATTTGAACCATGGCCTCGAGACGAGTTAGCATCATCTCATTTTCTAGATCGTGACGGTTTTTTTTGTGCAGAGGTATGTTATCAGCAACACGCTCAGCCGAGTTATTTACCCCATAATGGGTACTCATTTAACAGCTGACTGGGCTCATAGTCCGACACGTAAATCCCCGGAATCGAACCGGGGCCCAGTGCGTTGAAGGCGAACGTGCTAACCGTTGCCCCATCCGGACTACGAGTGAGCTATACGGGAGTGTAAATGTACATCATAATGTGTGCGTTCAGAAGGAACTGAGCAATTTCCGCTCAGCGAACATGTTGAGAACAAGCGGGTTCAGAAGTGACCGAGCAACTTCTGCTCGGGTGAGCATGATCAAATTTCACCGAGCAAGAAATATTTCTGCTCACTGCTCAGTGCTCAGGTTCTTCTTCTTCTTTTTCAACCTCACGCTCATGTTGCGACTTTCGACTTTTGACAGTTGTCCAATTGGTTGTTGTGTTTTCGCCGTTTTCGGGTGCTTTTGACTTTGTTTTCTCGTTGTTCGTGATTTTTGTAATGGACAGCGTGGGGTTCATGTATTTTCCACTTTTCGGCACTTGACGTCTAAAATTGTCATCGTCAGCTTTCAGCTGGTCGATTTGTCAAAAAATGGTCAGCTGGTGAAGTACCGTTCAGCAGGTGCAGACTCCAAACCGAGCAGCTCCGGAGTCGCTCGTGAGCAGTTGCGGAGCCGCTCGCGAGCGGTTTCTGCTCTTTTGCCACCTTCTGAACCCACCCATTGACATCTAAAACGCATTTTGCACAATTTTACTGATCTGTACTCTTATCGCAGCAGCAACTGCCATTTTAAACACCTTCACGCGCCTTTCCAACTCACCTGTACGTTCCATTCTTTTCGGAGGATTCTGCACTGTCAATAGCCTCCATCTCTTTTCAATCCATGCCGCCCGTCCAGACACCAACCATCTATCTCACTTGACCAATTCAAATGTCCGCTCATTCACCTCACCACACAAATTCCCAAAAAAATCCCAATTGGTACTGGTGAAGTTGGAAGAATTGGACCCCAATTCCAAGCAGCCAGCAGAAGCCAGAACGACAGCGTTGTGCGAGGTTGTGTGTTTGTTAAGAGATTGGCGCTGCAGTGAGTTTTCCTGTGTTGGGCAAAAGAAATTCATCCCTTGTGGGCTCGCGACATTTCATACGTCCTCTTTATTTTTGTGTTGACCTGTGTGTCTGACGAGCAGCGCTACGCGTTCCTGGCGTTTAGAAAGTCGAAAACGATTTTTGAAAAGCGAACGAATTTGTCGAGGACTCGTAGTTTCCTCCTGTACTGCACTCTGGGTGTGTAAATAACGGCCAAGTGGATCCTGGCGACATTCAAGTGTTTCGGTTCTAGTGCGATTACGTGACATCTCCATTTGACGGCTTAAAAAAGAGTCGAGTGCTTCGAGTTACGGTAAAACAACCGTCTAAAACGAAAAGTCCCGTCTGTCGTGAAATTCTCCGACGTTCAAAAGGAAGTTCTTCGGTGCAACTTCGAATTTCTTCGTCGCAATTATCCAGTGAAGTCGTTCCTTCCAAAATTCCAATCGCGACCAATTGGAAAGGCAAAGGGAAATTTATACGTCAATGGGCGTAGTTCCCCGACACGGCGACGAATACAAACGAGAGCGCATCATCAGCAGCAGCAGCGGCGCTAGTAGCAGCAACATCGTTGTCAGCGATAGCACCAGTCAGTGTTGAGTTTGTGTGCGGCGGTAGCTCGGTGTGTATTTCGAATCGGTGCAGTCAGTGTGTCAATAGGAAAACGCGATTTTGGAGATATTTTCGGCGACGTATTTCCCGTAAAAATTGACCGCCAAATTGTGGAAATTACGTGTTCGCGCGTCCATTTTCTAGTGCGCAGCTTTACGTTTTGTATTAACCAGTGATTTTGCATTTAGTTAACGTCGTTTCCCGTGGATTTTTCGTCTTCGTACGTTTTTTTTTGTATTGGATAATTCTTTTCGAGGTGAGTTTACGGCTGGCGATTAGTGAATTTCCCTTGGGGTGAGTTTCTCACCTCGTTCTGATTGGATACGGTGACTGCGTGTGTATGTATGTGTGTGTGTACGAATGAACTGCTGATTTCTCTGGGTAAATTAATTTTTCAAAAGACGAATTTACTTTTGAAAATTTTTGGAATTCACGGGGAAATGGTGCAACTATTATGAATTGAAGATGATCGGCGAAAAGTTAATTCAGAACTGGCAGTGGCGTGCGGCAATACGTATCCAGTCGGCGAGTGACAGGTTCCCACTAACACCATTGCAGTCCATGCACCCGACTTGAGCGCCGCAGCCTTCTGTTTACCAGCAAATCGATAAATTCTTAACTTTTCCACATTGAAATCCCGTGGTCTGGCCGATATTTCTTCAATATCAGTGAAGAGGCTGCTTCCCAATCTAATCACGACTTACTTTTGTGACAATCTCCCGTTGACCAGCATTCCCACCTCAAAATGACGTCACCGCGCCCCATCTTCAGACAGACCAGTCCCGTGTGTGCTCCAATGGATGTCGTGTTGCAAGCTGCCGACACGAGCGCGATGTGCTTACAAAAATAGTGGATTACGCGTCCAACAGCGTCGTCCACCCACCGCATGCCGGCCGCTGGCTTCTTGCCTCTTGAGTGGTTGGTTGTTCGACCACTCGGCATTTGGTGTGCTGGGGGTGCAAAGTGTAGTCCGGGGAGCGTGAAATTTCGGCTGGTGTCCAACTCCAACCGTCTCGATGGGATCATTCGATTCTCGACCGGTCCCGGTGAATTTTGATGGGCCGGACGAAAGATGCAACACAAAAAGTTCTGCTCTCTATCTTTCGTACGATAGTCCGCAATTTAAAGAAAAGCAAAGAAAAAAAAAAGTTAAATTTTCGGCATTGGACGATGGAGGAGAGTACGCCCGGCCGAAAGAGTTTACGAATTTGGAAGCGAAGCCTCTGAAGCTGCGACGGCGGCGGTACGGGCGATTGACCTTTTGAGCCAGTTGGCGTTGTGCATGCGGTGCAAGTTGCCTTTGGGTAAGGTTGCCCTTGTCGGTGACTTTCAGCCAAAAGGTTTTGCGCGTCGTTTTGGGGGTTTGGCTTTTGTTGTTAACGGAGAGATATCGATTTCACATTTTCCAACTAGTCCTCCAGTTCCTACGAGAATGCCATCGCAAAAATTTCGGTGGGCTTGGTTTAGGTAAGCAACTACACTTAGGGCTTTAGGGTGTTCTCATGAATCTCAGAGCCGAAGGGCAACGAGTTCTTATGGTGTCCTCAGTGGAACTCGACAATCGGTCATCCTGTTAGAAGTACATATTTACTTAAAGAAGCGTTTTTTTTTGCAAATCTTATGTTTACATCGACGCAAATGAGGTTGAAAGAAATACTACCGGGCAGAAATTCAATTTTAAAAATTGCGGAGCGTTTACTGAAGCGATTACTTCCCGCGGATTTCAGTGATAAACATATTTTTTTTTAGAAAAATGAAGTTGGTTGGAATTGGCGGTTACAAATTTTACCCATTCCATTGGCTGCGTTCCTATTTTGGACCGTGTTGGAACCTCGTCGACACGGTTTCATAGATCCTTTGCGAGAACGGTACGATTTCAGACACCGATACTATAATTTTTGAGAAGGGGAAATGTATCGCGAATTTTTTCCGATCAAATTTTCCCTTTCATGATTCCTAAGGGCTTTGACAGTTCGCTTTTGACAAGTTCTGTCACTCCATTTGTAAATAACTGTTTGTTGGCCTCAAAGTGCGTATAGTGACCGGAAAGTCTGTCCCCGTTCGTAATTTTATTTGAAAATTGTGTTTGAAAGTGGAAATATCCCTTATTAAGTGGCGTATGTTTGTGTGAAATATATTCATGGCGGCAAGGGAATCGTGTCGTTCACCGGAGAAATCACGTATCGGTGAAGGGACAATGGGTGGTATGCATAATAATGAGGATATACTCAAGAGTGAAGTCTATTGAGGACATTCCTGAGTCTGCTATGTTCGGTGAATCGAGTGAAAAAGTTGTATGCATAAAACTACTCTCCGCTCCATAGTGAAAATTGAGTGGAATTCTGTCAACTCAGCTTTACTCCACTCGACTCACTTTATGCATACCACCCAATGGATAAGTTGCGCATTTACGATACTTTTAGGAACGCACCCATTGTGAATGGAACATACAGACGTGTTCGAAATAATAAGAACAACACAAGTGAAAACTGAATTCGTCCTAAAAAAAAGGGTTAGAATATTTTTTTAAATTTATCCTTTTATTACTTTAACACCATACATATTAAGCTTTTTATAAACGCAAGAATTGATGTCCTGCTATTTCCTTGTTTTGTTGTTCTGGTCACTTTGTTGGATTGAGTCGAAAATCAGCTGTTCGAAAAAATAAGAACAAAGAGCAAAAACACACGGTAGTTAATTTCTACAGACAGAATTCCCGAAATTGGAATGTAATTGCTTATTTGGAGTGTATTGTGCGTGGTGTGCAGTAGTTTTATTAATAAGTATATTAATAGTGAAAATCACTTCAAAATGGGAAGACGCCAACATTGTTCTGTGGGGCAAAGAAAATTAATTAAAAAATTGCTTAGTGAAGGCAAAACGTTTGCATTTATTAGAAATTTACTTGGTGTTTCCAATGGTTTGATAACAAACGCGAAAAACTTTTCATCGCAGACCGAAACCCGAGGTAGACGTAAAAAAACCAATGAACGGCAGGACAAATTGATCGTACGGACTGTTAAACAGCGCCCTTTCATAACTTCTACGCAAATCAACGATGAGTTAAACCTGTCAATTGCCACATCCACAATAAGAAAACGTTTGATTGCAGCAAATCTTAAAGCAAAAAGCCCAAGAAAGATACCCTTATTAAAACATGTGCATTTGAAACGTAGACTTCAGTTCCCCAGAAAATTCCAAAGCGAACCTGACACCGTTTGGCGCAACATATTATGGTCAGATGAGACAAAAGTTGTGCAGTTCGATATGGGAACGGAAAAACAGTACGTTAGACGCCCTCCGAAGCAAGAATTCAAGGCGAAGTACACTAGTAAGACCATTAAGCACGGAGGTCTAAGACTGATGCTGTGGGGATGTTTTTCGTGGAATGGCCAGGGGGTGGCACTTCATACGATTTAAGCAAAAGCGCAGTGCCAATTGATGCAAATAATAATAAATATAATATAAATAAATGAAAGTCGCCTTTAGAGGGATAGGGACGGCAACATTTTAAAAAGCTCTTCAAATGCCAACTGCCTAGTACGTTTCATTGTATGAGTAACATACTTGTTATTTCGCATTACCTCTTCGTGTACTGATGGAATCCAACACATATGCAACTACTAGGCAGGCACTCTTAATTCGTATGGAGTCCCATTTCTTGTTAGCAATAATCTCTATTCTTTGGAATGGCGTTGGACCTCTTGCTAAGATCGTGGGTACTATGGATGCCAACTACTATTTTGGAAACATATTGGAAGATGTCATGTTACTTTATGCTGAAGAGGAAATGCCATTACGGTGGATTTTTCAGCAAGACAATGACCCGAAACACACCTCAAGAAAAGCGAAGGAGTGGTTCCGATCCCACAAAATTGCTGTTATGGAGTGGCCTGCACAATCGCCGGCCCTTAATCCAATAAAACACCTTTGGATTGATGTTAAGAAAGGAGTGAGAGATGCTAAACCAAAAAACTCCGAAGAATTATGGCAAGCGGCAAAAAATACTTAGGAGAATATTCCACTCTCCAGATGTCGCACTCTTATAGCTTCCATGCAGTCCAGATGTGTCGAAGTTATCAAAAATAAGGGGGGAGCTACTTCTTATTAAACGTAAGGGCCTAAGTGTGTATTTATGGTCTGTAGAAATTAACTATCGTTTGTTTTTTCTCTTTGTTCTTATTTTTTCGAACAGCTGATTTTCGACTCAATCCAACAAAGTGACCAGAACAACAAAATAAGGAAATAGCAGGACATAAATTCTTGCGTTTATAAAAAGCTTAATATGTATGGTATTAAAGTAATAAATAAATAAATAACTGGCGCAACAGTCCAATTTGAACCACGGCCTCGAGATGAGTTAGCATCATCTCATTTTCTAGATCGTGACGGTTTTTTGTGCAGAGGTATGTGATCAGCAACACGCTCAACCGAGTTATTTACCCCATAATGGGTACTCATTTAACAGCTGAGTGGGCTAATAGTCCGACACGTAAATCCCCGGAATCGAACCGGGGCCCAGTGCGTTGAAGGCGAACGTGCTAACCGTTGCGCCATCCGGACTACTAAAGTAATAAAAGGATAAATTAAAAAAAAATATTCTGACCCTTTTTTTAGGACGAATTCAGTTTTCACTTGTGTTGTTCTTATTATTTCGAACACGTCTGTACATACATATTTTATATTAAAGAACGGTTTACACCTTATGTTTTATACAGAGGTAATTTCGAAAATAGCGGCTCCTCGAGCTCAGATAAAAATGTGTGTCAGAAAGCAGCTGCCTCGATAGGGTTCTCCCATAACGCAATAGGAGTTAAGCGCGTGGGGGCTTACTGGACAATTAAGTAGCGTTTACACATGCCAGTACACCGTGCTAGTTCGTACATTTTACAGGCATTGCAAGTAACTAGCAAGCTATCACTTGCATATGTATAAACACCCGTGCCTGTGAACTGCCAGGCCAGTAAAACTGCACGGCGCGTTGCAAGTAGCTGGCCTCCCGGGTCAATTGATTTCCTACTGGCATTCCAGTAGAGACTTGCGAACATATGTTTCTTGTCATTCGTAGATTTGCCGACAAGTCTACTGGCATGCCGGTGCACTGGCAAATGTAAACCAGGCATTAAAGATGTGCTCAATGTCGTGTGGAGCGAGGTCACATGCTGGGCAGGAGAGGAGTTTTGTACTTCACTGTCGATGTGGGATAGGTATGAATTCAGACGCGAGCACCAACCAGAGTGGAGTTGAGCTAACGTGGTTCTGGTTGCTCTTGGGAGCCGGGCTTCGTCTGGAGATATGGCAGGTGGTTGAGCATTCAATACCTTGTTCGATTTTAGTTCCGCGATCGAAGACTGGCCGACTTATATGTAGTTGGTGTTATCGAAGGTAACTCATTTAAACCTTTGGACTTTCTTTCGCGGATCCTCATGTCGCTTCTGACGTGACGCGGCGGTGTGGTTTTTTCCATCAGGTTTGAGTTAGGATGGTTATTCCGATAACAGCCAACTAAGTATGTACACTTGCGAGCAAAAATACTGAATCAAACCGAAAGCACGTGTATTTGTATGCATATTTTGAAAAGTACATTATGTATCGCTACAAATCGTATATCATTGGAAAACTTGAAATCTTAGCTTTAGATTAATACCATTTTTAACAATATTTGAAGATAAAATTTAAAAGAGTGGGGCTTGAAATCAAAAAGTAGGAAAAATGGGGATTTTAGAAAATGGAGTGTGGTCAGGTTTTTGTTAAATAAAACAAAAAAATTTCAAAAAAAAAAAACAAAATTATTTATTTATTAATATCTGGTATTACCACCTCTTGCTCTAATCAAAGCTTGTAGTCGATTTTTAATCGACATTATTAATTTTTTAATGGTATCTTGAGGAATTTTGCTCCATTCCTCTATTAAGGCCTCCTTCAATTTGTCGATAGTCGAAGGCGCGGGATCTCTGTGTCAGACTCTTCTTTTGAGCTCGTCCTACAAGTGCTCAATGGGATTTAAGTCTGGACTGCGTGCAGGCCAGTCAATTGTCGCAATATTAGCTTCGTTCAGGAACTGCTGTGCTTGACGCGATGTGTGACATCGTGCATTGTCGTGCATTAAAGTAAAGTTGTCGCCAATAGATGCTGCGTAGGGAACAACATGGCCACGTAGAATACCGGTAATATACCGTTCGGCTGTCAATCCTCCTCCTCGGCCTCCAGAGGGCACGAATACAATTTCCGTTTTTGAATCCACAGAGATACCGGCCCACACCATACACGAATCGCCCCCCGTATGCTACCGTTTCTGTGATACAGCATTGCGCAAATCGCTCACCTGGACGCCTGTATACCCGACCTCTTCTGTCACTGCCATGTAGACACATTCTGGTCTCGTCGGTGAACAATACGGACCGCCATTGCTCGAGGGTCCAATTTAAGTGATTCCTGGCAAACGTGAGTCGCGCTTGTCGGTGATGTGGGGTCAATTTTGGGCCTGTGGCTTCCTTAGTCGTCTCCTCACTGTCCACTCGGTTACAGCTACTCCGCGAACGTCCCTCAGATTCTGCTGCACGTCAACTCCCGTGAGGTGCCGATTTCGTAGCATACTTGTCACAATAAAACGATCGTCTCTATCGGAAGTGCACCAGGTCAGGTCGGGGTCTCTGATTGTAGCTACCTTCCTCTCGAAACCTGTTATACACTCTTGACACAGTAGATTGACTCATTCCGAGCTGACGAGCGACTGTTCTCTGAGTAAGCCCTTCCGATAATAGGGCGACAACTTGAGCCGCTTGCTGAGGCGTGGTACTCATGAATGACAAAATTGTGACTTTTATTGCGTTAAACTTATTCATTCAGTCAACGTTCCACATTACACTGACCATTGAAAACCCTTTGCAGATGCATTTATAGGGTTAGTTTGCCTTGTAATAACCCATTCATAAATTTATGGTTTAAGAGAAACGATGGGCAAATTCCGTATTATTATTATTATTATTTTTATTCGGTGTTTTAACTAGTTTTTCCGACATAAAAATAACCATTCATAAATGTTAAATTTTTTTACTTTTTAGCTCCAGGTAGCGTTCATTTATAAAACACTCATTAAATGGTGATATAAAAGGTATCATTGTAAAGCTAAGATCTCAAACTTTCAAATGACATACGATTTGTAGGGATACATAACGTACTTTTAAAAATATACATACAAATACACGTGCTTTCGGTTTGATTCAGTATTTTTGCTCGCAAGTGTAGATACTGCTTGGTGAGAAAAGTGCTGTGGCTTTTTAAGGGCATCATTTTGGTCTCTTGATGCAGATGGTCCTGTGACGATATCAGGAGGCAGCCTGTGACAGTTCTAAGACCAGTGTTCTGACAGGTCTGTATGTTTTTCCATTTAGTGTCGCATAAATTGTCTCACCATATGGGAGCCGCATAATTGGTCACAGATCTCGCGATGGATTTGTGTGTCGCGAGTAGTGTCTCCTTGTTCTTCCCCCAGGAACTGCCAGCTAGGTTAGGTTAGGTTCAAATGGCTGCCGTGTTTACCACAGGCACACATAGACCAGTATAAGGTCCGTTGTGTTACCACTAAGTTATCTCCCGACCATCTTATTCATTGAACCAGCCGGAGCGTGTAATGAAACGCTGAAAAATCAACATCGACGTTGGCTAAATCACCCAGTTCATGAAAGAAATATGAACCAAAGATTTCCTTACGCCTGACTGACAGCGCAGGACAGGTGCAGAGGAAATGGAACGTACATTCCATCTCATCCTCATCTCCGCAGCTTCTACAGAAGTCATTGAACGGGAGCCCAAGCCTCCTGGCATGCTCACCAACTGCCCAGTGACCAGTGATGACTCCCACGACCGCACTAATGTGTTGTCGTTTCAGTGATAATCTAGCTGAACGGTTCGCATTCAGCATGGGCCACAAAGGCCTAATGGAGTGGCATGTGCCGCCGTCTCTCCATCTACAATATTATCTGTTTTGCGGATCGCCTCAGATTTTAGTGTCTGTCTACAAGCCGCAATGGGCATATCAATATTTCGGTGAAGTTGTGACGACCTATAAATTGTACCTTGTCTAGCGAGCTCATCTGCCAGCTAAAGCTTTGAGGACTTTGTTCCTGCTTCTCATCCTGTTACAAATGGTTGACGCATGAGCCGAGGAGGTGGCCATGCTGTCAAGGGTGACACCGATAATTTTTGGGTGGTTAATTGTGGGAATAGTTTGACCATCTACCGCAATATCCAGTTGTAGCCTCACTTTCTTAGTCCAGGTGGTAAAAAGAGTAGCAAAAGATTTCGGTGCTGACAAAGTAAGATTCTTGCTGATGAAGAAATTGTTGAGCTCTTCAAGATATTCATTTATCTGGTCGCACATTTGGATCCAACAGCAATCAGCGTAACTGACGATTTCAAGTCCGTCAGGTGGCGTCGGGAGTCCTGACATATATAGATTAAACAGGGTGGGAAATAAGACTCCTCTTTGGGCGACACCCTGTTTAATTTTCCTTAGTCTAGATTTCTTATTTCGAAACTCCGTGTAGGTCTTCCGGCAAGGTAATTTGCGATCCACTTGATTATTCCCGACGGAAGAGATGTACCGCAGATGTCAGACCGGAGAAACGAGTGGCTGCCAGTGTCGAATGCCTTTGACATGTCTAGAGCCACTAGAATGGTTCGTTGACATGGACGTGCTTCGTTGAGGCCATTGTGTATTCTTGATGAGATGGCATCCAAAGCTGTAGTTGTGCTGTGCATTCTCCTAAAGCCACGTTGATGATCGGCTAATTGTATGTGGGTCGCAATAATAGGGTGGAGTAGCGCTTCAAGAGTCTACGCCACAGGAGACAATAGTGTAATGGGACGATATGATTCGCCATCCGTTGGTTTCTTCCCTGGTTTTAGAATAGGGATCACCTTTCCCTTCTTCCAAAACTCGGGGATGATAGATGATGAGATGGAGAGGTTAATAAAATAAATAACTGGCGCAACAGTCCAATTTGAACCATGGCCTCGAGATGAGTTAGCATCATCTTATTTTCTAGATCGTGACGGTCTTCTACAGAGGTGTGTGATCAGCAACACGCTCAACCGAGTTATTTACTCCATAAATGGGTACTTATTTAACAGCTGAGTGGGCTCATAGTCCGACACGTAAACCCCCTTTTTTTATCGAAAACTACCGCATTCAGTAGGAATCGATTTGGGGCCCAGTGCGTAGAAGGCGAACGAGCCAACCATTGCGCCATCCGGACTACGGTTAATCGTGGTCGTTAAATAGTCAATTGCTGGCGTGTCAAGGTGTTTAAGCATGACCATCGAGATACCATCTGGTCCAAAGGCTTTGGAACTCTTTACCCTTTTAATAGCTGTGGCAACTTCTTCGGATGAAAATTGAAGTGCCTGGTCAACTGATTGGTTGCGAATCCTCTTGGTGATGATGCGCTTAAATGTATCAGGTGGCGGATGTTCGATGAAGGGATATTTTTAGTTTCTGGGGACCGGGGTGAAAAATTCACTTTTCACTCGGATTTTTTTTATCACTTATCGCTCGCGTCACCCTAAAGCTCTCAAATTTTTTTAATTTTTTTTTGCAACTTTTTAGTTTCCGGGGCACGGGCTATGGAAACCACTTTTCACTCGGAGGCAATAGAAATTTTTGTCAAACTCTAGTTTGGGTGAGGAATAGTCCGTGGTTTCAGGGACGAAAACTATTCAGAATATCCGAATGTCCACTGATGAACGGGGTCCATTGACCCGTTTCACGAAGATGAATAGCCACATTGGCAGCAAGCTGCAAGCTGCCAGGATGTCCAGAGAAGTCCGGTTCAGCATGGTTTCAAGGACTGCAGTAGGCGTACCCGTAATGGCGACACTCGTCAGCCTTTGAACTTTCTCCAAGAGGCTTCTGTAGGATGTGATTCTAAGTGCCCTCCACCACGCCACTATCCCATACATAAGAATGGGGCACAAGACCGACACATACAGCCAGTAAACCACTCTCGGTTGCAGGCCCCATTTCCTACCTATAGCCCTTCTACACGAGTATAAGGCGACAGTGGCCTTTTTAACTCGTTCCTGAATTTTAGGGTTCCAGTACAATTTTCTATCCAGGATACCCAAGAAATTTAGCTTGGTCAGCGAGGACAAGTATAATGCACTCCAACAACGGCGGCTTGAACGAAGGGACAATCCGCCCTCCTGGTAAAAAGAACGAGCTCAGTTTTGATCGGATTTACTATAATCTCAACTTCACTCGCCCATCTCACAAGAACACTCAGGGCTCTCTGCATTAGCTCACTTAGGACATCTGCGAATTTACCCGAGATAACAATTGCGATGTCATCGGTATATGCAATGGGTTTACAACCTCATCGGTCCAATTCTATAAGCAGTCTATTGACCGCCAGATTCCATAAAAGAGGAGAGAGGACTCCACCTTGAGGAGTGCCCTGCTGACATGCCTATGCGCGGACAGTGTGCCCAGTTTTGTGCAGATCATCCTCGAAGTAAGCAACGAATTGATAAGCTTGCAGATAGATCCATGTACAACCAGATTGACATGTGATAGTCAGTGATAGCCACCGGCATTATGTTATTAAAGGCACCCTCAATATCAAGGAAAGCAACCAGCGTGTAATCCTTGTATACAAGGGACTTTTCAATATGACCTACTAAGGCATGCAACGCCGTATAAACCGATCTACCCTTCCAGTAGGCATGCTGGGAGGCAGACAGCAACCGACTGAGAATGGTGTCACCTAAGTAGGAGTCGATCAGTCTCTCTAATACTTTCAACAGGCAGGACGAAAGGCTAATAGGTCTAAGATCCTTCGGTCGCGCTTGCGAGGCCTTATCCACTTTCGGGATGAAGACAACCCTGACCTCCCTCCATAAACAGGGTATATGAACAAGCTCAAGACAACCCCTGAAAATGGATTCAATTCAGGGATATACAGCATCCATCGCATGCGGACGATCCGCGGGAATAATACCGTCAGGTCCAGCAGAATGAAAAGGGTCGAAGCAGTTAATGGCCCAATATACGTATATCTTCTCTTTAGAGAGAATTGACACAGTGTCACATGGAGTAACTACGGGGGGTATGCCATATGTGTGTTGAATAGCAAGTCAATCTTCTCCTGACTGGATGAGGTCCAAGTCCCATAATGTTTCATCAAATAAGTGGGCATAGCAGAGACCGAAGACAGGATTTTACGGAGTCTAGATGCTTCGCTAGATCGCTCAGTGCGTTCACAGATTAGTTTCCACTAGCTGCGCTTGGAACTTCCTGAGTTCCTTCTTGTACTAACTGAGTTGTTCTTTATAGCTCAGTCCCGACGATTTAGGTAGCCTGATTAAAACACCTTCGGCAGGTGGTTCTGAGCTGATGGATGTGAGTAAGGCAGTGGTTAAACCGTCTGTGGTTTTTTAAGTTTGTTGCATTTGATAGAGTTGCGCGGACCCACCACTTCCTTCTCTTTATACTTGTGTTTTAAGAGGGATGGGACATTCGTAGGAGGGAACCTAGAGGGGCTGGTTTTCGAAGAATACGGCTGAGTCCTTCCGGGCGCTCGCCTTTATTGGTTATTTGTTCAGGAAGGAATGGAGTCTCAAATCATTTTACCTCTTGTTACGACATTTTCTGATAGTTTTCGAGTAATCGTCTTAAAGATTTAGATTCAAGTGGGTGAAATCTGCCTCAAACATATGAATTCCAAATCCTTTTGTCCCTAGTTAAAACCGGCCGGTTTTGCATACCTGGTGTCAACTTCAAACCATTTAAACGCTGGCTAGCAATATCAAATGGTAAAACCATTTGCTAGCCAGTGAAAACCCAAATGCTTTCTATAAATGAACGTGTGGATTGCGATATTTTTTCCCCAAGTTTCCTTTAATGCAAATTGATGGCGTTACGAAATCCAAATGCAATGAAAGTTTTCCACGTAAAGAGTGAGGCGCGCTCTAACCACGACCGCACACCTTTGGTTTTCCTGGCTCTTGTTGTCTTGTTGAGACTTCGTTTTTACATCTTCTGTGTCGTGGTCGTCGCGTAACGCACATTTTCTTTTTGTTTATATCTCTTTTCGAATCGAATTTAAATAATCTACATATGGCCGTTCAATTGTATCGCGTCATCATTCGCCGCCATCGCCAAGGTGAACGATGAACGAATGAATATAGGATAAAGAAAATAAATCTAAAGAAAGCGAATCTCATATTTAAAATCGATTTCGACAGTTGCAATCCGTCGTCCGTCTCTGTATTTAATTTTATCGGTTGCATAGAAGTCAGAGTGAGTTGTGTGGAGCATCGGCGTTCTTCCCTATTGCGTCTCATGGCTTGTGCCTTGTGCAGTTGACACTGTATTGACGCTATGCGGAGACAGCAAGCCATAGCGGATTGAAGTTAGTAGGTTGCCGTCTAATTTTACTTGGTCATTCGTTGTTGTCCTATTGCATATTCGTTACCTTACTTCCCACAATATCACACAACAGTCCACATATTCCCTGCTCGCACTATGGCCGAGTATGTCCGGTCATTGCGGATTCGTCATGCTTCTTACTTCGTTTCGTATTTGTGTCGTCTTTTTCGTTCTAGCAGAATATTTTATCGTTCGTTGCCGGTTTATTTTTAAAATGTTTACGAGTGCGTTGAGAGTTTTTTTCATTTGCAAGTTGTCTAGGAGAGGTGAAGGAGAGCGTTGGAGGAATGGATTTGGAAATAAACATTTTGAAATAAAAATAATTAAGATTTTTTTTTGTTGCACTAGATTTTATCGGCATTCTACATATTAAATTAATAACGTTTTTAGTCATTTTTCCTGGGGATCTGGTTGTTTTATCCCTCGATAAATAAGGTTCTAGGCATTTAGCTATAAGTTCTGTCAATCAGTTTATTCAACTGTTTCGATATCGGTTGCGTTTTTTCACCAACCGTTTTAACAGAAACATGTTTTTAAGCTGTAAACAATGTGTTTATGTTAGATTATTGCAGCCGGTTCTTTGTACCCGAACGACCCGTTTTTCAACGGGCAAGAGCTGCCAAATCTCCTTGATGCAAGAAGAACTGCAGTATTCGAAGCATCGCTACCACAACAACATGCAAGGGTAATAAGATTAACGAGCTTCTACTTTACTTTATCTAGTAATTGAAGGGGCAAGTGGATGAAGGTGGTATGTAACAATTTTCAAACATTGAGAAAAATGCCCTCAAAGTTTTCAAGCTGTTACTTTTTCTGTATTAATATTTTTAGTGCTCTATAACGGGGATATACTCTGTCGTAAGCCACTATTTCCTAGGCTATAAGTGTTCATCTTGCCATTTTCATATTTCGAAAGGTTTTGGAATTTGAATGTACATACATGTCACCTTCATCCGTTGATATAATTCCATTCTAGGAGAGGTTAAATTTTGCAAAAGGGGATAATGCCTTACAGATGGAGTAAAACAACTTTAATAGATTGAAATAATTGGAACTTTATTTGTTATTTATATATTTGAACGGCTGTGAGTTAAATGAAAATGAAAAAAAAAAAATCTAAAAAAAAAAAATCCAATATTTTGTTCATTCATTTTTCGATCTGCTAATGTTCTTATATAGGTTTAGAATGTTTCTGGTTTTTCCTATTTTTCTCCTTTGATGATTTCTTAACATTATTTTTGATGATTTTTTCATAGTACCACTTGAACTCTTCCGGAATGAATACGAGCTGATTTTTTAGGTCCTTAATCTTTTCTTCGGAAAGGCTACCTGCATGTTCCTTTAATCGTTGTATTTGAAGACTACTTTCTGATGGATCTTCTGTAAATGATTTTGCGTTTTTCCTCAGAACATCCACCTTTCTGAAGGGAACGTCCTCTAGGAATGATTTTTTGTAAAGATATATACCGAATTCATCGACGCGAAGCCATCTGAGGTCCCTGAATGGCACTTTCAATCCTGATAAATCTTTTTTCCTGTTAATGAGACGCAGTTTTGAATCAATGTGTTCAAAATCTCTGAAGTGATCCGTCATATCAATTACTTATTTCTTCCTGCTTGCACTTGATATTATTTCGCGATATTTTTCAGGGCTGTAAATATGTGCATGCTTCCTCAATACTTTCTCTATTCTGCCAAAGTCCCTGTCCGAATCGAGGTATGTATGACCCATCTCAGGCCATTTATGATCAATTACTTTAAAAAAATTTCTCTTGATCAGCAGTTGATATAGACATATGAGTTGCCAGTTTTTGTTTTGTCCAGCGCATGAATCTGACCAAATAATCAGATGGTTCTTCCCTTTGAACCTTTCGTCGAATTCGATTAGGGTTAGTAAAGAGCTACGAATTTCATCACTTCCTCTATTGGCTATGTCCTCGGTCCAAGTGCAAAACACTCCGTTTTCCGTATTATTAGAAATAATGTGGAACCCCAAGTTGTAGAACCACATTTGACGCAGATAGAAAGCTTTGTTAGTGGTGAGTTTTGGAAGGGGCATGGTTTGCTGAAGGTCGACAGTGAGGTAACATATATTGTTGCTATTTCTAGCCTTAGCACGATCCACTTTTTGCTGTTCGAATCCAAGGGATACGGTTTCTTTGTGCTCATCTGTACCATTATTTGAATCACAGGTGCTACAAGTATCGCTTTTCGGTGTGCCAAAGGATAAGTTGTACTCCGTTTCGAATATCTCAACATAAGAACACTTTTTAATCACAAAATGTTGAGGTGCTTTTTCAGACTCACATTTGTCCAAATACAGCGAATGCATTTTTGATATATTCAGCAAAGGAGACAAGTATTTCTTGTGTGGGTTAATACTGCGAGAATAATGTGAGGACTCCGCGGGAACTGATTCAATATGCTGCCTCACATATTGCTTAACGTCATCCTGAATCTTATGAGGTCTATCGTTGTGACGACCTCTCTGATCGAATGGTGGTGCACAATTTTTTTGCTTGATCTTCTGTATAATGCAATCAATTTTTTTCCGACCAACTTGAAACAAACTACAGAAAGCTGTTTTGCATACTTGTACAGTCCGTACATTACAAGTTACCGTGTATTCGAAAGAAGCAGATCTGTGTTTAGCTGCGCTTTTTCGATATCGTTGAACGTCTTTTACGATAATGCTCTTGAAGATTAATGCATTCTTTGCATTTGTGTCCAAGCTATAAAATTTTATAAATATTTCTTCTCGCTGCTTCATGTCAAAGTTCTCGTTACATTTAAGTCGACACTTGTCCCTGCATAAATGTCCATCGTTGAATCGCTTAGCAGGTTTAACCTCACCTTTTTGTGTCACATACGACTCACCTCTTTCACGAGCTAGGGCTGCTTTGCGCCGTTTCCATTGATCTGGATTACGTTTCCTTTTTTTGCTTCTCTTTTCAGTGATAGGAAAAGTTTTGAGTTTTCGTTTCTCTCCTTGGTGAACAGCCTGGTTATTTCCTTCCTGTTTATCTAACTGGTATTGATGAGTGCCGTTCTCTTCAAGTGTAGAATTTGCGTCAACGCTGTAATTTTCACCACTCTGAACCATTTCGTCGTCATCAACATTTGCTGTACTCGTTATACCGTATTCATCAGATATAGATGTATCACTGTCTTCTTCGTTAGTAGATGGATGATATAAATTCGAACTACCACTGCAGAAAATATCGCTTGCTTCTTCATCTCCGCTAGACAGATCCAGATCTTCCCCTATAACAAACACATAATGTTCTATTGGTAAACATATCCGTAAAATATGTTTTTCTGTTTGCTTTAAAAATCCACATGCCTGCATTGACCTAATTTGCACAAATGTAGAATAAAATGCGATTCACTTACTTTTGTTCATCTTCGCTTGGGTACCGTTATCCATATCATGACCAGCCTCATTGTGGTCCTGCTCATTTTTCTTTTGTAGAGCAAGTCTTAAGAGTTTCAAACTTCTACCACTCATTATAACAATTATTATTATTATCGCTCACTCACTAACGCAATAAATCGAGAAAGTAACCGCACTAAAACACGAGTTCTCAAAGCGAAAACAAACAGAAGAGTAACGTTATCTATCTATTGATGAGAGGAAGAAGGTGACAAGTACTAGAACTACCAGTCGCTTCAGTGGAGAAAGGTGATAACGTCCAATATCACCTTCTTCCAGTAGTTGCTTTAAGGAGTTATGCTGCAAATCACCTTTATCAACTCGGTTTTGAGGAAACTAGATGAATCTTACTCAATATGAATAGGCTATATTACGCAGTATGACATATAATTATCATCCATTATTAAAAGAGGATTTTTCCGAAATTCTTTATCCACTTGCCCCTTCAATTGCTCTACTTCTTTTAATGGCACATTCGCCGACGATAAAACTGTAGGTTGAAACCACACTCATTAATAAAAATCATTTTCTCATTAGTATTCTGACATCTTGCCGAAAAATCTAATGCGTACTGCTTTTGGAGCTCGATTGTGCGCGGAGAAAGTTCACTCCGTCCAACTAAAATTTTGCTGGGTAACATTGGGTAAAGGGGCTGCCACGATACCACACAGCATACATACAGTATCGGCCAAAACCTAAGCACCCCCTCAGTACATTTTTTTTTTAAATGATAATTTTTTTAAGAAAACAGTTATTAAATTTTTTTTTATTTTTTTTTTTATTTATTTATATCTTTATTATTGAAAAACACAAACTTAAGGAATTCAGAATTTAATAAAACAAAAGTTAAAATTAAAAAAACATTTTAAGTCGGATATATAAGCGGACTAAACTAAAGCACCCCCTAATATTGTGTTTGGAAATTTTACTACGCTACTGCGACATTACTGTATTAGTTAACGGTACACTCCAAAAATGCAGCAGCTATTAAGCTGCAGTGTTAAGAAGAAGAACTTGTTAGAATTTATGCGAAAATTGTCATTGTTTTAAAGTTTTCGTTGAGGTAAGAGTAATGGCACGCAATAAGTACTCAAGTGAATTTAAAATTAGAATTCTTGATGATTGGAGAGCCGGCTTATCAAAACATCAATTGAGTGCAAAATATTCGATCAACATTTAAGCGGCAAATTTTGGCTACAACCTCAACTTAAACACAATTAATAACGGCGGATGTCTCGCGATTAATATTTCTTTATTTCAAACGTCTTCTTCGCTCGATGGTTGACAATAGAATCCCAATACCATGTGGGCTCTGAGCCGTCTGTCACTTCAGCTGTCATGTGCAGATGGCGACACAACCAAACGCAACCGAACGCAGCCAATTCAAGGCAAAACAAACAAATGTGTATAGCTCGGCCAACCTGACAACTTGATTGACCTCAATCAACTAGGAAGTTACAAAATTGGAGCTTAACCTAAGATTACGTTAATTCGGTAGTGAACAGACGGCATAAATAAATCATTTTACTCTACTGTGTTGCTTTCCCCTTGAAGCTAGTGCTATCCGACTGTCGGCCAATCCAATGTCTTATACGTTTAGCTTCAACAATGCCATTGTACGGCATTTGAGTAATTTGACAGTTCTCAATATCGGTAACTACATATCGGTCATGAGGCAGCTTTTTCTTTATCACATATGGGCCACGAAAATTTGGCAGCAGCTTTTTATTAGATCCGGCTGTCGTGTCGACATGACGCACAACAATATAATCATCAACTTCAAATGTCTTTCCTGGTTTGCTATGCCGTAAAAAGTACTCTTCATTATAACCTTGAGACTGGGCAATAGCTTTTCCAGCCTCAGTGCGAATATGTTGCAAGTCAATGGCATTTTCGACGGCAAACTTCTCAATCAAATGCTCAGTCAGTTCGTCCACTATTTTGCCACGTTGTTCGACGCCGAATAAAAGTTTACTCGGAGTCTGCTTAATCGATCGATGCACAGTGTTATTGATGGCATATTGAACATGCGAAAGCATTTGCGCCCAATTGCCATGTTCGATGGGTTCAGTTAGTTTGCCCAAAACACCCTTTAACACCCGATTCACCCGTTCAACCTGACCATTGGCCTGTGGCGAGGCAACAGCCACCTTCACGTGGACTATATTTCGCTCGTTCACAAAATTGGCAAATTCACCGGATGTGAACGCAGTTCCGCGATCAGAAACTATGCGTCGTGGGCGCGCATAATAATCGAAATATTCGTTCAAAGCATTGCATACCTCCCGTGTGCCCGTCGAGTTCACGGCATATAACCGGACGAATTTTGTAAACGCATCGACAACAACCAACACATGTTTCTTCTTCGACTTGATCGATGGCAGTGGTCCGAAATGATCAATATGAATGGTATCGAACGGCAAAACTCCCTTCGGAATGTTATACAAATTACATTCGCTGTCACGCTTCGGCGACGCATAAATAATACACGGCAAGCAATTCCGAATGAATTGCTCGACCTTCTCACGCATATTTGGAAACCAATAATTTTTCTTGATCTGTTCGCAGCTTTTATCAGTAGCCAGATGACCAATTTTTTCATGAATCAAGCGTATGATATTATTTTCCATCTCTGCTGGTACATACAACTGTGGTCGACCCCCGTGATCACGCCGAAATACCATTCCATCGATCAATTCGTACCCATTCACATTTTCATTCATCAGCTTTTTCATCAGTACACCAATCTTTTCGTCTCGATTTTGAGTCACTTGAATTTGAAAATCCAATTCTTGGGCATCGACAGCAGCAACGGTACTACACCGACTAAGTGCGTCCACATGTGGCATTGAAACACCCTTACGGTGGACTATGGTATAATCATACTCCTGTAATGCCATCGTCCAACGCGCTACTCGTTTGTTTGTACGAAAATTGCTTAAAGTGTGTTTCACGGCCTCACAATCGGTAACAATTTTGAATGGGATTCCGTCTAAATATGTATTGAACCGCTCGATCGCATACACAATAGCCAAAGTTTCGAGCACGTAGCTGTGCAAATCCGGTTCCTTACCACTGGTAGTTCTTGAAAAATATGCGACCGGGTGAAACTTTCCGTCGCTTTGCTTTTGCATCAGCACAGCGCCAAAACCAGCACTACTGGCATCAGTATGCAATTCGGTTTCACGAGAGGGGTTGTAAATGGCCAACACAGGGGCCGAAATCAAAAGTTGTTTCAACTGGCAAAAGGCATTCACACATTTCTCATCAAAATCAAATTTAGCGTTCTTCTTCAATAGATTTTGCATGGGCTTGGCAATGGCTGAATATGACGGTACAAATCGTCGAAAATATGAAAACAATCCCAAACATGACTGTAGTTCATGTACATTGGTTGGCATAGGATATTTCTCAATAGCAGTAATATGCGCATTGCTTGGTTGGACACCAGTTTCAGTCACCTTATAACCAAGAAAATCAACTTCTGTGTATGCCAGAAAACATTTCTTTTCCTTAACCTTTAGATTTTTTTCAGCCATTCGTCGTAATACCTTTGCGATCAATTTCTTATGGGATTCGAAGTCATTACTTGCCAAAATAATATCATCAATGTAGATCACAATCTCATTTGCATCGAGCATGTCACGGAAAACATCAGTGATAAATCTCATAAAGTTAGCCGGAGCGTTCTTCAGTCCGAATGGCATTTTCAAATATTCATAATGGCCGTCAGGTGTTACAAACGCGGTGTATTTGACAGCATCTGGGTGCATGGCCACCTGGTGGAAGCCCTGGTCCAAATCGAAAATAGAAAAATATTTTTTTCCATCTAAATATTCCATGCAGTTGTCGATCAACGGCAAAGGAAAATTGTCGCGATGAGTCAAATTATTTAACGGCCGGTAATCAACACACATTCGCTTCGTATCGTCTTTCTTTTTAACCAGCACGATTGCACACGCGTACGGCGATCGGCTTGGTCGAATAATACCCCCCTTTAACAATTCATTTACCTTTTCGCGCACAATGACACGATCGGCAAAAGACAATGGACGCGGAGAACAATGTACTGGCGTCTCAGTGCTCAACTGAATTTTCATCTCATAATCATGAGGTTGGCACTTCAAATCAACTGGTTTCAAATAATTGTCATCAACAATGCACGTTAATTCATCAATTTCGTTAGCTTTCAACGCCTGATTCATTTTAAACCCCCTTTGATAAGTCAGTAAATCGTCGCATTCGATCGAGAAGATTTGCCTGTTCACTGTCCTAAGACATTGCAACATGTCGCTATGGTCGCCGGCAGGAACAACCGAACACACGTCATCATCAACACACATATCGGACCTATTAACCCCACAACTCCGATCTGCACAATCGACATCAGTTACATCAGAGCTCTCAACAATATTCACAATCAGGGGTACATCAGTTTGGCCACCAGTCTGAATGTCACTAGCTTCATTACAATCGATTTCATTTTCAAGTGGACGGATACAAGGAATGTTACTTTTAATCAGTTCATTTAAATTTTTATTGAAATCATTTTTTACAAACTTGGTTAATGGCGCTTTCTTGATTTGCGTTAACCTAATATCAAATGCTTCTAGAAAATCGCGGCCTAAAATCAGCGGTAATGACATTTCATCATCCGGTACAACATGGAAAGTAACTGGTTTAACAATGTTTCGAAACTTGACTAAACAAATGAGTTTTTCATAAATTTTAATGTTTTGGTTTCCAATTCCGCGATATTCCGTTTCCACTGGGGCATTTGAATATTTTTTTGGCACTTGCGAACTACGGATCCACGTTATTGCGCTGCCAGTATCAAAAAGAGAGAAACATTCCTTAAATTCGTTGCACTCACTTAAAAATGGAGGAAAAGCAACACTCACCATATTCATGGCTCCAAAAGCCTCGATAACATTCGCTGCAATCGTTTCTTCCAGGCGCTGGATTTCCTCTGGGCTCATGCCACCGACAGCACCAACATCAACCCGAACTCGCTTCGGACAATCAGCATAACGATGTGTGGCGGACTGGCATTTGAAACACACGCCGGCTGGTCGAACTGGCTCCGTACAGCTGCTTTTGTAATGGCCAAATTTCTGGCAATTAAAACACCGCACATCCTTCAAATCGGCTAGTTTAACAGCGGCTGGCTTGGCTTCGGTTTTGGTTATGCTCGGCTTCAGACTCTGTGGCTTCACACCGCTAGTTGTTGGAACGGTGATGGCACGCACCTGTTCGTATTTGTCCAGCAAACCTTTCAATTCATCAACGGTATTGGTAGCGTACAGCATTGAGGCGGCCGTCGATGTATCCCGCAAACCACGAATAAATGCATGAATTATCTCGATTTCTTCGGTGTCGGCTTGGTTGGCGATCGTTTGCAATTCTAGCAAGTACCGTTTGAGGGATTCATCACTTTTGCGGGCGCGCTTATTCATCTGACAACGGACTTCGTGACGTGTGAAATGTTTTTTAAACTCAGACCGCATCGCCGCGCACAATCCAACAAAGTCGTCCACCTCGATCAATTGCAACCACAGTTTAGCTGTTCCATCTAATTTTTGGCGCAACAACAAATACTTCGTTTGCTCGTTGCATTGGTGAGCGTCCAGCAATTGATTGAAATCGCGAATGTATTTGTCCACGTCGTAGTTGCAATCGCCAGAAAAATCAGCAATCGATTTCACAATTTTTGAATAGTCGACTTGCACACGATGTTCTACTGCTGGGCGAACTATTTGTGCATTCTGCAATTCGTTTATTTCCCGTTGTAGCAACAATAAATCACGTTGCGAACGCAATTGTTCGATTTGCTGTTGCAAGGTTAGAGCACCATTTCGGTCGTCATCATCTGCTCGTCGGTCGGCATCGCCATCAGGTCGTTGGACATCAGGTGGTTGGTCATCATTTCGCTGGACATCAGGTGCTTGATTTTCGGCATTTCCATCAGGTCGGACATCAGTTTGCTGGGCATCAGGTGGATTTGGTGCATGCACCGCATTGTTCAATAAAATTCGCAATTGAGCGACAGTCGCACCGATTGGAACATCCACGTTGCACGCACGTAAAGCCGTCACCAGATCTTGACGATTCATCGTCTCACAAAAATCGAAAAACCTCACAAAATCGATAATGCTTCAATAAAATAATGGCTGGATCCCACTTCTGAAGCTTTAAGCGGCAAATTTTGGCTACAACCTCAACTTAAACACAATTAATAACGGCGGATGTCTCGCGATTAATATTTCTTTATTTCAAACGTCTTCTTCGCTCGATGGTTGACAATAGAATCCCAATACCATGTGGGCTCTGAGCCGTCTGTCACTTCAGCTGTCATGTGCAGATGGCGACACAACCAAACGCAACCGAACGCAGCCAATTCAAGGCAAAACAAACAAATGTGTATAAACAGATCAATTATTTCCATGCCAATTAAAAAGTTTTTGCAGACTGGTCGCACATCTCCTACTCATTCTGGAGGAAGGCCAGATGAAACTTCGCGACATGAAGACTCCTTAATTAAAAGGACAATCCAAAATGATCCTACAGCATCTTCTAGTCACATACGAAACCGCTTAGATTTAAAAATTAGCGAAAGAACGATTCGCAGAAGGGCGGTAGAGGCCGGATTATTCAGTCGACGACCAGCAAAAAAACGTTTCATATCGTCAAAAAATAAAAAAGCCAGACTTAAATTCGCCAAGGCCCATCTCAACTGGAGTGTCCAAAAATGGATGACTGTGCTGTTTTCTGACGAATCTAAGTTTAATTTAAAGGATTCAGATGGCATAAGGCGTGTACGCAGACCAAATGGGCAACGGTTGAATCCTAAATATTGCAAAGGCACTGTAAAGCATGGAGGCGGCAACATAATGGTCTGGGGTTGTTTCTCTGGGCAAGGGATTGGGCCAATTCACAAGATTGATGGAATTATGGATCGTTTCATGTATCGTGACATATTAAAAGACGTGATGTTGCCTTATGCTGAAGAAGAGATGCCACTTAAATGGACATTCCAGCAAGATAACGACCCAAAACATACGTCAAATTGGTTAAGGAGTGGTTCCTGAACAATTTGATAGAAGTTCTCCCTTGGCCTGCCCAATCCCCCGATCTTAACCCAATCGAGAACTTGTGGGAGATCGTTAACTTAAAAATCAACCGAGAAAATTGCAAAACAAAATTGCCCGAAACAATATCAAATGAAGAGCTAAGTCGGCGTACGGGTCAGATGCCAATCGACGAATTGATACGCAGGCGAAAATGGCAGTGGATAGGTCACACATTGCGGAAGAGTGATAACTGCATTGCTTTGCATGCCATGAAATGGAACCCCATTTCCAACCAAGGCCGACCAAGAGGGGGTCCTCGAATCACATGGCGTCGATCTGTGGCAAAGGAGTGTCAGGTACTGGGTAAATCTTTTGGGGAGTTGCGCCCCATTGCCCAGAACAGAGTACGATGGCGCGCAGGAGTAGTTGACGCGCTATGCCCCGTTAGGGGTTAAGGCAAAGTAGTAGTATGTAGACCACTACTGGGTATGTTTTGATACCACCAGGACCACCTCATTAAACCTACAGTGGGTTGCCAAATTATTAGGGATACTTCATATTTGTGTATTTTCAAGTTTAACTTAATATTTTGAGCAAATAAGTGATTCTAGGTCTCGTAAGTATGTATTTTCTATTTAAAGGATTGTGTTATGAAGATTATGAAAACAACAATTTACGTAGGCGAAATAATTTATTTTTTTCGTAAAAGTAATTTGTGCATTAATGAATACATAATTTTAATATTTATTTAGTGATGCCGCCCTTTGCTGCAATTACCCCCTTTATGCGTCGAGGCATGCTCTCTATGCAAACTTTTGCATTTTCCTGCAGTTGGGTGTTGTGATACCAGTTTCTGATAAGAGTCTCATTTTACTGGCGTTTGGTGGTACATATCACTTTTTTGGCGGTCGTCCGTTTCGCGAGCTCCCACATGTTCTCTTTCGGGTTCATGTCTGGTGAGTTTCCCAGCCAGGGTAAAACGGCTATATTTTTTTAGGCCAGGAATCTCGTGACACTTCTTGCTTTATGGCCCGGAGCCGAATCGTCCATAAAAATGCAATTTTTTGTATTACGGAACCATTCTTTGAGCTGTGGGATCAATCGAGTTTCTAGGACACACTTGTATTGATCCTGCCCCATTGTTCCCTCCACGACGTAAAGGCGCCCCATACCCTTGGCTGAGATAGCAGACCACACCATAACACTAACCGGGTGTTTCACCCTCTCTAAAAGGCAGTCTGGATGGAACCACTCACCAAGGCGTGGTCGGACAAATGAGCTTTTGTCGGCCACAATCTGGATGGTCGATTCATCGGAGAAGCATACCTGTAAAATATTACAATAATGGCAAAATAATCATTAACGACTATTAAAAAAAGTCTTTACTCGACTCCAGTCTGCAACATTCATATGCCGGTGTTGTTTGGACTGTTCTCTTCGAAACTCCAATTCTCTCATTGTTTATCAATGACAATGTCGTCAAACGAACCACACTTTCTTTACGATTCTGAATGCAGTCATCTCTGATTTTTCCATCAGTACGGGGTGACTCTTTTCCTGCACGGTTCGCCTCCAGGCGCATGTTTTGATCCGTTATTATACCCTAGACTTATAGTCTGTCTGTCTATCCGTTCGCACGATAACTTTCGATAGAATGAAGCTAGAGCCTTGAAATTTTGGCCAAATGTTGGAAGATTGATTGGTTGGTATTGAAAATGGGCATGATCAGGCCAAGACAACGCGTACCTCCCCTATATATGTATGTAAAATGCTTAAATGTATAAATATCTCCCGATTAAATAAACATGAAAAACTCTAGCTTTGATATATTGCTCGTGGGGATAATCCTATATTCTACTGGAAAAATAAAATCGATCAGTTGAAAACTAACGGCAATTTTCTTACAAAGAGCCCCGTACTATCCTACTTTTCAAGTTTTTTTTTGTATATAACTCTTGAACCAATTGACGTAGACACCTGATATTTGGTATGTAACCCTAAAGTGGGAAGCTGCTTGAGTCTTAGTAAGTTGGGCATTATCAGATCAAAGGAACGCCTACCTCCGCTACAAATTTCAAAAAATTAAATAATTATTTAATTACGATAACTTTCGATAGAATGACACTAAAATTTGGTAGAATCTTGCTAGTAAGATCTATTTGGTTGGTATTGAAAATGAACAATATCCAACCTAAGGAATCCCTACCTCCCCTACAAATGAAACTTAAAATAAGCGATAACTTTTGAATGAAGCCAGCAACTTGAAATTTTGGTCAAATGTTTAAAGTAGGATTGAGTTAGTTGGTATTAAAGATAGACCAGATACGGAACCCCTACCTCCCCTACAAGTGAAACTTAAAATAAGCGATAACTTACGATAAAATTAAGCTAGCGACTTGAAATTTTCGTCAAATGTTTGTAGTAGGATTCAGCTGGCTGATATTGAAAATACGTAAAATCCGACCAACGAAACTCCTACTTCTCCTACAAATGAAACTTCAAATAAGCGATAACTTTCGATAGAATGAAGCTAGAGACTTGAAATTTTGTTTAAATGTTTGTAGGATGATCTAATTGGTTGGTGGCAATGATGGGTAAGATCCGACCCAAGGAATCCCTACCTCCCCTAGAAATGAAACTTCAAATAAGCGATAACTTTTTTAGGTTCGTATTTTCGACCATCGATTCATCCAAAATGTCAGACACATTAAACAGCATGATCAAGGCAGCAGAAGGAGTAGTCCTAAGAGCACCACTAAAAGCAACGCCTGGGCCTTCATGGTCCCCCTCTGGATCCGCCACTGACATTGTCAGTAAAAAGACGGCTCGGATAGGAGGTGCTTGCTTGCAACTGCACTATCCGAAAATATCCTATCGAAATGTCAACAAAGCATATTATTGCAAGAGAGGTTGACGCGCCCATGCCACCCTGGAGGGGTCAAGAACATTAACAACATAGGCATAGGCAATCACTCAACGATTGCCATATATTCGAGTTTCAAATTTTGTTGGACTTATTTACAGTCGTGATCTTTCAAACACAAATATTTGCTTGAAAAAAAAAATCACAGCATTTTCAATTGACCTCAATCGGGCATCATCGCCTTCTACTTACCCCGGAGGCTCCAGATTGGCTCGTTTCAAACTGAAATTTGATCAGTAAGATTCAATGCTAGATAATTTTGCAATCCTCTTCAATATTAACGCTGAATAGGCCAATTCATCACGACCCGTACCAATGCAATTTTCAATTGTTGTTCAACTTAAAAAATAAACAAAAACGTTATTCCATCAACGGATTAATTGTGGTAAAAATAGAATGGAGGAGTAGGCGATTGTGCGATTGAAGCAGGTATTGGAACTTAGTGCTGGCCTTTCATTTTACTGTTTATCGGGAACAGTCTGAGCTGCTGGTGAAGGCGGAGGAGTAGCCTCTGGACTGTTAGATGAAGAAGACGATTTATGCTACCGTACTGACCTATTCATTTAAGCGTGGGGGGTTCCGTTCTCTTCTTGTTTGTGCGTATTGAGCACTGCAATCAATTCGTGACAACAACAAAAAAGTGCTGAACTGTTTAAGTATGTATTAGTATCTGATTAAGCAACGTAGGCAATTTGGAGTAGCTGATGCAAATTTAAGAGTTTATGTATAGACAAATTATTGGCTACACGCTACACCACGGGTTCTTCTGGTTTAGTCACAGTCACATCGCAATATATTTATATATTTAGAGACTAAAAGCCCGAAGTCGCGAGATACTTCGCTCTCCGTTAGTCCAGAAGGCCAAATCGGAAAAAAATTGGGGAAAGTATTGTTTCCTAGACGTAGTGCATGTTGGCAAAGCGCCCATCTGAGCCCTTGACATACTCAATTGCCCTAACCCCTTGTGGGGCATAGTGCGTCAACTGTTCCATGTGGCCCAGTTGACGTTTCATTGGCATAATCTGGTTTCGGAGAATGCAGTTGCCAGCATGCACCTCCTGCACATCCATGGCCACGAACATCGTCGTGGACGGGATTCGAACCCGAAACGCTGGTAGTCAAACATGAGACTGATGCCTCACACTGCGCTACCGGTCGACCCTTGACATGAAGTGCTTTTCTAACGGCGCACGGAGCTGGTCGGACGCTTCATTGCCCTCTATGTTCCTAAGCACGGGAACCCATAGGAGGGAGATTTTGAAGTGGCTGGTCAGCTCGGTTAACGCCTGGTGACACTACCTTGCCAGTATTGATGTGATGACTGATGAATGACTTACTTACAGCTTCCAACGCGTTGACTGTCAGTGAAGATTGCAGCGTTACTTGCGGTTTGGGTGGTTCCTCTCAGCGTCCTACAAGCCTCGCTCATAGCCTGTCCGAAGGTCGAAGAGACTCCGAGATTTATCGAGTAGATCCCAGCCCCAATCCCGCCATCCGTTGGAGCCGGCAGTCATATTTCGCCTGTGACCCCAATGCAAGCGGTTCTTTGCACCATATTCAGCAGTGTGACATTGTTTTTTCGACGAAGAGGTGGCCACTAGACAAGCACCCTATATGTGATGATCGGTCGTACTACTGTCGTGGAGAGCCATAGAACCACCACGGCCACCGACCAATGCTGGCATTTGGATAGTGGCGAATTTACCAATATTTGGCGTATGTTACTATTCGTTTCCTTCCTTCGTGGACTCATGGCCGCGCCTGCCTGCTTTCGGAATGAAGGTGACTCGCACTCGTCTTCCCCTGTGGTGTGAGGCGTAAGAATAACCCACAACCTTTCTCGGCTTGTCGTAGAAGGCGACTAAATGGACAGGATATATGTATGCCAGCAACATGCATCATCCGAAATCTGTTATACATACTTATATGCTAGCGAGACGGGAACTATGCCTCTTAGGGCCGTTTTTATATCGGAAAATAATTCCAAACAGCTGATACGGGCTGCTGAGATTTTGGCAGCTAGAACTGTTTACGTTTGCACATTCAAATGAAACAATTTAACTGGTCACAAAGAACAGGGTTCTCGAAATTAATTCGATGAAAGAGGATTTGAAACCAACTCAGCCGCAAATTAATGCTGAGAGACGGTACAGACGTAGAATAGAACAGGTGGCAGAATTCCGCAAGGAAAATCAGCTGATTTTCTACTGCATTAGCTGAGCTTTCCACTGCATTATCATATTTTGAGTGTTGCATACGCCAAGGTTTAATTTAGTGTCCCGGATAGCTAACCAGTTTAACCAGACATTGAGAAAACGGGCCTTAAAAATACTTATTGCCTCTTTGGAGTAGTTAGCGCGCTATGTCCCACAAGTGATTAAACAGTTCCTGAAAATGGCTACCAGCCACGGAGTTACTACTTCCTGGCCGCTCTTCAGGATTGCTTATGCTGGACAGGAAGTGCATTAGTAATGTTGTCGGTCACTGCCTCATTGGAGAGCATGCCAGGAGACTTCTTGTGCCGCACAATGATTACTGCAGAAGCTGTGGGGACGAGGATGAGGAGGAGTGTTCTTTTCACTTGTTCTTCTCCTGCTCTGCTCTTGCTGGTAGTAGGAAGTCCATGCTGCGGTCCTACTACTTCACTAATCTCGATGATATTGAAGGATGTGAGCGTCGGACAGATTAATCGATTCATCATTCGCTCCGGATGGTTCGCGGAGTACGTACTGACCGAAAGATCTTTCTTAGATAGAATGTGTTTAGCGGTATCACAACGGACCCAGTTTGGTCTATGTGTGCTCCGTACGCTTGAGCAGCCCATAAACCTAACCTACAAATTCCTGTCACTGCTGAAGCTTGATCAGGAGTACGCCGTCAAGACTCGACGGCCGTATTGGCAATGGTAGAAAACTGCTTAGTTTTGGGGGACTATTTAGTCGCTCAGATCACAATCGAGAAACGATTTAGAATAACTATGTACATATATGCCGTTCTGGACTGCACTGCGCAGCCCGACCGGCGAGTGTGTGACCTCGACACAGTTTTTAGATTTGGTGAAATCGCGCTCTCCAGGCAACTTGAGCCGTAACATTTTTAGAGGAGTTTATTAATACTCGTATAAACGAAATCCGGAATGTCAAACCGAAAAATACTTGGCGAAAGGCTTATTTAGGCAATCTAGAAGGCCAGGTCGTTTAGTATTTTGTAGGTAGAGGGAGGATTTCCAAGGTTTTTTACCTAAATTCTTTTCAGGAGAAGGCTGATGGTGGTTTGTTTGTCTTTAGCCATGGCTCTCCCAAGGTTTATCCGCGGTGACCACGTTTTGTGCATAGCATGTTCGTCCACCGGTCAGTCACTTGTCGTAATTGTGATGAGATTCCAAACCTTCCGCCTAGTAAATATTGGCCTGGTGCCTCTGGAGGTCGTTAAGCGTCGGGCGAACGCCAACCGGGTCAAGGGTGTACTGAAAAGTAGGCTATTTCTACGTAATATACCATAAACCTATTTCGTTCTTAGCTATGGTTCTTCCAAGATATAGGTTAGGGGTTGATTTGCTAACAGAAGACAGTAACACTGGGCTTTAGTACTGCGGCAATTGCAGGAACTTATTAGTCATTGGGTACGTTTCAGGAAACCACTTAATGAGATATTAGCCGCTTTCGTTTCACTAAATTTCGGTCTCAGGCCGAAAAGAACGTCGTGCTGCGACGAGTGAACTTAAACAGTCACCATACAGATAGTTCGCCGTCGTGGGGACGAATTGCGGACTCAGTACAAATTTAGGTGGAGGCGAAATAAGTTGACGTTCAACCAATTTGCTTTCAATTTTGATCCGGTGAGATCCTATACGAGACCTGGACTTAAACCCGTCTGTTGGTTTGTATGAAAATGGTCGGATCCGGCGAATCGAATCCGGCTATTATCTTAACTAGATAAGTGTGTCCAATGGAGTTTCGTCTCTGCTTGGTAGACGTAAGCACCTTCTGTGTAAATGCCCAGCAGTTGCTCAGTCTAGGAAATCAATCCTTGGAGAGTGAGCGCTGCCGCCTTCAGTCTGGTTGTCCTAATAATAATAATGGTGTTCGAAATTCGGTGGTAAATCCAAGTATAAAGCTCTGAAATATTCGCCTGCTGTAACAAGCCCATACCGCGTCACGTCCCTTTGTCGGCAATATGAGTTTCGAGAGCGACCGAAAGTGGAAAAATTTATTGTTATTGGAATACTTACAGATAAGTACTATATTAGTAGTATTTGCTGGCGGAGATGTTCATGAAAAGGATGTGAAGTATATGAAGGGGTCAAGAAGGGGTATAATCGGAAGCATTGTGCTGTCTAAATGTTTGGAAGCCAATTTCATTTAAGAATCTTAAAAATTGGTGTTGGGGACTTGAAGCTGAGAAGATTAATATAGAGATAAGTCATTCTCATCTAAGGTTGTACATTCTCTATGGATGAAGTTGCTTTTAATAATAATATAAAACATAATTTGAAAATCGTTTTCTTGTGATTTTCGCGAACGGCGTGACTCAAATTCTAGAGAAAGCTGTCTGACAGTGCAATCAGTAGTCGGATGAATACTTGCAGTGCATCAATTAACTTTATTGAACAATAAACTCATATCGACATCGCTATCGCGTTCTCCTTGCGTACGTCATCAAAACTTCCCCATACATTGCGTGAGTAGTTTTAGAAAAAGGGTTCTTCAAATCCTCCCCCATCATCTCGACAAAATTCCTTCAATAAAATGTATAGAAACCAAAGAATTGCTGGTGGATGATTCATTTGTGTCACATAGTGGAGAGAGGGGAGGTGGCCTGGCTGGCGAAACCCGGCAAGTGATGAGTCAATGTTGAATTGACATGCTGTATATCCAACTCCCTCATCGTTTACTATTCATCGACCTCTTCAGCTCCCCCGTCCCCCATTTCAATGTTAAGTACGAGTATACGGCAATTCCATTTCGTGAGCACAGGTTTTTTTTTTATTATTATGTGTTCGGCGTCGTCGCTGCTCTATTGCTTCCAAGGAATATACCATTCCCCGGCCACTGTTTTCGTGTGATATAATCGACAAATTACAGGATTTTCGTCTGGAAACAAAGAACTTTGTCCTGGACATGCGCAAGAATCGCACGTGATATCCGAAGACAGGGAAGAGGGTGGGCGGCGAACAAGGCGTCGGAACATGTAAGAACAACAACCCCATAAACAGCTGGTATTCTCGTAGAGGTATGGCCTAGCAACAATGCGTCGTCTAAAATACTGCAATACGGGGTTATTTTGCTCGTAAGACTTGTGGGAAGAAGGATGATTTGTTGCGAATAAAATGGAATATACGAGTATATATCTATGTATATTAAACGGAACATGAGAGTATTGAAATTCGCAATTGCAAATCTACACTCATGTACGTTTAATATTAATTTCCAGATTGTACGGAGTTATACAGAGCACTGTTTAGGTTAGGTTATAGAGGCTGCCGTGAAGAACACAGCACACATGGGTCCGTTGCGATACCTCGCCATCTCAAAACCATGAGAGTCTATTTGTCGAACTATCCGGATCTGTCAATGAAGCGATGTAGATGACCAGCACTTACGTCCTTCAAGTCATCCAGATGTATGCAATAGAAGGAACCCAAAGTGTCCTTTCTTCTACCGGCCAGCGCAGGACAGGCACACAGGAAATCGTGTATATAGTATATAGTGTCTTCCTCGTCGTCACAGCTTCAGCAATAATCGGGCGCTTAGCGTGCTCACCCATCGGGCAACACTCGTTTGCTCTAATTTCTACTGATGCATAATACGTCAACTATTCCATGTGGCTTTGTTGATGTTTCGTTGACATAAGGTTAGGTTAGGTACAGGGGCTGCCGTGATGTGTCGCAGCAGACTTAGACCAACATTGGGTCCATTGTGGTACCACCGCTATCACTTCACTCGAACCTACGTATCAAACCAGCCTGTGCTGGCGATGTAACGATTGAGCCGTGTGGCGGTCATATCCTTAAGGTCATCCAGATTGTAGAAAACCCATGAGCCCAGAAAAATTCTTCTCCTACCAGCCAAGGCCGGGCAATGACAGAGAAGATGTAGAACGGTCTCCTCCTCCTCTACATCGCCACAACTCCTACAGAAGTCGTGATGAGGAACATGTAGTCTCCTGGCATGCTCCCCTATTAGGCAGTGCCCTGTGATAACTCCTACTACCCTGCCAATGTGCTTCCTGTTCAACGACAGCAGTGTGACAGAGCGGTGGGGATCAATTTTCGGCCAAATCATCCTTGTTGTTTTGCATGTATTGCCGCAGAGCCATCTAACATTAGCCCTATCTACGGCAGCGGTCTTAATCGCCAATTTGCACAGGGTAAATGGCACCCTTATGTCTTTGCGGCTTCCTTCAACCGCTCTAGTTGTCCCCTCTCGGGCCAACTCATCTGCCTTGCAGTTACCCGCAAAGCCACTGTGGCTCGGAAGCCAACAGAGGGTAATATTGAAGAAGCCAGTCATCTCTGCGAGTGCTAGGCGACAGTTCTCGATAGTTTTGGATGTCGTCAAAACGGATTCGAGTGAGCGAACCGCCGCCTGACTATTCGTATAAATAGTAATATCCTTCACAGTAATGACGTTACTGCCTAGCCAGGACAGAGCTTCTGAGATAGCCGAAACCTCCGCCTGTAGGATACTGCAAAAGTCCGGGAGACCGAGTGATAGGTTAATCCCCAGTCCCTCCGAGTATATGCCTATCCCGACCCCGTCGTCGGTCTTAGACACATCTGTATAGATGGCCATGGGGGTGGTGGAGGTCGCGTCTCCTACCCATTGACTCCTCGACGGAATGAGACTAGTGTAGTTCTTGCCAAATTGGTATTTGGGGAGAAACGTAGTCCGTCTCCCTTGGGAGATTCAGATTGTCAAGTACAGTGGAGTGTCCCACACTCAGTGCACGAAGGCGTAGAGCCGTGTTTGCCGCCAGTTGTTCGCCAATTATATCCAACGGGAGTAAGCCGAGTAGCCGTTGACATAAACCAGTTTCGGACGATGCACGTTGCCAGCAAGCACCTCATGCTCCCATTTAGCCGCCTACCTGCGACAAGTCGGGAGATGTGGCTTATTATCACGCCCCGCCCCACAGGGGGAAGACAACACAAACATCCATGGCCACGAACGCCGTGGACGGGACATAAACCCCTAACGACCGTAGTCAGACATGAGACTTGATGCCTCTACACACTGATCTACCGGTCCTCACGTAATAATCCCCACGCCTTGTCTTGACTTCTGTAGGTATATTGACAGTTCGAAAACACCCCATGTCCACAATAGTCGTACCCGTCCGAGCCAACTCGTCGTCTCTTACAGTTACCGCCCACTATGCCCCCGAATCCAGCCCAGAGTGATGTTGAAAAAGTTACCGAGCTCCTTGATAGCTTTGCGACACCTTACTACGGTTTTTGAAGTGACCAGCCAGCACCGCGTCCAAGGATTTAATCGCCGCCTGGCTATCGGTGTATATAGTAGTAATATTCCTTAAGGACATGATATTACAACGTAACCATGTCAAAACTTCGGCAATTGCAGTGATCTGACATCAGCAATTGCAGTGATTTTCCCCTGAGAGAAAGAGTGATAAGCAAACAGCCGAATCGACCCCAGCACCCACACCCTCCTCCGTTTTTGAGCCATCGGTAAAAAAGCTAATGGGTTCCGACTCTGAAGTACTTCCTACTACACCCTAATCTTTTCGTGAAGGTATAGCCTTTGTTGATGGAGCACACCGGAGATATATAATCTGTTTCTTCTGGAATAGCCTGGTTATTCAGTATAGCAGCGTGACCATTAGTAGACTCTGTCCGGTTTCCCCAAAAACGAATGGCCGTGATGTTGTTGTGGTAGCGATGCTTCAAATAGTGCACTTCTTCTTGCATCGAGGGGATTTGGCAGCTCTTGGCCGTTGAAAAAGGGGTCATTCCGGTACGAAAAATAGGCTGCCGCAGGAACGGATGGCCGTGCTCAGTCCAAATGTCCAAGGGAAGCAAATTAAGGAGAACCACCAAGAGCAACAGTCGCAGTCGGTGTCGTCTTGAGAACACCAGTGATAGTAATACAAGGTGGTATTTGAACTTTATTCAATAGATTCCTGTAGGACTCTTTGCTTGACGCCGTTCACCACACTACTACCCCAGCGACAGTTCCTTTAGTAACGCGCTCTTGAATATTTGTCTTCCAGGATAGTTTCCTATCGAAAATAAGTTATAGGAATCTGGCTTTTATACCAGTCTAGTATCACTGAAGGTAAGATATCCTCCTGATGAAGAGAAGAAGTTTTGTTTTGGTCGAATCGAACTTGCCTAGCCTACTGAGACAGAATATCTAGGGCATTTTGCATGACCTCACTAAGGACCCCCGGGTAGCCTTCCAGAGATAGCGATGGCAATGTCATCCGATACGCTATGACCCTACATCCTACTCCCTCCAGATCAAGGAGCAGCCTGTTCCACCAGGTTCCAGAGAAGGGGGGAAGAGGACATCTCCTTGGGGGGTGCCCCCACACACCGGTCTTCGTATTGTTTGTGATCCTAGACTGCTACAAATAGTGCTTGATATAAACATCAGCTTGATGAGCTCACAGAGTGGTCGATCAACTCCTGGGCTTGAGAGCGCATACGAGATAGCCTCCGGTTTAACGTTATTGAAGGCGCCCTCAAAATCCATGAAAGCAGCCAGCGTCTACTCCTTGCAACTCAGAGATTTTTCAATGTTTGATACCAATTAGGGTAGATCTATGTCCACAGATCTACCTTGTCAGTAGGCATGCTGGGAAAGGAGAGTAAGTTCGATGGAATGGTGGCAGGTAAGTGCATGTCGATCAGACGCTCCAACATCTTCAGTAGAGCCGATGATAAACTTATGGGACGGAGATCTTTGGGACTTGAGTGCGGGATGAAAACCACCTTCATCTCCCACCACTTGCGAGGAATGCGTACCAGCTCCAGACAGGCCCTGAACATACGCTCTATCTAAAGGAACTCTATGTCCATTGTTTGCTGAACGTCTGCTGGAATAACGCCGTCCGGTTCTGCTGATTATTACGGGTCAAAACTATCAATAGCCCATGCTATTTTACCATTCGAGAGAATGGAGTCAGAGTCTCAAGGGGCCATTACTATTCGGAAGTTATCTGGCACCGCAGCCATCAGGGAAGTGAGTATCAAGCAGAACCTCGATAGTTTCCTCACTAGTGGTCGTCCACGTCCCATCATATCCATTTCAGCAGATAGCTTATTATGTTTGGAGCAGTGAATAGAACTTTCCGTACCCTGGAAGGCTCCCTGGATTCCTCCACTTGTTCACAGAAGATCCTCCACGACTCACGATTAGTCCTTCTGATTTCGTTTTTAAATAATCTTAGATGTTTTTTTTTTGTTGTACATTTGCTAATCAAAGGCCTTGAGGACTTTATCACATTGAAGCTTCTTCTGTTTACGGCCCTGTAAAGGACGGTTTGGTGCGCATGCCCATGGGGACGGAGCCTAAGGTAACAGGTCGTGCCATCTGGCGAAGAAAAAGGCCCCTCAACGAGGTAAGCAGCGACCTATGCTTACTGTAGCTCAGTTCGCCGCTCGTTGCCCCTGCCTTTACGTATATTATTAAAAAAAATCAAAGACCTGGGGAAGACAACACAAACATGGAGGCGAAAATGGGGAGTAATAAAAAAAAAATGGGGCGATAAGGATGGAATAGTTGGCGGACGGACGAGATGTCATCGCGCTCGCATCGGGGTCCGGGTGTAATGAGACTCTCGGCCTCTGGTTTCGTACCACCAACAGATTACTACTCATCAGGTGTTTCCTTCGATCTGTGGAAGCAGCACGACCAGAATATGTTTCATTACTGCAGAATATGGTTCATTACAGCCCTTAGCTCGCTAATCAGAGCGTTCCACCCGGATAGTTTCCTCCGTTAGTTAGTTACCGAGCGCTCCCGCCAGGATCTGCGCCGTAACGTCCAGCTCATGGTTACTACACGATTGGTGCGGCAGAGGGGTAGTGCCTCTTTGAGACAATCCTTAAATTTATACCAGTCGGTTCTTTTACGATTTCTGAAAACCGAGTTTTCTCTAGTCCACTCGTCCAGTATCGGTATCGGCGATCAGAGAAAGAGTGCTCTGCCGACACCCTCCAATTTCGCAGCAGATGCTTTATATCCTCTAAAACAAGGGTGAGGCCCAGGACCTCTTGTCTGCCCTTAGTGTCGAAGGTACACAGCGTATATTACAGATGAGGAGTTTTGTGCCTCACAAGAACTCGAGACGCGCGTCCCTCCTCTCATTCGTGTCGGAGTTACCCCACATCGCGTGGTGTGCGTTAGAGTCACAGCCCAGAATGACACTAGTACCGTATGCCTTCGCGACACATACATAACGCCTGCCTCAGAATAGCTGGAAGAGGTTCTACTATCTGATCGTATGGCAGGGCAAAGTACTGTTTAACTCTGTAGACTCGGAAAGTTTAAATTCAAATGTAATAAATTTAATCACAAGAAAAAAATTGTTTTATTTTTTAATTATTTTTATATTTTAAATAGCATAGCAATGTCCCCTCTGGGTGCGTGCGGGCTATTGTATAGTCCACAGCGTTTCAAACTTAACGTAAAAAGTGACTAAATGAATAGAATTTTTTTTATCTGCTAAAGAAACGTCAACGAGGGCTCGTGTAGGAGAAGTTGACGGCAATTGGTCTAAATTTGAATCTCACAATGCTGGAATCTCGTTCTCTACATCAAAAATAAACGATTATCAAATGTCTCCATTACAATACCACCTAATATGCAATTGAGAGCACTGTTGTTTTTAAAACACAAAAAAAGAGCAATTGCTTCCTTACCAATTGAAACGATTCGTGAACCCTTCTTTTCAAGTTTTTGTTACGCACCCTTCATGCTTATTTTAATTCCCACCACAACTTGCGGTAATCCGAAGAAAAGAACTCATTGACTTTCCCAAGAGGTGAACTCTTGAATGCTGCTATTCTAGCATCGTGTGCACTTAATTTTGGGCTTCGCAATTTGGTGGATTTTAGAAGTAAATCGAGGTGTTCCCGTACATCTGCCACCGCGCCCAATCTTGTGGTTACCTGAGCACTATAATTGTCGGTCTTGAACTCTACCTTTATGTGTAATTCCTTTAATGATGGTGGCCCATGCAGACGTGCGATTTTCTTATTAACTTTTTGACACGTATGTAAAGCATAGAACCGAATCCAAAGGGGCCTTGACATTTTGTGGTGCAGAATACGCGATGACGTACAATGGAAATCTCGTCTCGTATTTCTTGTCGAATCCGAGTTTGGAAGCTATTGTCTAGCCTTGATTGTTTTTGCGTTTTCTTTTTTGTTAGTCGGTGTTTTGTGAATGCCTTCCATTTTCGTTCCGGCAATGGTCGAAGATACAGTTGAAAGAAGAGAATGTATGAATGTGACTGACCTTTGGTAGGTTGCAATTGATTATCTGAAGCTAATGGATGCCCATCGCATCGCCATAAATAACAATACCCTTAGGCTAACGGTTGAGGAAAAAAAAATAGGACAACGTGTTTTTGTTAGGCGTTGGCTTTTTTTGGGTTATGCTTTATGACATATCGACACGCTAAAGCAGACCTTTAAGATAATGGATTGCGTTTTTTCAATAAAACGGGGGCTATCCTAATGTAATATGGGACTTATTAGTCATTTTCGTTTCAAACGGTTTCAGATCTATTTTCATACAAAACGACAGACGGGTTTTGATCCAAGTCTCGTATGATCAAAAAAATTGGTGATGTGGCTAGACCTACGCTGTGTCGTATTTCTGGAACCTTATGAAAACTGTCCGAATCCGGGGCTTTTGTCCTTTTCATCGGACCAAATGTGTCGTCCCTTTGAATTTAAGACGTACGGAACATTGGTTTAAATTCATAATCCAGAGCTATCATCGTAGTACCTGCGAAGGATTTGGTATTTTGCACCCTGATCGGTTCACGTAAATTGTCCACGCTTTCCACTGTACACTACTTTGTCTTAACCCGTAGTGGGGCACAGCGCATCAACTACTCCTGCGCGCCATCGTACTCAGTTCTGGTCACCTAACCTACATACGTCCCGGTTAGGTTGGTGGCAGTCTAACGGCTCCGCATAGACCGCTTGGATCCATAGCAATACCACGTGCTTCCGATACCCATTACGTTCCGGTGTTAGTCGATACCGAAAGATCTTTGTTGAGCTCGAGGATACTACGAACTCATTAGCGAAGCTGCAAAGACTTCTCATACTGAGACCGGCAACTGCTTCTAGGTCTTTAAAAAAGTAGGCCCCAAGCATTTTAATCTTTTCCTAGCGAGCGCTGCACAGTCGCACAGAAGGTGTCTTAGAGTTTCCTTTGTATTTGGTAGTTCGCACTGCCTGCATCCACTACCAGTGATAAATTTTAGTACCGAGAGCGCCCAGTAGTAGTGCGCACTGTCGTCTGGGTATGTAGTTCTAAGAGGCTTTTAGAATTCCAGAACAACAGCTCTTCAACTAACCCTCGGTCGAGGCTAGTCCTTTGTTTAGCTAGTCCCTTGTTTAGCTAGCCTCTTGTTTAGTTTCTTCTTTAGCTAGTCCCTTGTTTAGCTAGTTCATCCGCGATTTCATTACCTAGAACCCCGCTGTGACTCGGAAGCCACTGGACCTCCACTGTTCTAGCGATGTCCAACATTTGCAGGGCTGTTAGGCAGATGTGTACTGTCTTCGACTTGATGGTAACGGACGGTGGCTGACTGTCCGAATGTACTCGTATTAGTGAAACTAGACCTGTGCGAGCATTATCTCGAGAGCCACTCGCGTAAAAGTGCGTATCACAAGTCATGCTTGCTGCTTAGTCATGTTCGTCAACGCAACTGACCACTACTACACATTCGCACGCATGCATCGCGAGTAATACTCGCCGCTCGTGCGAATATGTAGTTTCACTATATGGCGATTCTACCTTTTTTCCGGGATGATTTAACCGCTTCAGCTTCTTTCTGAATTCCAAGCTTCTCTGCATGAAATATGCTGCATTTATCTGGCAGCCTGATGGGTAGATTGCATGGAAGTTCTGGCGAATAGACTGCTGCACCAACTCCACCTTGTATAACCAGTGTGTGATAGTCGGTTTTAGACCCCACGTTTTACTCTTGCAGGTGTAAAAGGCAATTTGTTCTTCAGCGTTACGACCGCAGTTAAGTCTACTATCTAGGATCATCCCTAAGTACTTTGCATAGGTTAACAAAGTTAACTTCGTGTCATCTATCCTTGGCAAGTTAAATTCCTGAATGAAAAGTTCAGTTTTTTTGAGGATTTGCACCCAATCCTCTTCTGCTCACTCAATTGCCCTAACTCCTTGTGGGGCATAGCGCATCAACTGCTTCATGGAGCTCAGTTTGACGTTTCGTTGGCATAAATTAGTTTCGGAGAATGCAGTTGCCAGCATGCACCTCCTGCTTGCCGAATACGAGTATCATGACATCGTCTGCCATAATATGAATTCCTAACGATTCTAAGCATTTTAGTAGAACATTCAGTACGATTGTCCATAGGGGTGGTGATAGTAATCCTCCTTGCGGAGCGGGGTACTTCTCACCGCTCTTTTCGTGGCTTTTGCGCCGCCCAATTCGGACGTTATCAGTCTGCTTTTATCCAATTGGCTAGAGTGTTGTTCGGGGGCTTCATTAGAGCCTCCATTGTGACGTTGTTGAAGGACTGTGCTATGTCCAGGGATACCTCGAGAGTGAACTCTTTGTATTGAAGGGATGTTTTAATTGTGGAGACCACTTCATGAAGAGCAGTTGCTACATATTTCTCTTTCATGTATGCATGCTGAGTTCTTGGGAGGTATGGTTGGTGTAATAGTCTCCCTGATGTGTTCATCCATACATTTCTCCATAATTTTTACCAAAAGGGAAGTTTGACTGATTGGTCTAAAATCCTTAGGATGACAGTAGGACGTAACTGGCTCCATGACTTACACAGCAACTCACATTCTTTCGTCACAGATCGCCGCCATGACTTTCTAGGATGCGCACTTGTTCGGCCTTTATTGGGAATGCGGTCCCAGTTCATGACATGTTCACTGTATAGCAGCCCAAAAACATACCCATGTTAAAAACTACCAATATAAAACTTTTATACGCTAGACTTTATAAGTACATATAGGGTATATCGTTTTTGTCACGACGAAAATACTATTGTATATGTAACACCTTAAAGGAGGCTCCGGAGGTATAGCAATGTATATAAAATATAAATGTAAATGATCAGGGTCACCTCCTGATTCGATTTAGCCATGTCTGTCTGTCTGTCCGTCCGTTCGCACGATAACTTTCCATAGAATGAAGCCAGAGACTTGAAATTTTGATCAAACGTTTGTAGCATGATCTAATTGGTTGGTATTGAAAATATGCAAGATCCGACCCAAGGAATCCCTACCTCCCCTACAAATGAAACTTAAAATAAGGCATAACTAGATAGAATGAAGCTGTCGACTTGAAACTTTGGTGAAATGTTTGAAGTAGGATTTAGTTAGTAGGTATTGAAGATGGGCCAGATCCAACTCGAGGAACCCCTACCTCCTCTACATATGAAATTTAAAATAAGCGATAACTTTCGATAAAATGAAGCTAGTGACTAAAAACTTTGAAATGTTTGTACTAGGATCAAGTTGGTTGTTATTGAAAATGCGCAAGATCCGATAAAGGAAACCTCTAGCTCCCCTACAAGTGAGACTTCAAATAAGCGATAACTTTCGATGGATTGAAGCTAGCGACTTGAAAAAATTCGACAAATGTTTGTTGTGTGGGTTAGTTAGTTGATTTTGAGAATGATCAAGATCCTTCTGAATGAGCGCCAACCTCCCCTATAAACTGACCATATAGGAAACTCACTTTTAATGCATATGGTCGTTGCCAATTGGTACTTTTGCTGTCACCACTAGGTCTACAAGTCTAGGGTATATACGCTTCGGACTGATTTTTTTTTTCGAATTCTAGTGGACACCCTGAATAATATACTATAAAAGGTACTTTTGTTGGTACAGATGCTTCGGGGTGCAATGAAAACCTGATGTTACAGGGCGTGTAAATTGTAGTATTTTTAATGGAAAATTGATTTGCTTTTGATTTAAAGGACTAATATTAGGATATGTTGATTGTGATCCACGTTCATTCTCCTGGATAGATCATTGATCTCTTCAAAAAGTTAGTTCTTTAATAATTTCGAAATACTGGGCTTGGGCATGGTCAATATTATAGAAAGCAACAACTTCTCCTTAGGTGTGGAGCGTAAGAATAATGCCGCGGCCTTTTCCGGCATGGGGTAAAAGGCGGCAAAAAAATGACAGCATGTGTATGCCAGTAAATTGCACGTCGACTAGGATAAAGAATGACTCACCGGTTACGGCTTTTGGCTGTCGTTGGTGCGTTGTTGGACTAGTCATGACTCATGAGACGAAAAGCGACCTATTGTCCAAATCCGAACGCGATGGCACGTAGGAATAGTTGACGTGCTATATTCAACAAGGGTTAAAGCAAATTTGCATTAATTAGCTGCTTATGTTTGTAATAGAAGCCACTCCTAATTCAACTTTTTTTGAAACGAAGTGTGTAATATGATCATGATCTGCCGAATTCCTGAAAATAGGCCTCTGTTGCGGTGATGCCATTCATTCAAGTATGGAAAAAGAGAAAAGTAACAGTGGGCTAAATCTGGAGAATATAGTGAATGGAAAAAGAATTTCGTAGCGCAATTCGTTTAATTTAAGGTCTTCCGCACATGGCGCAACTCGTTTGAAACTCGAGTTGGAAACCAGTTTGCGATGCAACCAATTTCGAACGCAGTTGCAACCAGTTTCGAACGCAGTTGCAACCAGTTTGCGACCTCCGTCCGCGCATGGTTCGATTGACTTGCAACCCGATTTTCAAACAAGTTGCACACTATATTTGGAATCACACTTATTAGGCCGGCCGCATCTTGATCGTAGGCAGGGCAGCGCGGCGCGCACATGGCGTTGCTGTAAAATTAGATTTTGACAATTGTTACAACAACAATGCCATGTACGCGCCGTGCTGCGCTGCCCTGCCCACGTCCAAGATGCGGCCGGCCTTACACTGGCACTTTTTATACTCTACTTACCTGTCAAATTAACTGTCAAATTAAATGCAACTTCCAACTGCAACTTCCAACTGCAACTTCTTTGCGACTTTGCGACTTGGGAATCCAGTCACACGCAACGCGTTGCAAACTCGTTTCAAACCGGTTTGCAACTAGTCGATTCGTGTGCGGATCCCCATTGCCATATACAGGCAATGTCAGAAATCAGTTGCATCGGAAACGGGATTGCAACTCGAGTTGCAAGGCAGTTGCGTCGTTTGCGGAAGGCTTTAGTGTTCGCCTTCCACACATGACGCAACTTGTTTGAAACTCGTTTTCTTTTACAAAATCCAGCTAGTTCAGCAGTCTGTGTTAAGGTGATAAGTACTGCCTAGCCCTTTGACATGTGACATTTTGCCACTTTTGATTGTAGTTTAGATTTAAATATTATATATCCGTATTACATTAAATACATGCAATGCAGCACATGTAGCCCAGACATGCTGATAATGATATCGATCCATAAAATTGGAAACTATACATACGATACGTATACCCTAAGACCTTGAAACGTAATACGTGCAAAAGAAAACTTGTGTTCGGATTACTTAATTCGAAATTAGAGTGAAATTAAATCGCTTAATCTTCTTAGTAATATCACCTTGACAAGAAGAGACTTACCAAGTAAGGTTTCTAGAAAGAAAGAAAATGTTATGTTTCTTTAGATCTTATCATATCTTACATCACTTTACACTAGAATGTGAGAGAGAAAAAGCCAGTAACGTGTTTAGATAAAACCATTCAATTAGAGTATTAATCCTTTTAATATTGCTTTCAGAAGGGAGAAATCTTAAAAGTATCTGAAAAGTAAATAAATAAATATATAGTAGAATAGGAATTTCCAATGGTTGCGTTCCGGCTGTGAAACGTTTCAACATTAGTTTTTTTTTATTTAAATTAGCCCGGCTACAGACTGTCGAACACGAACTACAACTCCACCACGAACCTGGTACAAATGTCCTCTGAATGGCTCAAGACACACAGACACACTTCATATAAATGTGTGCCGAAGTATGATACCCTTCACGCGAAGCGCATTTGCCACTTTGAAATTAGTAGTGAAACTTGTTCCGATTTCGCTGTTCCTATGAGAGATATATGAAATAGTAAGCCAATTTAACCAAATTTAGGAATGTGGTTTGGCAGTCAATATGATTGAATAATATCAAATTTGGTAAAGATACGCTCAGATATAAAAAAGTTTTTCTAACAAAAACTTTCGTTTGAAACGGTTATTCCTATATGATAGAGTGGTCCAATTTCAACCAAATTCGGGAACATGATTTGACTAAAGATGGTATTGATTTGTGTGAAATTTGAAAAAGATATCTTCAGAATTAAAAGAATTTGTGTCACAAAGACGATTTTTGACCGGTCGTTCCTATGGCAGACGCATAAATTGAATTCAAACCTGTTGATATTCCTCTTGACTGATATTGTTCTGGTCTTTTTATGAATCTTTCTGGTACAAATCCTATAAATCCCGAATTGAAAAATCTAATTCAAAAGTCGACAGTTGGCTCAGGAATTGCATAGCATTCCTCGGTTAAATTTACAATCCTACATTGGTTATATTCAGAAAAACGTTTAGCTGTATGTAATAAAATTGACGTGAATTCATCGTTACATTGTAAATTTACTTTTCAAAATGTTGGTTCCTTTTCACCCTTCGTATACACTAGTAACACAATATTTTGGCTTCCTGTGGCTCTTCAGTAGGAAGAATAGTGGGTGCGTCACTTTTTTTTTCTGTGGAGCAGTGTACACATTTTTGAATAATCTTTTTCGTCCCTCTTCCTATAGCGGACACCTCTTTGAAACCGACCACTTCGTTGGAGCGTGACTGTCTGTTATAGAGAGGTTTCACTGTATCATTTTCAAAAAAAAAACGAACATAAAATAAGAAAATTATTCGAATTTTTCCCAGTGATTTAATAAGTTCTCTGGAGGTATGATATTAAGGTTTGTGCAAATGCAGAAAGACGTCGCACGCGCAACGGTATTGGATGGGCGTACGTGAATTCAATTGAATTAATTTGTTTTTAATTGTGTCTAGTGGCAGTCAATTTTTCCGACTCCGATTGCTCATAAACTTATTCTCCCAAAGTATGTGCTTGGCTTTCTTGGTTAAGGCTGGTACTAATCTTTTCGCGCAAAAATCATGCACATCTCTCCCACGAATGATGGATAGTGCCCTTATCCACGGCGCTCTACACGACACTTGAACTTCCCCTTCTCATTCAAATGAGAACCGTCACTACTGTGCACAGAAAAGAGTTAGATCTATTTTAAATGGAAAAGAGCGAGAGAAATGAAGTAATTCGGTACAAGTGTGGAAGTAGGAAGGGGGATGGGAGTTTGACATCTCATGTGTCGGCTATATGGACCAGGCGGGTGTTCCGCGATAGAGAGATCAAGTGGAATGTTATTGTTCACAAAGGAGAAGTATGAGGGGGAATGTGAGTTTGACATCTCATGTGCTTCTATATCAGCGGGTGTTGTGGGGAAGAGGGCGTGTGTATACTTTTTACGAGTGGAGTTACTTCAAATAGTTTAGTGCTGGGTAAATCCGGTTTTCATGCGAAATAAAATGGAAAGCAATTGTTTTCGCGTTGATATTACTAGCAACGATTTGGAGAATTTTTCCTATGTGCGCGGTTTCGTGTGAAATATGTTAGTACTGAGATAGAGAACATTTTTTCTGCGAGCGAAATTTTCGTATGAGATTTCGCACGATAAAATAATTTAAGAGGCGATGAGATGAAGCATTGATTGAGTTTTTGGTTACATTTGCCACCCACAAGACTGATCAGGTAATCACTGTGACATTGTGATATCGCGCTCGGTGACCGTGACGGCTGACGGCAAACTTTTTAGTTCGCAGAAAAACTAAATAGTTTAGTCAGAAAAATGCAACACACGGCGGCTTATGAGAACGCGCAAACAGCAGACTAAACGCCGTGTGTTCTATTTTTCTGACTAAACTATTTAGTTTTTCTACGAACTAAAAAGTTTGCCGTGTGCGCGAGTTCTAATAGTTGCGAATGTATGGATCGTGAGCAAAGCGTCAGCATGCTCCGTGCCAACACATTGAGTTGCCAAGTCGATTCAATGTTCTGCGCGCGTCCGTCGGACTTTGCGCTGACCTTTAGTCATCAAATTTAAAATATATGTACACAGTAAAATCACAGTAATCTAGCGAAAATTCATTGATTCGGTGTGCCATTGTGACGGTTTTTTTCGGTGTAAATAAAATACTTTCTGTGCGGATATTATTTTTACACCTTTAGGTGAATTTCAAAATTTCCCGAATTGAAGAAAAACCAGGCCGAAGCTTCGCTTCGGAGTCCGGAGCGTATATACCCTAGACTTGTACAGACCTAGTGGTGATACCAAAAGTACCAATTGGTAACGACCATATGCATTAAAAGTGAGTTTCCTATATGACCAGTTTATAGAAGAGGTTGGCAATCATTCAGGAGGATCTTAACCATTATCAAAATCAATGAACTAACCCATTCTAAAAATATTTGTCGAATTTTTCAAGTCGCTAGCTTCATTCTATCGAAAGTTATTGCTTATTTGAAGTTTCACTTATAGGGGAGGTAGGGGTTCCTTGGGTCGGATCTTGCTCATCATTGCCACCAACAAATAAGATCATGCTACAAACATTTAAACAAAATTTCAAGTCTCTAGTTTCACTCTATCGAAAGTTATCGCTTATTGGAAGTTTCATTTGTAGGGGAAGTAGGGGTTTATTTAGTCGGATTTTACGTATTTTCAATATTAGCCAACAGGATCCTATTGCAAACATCTGACCAGAATTTTAAATCGCTACCATTATTTTGTCGTAAGTTATCGCTTATTTTAAGTTTCATTTCTAGGGGAGGTAGGGGTTGCTTGAGTCGGATCCTGCCCATCATACCAACCTAGTAGATCTTACCAACAACATTCTAACAAATTTTCAACTCGCTAGTGTCATTCTATCGAAAGTTATCGTAATTAAATGAATATTTAATTTTTTGAAATTTGTAGGGGAGGTAGGCGTTCCTTTGATCTGATTATGCCCAACTTACTAGAACTTAAGCAGCTTCTCACCCCAGGATTACATGCCAAAAATCAAGTGTCTACATCGATTGGTTCAAGAGTTATAGACAAAAAACCCGAAAAGTAGGGTAGTACGGGGCTCTTTGCAACAAAATTGCCGTTAGTTTTCAACTAATCGATTTTATTTTTCCAGGAGAGTAGAAGATCATCCTCACGAGCAATCTACCAAAGCTAGAGCTTTTCATGTTTATTTAATCGGGAGTTATAGATGCATTTAATTATTTTACATATGTAGGGGAGATAGGCGTTCTCTAGGCCTGATCACGCCCATTTTCAATACCAACCAACTAGATCATACTTCCAATATTTGACCAAAATTTCAAGGCTCTAGCTTCATTCTATCGGAAGTTATCGTGCGAACGGACAGACAGACAGACATGGCTAAATCGAATCAAGAGGTGACCCTGATCGTTTATATATATACATTGCCATATATCCGGAGCCTCCTTTAAGGTGTTACATATTTTCGTCGTGACAAAAACAATATACCCTATACTAAAAGTCTAGGGTGTAATTATTATAAAAACAGTTAAAACATCATACATCAGACAGACGCCTCAACGCACTATGCTATCGGCTCACTGATATGAAGATATGTGTTTCGGAAAAAGAATAGAGCTAGTATGATATATGTAAATATTTACACCCATTGGAGAAATAACAAGTTCTTGCTTTAGTTATGTGTTTTTTCTAACCATATTTTCATTTGAGGTGCTTACTAGCAACTGCACCATCCGAAAATCTGCTATCGAAACAACAACAAGGCGTAGTAATGCAAAAGATGTTGACGTGCCTATGCCCCTGGAGGGATCAAGGCAATTACTAAGATATTGTCTGCTACACCAGGTAAAGATATTATTTTTCAAACACCTATCTTGCGGTGTATTCCAGGAGTATTAATTCACCGAATGGATAGAAACAGTACATTATTCAGCAACTGTTAAGAGCCAAATATTCTTTTGCTGCGTAATATAAATTTGTATTACATATATTGAAGATTGTCACAATACTATAGTATAACATACAACAATCAAACATCGACTATGCATCATTTCTATTTTCTGCTACCTGGCTACTGTATTACAGTTATTATGTAATCTCTACATTATTATTTGCCGATTGGGACTTCTATTGCTTGGAACAGAATTAACCTCATATACTTGGTATGTGTTTTATCATTTTCACATGGAAAACAATTTCACTCCATCAAACGGAGGAGACATTGATTAATTTTTTCTCGTTCACAGATAAAACTAGCCACCAAAACGATTAGATAACTACACACGATTAGATAGCGCTGCACTGCTTTTAACTGCTAATTGTTTTTTGCACTCAATTGAATAATGGCACGGTTTTGTGTCAGCATATAGTGGTCTACATTTAAAATCATTCACCCTCCATGCCGAATATGAGCAGTATCCGTATAATGAATTTATGTGCTCGTACATATTAGCCGCGTTTCTTTGATCCACAGCAGAACATAGCAGACCAGAGGAGCGAAAAAATATATAATTCACGTAGGAAATGGATTATATCCTTGGTTCGGGGTGTGTCCTTGTTTAGTTAGCCTTCACACCTCAACCCAAATTTCAAGAGAAAACTTAAATTCTAAAATATATGCAAATACAATCTAATAAATTTTATTTGGGCAGAAGAATCCACAAAATCAACATTTTATTGTATGATAGACATAGGGCCCTTTTCATAATGTCTCGTTAAAGTTTATCCTAAAGATAAACGCTAAACGGCACCCATCCTCCAGTTAAAAATTTATCGGACGATAATTCCAAACAGCTGATACGAGCTGCTAAGATTTTGACAGCTAGAACTGTTTCCGTTTGCGCATTTAAAAGAGACAGTTAAACTGGTTACAAAGAACAGAGTTCTGGAAATTCATTCGATGGAAGAGAATTTGAAACCAACTCATCCGTAAATTAATGCTGAGAGACGATACAGACGTAGAATAGAACAGACGGCAGAATGCCGCCAAGAAAATCAGCTGATTTTCTTTCGCATTAGTTGATTTTTCTATACTCAATTGCCCTAACCCCTTGTGGGGCATAGCGCGTCAACTGTTCCATGTGGCCCAGTTGACGTTTCGTTGGCATAAATTGGTTTCAGAGAATGCAGTTGCCAGCATGCACCTCCTGCACATCCATGGCCACGAACGTTGTCGTGGACGGGATTCGAACCCGAAACGCCGGTAGTCAAACATGAGACTGATGCCTCAACACACTGCGCTACCGGTCGCCCCCCACACATTGAGAAAACAGGCCATAAACTGTATAAGCATTCGTAGGTTCAAATATTCGGAATTCGCCTCAAGAACTGATTTCGTGCACCAGCTGTTCATCCAGAACAATGTTTTTAGTGTAACACGTATGGTTGATTCAGAATATCTACAAAAAACCTACTATTGTGATTCGAGTAGTTATAGCGGCGAATACTAAATCATTATGCGTGAAAATATGCAAAATGATAAATGTGGACACAAATTGTATAGCAATTGTCTCGCCGTGATTTGATAATAGGTATCCGATAATGTTTTTATTAACTACCCGATTATTGGAGTCGTCAACATTTTAATTTGCTATGTTTTTACACCGTGCGTGTGCATGGCATATCTTCATTGGGCGTAACGATATGAATAAATAGATACACCTGCAATTAAATTAGCACACAATACGTCATTTTGTCGTAATAAATAACGAATGTGAGCATAAGAAAAACAAACAGGCGTGTTGGTAATGTACATAATAGGTGCTGGGTTCGATTCATTTGAATCTGGATCAGATGTCGTACAAAATGATTGTGCATTGATAAAAATTTCGGATGGAATCTCTTAAATTCAAGGGGGTAGGTGTGTTTGCTAATTGTATACATACTTTATTTATATTTACTTTGTACACTTATCCCCCGATTTACAAGGAAGATAGGTTCCGCACGAAACTGTAAATCGAAATCTTAAATTCTCATAGTAAAACCGTGTAAAGCGAGAATAAGGTAAAGTGTGCCTAATTGCATCATTTGGTTGGTTGGTTCTAGTGGCTGTGCTTCCGCTACTGCGGGAAGCCACAATTAGCGCTTTATGCGGCGTTTTGATACCACACGCCTCCTAGGAGGGGACAAAACCTTGGTTATAAAGGTCTGTTCATGGTTGTTGTCGGAAAATATTCTCAGAACCATCTCGTCGAATTAAGGAAACGTAGTATCTCCGGCGAGCGGTAGCGCAGTGTGTTGAGGCATCAGTCTCATGTTTGACTACAGGCGTTTCGGGTTCGAATCCCGTCCATGACGACGTTCGTGGCCATGGATGTGCGGGAGGTGTATGCTGGCAACTGCATTCTCCGAAACCAGTTTAGGCCGACGAAACAACAACAGTTTAGGTCAACTGCCCCACAAGGGGGGGGGGGGGGGTGGTTGGGGCAATTGAGAGAGAGAGTATCTCCCCAATCGTCTTCGAGGAGATGGCGGATATGCTAGCGAAGAACGATTTGCCCAGTTCTTGGTGCCTCGCTTTAGCTAGAGCCGGACATGCACACAGGAAGTGGATCAGGGTCTCCTTTTCCGCTTCATCCTCGCAGCTCCGGCAGTCGGCATTGTATGCAATACCCAGTCTGGCCGCGTGCTCTCCCACCGGCCAGTGCCCTGTTATAATGGCTGTGACCCGGGCTACGTCCGGTCGGGCTATACTCAGGAGAGCTTCTGTCCTTCGTAAGTCGTATGATGGCCATGTCGCTCTAGACGTGACACACGTCGACAGCGAACTCCATCTGACGCTAGCCCGTTGCAGGTCTGTGGAGCTCTCCCTTCACATTGAGCGATGCGTGGATCACTATCGCATGTAACTCGTGAAGAGTGGAGGTTTGTCTCGTAAGTTCATCCGCTTTCTCGTTCCTCGCTATATTACTGTGTCCAGGAACCCATAGAAGAGAGATGTTGTAAAGCTTGGCCAGTCCGGCCAGCTCCATGCGGCATTGTCTTACTAATTTTGATGATATTGAGATTGATGATAGAGCCTTGATCGCGGCTTACCTGTCGGTACAAATGGCGACGTTATCTGTGCTGACAGCAGTGCGTTTTAGAGATCGACACGCCTCCCGTATCGCCAGTATTTCAGCTTGAAACACACTTGCGTGGTCTGGGAGGCGAAAAGATTTTGATAGGCCGAGATCTTCAGAAAAGATCCCCGCGCCGACTCACATGCCATTTTTGAGCCAACAGTGAAGATTTTGCAGATTTTTCTTGATCACTTCATCTCTGTCCCTTACCGCCCTTGTTGGGAAGCCAACTGTGAAGTGTCGCTCGAAGTCGTCTGCGGTGGCAATATAGTCTGTTGGGAGCAAGTCCTGTACTTCCCTGGATGCTGCCGTGTCCATATGGTCGTGGAGTCCAGCTCATAGACTCCCTAAGTCTTGACGTTGACGTTTCGTTAGCATATAGAAGATTTCGGATAGTGCAACTTGCTGGCAAACACATCCTGTCCTTTGTCGGTTTTAACGACAGGTTTTTAAAGGGAAAGGACGTGGTATTTTTTTAAGCCCCACACCACAGGGGGAAGGCTTACCTCAACCAAATCATCGCACCGCGCCATCACTGGCGGCTTGACATTGGTTAGCAATGGTCAGCGACCACTGCCGTTCCATGGGGTGCTCACGCGGAGGACTATGGAAGAGGATAGACACCAGCGCCAATGACCTCTTTTGCTTTTGAGCTATCAGTGAAAATACTAATGGCTTATGATTACAGGAAAGTACATATTTACGCCCCACTCATCCTTCGATGGAATAAAGCTGGTATAGTCCTTTTTGTAAATGAAAATGAAATTCCGCTTTTGAAAAAAAAAGTGCAAAAATACGAACTCTGCTTTTAAAGTACCGTTTAAATCGGAGGGATAGGATCATTGCCAAAATCATAAGATCATTGCCGAAATCGTGTAAAAGAAGTACCGTCTAAATCGGGGGACAGGTGTATTCATATCATTTTCCAATTGGATGTTTGACCTTTGATATCCATGGCCTTAGATTCAGTTATGATCCTGAAGACATTCGCATTCCAGGCATACGTGCACTTAACTGTCGTGCTAGCCAACCATATTAGGCATAAAATGTTTCGTCCAGAACAACAGAGGAAAAAACAAATCAGTTCAGTCCACAAAGACTTAAGAATTATCCGATTTAATTACATGCTGCATATAAATACTCGTACGCGTAGAATTACATAAACCAAAAAGGGAAAGTTCTATGTGAAGACATTTAACGGTTTTTAATTATGCTTCCAAAGAAAATGTCTTACATGCCGATTGCTTATGATGTTGGGCTCGTTCACGTGTTACGTGTTGATTTTTAAATGGGAAATTTTTTTCTGTGATTTCGATTTTTTCAGCCTTTTTATTGGAACCTTCATTTTTGACGTTTAGCATCACAATTTTCACTTTACTAATTTCGGGATTCCACTGTGGGAACTTGTCGTGTACGGACGTGTCTCCATTTGGCTCATTAAGTGCGCAATAGCAGTGCGTGTGTTTGTGTGTGTAACGAAACAGTTACATTCGGAAAATTTGTCTTTTCCGTACAGTTCTACTTTGTTTTCACGCTCACGAAGTGTAATTATCAATCACGGATACGGGTTTGGCCGGAAAAGTGGTCGGCCATGTGGCCGGTACGACAGAAACGTGTATAACGGATTCATCGCCAGCCGCTCATAGCGGTCCGTCGAGAAACCGTTACGAAAAGGGAATTCAGTCGAATTCGGCGCAAAAGAAGCGTGAAAGACTTCGCTCTTTCATGAATGCATATAAAGCTAATACTGTAGCCAAAATCAACAAAAATTTCGTTCCCGAATGTTCGTTCGAGAAAATAAATTCATCAACGGCCTCGAAGGATTCCTCGACACCTGATCAGGTAACCCCTCATGTTTGGATGCCAAATTTCCGTCAAAGTGACTCCTCAATAATGGTCAACGTTACATCAGGGGCACATGCTGCCAATAAGCCAAATGACCCCAATATGACAAGTCAACAAGCAGCGTCAGCTAATTTATCGGACGAAACAACAAATATGGTGTGTGACGACCATAATAGCCATTCCAGCGCAGCAAATGCTCTTTTACTTTTAAGTTCAAATCCAAATGTACCGGACTCTGCAAAAATAAAGCAAATTTATGACAATTCATCTTCATTCCTACCGGCTAAAGGGCGGCTAGTGTTTAAGAAGCGAAAAATTTCTAATAATGATACTTCTCAGATTGTAATGGGTAACTCCTCGCGCAATGGTAGTCAAAATAGGTATGCCCCTTTAGGGGCCATGAAGGATCCCCCCTCCACTAGGTCAACTGTCGGTCCGTCCACGGTCAACCCCGCGAAAACTAAATTTTGTCCTCCGATTACAGTGCACAAGGTCTCGGCCAAAGAACTAATTGATTTAATAAAGGATATTGACAGGAACTGCAAGATTGATATGATTAATCTCTCTGAAGGCACCCACAAGGTAAAGGTAGATAACCCGGATACGCATTCCAAGTTAATGGAGGCGTGTAAGTCAGCCAAGCTCGAAGGTTATTCGTACACCTTAAAAAATAACCGTAAATACTCAACCATACTTCGTGGTTTATATTCCTTTCCCCTTGAGGAAGTGGAAGAAGAATTGAACCGTGTTATTGCTCCTAGCAAAGCCAAAGTTTCCAAACATACCACAGCTTGGTCGAGATCCAACAATGTCGATCTTGACGTATTTCGAGTAACTGTCGACGATAGGGAAACCCTCTCCTCCGTCCAAAACATCTCTTCGCTTCTCTTCCAAAGAATCAAATGGGAAAAACCCAATAAAAATGACTTAACACAATGTTATAACTGCCAAAACTACGGCCATGTTTCAGCTAACTGCTTCTCTCCTGCAAAATGTGTAAAATGCGCGGGCGATCACTCCTCACAAGAATGCTCTATTCAGGCTCACGGTAGCTCTGTCCCTGATTCGGCTCCTCCAATTAGATGTGCTTGTTGCCATGAGATAGGTCACCCAGCTAGCTACTCCAACTGTCCTGTACGCCTTAGATATAAAGCGAAACTGCAACAACGTCAGCAGCCTACTTTACCACGCGCATCTGGGAAGACGCCGGAAAGCAACTTCTCCGCTCAAAATCCTAATTACAATACGGGTCGGCCCTCTTTCGTAAGCGGTACCTCCTATGCTGACATAGCAGGTTCCAACTCTAATGCAGGACAGGGGCTTCTCTCGGCTCAGGGTTCCACATCCATATTTAAGGCCTTCCAAGAAGAAATTCAGTCCCTCTTTGGAATGTCGTTAGAAGCTCTAACAAAGCGTATCTCTGCCTTTTGGCATTCTACACGTCAGCTCAACAATGAGGATAAGAAAATGGCTTATCTCAACTTTATTATTAACATCTCCCATGGGTAAATTAATCATCCTTAACTCAAATGTAAACTCGCTGCTCTCCAACGGGAAGAGACTTGCCCTCATTGACCTTCTGCTTCAACATTCTCCTGACTTTGCTGTCTTATCCGAAACTAGACTAGGAGAGCTACCCCCAGGAAATAAAGTCTTCTTAAAAAACTACAAGCTTGTCAGAAATGACTTGGGTAGGGGCTCCGCAATATGCATCAAATCAAACCTGAAATTTAGAACCGTAACCTTTAACTCTTCCGTTGCCCCTATAACAGCAATTGAGACTGAACTAAAAATAAGTAACAATAATACGATTAAAATTCTCATAGGTGCAATTTATGTACCTTGTAGCGTTGGTAATAACCTGAAAAATGCCCTGAACGATTTCCATAATGTATCCATAAATTTCGACGCCTCTATTCTCGGTGGTGACTTCAATAGCCGGAGTCCATCCTGGGGTGATTCGGCAACCAACGCAAATGGCTCTGTTTTGGAGAATTGGCTGCTTGATAATCCTGAGCTAGGGGTCGATTTTGTTACATCCGACTCTCCTACCTTCCCACGCGGGTCTTCTTTCCTGGACGGATTCATATTATCCGCATCTTTACTTGACGAATACTCACAATGCTCTACCTTACCCGCTCTCTCCGATCACCTTGCCCTCGCACTTCAGCTAAACATAGGAAGTCCTGCCACGAACATAGACATAAACTCAGGTGCTCGGAACTATAAGTCTATAAACTGGACCGAGTTTAACCGTGACCTTACCAATCTCCTACCCCCCTCACTACCAATAGATACACTTATATCTAACTTGGAAATTGACACCCAGATTTCCTCAATCAATGAGGCAATTTTAAAATCTACCGATAAACACGCTCCTCGTATTAATGCGCGTTATTATAAATATGGCCGTCTAACCGAAGACACATTACATTTCATACGGGAAAGGAAAAAATTGTTACAAAGACGGAAAAGAATTTTTCATAGAGCCCACAATAGGACAAACAATGTCTATGAGTTCTTCTCAAACCAGATTGCCCTTCTTTCGTCCATCATTGAACAAAAAATTAACCGAGACTTAAATAACTCCTATTCGTCGTTTCTTAAACTAATTAAACCAGGCCCTGATTGTTTTCGTGCAGTAGATAGACTATCAGGGCGTAAGAAAAAAGAATTCAATGTCAACTCTTCGGTAATCAATCACGATAATTCAGAATTTGTGACGACACATCAGAAATTAGATATCTGCGCTTCTTTCTTCAGCTCTCTATTTACCGAAATACCTCCGGATAATCAGTCGTGGGCCAGAGAGGTGTCTGACAGAGTCCACTCGCATATAACTAGCCTTGAAGGCTCATTCCTCACCATATTCTCTCACTCAAACAATGCTCTGCAACCCGATTGCCCACAATTCCCGGATGCATTTACCTCCGTCGGGGAAGTAGCTCAGAAGATGCAACTACTAAACACCAAAAAATCTTGTGGTCCAGATCAGATATCTAACTACATCATCAAAAAAACAGCCGACTCACTGACCACGCACCTCACCATCATCTTTAACCATTGTATTAACAATGGCTACTTTCCAATCTCCTGGAAAACTGCTGCCATCATCCCTACCCCCAAGAAGGGCTGCAGGGGAGATATCAACGACCTAAGACCAATTTCCCTGTTGTCTAATATCGGCAAACTTTTCGAACGCATTCTCCTTCGTCAACTGGACTCCTTCTCTAGGGACTTAGTCCCACACCACCAATTCGGCTTCAAACCTGCTCACTCTACAGAACATGCCATTGCCATTCTCCAAGAACACATCACGTCTAACCTTCAACAACAGAACTGTACGGTAGCTTGTTCCCTGGATCTATCCAAAGCTTTCGATTCAGTATGGCATGCAGGATTAATTGATAAACTCATAAGCCGTAATTGCCCTACTCCCTTACTAAGGTTAATCATAAATTTTCTGGCTGATAGGAAATTCGTAATCAAAATCAACAACGAATTTTCGTGTACAAAAGATATTAAGTCGGGAGTCCCTCAAGGTTCTATCTGGGGTCCCCTTTTATTTAACATATATGTGCATGATATTCCATTGAATGACCCCATCCCATCTGAACCATCAGACACCCTTTCCACCACTGGTGGCCTGATGTATGCTGACGACACCATAATATTCGCAAGTGATCCTAGTCCTCTTCGTGCAGCAAGCACTCTACAACCCTTAATCGATCGATGCATAGAGTACCTCGATAAATGGGCTCTCAGAGTTAATGGGAGTAAATCTGAAATTACTTGTTTTAGAAACACAGGTACAAAATGTAAAAACGGAGTGATAACCGAAAGCAAAGCCATTGCCATTCGGATCAAAGGTATTCGAGTCCCCCTCAAAAAACAACTAAGGTACTTAGGAGTACATATGAAGTACGACTTGAAATTCAACCAACATGCGAGGACTCTTTTACACAAGGCTAAAAAAGCCGTGTACTCCGTTAAAAAACTATTATCCCGTAGAGCTCTCCGCCTCCGCACAAAAACTCTACTTTACAAAACCCTTATCAGACCGATCTTATCATACTGTTTCCCAATTTGGGCTACCATTTCTCCTACAGTGGCAAACGAGTTCCAAGTCTTCGAACGCAAAATTCTCCGCGCATGCACTGGATTATATCGTAGACCTAACAAAAGACACTTCAAAAACGCGTCACTCTACAAAAAAGCCAACATCACCCCGTTCATAAAATACTCCACAGAACTGGCCGTTCATAGAACTCGCAATTGGGCGGCCCACCCTAACCCTCTTGTTAAAAGAATGGCTGAACGCAGCCAAACCCGTCCTACCAATAATACCCTCGTATCGGGCCTCTCGTTAGTCATGTCAAGACTCCCAGATATGTTCGAACCTGTCAATAGTCCCAAATTCTTACCAAAATTTTTTGATAAAAAATGTAATCAAATCCGCAGGGGTTGATTGTGAAATGGGACGTCTATTACAACCGGCAATGGTTTCCTGATCAAGCATTCCTTTGAATTAGAATAAACATAATAACTTTGTGCCTTACGCTCAGTAAAAAATAAAAGAAATAAACAAAAATTTTCTTCCAGTTTTATGAATTACTTTGAAAAAAATTAATTTCATGAAAAAATATAATATAAGACAACCCAGATGTTCTACAATATAAACTGTATTTTCATTATTATTACAAGAAGTATTATGGCACTCTGTAACAGAGTCCGGTTTTGTTTTATATAAATTTTATTATAACATGATGTATATAGTTTTCTCTATGCGTTCTCAGGATCAGCCCACTAAAAGTGATGTACAATATTTTCTTATATAGTCTACAATTAGGGTGGCAATCTACAATAAGAATTGTTATACAAACATAAGTCCCATAAGCATATAATAATCTTTAGTTTCTAGTCATAAGTTAGTTTTAAGTTGTATATTAAAAAAAAAAAAAAAAAAAAATCTATTTTAAAAAAGGTTGTTCCTCCAAGTGAGCACTGTAGGAAATTCTCCGAAACGAAAAGAATTTATAATATAATATTATGTTTCACCGATAGATGTAGCTTGAACTAATGTCAGAGTGACATAATTTAATCAGTCACCATTCATATCTATAACAGCCTGTAATAGGTTAAGTAAATACATGTACAAATCGCTCAATAAACTCAATTCAATTCAATTCACTTTACTAATTTCGATTTTTTGTTTTATTCATTTCAGACGAATTTTTAAAGAGCAGATTGTTTTAAAGGTATGTACTCGTATAATCATATAATATCAAATAAATTAATGTCGAATATCAGTATTTGAGAGAATCGTATTATTGATTGTTGGTCTGTAATCAGATCAGAATTAACATATCGTTGTTGCACTAATTGTAAGTGAGGTATTGTCTTCACTTCCAGAGTAGAGCAGTACTGTTTGGGAGCATGGTGATAAAGTCGTTCCCGATCCAGGCCATCTTGTTTCGCTCAGTCCTAGTATATCGATGTTATATGCGGTCATTTTCCGTTCGACTTCAGTGAGCCTCGCACTATTGCACTCGCCCCACATCATTCGAACGTTCCAAAAACCAGTCGTGGTCCGTTGTTTGTAGCCATAAGTCGTTGCCGGTGAATCAGTTCGTGGTATCCGAGGCTCGTTTAATGTTTCGAGTGTAAATTTATTTCAGGTACGCAGGTTACAAGCCCACATACCCAATCTTAGGGGAAGGGTTGCTTCCTTAGGTGTCCTAAGAGTCGCCGGGAGCTTCTTTTTTATATAGCGCAGAGGTAGCTCTCCAATGGTGTTTTTAATTGCACGTTCTTGCGATGATCTTTCAGCTGGGTGTGACAACTATGTTGCAACACCACCGTTCACCTGAGACGCACTGGCACTGGTGTTATAGGCCATTCAGGATGATCATCGTTATTTGCCTCTACCAAATGTTTTGCAGTGCAAAACTCGGTTGGCTTGGTTAGGCGTTCCAGATGGCGCCCACAAGGAGGACTATTGTAAGACGACCTCCATTTTTTTTTTTTTTTTTTAACACAAATCACTAACAACACAACTGTTTGAACTTCTTCACGGTCAAACCAAGAATGACCCAAAATCCCTTCACATGCCTTTCTACACACATGCAATCACCCTCAACTCATTAAATGCGTCGTATAATGATCTTCACCATTGCTTACGAATGTGACACAATTTTGTACACTTCGTACTCATGCCCGGATCTTTGTTTCAATCCATAAACAAAAGATCCTAATCAAACTCATACTCGCTACAGCAATACCGATTTTTGCTGAGGAAGTAAACAAAATCAAGCGCAAGCCATGTGAAGACCACAAAAGAGAAGAGGAACCCTTAATAAAACGAAACACTCAGAAGTTTCATTTTTCGTTTACGTTTTTTTTATTATTAAGGAATTTAAGAAACAAATAATAAAAAGAATACAAAGAATGTGATAAAAAACATGCATCATTATAGTATTGTAAGACGACCTCCATTTTTTTTTTTTTTTTTTAAAACAACCATTCCGAGCACTCAGGCACTTACCAACACCGCCCACAAAACTGCCGTTGTTATCAATTGCCTGAAACGAAACTAAAATAGTTTGTAAGTCTTGTACTTACACAACTCATGCCTATCATGAAAACATTGGTGGAAGACTAGCTCATTAGATTCACTATGTTCACAATTAAAACTCCTGGTTGACAATAAGTGTATCAGAACCGTGATAACACCTAACTCAGACCAGATAAAAATAGACCAAGGAAGAGAAGAGCTCTTACGGTCGGGCCACACTACACAAGCAAGACAACGGATCTCAATCCGCCCGCAGTTTTGTGGCCTCCCGTACCCTCAACTCAATTTCCCATTGTCACTTTTGAGAGCTATTGTGGCCGGGTCACACAACACAAGCACGTCGGCAGATCTCAATCTGCCCGCAGACTAGCGACCACAACCACATCCCTCTCACTAACCGACAATAAAACAATTTTACAAACCGCCGGTAAAATGGAACTTCCACCAATGTCCTCACTCATATTCACACCACAGGTAAGTTATACAATACTAAGCACACCTAACAATTTCCTGTTTACACAACACTAGATACAAGACTTAGTGAAACTCACCTTTTAGTCCTTTGGTAAACGAGATTATATTTTTTTTAAATTCAATGTTACTCCTTCCTCACGAAAAATTTTCAAAGTTTGGCGAATAGCATCGAGAGCTTCAGTTATCGTTGTAGCATGCAGCAAAACGTCGTCCAAATATACGGCAGCAAAACCGCCAATTGGTCCCAAGATTCGATTCATGAAACGTTGGAATACCCTTGGAGCGTTCGTCAGTCCAAAAGGCATTCTATTAAACTCAAATTGACCCGATGCAGTTACAAACGATGTAAACTTCCTAGATGATTCTTCCACAGGAATTTGATAGTATCCCGATCGGAGATCCAAAGATGTAAAAAATTTACCTCCCTGTAGTTTATCTATCTGATCATCGATTCGAGGTAAAGGATAATTGTCTCGTACTGTCAGCGAATTAAGTCTTCTGAAATCGATGCACATACGTTGTTCAGACTGAAGTTGAATTTTCATTTCGATAGATTTAGCACAGCCCAATTCCCTTGTGCTCTGAGCAATGCAATCTCGATATTCGGTCAGTATCTCAAATAATTCCGTTTTGATCTTATCATCAACATCGCCTACCACAACTTCTTCAAAGTTGAGAGTTTCATATTCCACATCCTCTAATCTCAGAACGTTTTCGGAATCGTTGTCGACTTCCTCTTCGCAGGGCCATCCTCTAGCCATTACTTGATGTTTTTTAACAACAATATCATTAGTCGACAAATTTATAATTGGTATTAGAGTTGTAAAATTCTCATCAACTTTCGTTACTACTTGTGGTAGACAGCTTTCGCGACCCTCTTCCGGTCGAATGCTGTTCTCAAAGTATAAATTTCCAACATAGTCGATCGTTGCTTTAACTTTCATCATTTTGAGATGATTTGCTGGAATCAAAGTTTTATCCATTGTGCTTAGGACGATTTTCTTCACCTCATTTACAATCTCCATATTTTCATACGGATCACGTCTTTTATTAAAGAACATAAACTTATTGTCATCCTTGACAACAAACACTGTCTCTAATTCGGTGAACGTTCTTCCGATTATCATCGGAATATTTTGTTCGTTGTCTTGAACAACTATTGTTTTGACGCTCGCCACTACTTCATCGACTTGCAACTGTATATTAGTAGATCCAAAACTTTTTGTTTTTCCATTTCCATAGCCATATAGCACTGTTTGGTCCGAATAATCAATCGTTAATTTCAATTTTCTAGCTTCACTCTCCGTAATGATGGTACAGGAACTTCCAAAATCGATATAGGCGTTGATCGGCTTATTGTTGACTTTCACCTCTTTTGGATATTTAGCATTCCGTTTATCCGGTGTAGACACTTCTAACAACGCGACAGTTTTTTTATTTCCTACGGGTTTTCGAGGACAAATTGAAGTCTTGTGATATCTACTATTACAAAAGGTGCACCTGTCATCGATGAGTTTGGCTTCACAACTATTAGCGAAATGTCCTTTCAATCCGCATTTGTAACAGATAGAATCTGATCCGGGTAACCTGTATGATTTATTAGGATTGTTCCTTTGGTTATTCCTTTCAAACTTGGGCTTCTCACGACGTGACTGATTTAAACTTGTTGTAGGATAATCGTTAAGAGAACTTAAAAACCCAAATAATGATTCAGGTGTCTCATGTGCGATAGAACGTTTAAAGTGTGTATATAGAAATGCATGCATCAACATTCAAACGAAAGGAGAAAAAAAAATAACAGCAGCTTTGCGGGGTGAGTGTTGGCTAGTTATCCCACTTCTGAATTGTAAGACGACCTCCATTTTTTTTTTTTTTAACACAAATCACTAACAACACAACTGTTTGAACTTCTTCACGGTCAAACCAAGAATGACCCAAAATCCCTTCACATGCCTTTCTACACACATGCAATCACCCTCAACTCATTAAATGCGTCGTATAATGGTCTTCACCATTGCTTACGAATGTGACACAATTTTGTACACTTCGTACTCATGCCCGGATCTTTGTTTCAATCCATAAACAAAAGATCCTAATCAAACTCATACTCGCTACAGCAATACCGATTTTTGCTGAGGAAGTAAACAAAATCAAGCGCAAGCCATGTGAAGACCACAAAAGAGAAGAGGAACCCTTAATAAAACGAAACACTCAGAAGTTTCATTTTTCGTTTACGTTTTTTTTTATTAAGGAATTTAAGAAACAAATAATAAAAAGAATACAAAGAATGTGATAAAAAACATGCATCATTATACTATGGAAGATGTCTTTTGCCCCCCCCCCCCTTGTACATATACAGTCGGTCAAATTTCCTTTAGGCAGCAAAATTATTTTGTGTGTTTACTATTCCAAATAATTACACAAAACGAACATTTTATTGACAGGAAATTAGCTTTATGTGCTTCCCAAACTGAAGACGTCGACACCTGCGCCGCCTGCATTTGAAAACGCAGACTACTTAACGGATCAGCATTCTTGCACTGACGTTTTATCCAGAGCAGCCCAGATCAAATTGTTAATGTATATTGTGTGGTCTTAACTTGCTCTGCTCTTTATGGCTTTATACATATGTACTCGATTAAAAGATTTCGAGTGATTATAGGCACGACGCACATTTACATGGGGAAGAGTGGAACGAGTACGATGCAGAATGAACTCTTAATTAGTGGCTTTATTAGCCTAGTAGTTGGTGTATCGGCCGTACAATCAGAAAACACATAAGTAGTTCATTTCCAATGGTGTTTCTTTTTTCTTTTAATTAAATCTTTGAATATGAATTTTTTTGCATGTCGAAACTCTGTCGTCTGAGGTCTGTGCACGTCAATGGGCCGAATTTCTTACATCTAAAATTTCTTCTATTGTAAATCTGAACCAATTACCAATCTTTTTCATAAATTCGAAAAGGTCCTTTCTCTAGAAACGCCGTTGATACCATACCATTCGGATCTGTCACTTTAGTATCGCCTATTCTAAAGGCGATTGAAAAAAAGTATGTACTATACCTATATATGCTCTTTTTCCCTCTATCAAAATATGAATGTACATATTCCCTTTTTAGCGAATTCATTTCTTTCGACTTTGAAATTATCATCATAATAACCCCTCAGGTAACCGACAATTGTCATTTCGTGCATGAAACTTCCGTTGGAAGCCCTACCAATTTCACCTAGAGAATAAATCCACATCGAACTACCACAACAATTCCCTTGGAAATTTTATGACGACAGACTGGTTTCAGTTGCATGAGGTGATTTTTGAAATTGGTTCCTCGATGATGATTGACATGCACCTCACAATCTCCTCATCGGCTTCTCTCCCATTTAGTTTTTTTTATCTGCCACACGACCAAGTTCGTGTTCATAACCCATTCGATTCCACCGTCGTCGCCAATTATTGGTCCCACCTCAACCTTTAAAATTATTGAATTGAAATTCTTTGGTTGTTTGCGCGAACGTGGGCCACACAGGCCTTTGCACTGGCAGAGAAACTAAAAAAAAACCGTCACTAGGAGAACAATAAACTATTGTCAAGGGTTTCGAAAACTTTAGAAAATGAAAGATAAAAATATCAGTATGTATATAAAGAAAATGTAATTATCCCGGCACGACAGAGTCAATGTGGAGCCACCGCCCCATTTGGTTAGTGTGTTTTCCTGTATGGTTGCATAATCAAATCACATGACGTCATTTCAATATGGTTAAGTACTCACAGCCCAACACATCGACCATATGATATGATGATATGCTCATCGCGTTACGCGGGCCTAATCGGTGTGGTCAAATGTATTACAGACACTGTACATAATAAATACGAGAAATAGGAGGGCGTACTTCATGTTGAACATTTTTCTGTGGGATAGTTAGGGGGGATATTATCAATTTGCAATGTTTATTTTCTGAATAATGTATGAAGAAGTCACGATATTCCAGTGATCCATCCGTTTTTATTTCCAGGCTTTCTCAGAGTTTTTACTGACTTAGATTAGATTTAACAGGCTGCCGTTAGTGACACAGCGCACATAGGCCATAGGTAGCTATTTTTAAAGAAACGTCCCATCTCATCAAGAAAAAATCATCAGTTCACAAGTGTCGACGATGTCGGAGAGAGTAGATTCAAGAGATCTAATTGCAGCCTGACTATCAGTGTGAATGGTGATGTTTCTATCAGTTATGGCATGACAGCCCAGCCAGGTGAGAGCTTCTGAGATCACAGAAATTTCCACCTGAGTATACTGTAAGTAGTCCGGATGGCGCAACGGTTAGCACGTTCGCCTTCTACGCACTGGGTCCCGGTTCGATTCCTACTGAATGCGGTAGTTTTCGATGAAAAAGGGGATTGACGTGTCGGACTATGAGCCCACTCAGCTGTTAAATGAGTACCCATGTATGGGGTAAATAACTCGGTTGAGCGTGTTGTTGATCACACACCTCTGCACAAGACCTACCGTCACGATCTAGGAAATGAGATGATGCTAACTCATCTCGAGGCCATGGTTCAAATTGGACTGTTGCGCCAGTTATTTATTTTATACTGTAAGTGATAAGTTAATCTCCAGCGACTACGAAAAAACTCAAATCCTACCGCAGAATCTATTTTGGGGCCGTATATATTGTATATTGATGGAGTCTGGGGAGAGAGTACACCAGTTTGCCACATGTTTCTTGAGGGAATCAGGCTTTCAAGATTCTTACCAAACATATACTTAGGGGAGATATAATCAGTATATCAGTAGGTATGCAGGGAGATCAAGATTATTCAAAGTAGCTGAGTGGCTGAAGCTTGCGGGATGCCACTGACTGGTATCGTGAAGACTTAATGCCGTAATCGTAATCACCAAAGATATCGAGAGTAAAAGATTTAGAAGCGTATCCAGGTCTGCTGACGGAGTAGATCTGAGAGCCCCGGTTGCGGCAACCGCCAATCTTTGTAAGTCTCCCAAAACAGTCCTGTAGGTCGCCACTATTTAAGTGCCGTCAATCATACAAGGATACCATGTAAAAGAATCTGTCGGAAAGCTGATGTGAACAGCCACAAGACTATCCTCGGTTGTAGTTCCCAGTGCCGATCCATCGCCTTCCTGCAAGAGTAAAGTGCCACAGTGGTCCTGTTTACACGTTCCTGAATACTTGGCTTCCATCCCAGCTTGCCAGAATGAGGTATATGAAGTTTACCTGAAATAGCAATGGCAACGGCGGCCACCGGTTGCTCAGTGCGTAGAGGAGTAATAGCCTGGGAAAACTAGTAAAAATAGCGGAAAGTTTTTTGGTAGTCGTAATCTTTGCGGTTCTTTATGTTTTTGGGGTCGCTGAACACGAATCTGAAGTTTGCTGACAGAAATTTTGCCCGGAACATTGTTAAAATCGCGAAAAACTGGGTAATTTTGGCACTTTTTTCAGTTTTTTGCTCAAAACTCGAAAATTAAGCATTTTATCGGAAATATCACAGAGGCAAACTTATAGTAAACAAAATTTCCTACAATTTTCATATATCAATGTTGGTTGTACGATCATCCGTTCCCCGGCTAGAGCGCGCTGAAAAATTGACAAAAATCACAAAAGGAGTGAAAATTCGAATGGCCGCTCTTATCGTCGTACAAAACTGCCCATGTTGCACTGATCTTGGCTGTTAATCATCATCTCAATGAAATATCTAAAAGAAAGGAATTAAATCACTGATTTCGAAAACAACCTAAGTCCAAATTTTTGCGTAATTGCGTTCTTGCAATAAAACTCTCTACCATAAATTGATATTTTATTGTGGATTTTACATGGAATTTCAGACAGTAGTCAAACCATGTTACGACTCCGCTGCTTGTTGTTTAAAATTTGTGAATTTCGCAGATGCTCAGTCATCTAGAACAGAGAAGAAAAAAATAATATCTTCCAATAAATTTTGGATAAGTTATATCCAAAATACCTTCAGAAAAAAAGAAAAACTGAATATTCAAATACTAATTTCCATGGCTGATGTGGATGCCCGCATCTTCTTGGTTTTGTCTTCTTCTTCATCTGAGTCACCTGTAACAAACTTTGACGTACAGCAATTATGTTACTTCATATTTATTACACATTACATACGTTGAATTGCTTCCTCGAATGCCTCAAACGATTCTTGAATGGTGGAGTACTCCAACCCAAGATCATCTTGCAGGTCCACATCGGCATTTTCCTCCTCATCTGCATCCACTGACATATTGGTGCAAGCACCTTCGCAGTTAATACACATATTGGAGCACCTCAGCCCCGCTTTCTTGCACCCACAATTTCGTGTGCAGTTTGTAGTACATTTGCAGGTTACGAGCTTCAGCAGCTTAGGCGGAGCAGCGGGTATAAGAGTGGTGACCGGCTCAAGTCCATTTGTAGTTCTTTTCCATCCCCAATCTTCAGCGCGTTTTTCTACACCCATCCATTGTTGTACCTGGTGGTATACTCTATAGCTGTGCTGGGCGGCTGCAGCCTCTGAAGGTGGAAGTGCAGCTATGTTGGATGATGCCTTGAAAGCGGCCTTTTTGTAATTGAGGAATCTGAGGCGGTTTAAGGATGGTGCACTCCTTCCGCTATACCCATACACTCCATATTCATCGCCTCGGTTTTGGGCAGCCTTCAATACCGATTTTCTTAGGCTTTGTGTTGTGTCACGCACCTGATACACAACATTGCGTTGATCTGGAGGTTTTTTGGCTTCTGAGGCATAAAATGCATTGTTTATGGCCAATCCACAAATAAAACAGTGCGTCCCGAAGGTAAACTCAGGAGCTGCTGATCTGGTTACTTGTGAAATATTACTCTTCGCCAATTTCTCACGTTTTTTTAGGTAAGCAATGATGGATCGTTCATCTGTATATGATTTTCTACACTTTTCATGCACCTTAACAAAAGTTTTATCTCTTAAACTTGCCCATTTTCCATCCTTTCTCCTTTTGCTAGCTTCCACAAACGATGTAATCCCTTTTTCTTTCACTATCGAAACAGCCAAGCGTTCTTCATCTAGCAATAACTCACAAACAAAACACTCCGACATCGCGATATTAATGTTAAAACTTTAGTACGACACTTCACAAAAAAATTGGGCGACTGGATAGAAACGATCACTATAATATTTTCACTTCAACTGAACAATTGCGATTGATTTCCCAAATTCAGTTTGAACAGTACGATTAGTGAACCCATTGGAATAAGTAAACAATAATGTTTTGTTTTTCCTCCAATTGTCGATTCACGATTAACTAAAACTGCATATGTAATCGAAACCAATATATTTCGGGCATTATGCCCATCTTCAGGGCTCTCAGAATGTTTCTTTTGTTATTGTTAAATAAACAATAATTGTTTAGACGTACAATTCTTTTGACCTTCCGGTGCTCGCACCATTGTAAAAAGTACAACACTTTCAGTTTTTCCGTTAGCGTTTCCCGTTTGACAGTAGTGTGACTTTGTTCATTTTTCCGCGCGCTCTAGCCGGGGAACGGATGATCGTACAACCAACATTTATAAATGAAAATTGTAGGAAATTTTGTTTACTATAAGTTTGTCTCTGTAATATTTCCGATAAAATGCTTAATTTTCGAGTTTTAAGCAAAAAACTGAAAAAAGTGCCAAAATTACCCAGTTTTTCGCGATTTTAACAATGTTCCGGGCAAAATTTCTGTCAGCAAACATCAGATTCGTGTTCAGCGACCCCAAAAACATAAAGAACCGCAAAGATTACGACTACCAAAAAACTTTCCGTTATTTGCCTTTTTTGTGTTTAGTTTTCCTAGCCTATAAGTCTCATGTCTGGCTACGGTTGTTACGGGTTCAATAAGCCACAACATCTTCTAAATGGCTAAATGGGAGCCGGACAACGTACATCGTCCGAAACTGGCTTATGTCAACGAAACGTCAGCCAAACCACATGAAATAGTTGACGCGCTATGCCCCACTATCGGTTAAGGCAAATTAGTAATGGTAACAGCGTCGGCAGACGATTAAACGGCGATTTGGGCCAAACGACCAAGATGACTTGGCCGAAATTTGACCCTAGCTCTGTCACACTGCTCTCATTGAATGGGAACATGACACTGTTCTGTCGGTGAGCTCGCCTGGAGGTTCCGTATTCCTCATAACGACTGTTTTCAGGAATTGTGGGGACGTGGATGAGAAGGAAAGCCCTCTCCATCTTCTTTGTCAGTGTCCGGCCTGGGCTGAGAGGCGGAAGAAGTTTCTGGATTTTTTTTTTCGAGATCTGCACGACTTTAAGGATACGAAAGTAATACAGCTCAATCGCTATATCGCCAGCACAGGCTGGTTTGAAACCAAGGTTCCATTAGGTGACTTTGGTGGTGTCACAACGGACCTAGAGGTGAGGTGGTCTATGTGTGGTGTCGTGGCAGCCCCTTTACCTAACCTAACCTATCGGCGAAATCGAGGCGACAATGGAGGCTAAACTGTTCTGCTCTTTCAGCTTTTCTTGGTATAGAAGGGACTTTCGACAACAAGTCATTCATAGTCATCGACAAAGTACTGAAAGAAAAGAATGCCGACACCACTACAACAAAATTATAGGACAAATGATTTCCACCAGAAGGATAATGACCAATATTGAAGGCGTCACCCTCCTTGCTAATGTCACCGTAGCTGTCCACAGGGAGGAGTCTTGTCTCCTCTCCTATGGTACATAGTGGTTGATGGCCTGCTAAGAAAACTCACGACGCAGGACTACTCAGTCCAGGGCTACGCCGATGACTTGGTGATATTGACTGAAAGAAAGCTCGAGGAGATTCTACCAGACATCCTTGAAGCAGCTCTTTACGTTGTGCAAGAATGGTGTAATGACAACGGACTTCGAATCAACTCAACCAAGGCAGTTGTCATTCCATTCTCTGGAAGAAGAAATCTCAGGCACTTCAGACGCCCCCAAATGTACAACTCTTTCCTACCCAAGGGAAATTACAACAAACACCTGGGCGTACCCCTTGACAGTAAACTTCTCTGGCAGGAACACGTCAGGGTGGTGGCGGAGACAGCCACTAAGACCTTGTGGATATGTAGGCAAAACGTGGGGAATCAAGCCGTCTATTTCCCTCTGGATTTACAAGACTATTATCAGACCAATATTAGAGTACGGTTCAGTAGTTTGGTGGAAAAGAGCATCGTAAAGAGATCGTATGTACTTGCCAAAAGGCACTGCATAGATTAGGCTCTTTTAATAGAGTAACACTACTCTGGATCCCTTTCCATGCTGGCATCAATGGCAACGAACAGGCTGACGAACTGGTCAGAACAGCTTCAGCTACGCCCTTTTGCGGAATTTCAACCTGCATAATAAAGAAACTCATCACAGACTGGGAAAGCAACGAAGCTGCTTGGGATAACCAGCCAGGCCTGATTTAGGCTAAGCTTTTCATCTCAGGCTATTCACAAAGCAGATCGATATAACTGCTAAAGTTAAACCGGTACAAGGTTAGAACCATCTGTGGTCTCCTAACTGGACACTCATGCCTGAGAGATCACTTAAAAATCATGGGAATTGTTTCGGACTCGAGCTGTCGTTTCTACGGTGAGGACGACGAAACATCGACCCATATCGTATGCGATTGCGACGCCTTGGCCCGGCGACGCAGAGACTGCTTTGGGGCCGCCTACCCGGAGGCTGATGATATCGCTTCAGTGTCACCGCACCTCCTGAGCAAATTTATTAGCTCGATCGACAGGTTTAGGCCTGATAACAGATTCTGGGCTGCATAGGCCTTCCGGCCTCAGTGCTCTGTATCGTGCGGGGTTCAACGCCCATTTTACAATCTAATCTAATCCCTTATACCAACAACCAGTTGTCTGGAAAAAAAGATGATAGCACTACCCAATACTTAAATTGACGATCAAATAGCAAAAAAAAAAAAAAATTGAAGTGAGTTTCAATGAACTTCGTTGAAAGTAGTTTTGTTTTTAGGTTCCCTCCGGAATATATGATACCTATAGTTTTGTTTACTCAAATGCTCATATAATGCCAATGTAGAGCGCCAAAAATTATATTCGTTTGTTTATAATGTTTCGAATTTAATTCAAAAGTCCTCCTCCTTATTGACTCATCAAGTTCGTTAAGATTCTTGAACGAATTTTATAGTACAGTTTTCTTAAAAATACGATATGGATCTTGTAACGGACGGTTTGGTGGGCATCCGAAGAAGCCCATGGGGACGGAGCCTAAGGATGCATGGTGACCGTGAAGGTCGGCCTGTGCCATCTGGCGAAGAAAAAGGCTCCTCAACGAGCTTAGCAGCGGCCTATGCTTGCTATAGCTCAGTTCGGGAGATGTGGGCGGGGTTTTCGCCGCTCGTTGCTCCTGTCTTTTACGTATTAACAAAAATTCATAGGCCTGGGGAAGACAAAACAAACAGGGGAGTTATAATTGGGGAATAAAAAAAAAATAGTCGGTAAGGATGGAATGGTTGGCGGACGGATCAGACGCCCACGCGGTCGCACCTGGGTCCGGGTGTAATGGGACCCTCGGCCTCTGGTTTCGTACCACCAACAGATCACTACTCATCAGGTGCTGCTTCGATCTGCTGGTGTGAGCAGCACTACTAGGATATGGTCCATTGCAGGTGGTTCATTACAATCTCTAAAAAAAGCACTTTTTCATTAAATAATTATATTTTTACGTAGGCGTAATTCCGTATACCAGTCGTTTGATTTCTTTCTAATTATTGGCTCTTGCTCATCGTAAGAAATACATGTTAATAAACAAACGATGACAAAGAAAAAAGTATCCTGTTTCGGTAATTAACATCCTTTGCCAAATTCGCAGTAAGACTTACGCCTCTTTTTTCCTCTCTATTCCCTGCTGTTTTTTTCATGGTACTCTTATAAGAAACTAAAATTAAATCACGAGCAAAATTTATAAACAAATATTATTGTCGGTGTCGATGCCAGCTTGCCATAATTTAAAGCTGGAAATGATAAAACATTCCGTGCCAGATACACACTGTACGATATTTTGTCTAATAAACATCGGTGATCCGGTCGGGGTTGGGTTGTGCCCACCACTACGCCATGCCACTCTAGATCGGCGTCAGATTTAGCCCTGGTAACAAGTGTACATTGTACTCTTCACATCTATTTATTTGCGAAAAGCACATTTTTGTATGGTGAGATAGCGGGAGGAAGCTCCAATTTGCAAGTCAAGTAAATGAATGATTAAGGCATGTGAGCAGGAGATGATGATGTTTACGGACATGGTCCTATGAAAGAGGAATAGTTCAGTGATTCGCAATCGCAAGCGAGTTAGTGTCACTATTTTTTTTCTACAATCCACATGTTGCACAAAAATAAATTAAATGAGAATAATGAAGGACATGTGGTTTAGAGAAAAATAAAGGAATATTGTACGTAGTATTCAGGGTGATGTCACAACATCTGTTGACCTTAGTGCGAATAGTTTTTATTCATTTTTATACCCTACACTTTATTAAATATAGGATATATTCTTTTTGTCACGACGAAAATATGTAACACCTTAAAGGAGGTTCCGGAGGTATAGCAATGTAGATATAAATATATGTATGTAAATGAGGGCCACCTCCTGATTCGATTTAGCCATGTCTGTCTGTCCATTTGTACGATAACTTTCGATAAAATGAAGCTAGAGACTTGAAATTTGGTCAGATGTTTGTAGTAGGATCTAGTTAGTTGGTACTGAAAATAGGCAAGATCGACTCAAGGAACCCCTACCTCCCCTACAAATGAAACTTCAAATAAGCGATAACTTTCGATAGAATGAAGCTAGTGACTTTAAAGTTGGTTAAATGTTTGTAGTAGGATCTACTTTATCGGTGTTAAAAATCGGTAAGATCCGACCCAAGCAACCCCTACCTCTCCTACAAATGAAACTTCAAATGAGCGATAACTTTCGATAGAATTAAGCTAGTGACTTGAAATTTTGGTCAAATATTTGTAGTGTGGGTTAGTTAGTTGCTTTTGAGAATGGGCAAGATACTACTGAATGAACGCCAGTCTCCCCTATAAACGTTAGTTCAAATATGCATATACAAAATCTGAATGGATGAACGATGAAACTTCCCATTGGATCCACACACACAGTTCAAAATGACCATATAGGAAAGTTACTTTTAATGCACATGGTCGTTGCCATTTGTTGCTTTTGGTATCACCATTAGTTCTGTACAAGTCTAGGGTAGATACGCTTCGGTCTGGTTTAATAAAAATTAAAAGAAAAAGTTAAAATAGTATAGTAGGTCAGTGACGTTGAATGTAGGTGTTGTAGTAGTTTAAGTCGATCACGAAGTTTCACGGAATAAATTTTGAATATTAGAGCAAAATGTTAGCTGCTATTGGCTTCCTATTACAGGGTTTTGGCTTACGTATAATTTTCTGTTTATAGCGTTTCCAGTAATGTGCGATTCAAATAATCAAATGCCTGTAGCAGGTAAAGGATTAAGAAATCGAAAAATATAAATTTTTTACATTTTCTGCTTATATTATAATTGTATGCATGTACAATAGAATGATGTCGTATCATTTAGCGGCGCTTTCCGCACACACTGCGTAATCGATGCATAAATATAGATTCTTTGATTATTTTTTTTTTGTCACCCCGACGACTCTCGATTTTTCTTCGGTATTTTTTCCTGAGATTTTTCTGAATCGATTGACACTTTTGGAGGTATGCTGGTTGCTGACTCTACTTTCTATAATTATTCAAACAATTTATTTTCAATATTTTTTATGCAAACTTGCAATTTGCAATATCGTCTTAACCTTAACATGAATGGTTAAGCATCTCCAAGAGTAGGATAGTTCATCTCCTATTGGCATGGGACACTACAAAACCCTCGGCTAGCGGGCGTAGCCCTCTATTTTCCAGTTTCATTTTCTGATGGTTTGGGCATGAAGCGTGTGGCAGCAAGTCAGTAACGATCCAGAATAGCTCAAAACGATAATAACAGATGACGAAACATGAGTTTATGGGTGTCACGTCGAAACCAAGGTCCAATCGTCCCCATGGAAGCTGCCTGAAGCCAAAAAAAAAGAATCGCTGAGAGAGCTGAACATCATAACGAAAAGTGAGTTGCAAAATTGCTTCCAAGATTGGAAAAAGGCTGGCACAAGTGTATTATACGAGGGTAAGGTGAAAATTTCTCGGCCTGACAATGAAAGACTGTGATTTTCAGTTAAAAAATGATTTTATTTTTCTGCATAACCTCTCGTGACTTCAACATACTTGGTCCAGCGTTTCTGCAACATCAGAATTCCTTCCCGGAAGTGAGAGTCTGGAAGCTGTGAAAATATTCATCTACGGCCCTCTCAACTTTTTCATTGGATGCGAAGCGCTTCGCAGAACACATGGAAGTCTGAGGGTGCCAAATCAGGAGAATATGGAGGAGGGGGATGATCGAGCAAATCGTACCCCAAATCCCGAAGTTTTCTCATCGCCAACGCACACTTGTGTACAGGTGCGTTGTCCTGGTGAAAGATGATTTTGTTCTTCTTCAAGCCAGGCCTCTTCTCGCGAATTTTGACATCCAACTGGTCAAGAAGTTTGGAGTTATATTCGCATGTTATTATTCTGCCTTTTTCAAGGTAATCAATTAACAGGATTCCCTTTCGATTTCTTTGGCGCTGAATCCACTGCTTCGACTGCTGTTTCGTTTCTGGCGTGTAGTGGTGGACCCAAGTCTCATCCATGGTGACAAATCGCCGCACAAAATCGGTCGGATCCCGATTGAATAGGTGCAAAGATTGCTGCGGAAATCATTTGCTTTTGATCGGCATTCATCAAATGCGGCAGCCACCCATCTTGCGCAGAGCTTTCGCATCTCTATTTCTTTGTGTAAGATGTTTCGCACTCTTTCTTCAGATTTCCCCGCAGCCTCAGCAATATCACTCACTTTTATTCGCCTATCGTCCAATACGATATCATGCACTTTTTTGATGGTTTCCGGTGTGGTCGCGGTTTTTGGCGTCCTGCACGTGGGTCGTCTTCGAGGGACGTGCGGCCACGTTTAAATTCAGCCGCCCATTTTTGAACGGTTGACATCGAAAGGGCAGAGTCTCCGTAAACTTTTGTTAACTTCGGATGAATTTCCTTAGGAGTTAATCCATCCAAAACGAAGAATCTTATGACCGCACGATATGCAAGTTTCTCCATTTTGATGAAAAACACGTAAGATGTCTACTTCAAAAATTCGTGAAAACAAATTTTTTGCTGATTGTAACGGTATTTTTTTTCGTCAAGCCGAGAACTTTTCACGTTACCCTCGTATGTGAGGGGGATTACTTTGGAGGGTGTAAAATCGATGTTGGCTAAAAACTAAATATGAGTTCTTTAGGAAAAAGAAAAATTACCGTTATTTTTTTATCGCACCTCTTATGCATTAGTGTCACTACACACTGTCGAACTCGGCCTCGAACATGATGGAAGAGGGCCAATTTTCTTCACGTGTATGTGAAATGTGTGTGTGTGCCTTGAGCTATTCAGAGGACATTTGTACCAGGTTCGAGTTCGACAGTGTATGATGACACTTATGTGATTATTCGACTTACGTCATTTCCGAGTTAGAACGCGTTTTCTCTGAACCAATAAGTGTCCTAAGTCGAGGTATGTAACATTTCATAACATTTGAAGATTATGACTGTTTTTTTTTAACTAAAAACTGACTTAAAAGCCAACCCATAAGCTGGATGTAAGTTTATTTTTGTATGATACTCGTATAGTGAACAAATTTATTAAATACAATACTACGGATATTAGTCATTTACTTCGAGTATATTTATATATTTATCTTTGATCGCTCCGTTGGTCTCTACTACGATAAACATTAATAAAGTAGCCTATATTTTAAAATAGGGTTAATAATATCCATTACTTATCAAATATTCCATATTTACCACACACAAACACAGCGCAGTTAATCATTAAATAAACATCAAATGAAGCCTTTTCATAACACCAAGAGTCAAGCAAGACATAATAACGTGATGATAAGATTGTGTTAAAAACGCGATAATCATCAAATGGAAGCACAAACTATTGTTGGTCATCAAAATCAAAGCCATGAACCCCTTACAGAGAAATCTTCATGGGGAAAAAGCCTGTAGATCCACTACTAGAATCATTTGTTGTGCCTACATCTTTTACGGTGACAATTTATTTACATACTATTTCGGAATCGAGGAGGTTGTATAGTTGAATAGTTAATTTACATTTGAATGTTTGTTAAATTATTCACCGGGTGCACCGAAAAGAGCGTTTATTTTGATAGACGCATATTCATAAATCAAATTGACATTACATATTTACTTCTGGGTCAACATTTGAAGATCACAGTTCTATGCTATGCTAACATAGTAAGTGAAGTGTTCATATTTTCGCCTCAATTCTCGGTAAGTTTAATTAAAAATCTCATTAAATTGGGTAGAACTCGCGGTTTCCTCAATCGCACAAATTTTGGGTTAGTTGTGAGAAGCCTGTACAAACCGAGGCATACTATGATAATTTACAGGGGCATTGAACCATAGTGCACTCTACTTCATAAATGTATGCAATCCGGCTGGCCGGTGTGGCGCGGCATTACGACCGGCCACTCAATTAACATACGCAACACCTGTCCACCGTATACGAGTATGTTACCTGTATTTGTCATTAGTTTCTGCAAACATGTTTATTTTCCCCTTTAGTATTTAATAGGCTTTACTATGTTTACTTTGCACACATATTCAATGGTATGTATTACGAACGGCTAATAAACATATTTTTTATGTGATGAAAGAATACAAGATACATTCATGTATCTTGTGGTATGTACATACATACATGTAGTGTAATACCTGGCTACTTTTTATTGAGGTGCTCATGGCATTTATTAGCATAAAATTTTAGCAATAGGCAGAATAAAACGGAAATCGTACTATGCACAGGTACCAATAAATGTAATCTGCAATCATGCACAATAAACTTCTATATGCACCGCACACGGAATAGAATATACCTAGTCCTCAGGGGTTAGGTTGAATTTAGGGTTTGGTTTATTCTGTACTCGTCGGAGGATTAAAAAAAAAAACAAGTTTGTGTCGAAAATATTGAGCGGAAGGCTTCCAAAAAGACTAAAAAAAAGCTTGGCACCTGGTTTCGATGGGAGATTGGCTCGTGGGGTGTCATAGCAATGTGGACGTGGAGTACATACCACATCTGATGTTTTTTCTAATTCAATGTAACCACAGCGGAGGTGTTTTTTCTAATGTAAACTCGTTTTTTTACTCTCCGACTACTATAAATTGAACCATCCTAACTTCAGCCTTAGGGGACTTATTTCGCTTAAACATTTTGACAAATTTACTGAATCAATACGATATTTTTTTTTGTCAATCATGGACTTGAATTTCTGAAAATAAGTTAGGTGTACAAATATCCTTTTTATACTTTGCATGCATACCCACGCTTTTTCAAAACATATCCCATTAAAATTTAAAAGGTACATACTGAGAAAATCACCATTTTTAAAATTATCATTACATGTCAAGTCAGCTAATATTACGGCTGACAGTGCTCAGTGGGGTAACAGTGGAAAAAAAACACAAAAAATCCAATGCGTGCTAAGATTGCCGCGCATCGAAAGTAAAATTGTTAAAAATTGGGACAGATGTTTCATCGAATCCAGATCACGTAAAAAGTTCTAGTGTGTTAAGTATATTAGAAAGAAGATGAATTGAAAAAGAGGGATGACTAAGAAGATGCTTTTTTCCTAGACCAAGGAATTCAAAATGCTTTCAACAGTACTTCGGGGCATTGCTCTTATCGTCTCGATCCAGAAAATGTCCATATCGCGTTGATTCCACTTCATGGCCTAGAAGGTCCTTTTGTCCCCACAAAAGGGTTAATAACGCATTCAACAACACTACAGTACATTGGTCTCATCACCCCGATTCAGACGACATTGCAAGAATGTCCTTGTATCTTCACCAAAGGGTTAAAAACGCATTCAACCACACTCCAGGGCAAGAGGCTAAAATCATTCAAAATTATAATGTACTCTACTTGTTAACCAACCAAAGGCAAAATCATTGTAGCGACCCGAGCGTCACAACTTGTACATGGCGAGGGAGAACATTTTTTTTTTTTTTCTTATTATGCGGTTCACAGCTTTTTAGGTGATGAATGTTTATAACCATTATATGTACATATCGTAGTAATATAAAAAAAAAATTAGCGGCGCATTAAGACCAACAAATAAAAAAACTTTCAAACCACGCACTGAAAACTTAAAAGTAGGCTTACCAAAAAGCTTTAATAGACTTCACGCTAGAACCAACAGAATGTAACCAAGAATGAAATTTCAAAATTTCAGCTGCTATTTGTTGCAACTCCAACCTCAGAGTAACTATGGAGTGGCCCATAAGCCAAATTCATGGAACGAATTAAGAGAGACAAACATCATGGGAAAGGAAAAGAACGGGACTATTAATGATAACCACCAATAGGACGACGGATATTTGACAGCTTTATATCCAGCGGGGAATCGGAAACCAAAACAAACATATTAATATCGGTTTTCTGACAGAAAACTCATAAAAAACAAGTAATACGCACATCATATCCAATTGTTTAATTTCTAACCTACGAAGTATTTGACAGCTTTATGTACAACTGGAAAATGACAATCTTAAAACGGTTAAGATGTCAATTTGTATAGTTTGACAGGCATATAGCCCCTCCTGTTGTTAGTTCTAGACTCAAAGACTCCAACCAACAATTTTTACCTGAACAGAGTCCGCAAGATAGAACAGGTTGCATTTTGATTCGTCGGTAAAGAGTACTCTCTTCCAGTCAGTTTCCGACCAATTTCGGTGAGATTTGGCGAAATTCAGCCTCGCTGTCCTCATTTTAGCCGTTAAAGTTGGTTTTTTTTTTCGGGGTCGCCGAGCTGTAAGTCCACATAACTGTAGCCTTCTTCTGACAGTTCTGTCGCTAATTATTGTTCCAGTTGCTTCCTGGTCACTGGTCACTTAGGCTTATGCTTTTAAGATGTCGGTCATCTCTCGCGGTCGTCTTTTTGTTGCCAAGTCCTGTTCCTGGTTTCCGCTGGAGAGATCCTTTCGCGTTTTTTTTTTTCAAAATTTTGGACACAGCCACGTGGTTACAACCAATTCTTCTGGATATAGCCCTAGTGGAAAGCCCTTCGTTGCTTAACGCAACAATAATCATTTTTTTTTTCACTATTCAACTGTGGTGCCATGTTTACTCGTCAACGGCTAAACTGCAATAAATGACTGACAGAAGCGGAACCTGAACAAACGGCAGATAATTAACGCCGCATGGGATTTTCCAGGTAAATTTTGGTTATAAGACCCATAAAAATAGGTTTTTTTTTAGGAAATTTCGCTTTTTTTCACAGTGTTAACTTTTATTTGGCGGTATATAGGTATGTAGGCACATTTCAACAAAAATAACGCTCAACTCCCGCTCCCATACAAATTGCCTCTTTAAGGGTACATAGTTCGGAGGTAATTACATTATTGATATATCTTGTAGTTTTTATCAAATTCTAAAAGGCCGTCGACGAGGTACAATGTTACTGAACTTATTTCCTTATTTAAAATAATAACTCAAGCTTCTGATTTACGGGATCTCAGACCATTTTCATACAAAACGACAGACCGGTTTTAATCCAGATCTCGTATGGGACCTCGTCGGATCAAAGTTGAAAGTCAATTGACTGAACGCCTCTATCTAAATGTATTGTATGTTAATTGTCTTGACCCCCAAGGCAGGCCCTGTGAATGTTTCGATAGCATATCTACTTTTCGGAAGTGCAGTTGCTAGCATGCACCTCCTATCCGCGTCGTATATTAGTATGCACAGGCAGTTTTTGATCGTGTCGAGATTTGAACTTCGAGCTCTAAATTAGTATCGTAGAGCGGAGATCGAACGACCACGGCCACCGAACGCGACATGTATACTGAGTCCGCAATTCGCGCCCACGACGGCGAAGTATCTGTATGGCTGTCGCTCTTTTCGCCCGTTCGGTCTGAGACCGAAATCCAAGCGAAACGAATGCGCCTAATATTTGTAACAATATGTGGGGCATATTGCGTCAGCTCCAAAGTTAAAAAAAATACCTAGAGGAAAATTCACCGATTCGGAGTGCCATTATGACGGTTTTTTTTCGGTGTAAATAAAATACCTTTTGTGCGGATAGGATATTCACATCTATGGGTGAATTTCAAAATATTCCGAATTGATTGAATATACTCAATTAAAACAGTGAAAACAAATTATATCCATACGGTTAATATGTAATTTTTCGAAAAAAAAAAAGCTCGGACAATAACCAATGCCACAGCTGGATTTGAACCCTCGAATGGGAGGACGAATACATTGGACTGACGCCTCAACGCACTAAAAGTAACCGACCGACGACTCACTGATAAGCAGATACTTATTTCGGAAGAGGAATAGAGCTGATATAATAATAATAACTCCGGTTCGATTTTATTCAATTCTGGATATGTATTTTTTAAATATATCAAGTAAAGGTAATAGATTTGAAACACCAATCGTGCGGCTCCAACTGGAGCTCGAACACGAACCTGGTGCAAATGTGCTCTGAATAGCTCAAGAAACACACACACACACAAACTTCACATAAACCTGAAGAAAACCGGTCCACTTGTACTATGTTCGAGTAGGAGTTCGACAGTGATCACGTATCCAGTAACTGTTGTTAAAAGGAGCCAAACAATTTGTATAGTGTACTCCTACGCAGCCTAGCTGACGTTTCGTTAGCATATACATGGAACCAAAAAAAAAGAACAAACAAAGCCATTGTTGTCTGTTGAAACAAGAAGACAAGCACGTCGTCTGGCAAAAACACTCCCACTCACGTGCCACACTATAACTGGAGCCATGTTCTATTGCCCAACAGCAGCCCGGATTTACCGCCTCTATATATTATATTGAAGGAGAGGCTAGACTACCCACAACAAGGCTTAAAGAAAGATGGGTAGAGCCCTATAACTCTGGTCATTCTAAAACAATGAAATGGTTCACGGATGGTTCAAGGGCAGAAGAGGGCTCAAATGTGGGTATTGTTGGCCCAGTACAAAGGGTTCATATCTATGGGTCGCCTTCCAACTATATTCAAGCAGAGGTTAGGTTAGGTTGTGGGTATTGTTGACCCAGAGCAAATGGTGCATATCTATGGGTAGCCTCCCAACTGTATTTCAAGCATAGATTCATACTCGTACTATCCGAATTTGTGCACAACTTTGTCCAACCGCTGCCTATCTCAACAAGCACAACGCGATTTTCTTCTACAGCCAAGTGGCCACTGCTGTCAGGGCATTCTTCAAAGTGTAGGGTCTTTGAACAAACTGGTTCCTCGACGATTCTGGCATCGAGGGCAATGAACAACCAGACAAGCTTGCTAGACAGGCCTCCGCAACCTCAGTCCATAACCGTTCTGTGTACTACTTTGCCTTAACCCCTAGCGGGGCATAGCGCGTCAACTACTCCTGCGCGCCATCGTACTCTGTTCTGGGCAATGGGGCGCAACTCCCCGAAAGACTTACCCAGTACCTGACACTCCTTTGCCACAGATCGACGCCATGTGATTCGAGGACCCCCTCTTGGTCGGCCTTGGTTGGAAATGGGGTTCCATTTCATGGCATGCAAAGCAATGAATGCAGTTATCACTCTTCCGCAATGTGTGACCTATCCACTGCCATTTTCGCCTGCGCATCAATTCGTCGATTGGCATCTGACCCGTACGCCGACTTAGCTCTTCATTTGATATTGTTTCGAGCCAGAAAATTCTTAAAATTCGACGAAGACATGAGTTGACGAAAACTTGCAGCTTTCTGGTAACTCCTACGGAAACTTTCCATGTACTGCTCCCATACAAAAGCACAGACAGTACCAGGGAGAGAAACAGGCCCAGCTTGGTCTTGAGATAACTGCCCTGCCAGATTTTGGACAGCATGCCGTATGCGCGTTTAGCCTGGTTGATACGACGAGCGATGTCCTGCTCCGTATCACCATTTTCGGCAACAATGCTACCCAGGTAGACGAAGTTGTTCACCTTCTCCACAGGCTGCCCATTAATATTGATGGCAATAGGTGTCGGATTTCTTTTTCGCAACGGCGGGCTAAGAACCTTGGTCTTGTTGGTATTAATCTTTAGCCAAACCTTGCTTGCCCCCCTCTCGAGATTTAACGCCATTGCGGACAGATCCATGATTTTGTGGGAGAGTAGGCATATGTCGTCAGCGTAGTCAAGATGTTGTAGATATGATGTCAAAGTCCATTGAATTCCTCTGTCGAGTCCGAATAGGGCTGCATGCAACACATCGCCGATCACAGTGAGGAATAGGATCGGTGAGAGGATGCACCCCTGCCGAACTCCACTGCGAATCTCAAAGTCCCCCGACACCTTACCTCTATGCAGAACGCGACATTTCGCGCCGTCATAGGTCGCCCTAATAATAGCCACAAGCTTCTCAGGGATGCCTCTCCTGCGCAAGGCCGCCCATATGGAATCCCGGTTCACACTATCGAAAGCCTTTTCGAAATCGATGAAAAGCAAGTGAAGCGGAAAATCGTATTCAGCGCATTGCTCGATGATGATTCGCAAGGTGTTAATGTGATCGACACAGGAGAATCCGGATCGAAAGCTAGCCTGCTCTTCATCAATTGTGCTTTCTAAGTGGGCCTTTAGTCTTTCCAGGACGATTTTGGCTATTATCTTGGCAACGGCAGGAAGCACACAAATGCCTCTCCAATTATTACAGTCTGTGAGGCTACCCTTCTTTGGAAGTTTGATGATCAAACCTTCCTTCCACTCAGTGGGAAAGGTCTCTGTATTCCACACTTTATCAACAAGTGGGTGCAGCAAATCGGCAGTTACGCTTGGCGCTGCTTGATAAAGTTCGGCAGGGATGCCGTCAAGTCCGGCGGCCTTTCCTCGTTTTAGTGCAATAATTGCAGTGACTATTTCCTCTTTAGTCGGGGCAGTGGACCGTATACGCACATTTTGATGGTTAGCTAAATTATCTATATGAGGGGGAACTTCACCAGAGGTTACACGGTTCAAGACCGCGGCGAAGTGTTCTTTCCACCGCCTCATTTGATCTTCTTCCAAGATAAGTAGCTTTCCATCACTATCTTTCACCGGATGTTGGCAGGAGTTACGACACCGTATACGGCGTTCAAGTTGTTACTTCTAGCGGCTTCTTCTGCTGACGCTAAAAGAGAATTGGCATAAACTCTTTTATCGCGTCGCACACTACGCTGAACTTCTCGAGCTTTCTGACGGTAAAGGAGTTCGATGCTGCTTCGATTGTCGTCTGATGCTGCAGCCAAACGAACTTTCAGCTCCTTTCTTTCAACAATCCGCTGCCATGAAGCATCGGACATCCAGGGCTTATTCCGGCAATCCGGGTTTGGGCCAAGGATGGTATTTGCGCTATCAATGTACGCATTTTTTATGGCATCCCAGGTTTCGTTTATGTCACTATCTGGGTGACTAGTTACCTCAGCCGCTTTTTGCGCAAGATGGTCATTATATTGTTGTAAGACAGCTGGATTTTTTAGTCGAGCGGTGTTGAATTTGCGGGGCCTGGATCTTTCGTCGCTGGGGCGGCGCACGGCTGCAATACGCAATCGAACATTAGCGATCATAAAATAATGGTCTCTTCCCATCCCAATATCAGCACCCTTCTTGTTTCGCACGTCCAGGAGGCAACTCTTGAATCTTTTACTAATGGCAAAATGGTCGATCTGATTTTGTGTTCTGCGCCGATCAACAGAGGACCAACTGATTTTGTGGTGGTGCTTATGCTCAAACATAGTACCACCGATGAAGAGACTGTGAAAGTTGCAGAACTCTACAAATCTTTCACCGTTGTCATTACGATCACCAAGACCGTGTCTCCCCATCACATGTCTGAGCCCATAGTTATCAGCGCCAACTTTCGCATTCAAATCACCCATAGCCATTACAATGTCACCTTTAGGTGTTCTGCTCTGAACGGCGTTTAGTTCTTCGTAGAAGGAGTCTTTTGCCAAGACATTGTCGGGTTCAGTAGGGGCATAACATTGTATTATTGAGATGTTCCTCATTTTGGTGCGGAACCTGGCGGTCAAGACCCTGTCAGAGACCGGTTCCCAGGATAAGAGACAGTTTCGCGCGGCTCCGGTTAAAAGGAGCCCCACACCTGACTCACGGCGACTACCGGTAGCTTTACCGGAGTACAACATTACAGTGCTGCCCGTTGGAGAGATGAATTCTCCGCTGTTCCACCATCTTATCTCCACCTCCGCAACCTCTTTCCTCAGTCTATAACCGTTCTGTGTGCTACCCTTCTATCACATTAAGAAACGTTTTCGCGATTGGGAACGGGAGACAGTCGCGGTCGCCTCGTTGTGTGAGTCCCTTGTCTGCGGCAGGTCAAATTATTCATCGCGAAATACTTGTGTAACCGCATCCTCAATTTGCTTAGTAGTAGGAATAAAAATAAATAACTGCTGAAACAGTCCAATTTTGGGACCAAGTCCTTGAGATGAGTAAGCATCATCTAATTTACTAGATCGTGACGGTGTGTTTTGTGAAGAGATGTGTGATCAGCAACACGCTCAACCGAGTTATTTACCCCAAATGGGTATTCAAAAGCTGAGTGGGCTCATAGTCCGACACATAAATCCCCTGTTTTTATTGATGGGTACTGCAATCAGTAGGAAAGGAATCGAACCGGGGCATGCACTGGGCACTGGGAAGGCGAACGTGCTAACCGTTACACCATTCGGACTAGTAGTCTACTCCCACCTGAAGACCATGCGAATTATATCAGATACCAGCTGTCGCATTTGTGAAGCTGGCGATGACACATATTGTTGTGCCGAATCGAGTGTTTCGGAATAGCTTGGTCTTTTCTATAGCCAAGGGCATAGCCTCGATGAAACCTGACCATCTCGGTGATTTTATTGAATCAACGAAACTAACATGGTCGCAGTGTTTCCAATGAACCGCGGCCCACCCCTGCAATGTAGTATAATCTGATATACACATTCTGCGAATTTAGTCACATTCCGCGAGAAGTCGTGTCGCTACCGCTTGTTAGCCCAACAACAAGACAACACAAACAATATTGTAATAGTCACGGCCGGATTTGAACCCATGAACCGGTAGAATGAAAACTCGTAGACGCCTGAATGCACTGTGCTACCGACCGGCATTGTGGTTAAACCGTGTACGTCTTTTTGTCGTTCATTTGCAATGTATTCTGATTATTGACTGATTTTTGGAACAACAACCCATGTTTTTTTTTCCTGATAAAATATAGTATACATGTCTTGTTAGAAAACTACGTATTACATACGAGTACCAACCCCAAGTTTCCTCAATCGCGGCTGTCTGCATAGTGACTGAACTGACCTAGTGACTTCAAGTTCTATTTATAGGCATTGGATTATGTCATTCATTCAGCCTTTGGCTTTGCGTTAATGTGCAATGATCTTCTTGAATATTCATTAAACTAGAGTGTTTTCTTGGTTTCCATGAAGCATGTTTGCATGAATTTTATACGATAACTTACTAAGAGACATTTAACTTTACTCTAATACTCGTAGATACTCGTATTAAGATCAAATTGGTACATATTTCGTTATATGTATGTACATATACATATGTACGAGTGTAAAAGTATGGCTATCTCTATACTGAGATCTCAGATTAACGTCAGAACCGATATTGTGCTGGAAGTGAAACACTAAAAGAATTTCCACTAAAAATTTATTTATGTACATCGATTCAGTAGCAGCGCACTCGTACATGTGAAAGTATAAAACGCACATGTCTATCCGTATAATTAACTAAAAATAAAATTAAATTTACGTTTACACTTATCAATAGTGTTGATTGAGAGCCGGCAAAAGCTTATATAGCCACTAGCCAGGGCCCAGGGGGAGAGAGACATCAGGTTGTTGGTGTAGTAGTAGTTTGTGCGAATAGTAAGTGTACACTAGCCGGCATTCTCTTTGAAAAATTGAGAGGAAACGTTCGATCGGAGTATCTGACGCGATTTTAATACAAATAGTACTTTATTTTCAACCGGCTTTCTTTCACGATCCTAGCGATATTCTCTTATTTGTCGCAGTGGTGGCAAATTGTTGCTTCCAGTTTTTTTTTCAGTTATGGGTTACTTAACTCTGGCGCCGAATCTTTGATCTTGGCTGATACGCAGATTATAGATTTAAAAAATCCAATAATTCGGAATCTATTTATAGAAATGAGAACTTAATCAGTAGAATGTATATTTTCGATGTTAGCGCCGCTTATACACACCTTGAAGGTTCCAATTTTTTTTTTAATTTTTAATAACCTGCAATTGAACATTTTAGCTTATTCATGTCGTGTGTCACATTATTTTAGAAATATATGATCATGTTTACTATCTACGAGTATGTATATAAAATATTTCAAAATAGGGTGTGGTATTTGACATCGCGAAGTCTTCGCTCATTCCATTTGTCGTACATACATATCTTTTTCACACTATCTCTGATTACTTGTTTATCTATAAAACCACTTTTTACGAGTGTGTGTATGGTGGCATTTGTATATTATGGTTACAATTGGAATGAAGTATGTGTATCTATGTCTCTCCATACCATTCCATGTTTGTACTTTTTTTATAATATGTATCATACGTATTATCAATATCAAGTGCTATATGCCAGTGGCGTAGATAGCTTTTCTTTAGGGGTAGGAATTGGTCATCGGCACTTTTGTCTAAGGGAAAATGAGGTTTACATTTGAAATAAACATAGGCAAATATAAAAATTAGAGAATTTTTTTTTTCAACTTGGTTAATTTTGAATGTAAGTTTACATGCTTCTACTCGTATAGTTTACTATCATCATCGTGGCGCGACAGCCCGACGTCGGGCCTTGGCTGCCTGAATTACCAGCTTTACGTCAATCATTCTGTATTATTCGAAAATGCTTGAAGATCACGCCTCTGAGTGAAAAATATCTGGTTCACCAGGTCTAGGTAGGTTTTGGTAGGTCTACAGATCGGTGTACTCAATTGCTCTTACCCCTTGTGGGGCGTAGCGCGTCAACTGTTCCCAGTTGACGTTTCGTTGCCATAAACTAGTTTCGGAGAATGCAATTGGCGGCATGCACCTCCTGCTCCCCCATTTACCTGCGACAAGTCGGGAAATGCTGTGGCTTATTATTACGCCTTGCATCACAGGGGGAAGACAACACAAACATCCATGGCCACGAACGTCGTCGTGGACGGGATAGGTATACTAGTCTGGGTAGATACGGGTACATACGCAGGTTTTGAAAGAACAGAAAATCAGTGCTGGATAGATACACAGACCTAATCCTTCTTTATCAATGGAGTAAGTATGGTTAGATACACACATATGTTTTGAAAGAGCAGAACATCAGGAGTAGGAGTTTTTAAAATAAAGATTTGCCGCATTGTAAATGCAAATGTTAATCGGATTAATCCATTCCATTTCACAAACATGGGGTAGGCCCGCCGACCTAGGGTTTTCAGGCCTAGGACATATGCCTTACCCTATCAGGTGCGATCCGCAAAATTAGCGGATCATATCATGACTAGTCTCATCTATTTATACCTTTCAAATAGTGGTTCACTCCTTTGTCTCGAAAATAGTCAGTATTGCTGAGATGACCTCGTTATTTGATGAATGGTTTTTTTTACCCCCAAAACTGGCATTTGAAACCAAAAAGTAGTCATTGGTAGGCAGATCTCCTGAATAAGGTGCTTCGTCAATCAGCTCAAATCTGAATTACTGACCCCTTCTTTGCCTCAATTCCGGCAAAACCCTTCCAAAGTGGTTAATCTCACAAAACGACTCTCGTTTCGCTTAGATTGTTTCATCTTTATGGTTGAGGGGCGACCGGTAGCGCAGTGTGTTGAGGCATCAGTCTCATGCTTGAGTACCGGCTTTTCGAATCCTGCCCACGACGACGTTCGTGGCCATGGATGTGCAGGAGATGCATGCTGGCAACTGCATTCTCCGAAACCAGTTTATGCCGTAGAAACGTCAACTGGGCCACATGGAAGAGTTGACGCGCTATACCCCACAAGGGGTTAGGGCAATTGAGAGAGAGATGGTGTTCATACGATAGGGGTTTTTGGTGTCGCTTAGATTGTTTCATCTTTATGGTGTTCATACGATAGGGGTTTTTGGTGTCGCTTAGATTGTTTCATCTTTATGGTGTTCACACGATAGGGGTTTTTGGTGAAAAGGGAATCAGCGCAGCAGCCATCATACCGCTCCCATATACGTTAATAAGTAGGTACATAAGTAAGTAGGCTAGGTGTAAGGATTAAACTGTCAAGTGAGACTAAGCGCTCGTGCCCACGGCAAACTTTTTAGTTCGCAGAAAAACTAAATAGTTTAGTCAGAAAAATGGAACACACGGTGTTTTATGAGACCGCGCACACAGCGTTAGTTTACTGTGTGCGCGGTCTCATAAACTGACGTGTGTTCTATTTTTCTGACTAAACTATTTAGTTTTTCTGTGAACTAAAAAGTTTGCTGTGGGCGCGAGCTCTAAAATAAACTACGAGTATATGGGAAGGTGGAAAATCAGTAAGCAAAGTGGGATGAAAACTGTATCCATATTTGATGTTGCATTACTCGCCCTCGGTGAAACGATACATGACCACTCACGACCTGATACGAGTACATGAGCTTCATTGGCGAATTCATCAGGCCGTAGCTGATGAAATACTTGATGACAGTCGTTGATAAACAGGCCGTGTTCAACTAATTAGCTGCTGACTTTTTTCCATAATTCCATTACGGTGTTAGAATGAAACCGTGTTGTAGGTGACTGACTTTCAGAAAGTTTAAAGGTTCTAATACACGAAACGTGTAAGTCCGTCGGGTGCGTCAAATTTACGATACCCGTCCCGTGTGAACAGCGAACGGGTTTATGGCAATGCGTATTTTGTTACCTGATGACGAGTCCCGATGGGTAATCAGCCTTTGCTGATGACGGCTTGGTGAAATTTTCGATGGCCTTCATCATGTATTGATGAATTGGTCAATGATACTTATCAAGTATTTCATCAGCTGCGCCCTGATGAATGTGTCAATGGCTTTCATCAAGTATTTCATTAGCTACGATCTAGTCAATGACTTTCATCAAATATTTAATCAAGTATTTCATCAGCTACGGCCTGGTTAATTCGTCAATGGCTCTCGTCAATGATACTTATTAAGTATTTCACTAGCTACGGCCTGGTGAATTCGTCAATAGCTTCCTGTCAGTATTTCAGTAGCTACGGCCTGATGAATTCGTCAATGGCTTTCATTAAGTATTTCATCAGCTACGGCTTGATGAATTCGTCAGTGATATTCATTAAGTATTTCATCAGCTACGGCCAGTGATTCGTCAATAGTACTCATATAGCAGGTTGCTAGTGGCCATGTATTGTTTCATCATATACATAATTGAAAGTACAGTACATTACATTGACATTAGTCCCGCGGCTAGAACAGCGGTTGTAATGACTTTCATCCAGGCCTTCATAATGAGTGCATTGATGTCTTCGTAATGGCATGGTTGTCCCCTAGAGCTCTGGTTAGACACCTAGTGCATACAAATTTTTACGAAGTCAGAAATTGTTCGTCGTCTAATGTGAGATAATTTTTTAAATGAACTATGTGCATAATGTACTTCATTTTTGCTTCTGATCATTTTTAATTTATGTATTTCCAACGAAGGTCGCCCCGACGATGATTCTTTCATAGGAGAACTCTCTCGACTCATGAATATTGTAGCATATGACTGAAGATTTTTACGATCAGTAAACTCTTATGTATATGTATTGAAGAAGACTGCAGAAAACAGAACATCAGTTGGTTCATTCAATCTGAAAAGATACAAGATCGACCACATTTCATTAGTTACGGTCATCGCGAATGAGATACATACTGAGTACATACATACTCGCACTCATTTCAAATGTCGCGTGATGTGACTGAAAGTAAAATTATATGGGCAAAATGGTCACAAAGTCGGCCTTTTATTTGCATAAGGCCTACATTTTTTTTTTCCATTCCATTGGAGATTGTCTCCCGACCGTTTCTCTACTAGCGCGGCGGCAGGCAAACAAACCTCCATTCGTGCCAGTTTAGTCGCTCGTCCGGTAATTTTAATTTTGCACAAAATAAAGTATACAACTGAGTCGTTCTGGTAGCATCATCATCAATTGTAAATTCATTGAGGAAACTTATTCATGCGTCACTTCATTCTACTTAATTCGCAATCATTGCCATTTATATTATTATATCATGATCTAAACTCGGGGTGGTTATTTGATTACACTCGTATGCGCTAAATTCATGCCAAAATGATAAAGTATGTTAGTATGATTTCGTTTTGTGAAGTTGGAATTAGGCCAGTTTATGATATATGTCGAACAATGTGGTGTCATGTGATTCCTCCTTTCTCACATAAGAAAAGATTGAATGGGCGATTACTAGTTTTGATCCTTTCAAGTCTGCCAGAATGATACCAACAGTGGTATCATTCTGTCGGACCTACAGCACATGCTGGATATAGTGCACCCTTGGGTTGTATCGATTTTCAAGCCTGTTTGGAAGTCAAATAAATTCCTCTTTATGGAGGGAAGCTAAAGTGATATTCATCCCGTTAGCGGGTAAAAGTTCTCACGCACACCCGAAGGATCTTCGACTCATCGGCCTATCATCGACTCTGCTATAGATGTTGGAGCGTTTACTTGACACACACTTAGCGTTATTATAACGCATGTTCTATCCGCTTAAGAAGAAGAGCCTATTTGTAGACACTGCTTTACACTCTCTCGTAGGATACATCGAAAAGACTCTTGCCCGCACAGTAAAAAAATATTCGGGTAAAATTCACCGATTCGGTGTGCCACTTTGACGGTTTTTTTTTCGGTTTAAATAAAATACATTTTGTACGGATACTTAATATTTTACACCTATAAATGAATTTCAAAATATCGCGAATGGATTAAATATTATCCATCAAAACCGTGAAAACAAATTATGTCATTTTTATTCAAATCGAAAAAAAGCTCGGACAACAACTAATGCCACAGCTGGGTTTGAACTCTCGAATGGAAGGATGCATACATCGGACTGATCAACGCACTAAGCTAAGAAATCGCTGATATGCCGTTACGTATTTCGGAAGAGGAATAGAGCTAATACAATATAAATATTTACACCACGCATTGGATTAATAACTCCGGTGCGTTTTTTTCGATTCTGGTTATGTATTTTTGGTCTTTTACACCATCGGTAAAATAAATACACAAACTAAAGGTATTAAACTTAAACACCACTCGTGCGGTGTATTCGAGGAGTACATACTGAATCACCGAACGAATAGAAAAAGTACATTATCCAGCGGGTGTTACAGAGAGTTAAGCATGTTTTACTGTGTGCAAGTAGTATACGCTGGTTGCCTTCCTGAATACTGAAGGCGCTGTCAACAACGTTAAACCTGAGGTTATCACTGATGCCCTCTCAATTCTGTGCGGAGATGACTCACTTTGCAAGTTTGTGCATCTGATACATACATATATCTCGGGTGATCTCTACATTATCTACACGCAGGCACGTAAGCAGGGGCACTCCCCGAGGCGATGTTCTCTCTCCCCTTCTGTGGAATTTAGCAGTCAACAGGTTGCTCTGAAGCCTGGAAGGGTTGGGATGTCAAGTGACTGCTTATGCAGACGACATTGCAAACTCAGGCGCATTTTCCTGTGTCTTAAGCGGTCAGAGCAAATCTGCACAAAACGAAACTCGTTCTCTTCACTAGGAGATATAGGCTACCTTCATTTGAACCACCATTGATGGAGTGCACAAGGCTTATACTGGCTTATAAAGTCAATTTTTTTGGGGATTATTTTCGATCAAAAAATTATGTTGAAAAGCTAACATTCAGGAACGTGTGACAGAAGCCACTGTTGCTCTATACTCTTGCAAGAGGGCAATGGGGATTGCAACCGAAAGTGGTTTACTGGCTATACATATCGGTACTGGGTCCCATAATGATGCATGGGGTTGTCTTCTAGTGGACGGCGGTACTTAGCATTGTGTCGTACAGAACTCTTGGAGAAGGTCCAAAGATCAGCGTGTGTTACCATCCCGGGGGTCCTGAGGACAACCCCTACCGCTGCCTTGGGCGCACTGTTTGATTCCTGTGGACATCTTCGCAGAGCAGATAGCCGCGATCACTGCCATTCGCCTTCGTGAAACCGGTCAGTGGATCGCGTTAATCGCAGGCCATACTGATATTCCAGTGGAGACACGGACTACACCTCTCAAAAATACCTGTTCGATAAAGTATTCTGGCTTGCGAATAATGTTATAGCTGTCAGGGATGTTTTAATCTACACGGTTAGTCAATCGGCGATTAAATTGCTCAGTTCAAAGCTGGTATTGGATTGTCGCAGCTTTCTCTCGGAGATGAGAAAACATTTAACATTTTAACATTTCCCTGGGCTGGATGCCCAGTACTGGGATGCCTCTAGCAGCCTGTAAATTATTCACTAAAGTAGTGGCGTACCACAGGGCTAACACAGGTGTAGTGGTGCTACATCTCATGCAACTAGGCAAATATGGCCGAAAGTGGACCCCTGCCGCTCCCACAAGCTATTGATGCTGATCAGAAACCTATCACTAGGTACTGCCTTACCATGGAGCATGCTAGGAGACTTCGGCTTCCGCACAATGATTACTGTAGGAGCTGCGGGAACGGGGAGGAGGAGAAAAGTCTTTCTCACCGCATGTGTATTTGCCCTGATCTGGCAGAAAAGACATCCTGAGGTGCTATTTTTTACTGATCTGGATGATTTAAAGGATTTTAAGGTTGATTGGCTCCATTGCTTCATTGTCAGCTCTGGTGGCTGGTTTGATGACTGAATGAGTCTCGGGTTGCTATACCAGGGGGTGTCACAATGGACCCAGTGGTGGTCTATATGTGCTTTGATCATTCTTCTTTTGGTCAAGGCAGCCCATCTAACCTAACCTAGTGACATTTCGATGGGCTGCGAATTGAAAATGTTTAGTCTTGTCCCCTTTTCATGGGTGACATATTTTATAGCGCTCGCGGCGCAGATCACTACTTGTATTCTTTAGATAACGTACATATAAACTGCAAGAAGTAAACTTGCGTCGTTGTTGGACATTCCTTGTGCAATTCTTAGCATATTCACAGTAAGAGTTTGGTGCGCGTCAGGACAACAGGATCTTATTGGGGATGAAATGAAATCGAAGCTAAATAATGTGGGTATCTTCTTACAGTCATTTCCACAAGACCGTATACCTCACAAAATAAAAACAAAATGTTACAAGTAAGAAATTTTATTTTTTATTGAAAGTAAATACAAAATACATTTTCGCAATTATATTTAATACATGGTCCAATCGCCGTCACTATTGATTATTGACTGGCATTTTCGGTGACAACTTTCGGCCAATTTTTCCGCGTAGTCTGTCGATTCGTTCGCCTTAAATGTGCTGCTCCTTTTATTTGCTTTCATTGAAGCTTCTGCTTCATTAATCCCCAAACATTTTCAATAGGATTGGCATCCGGCGATTGCGAAGGCCAATCATTTATTTTCTTCTTTCCAGCGTGTACACAACCGGCTTCTATGTTTCGGATCGTTATCTTCTTGTAGAAACCAATCGGTGTTGTCGTTGCCATATAGCATCCTAGCAGACTTCAATAATCCTTTCTTGTACAAAATGATCATCCTTTCAGCAGTAAGAATTCCGGTAAACGTTATTAATTTTCCGAAACCGCGTGCAGAAAAGCATCCATAAACATGGACCTTCACAGGGTGTTTAACGGTTCGGTTCACGACAGCTTCTCCTTTTTGTGCCCACACTCGTGTCCTGGACGTGTTTACAGCAAAACTTGATTCATCCGTAAAGATCACGTTGTCCCAATCACGATCGATGTTTTCCTTAGCCCACTCTACACGTCTTCGCTTCTGGTTTTCGGTAAGTAATGGTTTCATCAAGGCATACCTGGTTTTGATGTTTTCCTCTTGTAATCTTCGCCGAATCGTATTCAAGGACACGTAAATATTCTTCTTCGATAACATTTCCTTTGCTTGCACTAAGGTAGTAACGGACGGATTTTTCTTAAAAATATCAATGATGGCCTTATCCTGGGTTTTTGAAGTGCTTCGGGTTTTACCCCTACCAGGTAGATCGTCTACATTGCCAGTATCTTTAAAACGCTTTATCCACTTATTCACAAACTGTGTCGAAACTTTCAGGTACTTTCCGGCCGATGCAGGTGTCATTTTTGGTCCTTTCGGATGACTTACTAAAAACACAGCTTCGAATCGTTTTTTGTAAATGGCACTCATTTCACTTGACGTCTTATCACTCTCCTACTTGAACTTAGAATGACCAAATTTATACAATGCGAAAAAGAGGAAGAATGCAGGTAACTAAAAGTCCCCCACCACTCTTTGAGAAATGGTGCATTAAAAAGTTACAAAGTATACGCTCTTGTGGAAATTACTGTAATTGGTGTGATGAAACCAATGCACCTAGAGTACTGTTAAACCCACTTTGAGTCCTTTCGTCAATTCGTAGCATATTCACAGCAATGGTTTGGTGCACGGCAGGACAACAGAACTTTATTGGGGATGAAATGAAACCGAAGCAAAGTAGTGTGGGTATCTTCTTAATTGGGGTGATGAAACCAATGGACCTAGAGTACTGTTGAACTCACTTTGAGTCCTTTCGTCCGGACAAAAGGACCTTTTTGAGTAATAGCGGTATCTTTTGAATCGGGGTGATGAGACAACGCACTGGAGTCCTTAAATAACGTTAAATCATTCGCAGCCGAGTTGCTTGAAGCCGGCGATACAAGAATTGCATCTGCGACCTCTTCCCTGGAACAACATCTAGGCTCTACCCATCGAGCTACTGCGGCATATGTTCTGGTCTCACTTTTTCCGAAAACTCAAACATTTATCTCATCTCTTATCTTATATTACCATTTGTGGTTCTCTTTTATAAACAAATCTAGGCCAATTTCAATTAGTATTGCATGTATAATGCAGTAACGAATGTGAAATGCATTATAATAGAATTCAATGTTTCTGTTGTTAGATGAATCTAGTGATGATTACATGTAACGACCGCATTTTAGGTCTGCTACACAAATGAAGCCGCTTCATTCTTAAATCTTCTTCTTTGTAATAAAACAGCTGACGACAATGATGATGGTGGACCAATGCAACTGTATTATTTTTGAAAGAAATACTGATAGATTGCCTTGTGCGTAGATAACCTTTTCAACTTTGGCAAAGCAACATAAGCACGCATACATATTAGAAAGTATGTACGTATCTTGTTGTTAAATCGTTCTTCAAAGTTGAGATGAAACGAGCCGAGAGCTGAATCAAAATTACAATAATTTCAATGGTTCGATTGCAGAGAAAGTGGCTGTCGGAAGTTTTGGAACTCGAGATGATTCAGTTTATCATAATACCAGCTTAACGTAATACTGGGACAAGTTCACTAGCACGAGGGTATTTCTTTTTTGTATGCAATTAAAAATCTTTAATCGGTGAGCAAATAAACCATTTTGTCTAAATGAAATATCGGGCAGTCACGGTTATCGGGTTTTGAAATCTCTAGAAGCATTCCAGACTAAGGCTATGTTCACATTGCTTGCTATGCGGTGCGATGATGCACGTGATACGATGTGGTGGTGAATGGGATGACAGTTAAGCGAATAGAGACATGTTTAGTTGAAATAACACAATCGACTCGACCAAATAAATAATTATCATCCACTGAAAGCATAAGTGTTAGATCATCATCATCTTGGCGCAACAGCCCGACATCGAGCTCTGGTCGCCTGCATCATTGTCCTTCAATTATGTCGGTCAAGTAACCACGTCCTCCAATTTTGGAAGCTCATCAACTACTGAGTCTTCCCAGCGAGCTCTCCGTCTTCCTCGTAGCCTTGCTCCGTCGACGCGTCGTCCATTCCATATTTTCATCGTCCATTCGTTGCCCATTCTAGACGTTGTAGTTTAACGATTCTCGAAACTTCCAGCTCATCGTACATCGTGTTGTACCGAATGCGCCATCCGTTTTGGTCGCAAACTATTCCGAAAATTCACCAAAGGACCTTTCGTTCAAATGTGTTTATCATGTTTTTGGAGGCTTGAGTTAGGGTCCAGGTTTCGCAGCCATAGCATAGCGCAGGTCGTATGATGGATTTGTATATTTTGAACTGTATTTGTGCACGTACTTCCATTTCATTATTGGAAGGACCGAGAAGGAAGTCTTATTTGCTAGCTGTATTCGTCGTTTGATCTCGTCAGTTTCATCGGTGCCCTTTGACAGATTACTACCTATGAAGTCGTCTACGAATTCGATACTGGGGTCCTCGACATTGATGTTCGGTTGTTCTAACGTCCTTGTTCTAGATTGCATCATTACTTTCGTTATGTTTTGGTTAATGCGTATTCTAACTTCTTTTACAGCCGTGTCAAAAGTATTTAGAAGTTCTTCTGCGGCTGGCAGTTTTCGGGACATCATGTTGTTGATCTCGTCAGTGTAAGCTGTTAACTGTGTCGGCTTGAAGAGCAACGAGTAGTTGAGATTGAGCTCCTCGGAGTATACTCCGGCGCCCACACCTGCATCGGCCTTGGAGCCGTAAATTCCGTTGACCACGGAATAGGATTAAGCTTGCGTAGTTATTCCCGATACAGTACGTCGGTAGAGTGCAGTCTACCGATGTCGGAATATCTGAAGGACTGAGAATTGTGGAGTGCCCGATACTCAAGTTGAACCAGGTACTGATCTCCCCAATAGGTATGACTGAGTTTGCTGCCATTTGCTTCCCTAGAATATTTGGAGGAAGTAGAGCAATCATTATATCTAGCGCTGCAGATGGAGTCGATCGAAAAACTCCGCAGATTGCCAAGCAGGCCGCTCTACCTTGCCCAACAATTTACAATTGGCTTCCGTTCGAAGGACGTTCAAATATACAACAACGCCATATACTATAAAAGTATAGGTCGCAGGACCGACACATAGAGCCAGTGCAGCACCCTGGGCTGCAGACCCCATGTCTTGCCTATAGTCTTTCTGCAGCAGTAGTGCTATAGTGGTTCTGTTGATACGTTCCTGAATGTTTAGTCTCAAGTTAAGCTTCCTATCCAATACCAGGCCCAGAAAATTCGCCCTGTCGTTGAATATAAGTCTCACGCCCTCAAAGATAGACTCCGCTGGGAGATGAGTAAATAGCACTTTGGTTTTCTCAGGATTAATACTAAGGCCGCATTTCCTGGCCCACTTAGTAAGTAAAGAAAGTTCATATTGCCTAACCTCGCTGAGGATCCCAGAGAACTTACCGGAGATGACAATAAAATCGTCATCCGTATAGTCACTTTTTTACACCCCACCTCCTCCAGGTCTAAAAACAGTCTGTTGACCACGGTGTTCCAGAAAAGGGGTGACAATACACCACCTTGCGGAGTACCTCTACAGACACACATGCGTACGGTCGAGTCCCCCAGTATGGACGATATGACCCTGGATGTTAACATCAGGTTAATTTGAATTGAGATCAATCTACATCGAGTCCCCTTGGTGCATCAGTAATTGCTTCAGGTTTGACATTGTGGAAGACACCCTCAATGTCCAAGAAGGTGATCAAGGTAAACTCCCTGTAATGCAGATATTTTTCTATGTCACTCACAAGTGAGTGCAAAGCTGTATCCACCGACCTGTCCTGGGCGTAGGCATGCTGCGAAGCAGAGAGTAGGTGTGTTGGAATGGTGCTGCGTAGATGAATATCAGTTAATCTCTCTAGCATCTTTAGAAGTGTAGAGGGCAGACTTATGGGCCTTAGGTCCATTGGCTTCGAATTCGAACTCTTCCCGCTTTGGGAATGAACATCACATTGACCTCCATCCACACACTGTTAATGTGGACTAGGGTCAGGCAGGATATGAGGATGATTTCTAACCACGGAGCCACAACATCTAATGAGTATTTTATATCGGCCGGAAAAATGCCATCAAGTCCAGTAGGATTTGAAAGAGTTAAAAGCTGGAAATCACCCATAGTACTTTCTCCCTTGAGATGATTGAACTAAGGTCACCTGAAGCCAAATCATATTCCTGAGTGCAGGTGCTATGAGTAGGCATGGGTGAGCTATCGGGAAAGTGTTTATCCATCAAAATCTCCAGAGTCTCTTCGGTGTAGACCGCTCATGACCCATTTTAGTTCTGAATAAAGCTTGGCATGGAGGGGCTAGTGGATTAAATTTTGCAAAGTCTATAGGTCTCTGAGGATCCCTCAATGCTTTCCAGAAGAGCCTCCACGAGCTACGCTTCGCCTTCCTAAGCTCCTTCTTGTGTATTTTAAGGAGTTCCTTGTAAGTTCCGTTCTTGAAGCTTTAGCCCCATTAAACCACCCCTTTCTGTGTAGATTCAGCTCCCTAGGCCACCACACTGACTTTTTATTTTTATTATATAATTTACTTAAATACATTCAGTTCAGATTTTTTCTAATCAGTTTTTCTTTTTATCTTTCAGAATTTGTGACGTTGTTTATACAAAAAGTGATCTAAGGTAAGAGCGTTTGGTATTCGAGTATGTATTTACATAACATACGTATTTTCAAGAATTTTCCTTCTAATAATACTCTCAATAAAAATGAAATATGTATTCTCCACTCGAAATAAAGAAGAAATTCAAATATTCAATAAGAGAAAACATTAAAACAGTGCTAATTAAGTATCTGGTGGTTCTCTTTATATTTCATCATTATTTAACAGCCTTTTTTATCCAGACAAAAAAAGCAATTTAAGGTAAACAAAAAAAGCATCAAAGACGATACACTTCTTCCATTCACCGAGAAAATACTGGTTTTCACTTTCTTTATATACACATGTACTCTTGTTAATCATATTGTTACATCTTAACGAGATAATGTTTGTGAATGTAATTTAAAATTTTGGCGAGCATGTTTTTCTCATTCTATTGTAAATTATCTGTTGTTTTGCTTATTTTGGGAAGAGCGAAAGTTTTTAGGCGAGATAAAAAAGCAGATAATAAGGTTATAACAAGATGTAATTTGTTTTTGATAGTTATATATTTTTCGTTGAGGTTTAATTGTATTTACAGAAAGGAAATTTAACAAATAGGATTTAATTGAAAGGAAATATTAGTTTGAGATAACAAAATTTTAGATAAACTTGGGGCGGAAGAATAGAGCTTCATTTTGGAATTAGATTTTCGCAGAGGTTAGTGATCTTGACTGCTTCATCAATTAACGATAAGAGTATCTACGAGAGGTCTGACAGAAGTTCGCACAGTTGGGCTTAAAAAAACATAAAACGAGTCGAAGGTTGATATTATATCTTCATTTTGATTTATGGTACATTTGCTACTTTGAAATTAGTAGTAAAACTTGAGAAAGATATCTTTAGAAATATAAAAGTTTTTCTCACAAAGACGGACTTTTGGACCGATCGTTCCTATGGCAACTATATGACGCAGTGGTCCGCTCCCGTTGGTTACATACATGCAGCGTGCAATATATTAGAAAGAAGGCTTTGTAGAAAATTTCAGCTCGTTAGCTTCAAAACTGAGAGACTAGTTTCTATAGAACCAGAGAGACAGACGGATAAAGCTTAATCGACTCACCTCGCCATACTGACCAAGAATATACTTTATATGGCCGGAGATGCTTCCTTCTGTGTGTTGCAAACTTCATGACAACAGTCGATAGAGTTTCTGTCCATCTGTCGGATTCGTGGCAAGGGACTGCTGCTTTTAAAGATATGTGTCAATGTTCCACAAGCCCGTTGAATGCTTAGTAATAAGCTGTTGTGTGTGGTCTTGTACATCCTGGCAATACCAAGAAACTGCGAAGAAGTCCTGAACTGCAAAGCTTATAAGTTACAATTGTCCTCGGTGCACCAAATCGAGCAAATCAAGTTGAAAAAAGCTGTTACAACAAATTTTGCTGTCATTTCTGCTATTGGAACTGCTTCTGCATGGTGTGCACACCTGCTGGAAACTGCATTCTCTGCAATTAATTTATGCCAACGAAACGTCAACTGGGCCACATGGGAAAGTTGACGTGCTATGCCCCACAATGGGTTGGGGCAATTGAGACAACTTTCCGCTGAGATGACTGGGTTGTGAAAAATTTCAAAAACCGACTTCCGTATCCGTTCCTGTAATGTATCGCAGTAAACCGAATTCGAACTGCCGTCGACTGACATTTGTTTCAGTTGAAGCGATTAAGTGGATAACAAAATGTCCCAAAGCTCTGCGTCATTCCTCTGCTCATAGGAAAGCTGCTGCAGATCGATTGATATAGGCATTGTTATTGCTGCTATGTCTCCCCGTGAGAAAGTATCGGCTATCACATTCGTGTTGCCAGACACATGTACGATCTCGGTGGTGAATTGAGAGATGTATTGTAAATGTTAGGCGAAGCACGTTCTGCTTTCTGTTTGAACGCATAGGTTACCGGCTTGCTGTCACTCCAGATTTGAACACTGCGCTGCGACCTTCAACCATAAATGGGAAGAATTTTATTGCCAAGTAGACCGCTAACAACTCTCTATCGTAAGCGCTGTAACATGCCTGGGCTTTTGTGAATTTTTTTTTAGAGAAAAATTTATCGGTCACCACTCTCCAACGTTGAACTGCTCCAAAACCGCGCCTGTGGCTGAGTCGGATGCATCTGTTGATATGGCGAGTGCTGCATTGTCGACCGGATATGTAAGCAGTGTCATGTTGGCTATGGCTTGCTTTATTGCTTGAGACTTCCGGAGACCAATCGATATCGGTGTTATCGTTGCATTTACTGCCCTATAGATAGGTATCCAACGGCGCTAAGATCGTAGCTACATTCTTAAGGAATTGCCTACAGAACGATGACGATGCCTAAGAAACATCTAAGGTCGCGTACCTTTTTCGGCTTAGCGAAATCCTGTATGGCTTGGACTTCTTATTGCAACGGCTCAATCCCGGTCTTAGTTACCAAGTGGCTTAAATGTAATATCTGCTCCACACTGAATACACATTTGTCTTCATTGATACGTAAATCATGCTCTGTAAGACGCGCGCAGATTAACCGGAGGTGTTGTTTATGGTTAATTGCCTTGGTCCCTCCAGGGGCATGAGCGCGTCAAGATCTCTAGCATTTCTTTGCTTTGTTGACGTTTCGATAGCATATCTACTTTTCGGAAGTGCAGTTGCAAGCATGCACCTCCCTCGTCAATGGATGCTGACTTGATAAGGATATCATCGAGGTGGTTGAAACAGAATGTTAATCCACGAAGAACGGAGTCGAATAACCTCTCAAACGTCTGGGCCTCAGGCCGAAGGTCATGATGTTGAATTCAAATAACTCAAACGGTGTGATTACTGCCATCTTGGGTATGTTTTCCTCCGCAATCGGTACTTGGTAGCAAGGCCGGTTAAAGGCTAAGGCGAAACAGTCGGTCGCCTGGGGCGCCGACTCTGAAAGGGTGCCGAAGACGGCAAGCTTGAGAGCGAATTTTTTCAATTAAGAGCTGAAAGTAATAATAACTCCAATTCGAGAATTATCCGATCGAAATCGAATTTGAGTGATTCTCAATTACACCCATGAACGATCGAATTTCGAACCTTAACTCCTTCTAAAGCTCGCTCACGGAAGAGGGCATATCAGTGGATACGGCTCTACACTCTCTGCTCAGCCTTATTGAAAAATCTCTCTTTCACAAGGAATTCACCATGGCTGTCTTCTTGGATATCGAGGCCGCATTCAACAATGTAACACCCAGCGTGATTGTTGGGGCTCTCTTGAGCCTTCACGTCGGTGAACTTCTAAATAAGTTGCTACTACTTGGCTTATTCGCACCATTTTGGGCACATCTCTAGAAGTAGCCGCTTTTGTAGGGAGCTCCCTAAGTGTCACCACACTCTGTCGAACTCGAACCTGGTACAAGTAGACCGGTTTTCTTCACGTTTATGTGAAGTGTATGTGTGTCAGAGGACATTTGTATCAGGTTTGTGGTCGAGTTCCACAGTGTGTGGTGACACTAAGTCGGTATATTGTCTCCACTTTGAAATCTGGTTGTCAATAAGGTTTCGACGATTTGTAGGGCTCTGACCTGGTTGGGAAATCGCGTGGTGACTGCCAAAGACATGACTATTTTCACGGACAGTCAAGCTGCAATACGTTCATTTGGAGCGGGTTTTACTACATCCAAAACAACTGCGGATTGTCGCTCAGCCCTCGCGGTAATGGGCGGTTTATCAACATTACACTTTATTGGATAGGTTAGGTGGCGGCCTTACAGCCCCGCATAGACCGCTTGGGTCCATATCGATGCCACAAATTGATAACGGGGCAAAAGAACTAGGTATTGGGATTAGTTAATATCGTTGGGTCATTGTTGATTTCGAAGGTTTTCGTCGTGTTTGCGAATTCCAAAAGCCTGTTTATACTGAGGTCCGCGACCGCCTTCAAGTCGCGGAAGAAGTAGCCACCAAGACATTTTTGTCTTGTTCTTGAGAGTGCTGGGCATTCACACAAGAGGTGTTCCAGAGTTTCCTTAAATTTAGGCAGCTGACAGTTTCTGCAGCCATTGGAAGTGATCAATCCTAGCCTATGGGCACGCTCCCCTATCAGGTAATGGCCAGTAACTAATCCGACTAGCATCGCAGACTTACCTCTGGATAGTCAGTCCTAGGATTATGTTAGTTGTCCTTGGATTGTAAGAATTCCAGATTTTCCTCGTAAGATTATTGGATACCTGGTCATAGTGGTTTTGCAGGCAACTGCAGAGCCGATGAGCTTGCGCGTGAGGGAATAATCGGCACTGTGGCTGGGAATCGTGAAAGCATCAAAATGCCTATTGCAGCATGCAAGATGGTAATTAAGTCCGCTGTAGTCGACAGAGCTAAGACAAGATGTGCCTCGGTGATAATTCATACCAAACGTCGAGGGTGATCTAGCCTAGACTCAGTCCTAGCCACTCGGCTGTACTGGTGCCATTTAGTAGATTACTCATCGCCAGGGTAGTCGGGGTCATCACATGGCAACTGCCCCATTGGGAGCTCGCCTGAAGGCCTCGCCTTCCTCACCATAACTACTGTAGAAGCTGTGAGGATGCGGATGTGGAGGAAAGCGTTATTCACCTTTTGTGACATTGCAGAGCTTCGACGGTTAGGAGCAGGAGGAGTTTTCTTGGTTCTTCGTTTTTCAACGACTTGGAGGACCCCAGCAATGCTAGCGCGACGCAGCTCAATCGTTTAATTGCTAGCATCGGCTGGATTAACACCTAGATTTTAGAGTGAGGTATGGAGATTCTGGCGGTACGGCAACGGACCCACATGTGGTCTAAGTGTACTCCCCCTCCCCCACCTAACCTAACTTGCAACGTTTGTAATAATGGAGCAAAAAAGAATGCAACAATGGTTCCAAACACATGAAAAATACTTGCAAACAATATTTGAAGCGATACTTCATACTAATTAATATAGAAAACTGTTTTGAAATAATTAGGAGAGGGGTGCCAAAATATCCTTGTCTGTGCCTTAAATTAGTCTTTGACCGGCCCTGCTCGGTAGAATGTCCGTACCAAGTCTAGCGTTGAGATGTTCCTCCCGTGTGGATTAGGATATTCGTCTGGTACTGTTACCGTATTTAGTCTGCGGTGGTCTCCATCCACATGGGGCGCTAACAGGATTTCTTCTGTTTCATCAAAAGAGGACTAGCCCAAGGGCTTCTTGAATGTCTCCATACTCGAATTCGTTGCGTGTTGCCTTAAATTTGTCTGGTGGCAAGCGTCTATCGTGTTCGATTTCGGGTAGACCTTTAGTTCCCATGCAGTAGCGTACATTATTTGACGACTTCGCGGGAAAACGTACCGGTGGTCAGTTGGGGGAATTCAGCTAATATTACGCGGAAGCAGTTTTTCTTGCAGTAGTTTTCGAGAAAAAAAAGGTATTTACGTGTCGGACTATGAGCCCACTCAGCTGTTAAATGAGTACTCATTTATGGGGTAAATAACTCGGTTGAGCGTGTTGCTGATCACGCACCTCTGCACAAGACATACCGTCGCGATCTAGTAAAAAAGATGATGCTAACTCATCTCGAGGCCAGGGTTCAGATTGGACTGTTGCGCCAGTTATTTATTTTATTTAGTTCCTGTTGACTGTTGATATTTCCTCGGTTGTATCACCGAAAGTCTGGGCGTCAGATTAACTGCAAATGGAATCCACTAGTTTCCTTCTCCGGAGGTAGACTAGCAGTTCAAGAAACTTGAGGAAGTCTGCTCCTAGTATTGGGCGTGACACATTCGCTACTCTGAACATCCATTTGAATGCCCGTCGCAAGCCGAGATCAAGGGTTAATAATCGTTCGCCGTAAGTGTCGATGGTAGTTCCATTCGCCGCGAAGAATTTAGGGTCAGTGGTGTTCTTGCGTTTGGTTCGCAGGTCTGGAGGAATAACGGAGATATCTGCCCCCGTATCCACGAGAAACAGAAATCCTCCGTGCTTGTCCCTGATGAGTAGCCGATTAGTATGTGCCTCGCCGTCGCCAATCGCACTTAACGACGAGAAGGCGGCTAGTTTTCCGAATCAAGGTAGAAACAAACTGAAGAGTCTGTGTTCTTGTTGCCGTTTTCCGAACGTCCTAGAGTTTGAGATCGTCTGCGGTTTCGTACGTTGGCATCCTTAATTCGTTTTTCGAATCTCCCTAACCGTTCACTAATGCTATTTGTCTTGCAATCTCTGGTAAGTTGAGTTGCTCAGGCGTGTGTTTAGTATCTGCAACGACTGCAATAGAGAGCAGGTCCTCCTTTTCCTTGAAGACTTCTTTGGTTCACAGCCCCTTCGTTCTATCTGTCTATGATACACCCACACCCACGCGATATTCCACAATAAGGGACCGAATATAGATTCTTGGAGAACGCTTGCTGTTACGTTGTATTCTCTTGGTCTTTCACCAGTTTCTTACCATAAAAGTATCAGCTGTATTAATTTCACGCGGTCTCAGATCACCGAATGCCACAGATCCCCGTCGACCGCAAACCGATAGGCGGTGAAATTGGGGGCGAATTATTGACTCATATATGTACATATGTACAAATAAATACAGTAGAATCCCTCTTAACCGGTCTGGTTGGGACCGACGGCTTGACTGATTACCCGTTTGCCCGATTAATCCGAGATACGGTAAAAAGTCGGTTTTTTGTTAAAAAAAAAACCTACATACTATATTTCATCATAGCACATATTCATAAGGTATTATGAATAAATAAGCAAGCTCCTACGAAATTCGTAGACAGGCTCCGAAAAAACAACAGGCGAAATATAAAGAACACAGGAGAGAAAAAGACTCGGAAGTAAGAGTGGAATCAAGATCGCGAGGTCCCTTCTCTTGCCCGTTCTCGAAGCTATAACACTAACAAATAGTACACCTAAAGGTCGCGTCACCCCGCGTTTTATTTTGCAGAAACTTTCGGGACATTATGGATTTGGCATTAATTGGAGAATTTTTTCTATTCCATCAAGCCGACCATACATCATCCGGAATTCCTGTCGAAAAACTGATCAGGCCCGGCCTTCCGATTTGCCTGAATATAGAATACACCATCCGCAGTTCCTACCGAAAAACTGATCAGGCCCGGCCTTGAGGAATTCCGGATCGTGTATGGCTGCTTCACATGCCATTCACGATCCGGAATTCCCCCAGGCCAGGCCTGATCAGTTTTTTCGGAGAAAAATTCCGGAGCGTGTGTGATGAAGGCCTGGCGAGAACGATTTTCCTTCCGGCCTGAAGGCGGCCTGAAACGGCCATACACGATCCGTAATTCCTCAAGGTCGGGCCTGATCGGTTTTTCCGGACAGGAACTCCGGATGGTGTATGTTCGGCTTTAGAGAGATTTTTCGCAAAACTCGAGAGATTTCCGCTTTAGGATCTACACATTTCCCTGCGTGGATTCTAGGTTCTTACTACCTAAGCGGAAATGGACTACCTAAAGCGGAGATGCCGCAATTAATGATTCTCTATAAATGCAATGGAGAGAATTCTCCCATTAAGGCAAAATCCATAATGTTCCGAACTTTCCAGTAAAAGTCCATCAAAGAATGAATGACCAGCTATTATACGCTGAAAGAGAGAGAAAAAACTCTTTTCTATGAGATAAACCGGTTAATTCGAGGACCGGTTGATCCGAGGCCGATTAAGAGGGGCTCTACTGTAGGGATGAATTGCCGAGAAAACATTGACGCTAAACAAATTCACTTTTAACTTTGATCCAATGATGTTCCCACACGAAATCTAGACCAAAGACCGGTCAGTCTTTTTGTATGAGAATGGCTCTGGGACCGGGTGAAAGGAATGCGTCTATTCCCAATCAATTACATACGAGTATGATTGTATGAGAAAATTCAAATATGAATTCCATTCGATATCATCAATGATGCGCATAGAAACTATGTCATCAAAGATTTATTTATGTGTTTGCATAAATTACGGTAACAATTGATCATTTTCATATGACTGGGCAACCTCAATTTCACATGCAGTTAATCATGTCTGTCAAATAACTCCATTACATTCATTATTTGTCTGAGAGGCCTTATAGGAAACAATTCTTGTAATCAATTTTATTGAAATACATACATCGGTAAAAATAGATTTATTCAAGTAAGCAAGTGTACGTGTCTCTCTAGTTCTAAGAAATTTAAGGTGGGCTCCTTACTCTTAATCTAAATAATGTTTCTTTGCGTCCAGAATAGGACAACACTAAGCAACGTCACACTAACAACATAGTCCCCGATAGTTCTGGATGGAAAGCTGGTAAAAGAAACTTATTCTTGTAAGGGACTTTTCAGGTTGAAACATTCAGAACTCGCCGCAGGCAATGCAGTTTACTTATATAGTTCAGGCCGATCTAAAGTTTATTTCACGTGAATAAAAGGTCGATTTTGTGTAATTACATGGAATAACAAACAAACAAAATGATTCTGCTGCTTGGCCCAAATCCTTTCTCCGGCTTACCAATTTGTCTTGTTAGGAAGCGGATCAGGGATTGGGAGCGGGAGAGAGCTGACTCGCTGTGGGCATGAGGCAATCTAAATTGTTTATCGCGAGCTACTCCAGTAGCTCTGCTAAGTTTAAGTAGAAACAGGGTCTGAATTATACTCGTATTATGAACTGAATTATATATGAACTTCTTCTCAAAGGTCACTCGCGTCTTTTAGGTCATATCAAAACCGTAGCGTAGCGTTTCAGATGCCAGCTGTCGTTTTTGTGAGGCCGACGATGAAACTTCAGAACATATCTTCGGTGAATGGGAAGCCCTTGCTCGTCGTCGAACAGAGTGCTCGGATCTCGTAGGATCTCCATACAAATTGGCAAACCGGTCAAAGATTTGAATGGAGATCCTACGAGAGCCGGGGCGAATTGAATGCACCTATTTACAGCTTCCAGCTCATGTGAAGTAGAGTCGTATACAAATTTTTGGGTGTGCCAGCATACTCATGTTGAATATTAACAACTTGCAAATTAGCTGCTTATCAAATTACCTCCTATCCGAATTAGTGGCTTTCCAAATTATCAGATGTTGCAGCACACTCAACACTCTGTTGAATGTCAACAATTTGTCAGCAACTTTTCAAACAAGAATAGCATCTGCTATTAGCACAAAATTAGTTGTGCAATCAGAAAATATTTTTTGTTGCTCTTTAAATAACGAAAAACCGGGGGTAGACAATCTTATAATCTAAGATCTGTGAACGGCCGAAATAGTCTTAATTGAGAAAAAAAAACGAAGAAAAAGGTTTGAAATCTAAACTAACTAATTCGACATTCGAAATTAGAAAACTACGACAGCTCAGCGAACGTTTTTTTTTAATAATTATGTCTTCATTAATAAATTAGCACTTTGCAGTAATATCGGTTATTTTTTGTCGTTTATATAATTATTATAAATTATAGGACGTATGTCGCAACAACAATAGTCTTACTAATGGTGTAGGGACAGGCAGACTTAGAATACTCTACAATAGGGGTCGGCAACCTTTTTAGGACAATGGACCACTTTCAAAAGAAATATGGTTTGGCTGTGCGGCCCGCACAGTAGAAAATAAAATTTAAATTTAGTGACAGGTTACCGAACGAAAAAATCGTCGTACATGCTCCAAAAATCACTGTCAGGTTCCACTGACGATATTCTTACGGACGAGAATTTTGTTGGATACACTGTCGGAAATCTTGTAAGAAAACCAGACGTGGGGAAAACTAACGATAATTTGAATCGAGAAAAGAAGAGAAACTGTAGAAATAACTGACGATAATTTGAAGCGCTGACGAGAATCTATAGGAACCACTGACGATAATCTGAAGTGCTGGCGATTTTCTTTAGTTTGTCCTACAGGTTCTCATCGGTGTGGCGGTTCAAGTTGTTGTCAGTTATCGCTACAAGATTCTCGTTCATTTGATCTTCTGCACACCTCTGAATGTACATCATGTCACGATGAGCTGCCCGGAACTATAACATCCTGCGACGAATATTTCTCTATTTCGGGGCTTGGGAGATTTTAACTCGCGCAGTACGAATCCGCCATTTTGTTTTATGATATGTTTATTGCACGTGTGGTGGGGGCCCACATTGTGGGCCAGTCAGACCTCAAATCGCCGCCATTGCAAATGCACAACCACAGTTGCTGGATCACCCGATTTGAATAGAATGAACTTCATCCGCTCTCGCTCATCTTCGGGGGGCGGGAACTATGTACACTCTCTCAAATTGCGTCTGCGCATGTCCAAATGTTAGTCGAACTGACTACTTGCTACTTTTTCTGGGACCCTAGTGATTCAGATAGTACAACACGGGCTATTTTATTAAATGATGAATGGGAATTGACGGAAATTGAAGGTCATTGAAAGTCCTTGGACGTCCTTGACCTAAATAATGAGTAAAAATGGAATTTCTTTCATTGTGACCTCAGATTGGGTCTGTGCATGTGCATGTCGGGAGTGCACATTTTGTTTAGTGAAATGGTGAGAATGATATGAATGAATGAGAGGAGGAGGTCCGCTGCCCTGAGCGAAACTTCGCATACATTCAGAGACCATAAATTGCGTGTGAGCATGTCGAGCGAGGAGAGCAGACGACTTCTTGCGACGTGTTCTGGGGGCCTAGTCAAGTTAGGGAGTACGGAGCGTACTCTATATTTTTGAGGATTTTGAATGTATGGTGTGTATGCAGGAGTTTTGATTATGGCGTCGCGTTGACTGAGAGCGTGGGACAGAGAGCATAGAGAGCGCCTGTTCACCCGTACACTATGTTATTTTTTGCCGTCCCCAACGTCAACCTTTATTGCTATCAAATCAACATCCCAACATGTACACACAGGATCCCCGCAAGCGCGCCGCCCGCGCGGATCTACAAGCAACAGCCATGCACAATGACCACTTCACTCAAAGGACATGCACAACCAGAAAAGAAAAATTTTCAATGGGCTTGTTTCCTCTTCTGACCCCCGAGTAGAAAAACAGACATTTCGTGTGACGGACAGATTTTTAGGATGACCCCTATATATGACATATCCATGTCAAAAGACAGACTAGTTCTTTTGAAGAATGCAAAATTTGAATCGTTTCGGTGGAACCCACTCAGGTCAACTCGGGTTCTAAGCACGTCCACACGACGTTTGTGACCATGAATGTTTCCGTTGTCTTCTCTCTGTGGTGTGGAGTGTAATAATAAGTCACAGCATCTCCCGACTTGTCGCAGGCTAAATGGGGGAGCAAGAGGTGCATGCTGGCAACTGCATTCTCCGAAACTAGTTTATGCTAACGAAACGTCAGCTGGACTACGTGGAACAATTGGCGCGCCATACTCCTCGAGGGGTTAGAGCAATTGAGTATTGTTTGGTGGGTTTGATGACGCCTGCCACCGCTTTAAAAATACTCAAATGGTCTACCATCAAATTTCTCTTTATGGGTTGACTATTGTCTACTACAATGCAAATATCGAACATTAAGGAAATGACTTTTTGTAAAGAACAGGCACCGGTAGACAGACTAGCTATTTCCTGTGTAACCAATCAAGTGCTGTTTGAGATTATGTGTTAGAACTGAGACCAAATCCTTCCGCTTTTTTCCTCTATATGGAGGGTCGCATGCGGCCCGCTAGCCGCTGATTGCCGACCCCTGCTCTACAAAATTCTGCCTCGCGTTCTAGACTTTTTCAGATACCTAGTTTCTGAACTGTGTTTTAATTTAATGTGTACAAATCAAATATGAGTGTATGTACTTTCATAGCTGCATTTGAAGTTATTCATCTAGATCCATGGTTTGAGTAGTGGTTCATTTAGGGAGGCCGATAGCTCAGTCCATCGGATGACTCATCACATCGGTTTTTGGCGAATTCAAAACCCGCCGTGACGATGGATGTTTGAATGCTAGCAACTGAATATTGCGCTTATGCCCCACTAGAGGTCAGGGCAAATGGTGTAGTAGTAAAGCGAAAAGATACCTTGGTTTTGGAGATTTCTTTTGTCTATGATATCAAGCGCTTTTAGCAATAATACTGTGTCCTGAATAATTAACAAAACTTTATTCTATTGTATTTTAGATTTCACAAGAAGTTCGTGTCTATTATAATTCGTGTGTCAGGAGTATTAATAATAATTGCCAGATGTACATTTTCTAAGATCATACGATGTCTTCTTCGTGTCGATGTCAGCGCCGCTCCATGGCAGAAGTGGTGTCAATAACCGCCACAATAGTTCATTTTAGAAGGAAGAGATTAAATGGAAGGAAATATTGTGTAATTGTCTAGGATCTAGTTGCCGAACTCCAAGTTTATCATTTTGAATGTGAGGTGATTTGCCTATATATCAGACTAGATCACGGTAGAGAAAGGGGTTGCCAAGATAAGTCACAACTACATATACCACCTCTCAGTCCGGCTGGATTGGCAGTGGAACGATCCAGCTATATCGCGGTTACATCCTTAAGGTTTCTCATGACGTGGAAGAACGTGAAATCATGGAATTTCCTTCTGCTGGCAGTGACGCCTCCGCTTATCTTCCGCGGCAGATTTAAGGAAAGTGAAGTTTCATTTTAAATCTTCTTTATTCATTGTAAAATGTGTGAGTATACCCTAAAATACATTAATTTGATTTTCCATATCAGGTGTGTGTATAATAAAATATCATTGTTTCAGAATTTACACTGCTTAGGCGTGTACAACCCCTTAACCCGGGAGCAATTTATGTAAGGTCATGCAACCGCCAATGCAATAGTAAAAACCTATAAATAGATATGATCATCGCGCATTCATTCTTATCCATGGGTGTGGAATTAAGTGAAATATCAAGAATGAATGCAAATTATCTTATGATTGATATCAATTGACACATATTCGTTACGAAATGTGTAGCGATTTCCATGTTTTTACAAGAATATCTAAGTAGACGCAGTGCTAATTTGTTAATAAACAACAACAACAAATAAAGTATGGAATTTGTAATCAGATATGTAAATTAAACATACACCACACTTAGCAAATGAGGAAAAGATGTAGTGCCAAGTATGTTCAAGGTTTTCTTTTGGTGGACTGATGGAATAATTCATAATTAGCATATGTATTTGTGTATATATTATATTTTTGTTTATTCGATTTTAGCGCAATAGGAGACTTGACTATTAGTTGCCTTTTTGCGACTTTATACATAGGTCATTACTTGTAGGAACTAGGATAAAAACCACACAAATATACTACTGGGTACAAATATAACCCCGAATTAATTTAAACTGATATCCTGATAATTTCGTTGGGCACAAATCTTTTTATTTTTAAGTTGGCAGGACTGTTACTGCCATCTGTGTCAAATTTTAGGTTAATATCTTGATTAGTTGAAGAGTGGCGCTCGTTTTCGTAAACAACCAGAATTAACTTTTTCGATTTTTACTATGTCAGAAAATATTCAACAAAGAAGTTCGATTAAATTTTGTGTTAGAAATGATATTTCTGCTGCGGAAACGCTCAGAATGTTACAAAAACCCTTCGATGAACAGGCTATGTCTAAAACACAAGTATACGAATGGCGTAAAATGTTCAAAGAGGGTCGTGAAGGCGTTGAAGACGAACCACATCAAAGACGACCAAGAACATTAACTGACGAACAGCACGTCGCGAAAATTAAGGGATTGGTGCTCCAAAATCGTCGATTGACAACTAGAGAGCTTGCTGATATCGTTGGCATTTCAAATGGATCAGTCAACACCATTTTGAAGGAAGTTTTGTGCCTCAAAAAAGTCGAATCTCATTTGGTTCCAAAAACCCTAATTTTCTTGGAAAAACAGCGTCGCATTGATGTGTGTGAAACAATGCTTTCCGACTATCGGGACAAGATAAAACGCATTATGTATTACGGGCGATGAAACTTGGATTTATGCTTAACGAAACAACGGATCAATCAAGTGAATATCGTGCCAAAAGTGAGCCAAGACCGAAAAAATCGCGCCAAAGCCGCTAAAAAATTAAGGTCATGTTGATGGTTTTCTTCGATTATCGTGGTGTTGTGCATTACGAATTCCTTCCACTGGGCCAAACTGTCAACAAAGAATATTATTTCAGTGTTATGCGTCGTTTGCGTGAAGCTATTCGCCTCAACAGGCCGGATTTGTGAAAATAAAACTCTTGGTTTTTGCACCATGACAACACAACATCTCACACTGCACTCGTTATTCGTGACCATTTCGCCAAAAATTCCACCCATATTGTTGCATGAAATATTGGCCCATGCTCCCAGAGGGGTCAAGGCAATTATCAGCAAGTTTTACAAGTATTCTTCGTAATTTGGAAGTTGTAAGCAATCCGAAATTACCCAAGCACTTTTCACTTTTGTCAAATCATGGGCCCTGACTTAAGATTCTAAATCAGAAATGTCAAAGTCATGTTTAACGCAATGAACCAATTATGTTGTATATTCAAAATGTGCAGGCAAGACCGGAAGTCTACGTAAATACTTTCTAACCTAACCACACATGCTATTCGCATAATTGAAAGGCTAAAATCCGTCCAAGAAACCAAAGTGTATAACCAAATTAAAATACAGAAAAACTAACGGTAAATTGCCAAAATGCAATTAACTTCACCATATTATTTAAATTGTTGTTGGTGGTGTTGTTGGTGGTGGATGGATGACGAAGCCTGTACTCATACTCTCCACCATTGTTAGTTAGTGCAGCTGTAAAAACTGATGTGCACGTTTGAAAATGGTTAAAAGGCAGTTAGCGAGAAAATTGTTTCTATTAAATAAGAGTTGGAAAGAACGTAACATTAATGGGGGAAAAAGCGGTACATATTACGCTCGGCGGAAAGATGTGAATTAGACCTGCTTCCATTTACTCGTAAATTTTTTTTTCGGGTGTTCTACTTCGCTGAGCACTATTTAGCGGGGATAGGTACAAAGACCTACTATTTATGAAAAGATACTACAATGGTGACTGAGAGGAGAATCCCTGTATTTTGTTGGAAACTTGAAGTCGTAGAAATTGTGGTTGACATTGTTTTGTAAAAAGCTAGTAGTGTGCAAATTTTTAATTATTTTTTTTTTAGTGAAATGAGATAGCGATCTTTGCGGTGGTGAATTTTGACGAGAATTGTTCGCATTTTGAATGAATGTGGTTATTAATGGATATGCATAATGTAATAGAAGTATATACGAGTATATTTCATGGTTATTCATTCATTCATTATGATTCAGTGCGTGTAGTGGAGCAGCGATAATAGATAATAGATCTGAAGTGTATTACTCTGTTCTGGAAATCATTCGTTTAGAAGAAGTATACATACTGCTAACTGAAGCATGCCAGCCAAAAACCTGGACACTACATGGATATTCGGTATGTATATGTCCGAAATCAGTTTATGCTAACGAAACGTCATCTAAGCCACATGGGAGTAGTTTACGCGCTGTGCCCCACTAGGGGTTAGGGCAAATATTATGTTAGAAATATATACTACTTTCTATTTGCCCAAAGCTTTAGGGGGCATAGCGCGTCTACTACTCTAAGTAACTACTCCTAAAAGGGCTTAGTTAGCATATAACTGGTTTCGGACGATGCATGTTGGTAGCATCGTACACATCCTGCCCATTTGGCCGCATTCTGTAACAAGTAGGGAAATACTGTGGATTCTTTTTACGCCCCAGGGCATGACAACACAAACAACCACGGCCATAGTAGGACTCGAACCCACCGAATGAGTATGATAACCAGCAGACTAATGTTTTATCGCACTGAGCTACCGAGGTATTCCATTGACAACTTTTGGACTTTGTGGAAATTCATTTTATGTATGTTAAAAATGCAGTATTTTTTCTTTTCCACTGTTTTTTATTACTCCTGACGCGTTGCGTTCTCTTTAGCATCCTCAGAGGAATGTGAAGGTATTTATTTAGTTAAAATATGAAAATTGTAACCTCCGTATGGCTGGCACGAAATTGTTTAAAGGGGATAGTTAAAAAAAAAATCATGAATGTGGCAAGTATGTACTTCGTTTATCAACAGTTACCTCTAACGCCACTAATCGAGTCTCATGGTGTTTTCCATAGCTTCCCAACGTCGGGAATCGAATTTGCATCACCGTGCTTTAGAATACATTGTGTTGCTGTATATGCCGTCGAGACTAAGTCGTCCCGCATGGGAATGTCCCAGCCCACGCACAATCCAGACCTAAGTCGCACATGGGTCATTTTGGGTTTCACTGTTGCCCATATTCCACCGCATATTGGACCTAGCCCACGGCTAACCCATTTAGTCGTCAGCGCCACCCATACTTAGGCCTGTTCCTAATACCGGGATCCCGGTTTGGTACCGGTTTTTTTTCAGTACCGGTACCAAAAACTAAGAGTACCGGTATCCCGGTTTTTTTAGTACCGGTATTGAGTACCGGGATCCCGGGATTTGAGTACCGGTTTTTTCAACCATGCGCCGGTTTTATTCGGGATCCCGGGATGTACCGAGTCTTTTCAGTACCGAGTCTTTTCAGTACCGAGTCTTTTCAGTACCGAGTCTTTTGAGTACCGAGTCTTTTGAGTACCGAGTCTTTTCAGTACCGAGTCTTTTCAACCATGAGCCGGTTTTATTCGGGATCCCGGGATCCCGGTACTCAGTATCGAGTCTTTTCAGTACCGAGTCTTTTCAGCAACGAGTCTTTTCAGTACCGAGTCTTTTCAGTAGTACCGAGTCCTTTCAGTACCGAGTCTTTTGAGTACCGAGTCTTTTCAGTACCGAGTCTTTTCAGTACCGGGATCCCGGTACTCAGTACCTGTTCTTTTCAGTACCGAGTCTTTTCAGTACCTGTTCTTTTCAGTACCGGGATCCCGGGATCTGAGTACCTGTTCTTTTCAGAACCTGATATTCAAATACCCGGGATTTCATAAAAGAAGACTCGTTCATTGCCAAACCGAGTCTTCAGGTTTTAACATTGAAAATGTTCATAGAGTCGTGCATTGTAAGATTTTTCAGATACACATCGTAGTAGTTAGTACGTACATTGTACATACATAATTGATTTATATGAATGAATAGGTTTTGTTAGGATTGAGACTGAGCTCAGAGTATTTATTGTATTGGGAGTAGGATATGTAATTGGGTATGATATAAATATGAAATACATATGAACGAATATGTATATGTACGTATGTATTGTACATAATATAATAATATAATGCGTTGCATTGGTCAATGACATAATTGCTTGGAGTTGGAGGTTTTTCGGGTGTTTTGATTTTAGTTATTGGTCATTGATGTAAATGTAATTGCTGTGCATTATATTATTATATTATGTACATACGTACATATACATATTCGTTCATATGTATTTCATATTTATATCATACCTAATTACATATCCTATTCCCAATACAATAAATACTCTCATCTCAGTCTCAATCCTAACAAAACTCAAAATCAATTATGTATGAACAATGTACATACTCGTATATCTATGTGCGTACTAACTAACATACTATACTACGATGTGTATCTGAAAAATCTTTCAATGCACGACACGACTCTATGAACATTTCCAATAACAATTTTCAAAAACCTGAAGAATTGGTCCAGCAATGAACGAGTCTTTTTTATGGAAAAGAAGAATCCCGGGATCCCGGTACTGAAAAGAACAGGTAATGAAAAGACTCGGTACTGAAAAGAACAGGTAGTGAAAAGACTCGGTACTGAAAAGACTCGGTACTGAAAAGAACAGGTACTGAAAAGACTCGGTACTGAGTACCGGGATCCCGGTACTGAAAAGACTCGATTCTGAAAAGAACAGGTACTCAGTACCGGTACTGAAAAAAACCGGCTCATGGTTTAAAATACCGGTACTGAAAAAAACCGGTACTAGTACCGGTACTGAACGAATACCTGTGAGTACCGGGATACCGCTTGTGGTACCGGTACTTGAAAATATCAAGTACCGGTACTGAAATCTCAGTAACGAACAGGCCTACCCATACTCACTTGCCACTGTTCCACGTGGTCCAGTTGATCAATTCTTCGTATTGATTCGAACATTTGACATTTTGTTTATGTTGACATCGATGGAAATTTATAAATTTTACCAACAACTTCGTCTCGTCGTATCTTATCTATAACATTACACTATGCTGGATACCAGGTCACAATGCTTTTGTTGGTAATTGGGCTGACGAGCTCACTCGGAACGGTGCAAACGATACAATTCTTCAGATGGGTCGGGGTTTCGCCATGCCCATCTCCAGTTGTAAACATAAGCTAATTATGATAGCGATAGACAGGGCTAACTCGATACGTTTAAGTGGCAGTACCTGCCAAAATGAGAAGTTATTATGGCCCTTATTCAACAGAAACCGTACGTCTAAACTGCTGTCGATGAGTAAGCATCACATCAGGATAGTGGTGGGAATTATTATTGTTTGACTACCGGCGTTTCGGGTTCGAATTCCGTCCATGGCGACGTTCGTGGCCATGTGTGTGCAAGAGATGCATGTTGGCAACTGCATTCTCTGAAACCAGTTTATACTGACGAAACGTCAACTGGGCCACATGGAACAGTTGACGCGCTATGCCCCACAAGGGGTTAGGGCGATTGGGAGAGAGATTGTGTTATCGGTGAATACGCGAGGAGGCTCCGACTTCAAACCATCACTTCTACAGACGCTGCGAAGACGTAGGTGAGGAGGAGAGCATCTTTCATTTACTTTGCACCTGCCCGGCATTCGCCTAAAGGAGAATGTCGACTCTAGGCGAATTTATCTGTGCGGATCTAGGTGACTTAGCTAATGCGGATGTGGGTCGACTCCTACGATCCGCTATTACGAGTAGTTCCGGATGATTCAACAATAGATGACGGATGGAATTATGCAATTCCAGGGCAACAAAAAGGACCTTCTTCTGGTCTAAGTGTGCTGTAAATAGGTTACGGCAGCCCCTCTTACCATACCATAGTATATCGTCTCCCTCAGATTCAAACTCAAGATCAAGGATAAGCCACGACGTATATTCATCCATAGTATCGAAACGACTGGGTTTTGTTGGGTTCAATTTGCGGCGACAGATTCACGCGTGGGGCCGTTGTGAATTCGCCGTGGGTTTTGCGTGAGTTGGAAGCAATATGCGGCGCGCCTAAGAGGATGTTTGAACCGAAGCATATCACTTACTTTGAAACGTCAGTCCTTAAATATGTGGCTAAACCACAAAAGACGAACTGTCTCGTTAAACTGAATCTAAAAGAAAAAACTACTCTATAGGATGGATGTGGGTGCTACAGAGGAAAGCACAGCTACTTGAAGGAAAAATACGTGAGGTAAAGTGGCTAAGTCCTAAGACTTAGCGCAAGTAGCCTTAATGTGCTTGTGGGGATGCCAATCGGTGGAAGGACTTTTTAGTCCTGTTCTTTATCAGAAATGGGCGCCAAATATGTAACGTACGGTTTGGTGGGCATCCGAAGACGGAGCCTAAGGTAGCATAATGACCGTGATGGTTGGGCCATGCCATCTGGCGAAGAAAAAGGCCCCACAACGAACTAAGCAGCGGCCTTTGCTTGCTGTAGCTCAGTTCGGGAGATGTGGCGTATTAATAAAAATTCATAGGCCTGGAGAAGACAACATAAACATGGGAGGCAAAAATGAGGAATCATTAAAAAATGGGTCGGCAATGATGGAATGGCTTGCGGACGGCTGAGATGCCCTCTCGCTGGCATCGGAGTCCGGGTGTAATGGGACCCTCGGCTTCTGGTTTCGTACCACCTATAGATCACTACTCATCAGGTGCTGCCTTCGATCTGCTGGTGGAAGTAGAACAAGAAAAGACTTATGTAGTAGAACGGCTTAATAGAAAAAAAATTAGTTTAAAATTTCAACGTACCATCTTCCAATACTGAACACACTGTGTTCTATGAACATGACCATTGAACACGTATTCTGCTAAGTACGTATTATTATATTAATATATCTCGTGCAGAAAACAACACATGCACGTTTCATAAATGATTCAAGAGCGCAGTTCATTGTCTCTGTAAAATGGAATTGTTTTTGTATCTACGTTTGTTCGTTTTTTTCCACTTGATTTCCCATTCGTTCAATTGAAGACGCATTATTGCGCGTACTTCATTCCTCTTACACAATAAACAGTTTTAAAGAAGCATGAAAATAAAAAGTGGTAGAACCATCTCTTAGATCTTGCAAGAAAATTATTAACAAAGTTGTAAGACGTTTATTAAAACATTTGTTGGCTTATATTGCTCTTTGGTTTAAAGAGGCATCAGTTCAGTTCACGGTATACAATAGTATTAGATACATGTTTATATTTTTTTTCATTTTGTTCGAGGATCGTACCGAGTAAAAATTCTTAATGGGGATTATTAAAAAAAAAAGAGAAAAGAAAATATTTTGTACATGTTTGAAATGAGTGGTTCGTCAATGCAGGACGGGTTTCAATTAGGGAGCAGCTTCTTAAGAAAATAACCAAACCAATACCAGTTCGGTATGAACGTAGTGTGCGTCCGTTGAGAGGCTAATGAACTCCGTACAGTTTTTTTTTTCGTATTTCCCACCTTGTCTTTTCGTATCTTTCATGGTAAGCTTGTATTTGCTTAAGATTAGATTCGAAGATTTATTATATCTATACGATCAAGCAACATCAATTTGCTGTGTCACCTAAGCGGTTCAGTTTTTGTTAATTCGACTATATTCTTATAAGAATTTTTCGGTGCATCTACTCGTTGCAAAATAATGAATGAAGGTGTAAAGTATCACGAATGTCAAGTACGAGTGTGTTATAGTATATGCACAGCAGAAACTTAAATTTTCATAGATTTGCAGAGCTCCAAACCCACGCATACCATCCTCTCTTCTTTCGCCACCAACATAAAGTTGACAGTTGTGCTCTACATGTAGATTTTTTCACTAGAACATACCACGTAGTGTGGCGAAATGTGGAAAGCATATATTCAGGCGAAAAGAGAACATATCAATCAGATTTCAGCAAGATTTGTTTTAAATCTCGGTCGAAATCTAGATTAATAAATGTATGGTAAATCGTGGAGATTTAGGGGTAGATTTGTTTAACTATCGTGATTCATCCAAATCTCCTGTAGCGTGCAAGGGACATTAGTGAAAGTATCGTGTCAGCGGGATTCACTGAAAGCTAACAATTTTGATAATTCGTGTATACCGGTTATACAAGATACTAGGTTAAATTTTTTCAGCGATCAGCCTCGAAATCAGATTCGTCAGTGTACTCATTATGATTGAATTCCACTCGATAAAATTATGGAAATTGGATGGCCTTAAAAAGACGTGCTCTAATTTCAAGTAGGACATGAATCTGAACTTCACTAGTCTCGAAATCAATCCTGCATTTAAGTTTCATTTACATATTGGTTGCTTTTTAATCTAAAAGTATTCTTGTTTAGAGAAATAAACCAATCTTCTAATCCTCAAAAATTTAAAGAAAACCCTACCCCTTATTCTTACCACTTATTTCCACATTAATTTTTGTCAACCCCCACAAAAAAAACTCTGTGAATTGTCGGCGAACTTGTCAAATTATTTCTGAAAAGAATCATCTTTTAAAGTTCAACGATGCGTGGTGAGAGATGTTCTTTTTCGGGGTAAATATTAAGATGATGATGCTGGATGGATAATGTAGGCTTTTCTAGTATTTTCGTAGACCGTTAATCATTTTTACACCTGGTATAATTATTACTCGGTATTGTAGTGATGCTTGAAAATTTCCGCTCTATTTATTTGGACATTGTTCATTTTACGAGTAGTAATGCACTGGAGTCTGTTGTTTGAAAAAGAATTTCATTTCGTGAATAATACCCACGTGCTATGAATTTTTATTCCAGCTCTATGTCGCCTGCGAAAAAAACAAGAAAATAGATTTTGTTCTTGCTATGAGTAGTCAAATTATCGCATTAAGGGTAAGGGGCTTGTGCTTCTATATTTCGTCTGATTTTTGGCAAATTTCTGTATTGCATAATGGAGGAAGCATTCATCGTTGAAACGGAACCAACTCTCTTTAAAGGCTGCAGTCTTTTAGTTCATCATCGTGGCGCTAGAACCTGACGTCGGACTTTGGCCGTGTTTCCTTCAATTATCTTAGACACTTGGGCAAGGATGGTTGTAAGACGAACTTTGCAAGCGCCACTTTTGTCTAGGCGGTTTCGCTTGGTAATAATTTTCGTCAAAAAGTCACTACCACCGGAGAACATAACCATCTGAATGACAAGCCTTGTTCCTTCCCCTCATTGTACTACATATTAAGTGACAGAAATATCATAATCATACATACATATACATATATATCATCGCTTAATTCTCTCTGTGGTTCCGTTTTGCTACAAAACGAATCTTAAGAATCGAAATTGAATCGTACGTTCGCGTAAATTTGAACTGTGAGAATCATAGGATAAATCGAGAAATATTTATATATAAATGGAATTACTACATGGCTCAAAAAGTCCCGGGAAAAATGATGAAAACACAAACTTTTTGATACAAATCGATTTTATTCGTCAACATAGTTCCCTTCGAGGGAGATACACTTCATCCAACGATCCTCCAACATTTCGATACCTTTTTTTATAGTAGTCGACGTCGAGGCTCTCAAAATAGGCAGCAGTTTCGTACTCGACCTTCTCATTTGAGTAAAATCTCTTTCCCCGGAGCCAACTTTTCAAGTTTGGAAACATCACTGGGGGCCAAGTCTGGAGAATACGGTGGGTGGGGCAGCAATTCGTATCGCAAGTCGCTCAATTTTGTCATTGCCAAAAAAAAAATATGCTGGTCATCACTTTGCTAGCCGACGCTTGCGTTTTTAGGCGCTTCGGACGACTCTCACACGGTTGTAACCATGTTACTGACTCTTTATTGGACTCCGATGTGTAGTCGCGGATCCATGTTTCATCCATTGTGACGAATCGACGCAAAAACCCTTTCGGATTAAGCCGAAACAACTCCAAATTGGCCTCCGAATCACCGACACGATGTTGCTTTTGATCAATTGTCAATAACCGCGGCACCCATCCCCCAACAGTTGCCAGGTGGAAGAGCGTCAGCGCCAGTCCATCACCTTGTTTCAATCCCCAGTACACGTGTTTCAAAAAGATCAGTCATCTTGTTTTGGATCCTGACCCAATTGAACGTTGGATACATTGTTTGTATGCTTCGTTCACCGATAGGTGTCTCAAGCAAGTGATGGTCAGAATCGGAGTTTGCTACTCGAAATGATCGGACATATGTCACACTTGAAGTCCATCTCTTGCATATGAGGACGTGGTCAATCTGGGTGTGTCCGCAGTTTTCTAGGTTTCTTTATGAATGCTTCTCGTCGGAAAGCAAGTTGAGCTTACGACAAGGTTTCTAGTCCATGCGAAGTCGATCAGTTGTTATCATTGCATCCATAGTGCAGGCTGTGGTTGTGGATCCCCGGCGCCAACTCTCGTTCCAAACTTTCGCATTGGAATCTCGAAGCAGTATTTTGATGTCGTTTGTTTGAGTCGAACAATGCCTCCGGACGGTCGTTAAACTCTCCCTTCGCTCCAGTAAGGGCGTGCACGTTGATAAGCTAGAGGTTAAGAAAATCGAGTCTTAATGCGAATCACACACAAGCTTTCATTTATGGGTTTGAAGTCAATGACATGCGGTTTGAGATGTTTGTTCACGATGAATGCAATTGCAAACTCCTTGTGCCCAAGGAGTGTCCATGGCTTACCCGATTTGAAAATTGTGTGCGATTTCTTGTCGTTGATCTGGTTTGCAAGGCAATTTGTTCCATGGACTGCTATGATGCTCAGTTTGTTTATCTCGACCTGTTAGGTGGGCCTTCTCGGACCCGGGTTTGTTCAGGGAGCGTACATTCCAGGATTCGAAAGAATAATCAGTTAAACGTTTGCGTGGTTGTCATTGTTGACCCGTCCAATCCGAGGCTTTTTCCAGATTTCTTGACATAGAGTGGTTTTTACAAGGAAAACAACCGATCGCTAAACCCTGTTCAGGGGTGGCCTCGGGGATAGCTGCTCCAGGTGGTGAATAACGTGCTAGAGTTCACACAGCTACATAATGTTGTAGGTCTGACTACGTAATTCATGCCACCCTAATGACCTGAGATGCTTGGGTGTAACTCAGCCAATCAGGCTACAGCTATCCTTATCTCCTCCTTTCATTGTGATATGATTAAGACTATGGTTTGGGGCAGGCTTTGGCTGAGTTTGAAGTGAGATGGATTCCTTAAAAAGCTAATTGCGCTTTCCGTACAAAGGGTCGTTTACTGCTCTGCTTTTCAGGCTTTTGATTTTTGGTCTTCAGTTGTGACATCACAAAAGCCGCCGGTATAAAAAAAGGATGATGATGACATCAACATCCTGTCAACGTCACCCCTGACTGCGAAAGAAATGCTGTACTCCCTTTATCATGAATCAAAGGAAGTTTGTCTACTCATCAATAAAGAAAATACTAAAGTCCTCACTCAATCCCACAAAAAGATATCAGACACCGCGGAGGTGACGCTAGATGACGTGGACAATTTAATTCACCTTGGGCGAATATAGCAGAGACTAGCGATGAATCATTCGAAATCAAACGTCGGATTCAGCTCGCAAACCCAAGCCTCTACCTCACATTTGAGGTGTGATCTTAACACGCGAGCATTTAACTAACCACACACACACACATCAATTTGAAGATACTATCAAGTTTCCGGTTTTTGTTTTTGTGGATTTCGTTTTTGGGGATTTGGTTTCTGCGGAATTTGTTTTAAGCACAGAAGAGAGATTAGGAAATGAAAAAGAGCGAGAGAAATAAAGCAATTCTGCTCAAGGGTGAAATTAGGAAGGGGGATGTGTGTTTGACATCTCATGTGGCGGCTATATGGACCAGGTGGGTGTTCCGCGGTAGAGGGAAATGAAATGTTATTGTTCACAAAGGAAAAGTATGAGGAGGGGGATGTGAGTTTGACATCTCATGTGCGACTATGTCGACTGAGCGAGTGTTGCGGAGAAAAGGGCATGTGCCTCTCTGTTTACTTTTTACGAGTGGAATTACTTCAAATAGTTTAGTGTTCAGTATATGCGCATTGCTCCTCCATAGATTTTCTGTGGTTTCTAGGAATTTAAGTTTCTAGTGATTTCGTTCTGAGGATTTTGTGACTGGGGATTTTCTATCCCTCTCATAAAAAAATAATAGCTGCGTTTTTTTGGCAATCCAGATCAAGTGCAGAACAACAACTAGGGTATAATCACACGCATTACACTAACAACCAGCACTATCCAGAACAATTTTTTTTTTATTTTAACGTGTTCAATTGTTCTGCTCTGATCTGGTTTTTGAGATAAAACGCAGTTAATGCTAAGAAATCCGCTTGAATGAAAATTAGTCTCATATGAAACTTGTTTTGTTAAGGAGGATTTTAATTTGTTGTGTTCTCATGTTCAAATTTGAGCAACAAGCGTTCAAGGTGCCTATTGTATGGTAAAATTGGTTCAGGTAAAAAGTAAATTCCGCTTAATTTCCAACCATACATTGTTGTTCCATTCAAAAATCCAAGACTGAATATTTTTTATTCGTTGACTACTTTGGAATATTGCACGCTACAAAGAACGTTTCTGTTTCTATTCAATTAATTTTCTGCAAATACATTAATCGTATAAATTTAGCGTTATTGTCTCAACCTAAAAAATCAATTTGTATTCAGGACACAATTGAAATAAATTTATTATTGCTGTGAAGTATTTTGAACATTGTTTTTTTTTCGAAACATAAACTTAACTAAAGACAAGACAGACACTTGCTTAGTCGTCTTGTATTGTAGAAGGTGAAAGAGAATTTTTATCGTGAATTTATTTGTAGATATCTAAAATTGGATAGTAAAAAGAAATCTAGTATCTACTATTGTTGTTGGCTTCTAATTTTGAATAGATTCAATGTCCTCTTCATGACTGTGTGTAAATTATCTATGTACGAGCACTATATGAGTGAATACTTTTACGACGATTGAGTCATTTGGGAATTTCTTTTCCTGGCTAGAAATGGAGTGTCACGTTTGTCTTATCGTCTCAGCGAACTTGCTAGTACACCTGATAAGAAAATGGCTTACTCTATAAGATATCTGAACAGTTTGTGTCATTCGACTTTCTTAATAATTATTTAATTCATTAAATACAATGGTAGATAGAATTGTTTATTTGTGAAAAATTGACAATTGTGCCCAATTTCAAAACTACGACTTTTTTTTTCCTATTTTCCATTCGTAGCGTGGATAACCTGTCAGGTAAGGTTGAAGTAAATCTGTTTCATTTCCAGACAATGCTTTTTTTCCTTTAATGTGTATTATTTGAAAATTTTCAAATCCAATTGTATCAAGTAAATATGCCGTTGGAAAGCCAACATATTGGGGCAACTTTTGTCAAATTTGCAGATTTGTCAGTTCAAAGTACCGTTGTAAAATTGTCTTTAATGAAAAATCGATTTTGGAATTTCTTTTAAGTTTGAACTGTTGTATCTTTGAAGTAACGGTAAATTTCGCAACCGAAAAGTCGTTTTAAGTGAACATCACAACGACGCGAGAAAATTTGGAGCGCAAAAATCCGCGGCCGATTCGCGAGGCGGTGTGAGCATCCTCGTAAAATACCGTGGTCAGATTTTTGACGCTGCGAAAATTTCCGCCGCGAAATTTTGATGTCGGTGATGCATCCACCGCGCTCTGGTCGTCCAACAGCTGTCGATGACGACAAAATAAAGGCAATAATCGAAGCTAACCGGCGCAGTACGACACGGGAGATAGCGGAGAAACTGAACTTATCTCAAATCAACCGTTCACGAACATTTACAGAAGCTGGGATACGTTAGCAAGCTCGATATTTGGGTTCCACACGAATTGAAGGAAATTCACCTAACCAAACGAATTAACGTTTACGATTTGCTGCTGAAACGTAACAAAATCGACCCATTTTTGAAGCGATTCATAACGGGCGATGAAAAGTGGGCTGTTTACGACAACGTCGTGCAAAAACGATCTTGGGATAAGCGAGATGAATCTGCACAATCGACATCAAAAGCAGATATCCATCAAAAGAAGGTTATACTGTCTGTTTGGTCAGATTTCGAAGGTGTTGTTTATTTTCAGGTGGGCCCAAGGAACCAAACTATCAATTCAGATGTGTACTGTCGTCAGCTGGTGAAATTAGACAAAGAAATCAAGGAGAAACGACCACAACTTGCAAATCGTAGGAGTCATCTTCCATCAAGACAACGCCAGACCCCACACATTTTGGTCATTTTGTATATTGCAAATTTGATTTTATATTCGCAATCAGCGACCCAAAAACACCCTGTCAGTTTTTTCCAGCTGGCCGGTTAAAAAAAATAGTGTTGCCATTCTAGATCCCCAATTTTGTACTTTCTTAGTTCGAAGCAGCCATAACCAACGGGTATTTCCCATGAATACGGAGGTTGCCTTTTATATTTCGGGATTGGACAACCTTAGTGTTGCAATCTGGCAACTGACAGCTCTATCGTAAAGTTTGACATTTTTGAGGTTATACGTACTCAGAATGTTTTGACATACGAGCGCTATTTGTGTTTTTTACAGTAACTTAAATAATGGAATTCAATCGTGAACATTTTCGTGCGATTACGAGTATTTTTTACAACTTTCGACGTGGATTAACTCAGCAACAGTGCATGGATGAACTGAATTCGATTTTTGGCGATGAAGCTCCATCGAGAACCAGTGTTTATCGATGGTATGGTGAATTCAATCGAGGTCGTAGTTCACTCCAAGACGAATTTCGTGAAGGTCGTCCAAAATCAGTTGTTGTTCCGGAAACCATTGATGCTGTGCGCGAACTGATATTGCAAGATCGTCATGTGACCTATCGTGAGATTGAGACAACCTTAGGCATTAGTGGGACCAGCATACATTCAATATTGCATGAACATTTGACTGTCAAAAAAATTTGTTCGCGTTGGATCCCACACAATTTGTCAATCGCTCAAAATAAGGCTCGTGTCGATTGGTCGAAATAAATGCTCAAAAAATACGAACGCGGTGCTTCGAAACACGTCTATGACATCGTGACAGGTGATGAATCGTGGATTTACGCGTATGAGCCCGAAAGTAAACAGCAGTCGACTGTATGGGTGTTTCAAGATGAGCCAAACCCAACAAAAGTTGTTCGCGCACGAAGCACTTCCAAGCAATTGGTCGCCTGTTTTTTCGGAAAAACTGGACATGTCGCAACCGTACCACTAGAACAACGCAGAACAGTCAATTCTGAGTGGTACACAACCATTTGTTTGCCAGTTGTCTTCCAAGAAATCAGGAAAACCAACCGCCGAAGACGGATCACTCTTCACCACGACAATGCGAGCTCTCACACATCAGCTCAAACAACTGCATTTTTGAGCACTCAAAACATAGATTTGATGGGTCATCCGCCGTATAGTCCTGACTTGGCACCGAATGACTTCTTTTTATTCCCGTACGTAAAAAACAAACTGAGAGGTCAACGTTTTTCAACACCTGAAGAAGCGGTTGCTGCGTTCAGAATGCATGTTTTGGAGACACCTCAATCAGAGTGGCAAAAGTGCTTTGACAATTGGTCCAAACGCATGCAAAAGTGTATAGATCTTCATGGGGAATATTTTGAAAAACAATAAAGCGATTTTCAATGATTAATATTTGTTTTTGTTCTCTAATCCCGAAATATAAAAGGCAACCCTCGTACAGGGTATATCCCCTCCTCCGGGGTGGGCATAATGCGTACAAAAATGCTACATCGCACAACCACAAATTGCAGACAATCCTCCTCGCGCCAATACACTACATTCCCTTTTGTCGCTCATAGCTTGCGATCGCCCAGTGCCGTCACTTTACACCGAAAAAGTGCTTTCCGTTTTCCGAATGGCTAAATACGCTAATCGGATGGTAGTATCAGGACATGCCACTCTCTAAGATGATTATTTTAGAAATTGATAGAGGCTTAGCTTGAAAGCTTAAATTTAAATTTGCACCACCTGACAAAATTTTCTAACGGTACTTCTGGGGTGTTTTGTCTTGCGATTTTCGAATCAGTTTTTGGCAAATAAGTCACTAACGGTGTTTTTCTTTGAAAATTATTAAAAGAATGATTTTGCAGTTCGTTTCCTACTATCTACAAGAAGAAAGGCGGCTAAGCCTCTATCGACTTCTAAAATAATCTTTGAGAGTGCCTGGCATGCACTCTAGAGCCAATTTTCACGACTAGCGTAAAATGAATGATTTGTCTTAGTGCACTTTCACACGAAGAGCCGCACGCGAGTGGGAGCGAGGCGCGTAGGACTGAAATGCAAAGAATACATTGCAGCTTTCACACGGGGAGCGCGAGCCTTTACGTCGCGCGAGTGAGAGCCGGTACGGCTCGTGCATCTCGAGCCGTGCGTCGCGGCTCTTCGTAGAAATGCACAGCGAGGCGTGCCGGCATTCACATGGGAAGAGCGACAAAGGCTCTCGCGCTCTGTTCAGTTGCAAAATACGTGTTGCAGACGTGTTGTGACTATGTATTTTCTTTACCGTCGACGCCGTCTTCGACGATAAAAACGCCAACGTTCCAAAGCGTATTAGGTCCATCCTAGCGGGTAGCGTGGACTGAGCCTTTGTCGCTCTTCCCGTGTGAATACCGACACTTCTCGCTGTGCATTTAGACCAAGTGGCGCGACGCGACGCACGGCTCGAGTCGAGATGCACGGCTCTCACTCGCGCGACGTAAAGGCTCGTGCTCTCCGTGTGAAAGTGTATTCTTTGCATTTCAGTCGTACGCGCCTCGCTCCCATTCACGAGCGAGAGCCGTACGGCTCTTCGTGTGAATGAATGGAAGGTGGGAGCGGAAAAGGCTCTCACTCGCGTGCGAGAGCCGTGCGGCTCTTCGTGTGAAAGTGCACTTAGATTGTCGTCGGACTCATACTCAAAAGATGCTCATTTTCCGTTTTCTGCTCATTTTGAGTTCCAAATTAACCCTGAGCAAATGAACTGACTCATTCGATATGGAATGACTCTGAATTCGATTTCGTTCGTTCGTCTAAAGTTGAGGTTAATTCGATTTCGTTCGTTCGTCTAAAGTTGAGGTTGAGATGATTTATCTGACGATTATTTATGTTTTAATGGGTTTTTTAGATATTAGACCGACCAGCCGTTAAACCACACATTAGACCAGCCACTAGACCGCCAGTAGTTACAATAAGGGCATTCCAAATCAACTTGGACCCAAGAAATTCGTGACGTCATAGGGATTCTCTCGTGATAAGGGGGTCAATGACCTTGGGAACTGCTTTGAACTGCCTTAAACTGCGTTGAACTACTTTTCAGTTGCTGTTCAGTTGCAGTTCAATAGCAGTTCAGTTGCTCAGTTGCTGTTCAGATGCAGTTCAAAGCAGTTCCCACGGTCATTGACCCCCTTATCACGAGGGAATCCCTATGACGTCACGAATTTCTTGGGTCTAAAGTCCAAGTTGATTTGGAATGCCCTTATTGTAACTACTTACAATGTCAGTAAATGATTTTTGATTTGCTTGCAGTCAGCATGTGTTGTTGCGTATGCGAGTATAATGCATACGAGTACAGTATAGTAGGAAGATGATTGATTATGAATGGATTTACCTGGGATTGCCGGATATTGCATTGGGAAGGAATGTCAATGAATGTAATTTAATGTATTGATAAATTCTGAATTAGTGAGGATATTGTGTGCGTTGCGTTGTGCGTTGCGTAGTATTCATGCAGTTTCATGTACGGTATTTATGTCGGCAGGCATTCGTTTCACAATATGCCATTCTTGAATTGAACGAGCCGATAGCTATCTCATTGTGCCGAGTCTTTCGCTCATTTTGTTGTTCATAAAGAACGACTCATTCATGTGCTACACGTCACTATCTCCAATTATTGCTTTTTTATTTATTATACTTTTAATTAATTTTAAAATTAATTTCCGTTTTCTCTTCTCTATTTACAGGTAAGCTTAAAAATTGAATTACATTATCAAGAATTACAGTGAGTATTTAAGGTTTTATATTTCAGAATTTAAACATTCCTGTTTCGCGAATATTAGGAGAATTTTTAAAATTCCTTAATTGCGGGATTTCCGCTTTAGGTAGTTAATTTCTACCTAGAATCCATGCGGGGTTATTAACAGGTCCTAAAGCGGAAATTTTTGAAAGTTCTCTTTAATCGAATAGAAAGAATTCTCATAATTTTTGGAAACAGAAATGTTCCTAAGAATTATAATATCCTGTTGGGTGCCTGGCCACCAGGGCATTGAGGGGAACGAGGCTGCGGATGAACTTGCTAGACAAGGATCATCCAGTCGTTTTCATGGACCTGAGCCTTACTGTGGCTTTGGACTGGCCTCGGCCAAACTGCGGATCACTGATTGGTTTGCACGATTGCGTCAACAGTACTGGAATAACCTTCCAGGGCTTCGTCAATCAAAGGAGCTTCAGTCACAAGGGTACTACTCGAATGAGTAGAACCCACCTAAGACTCCTAGTGGGGTACTTATCTGGCCATCACTTGGTCAGATATCACCTGAATAATATGGGTCTGTCAAGCGAGACTGAATGCCGTCTTTGTCTGGAGGACGTGGAAACGATCAAGCACATTTTGTGCGAATGTCCCGCCATCGCGCGTTTTAGGATGTCACTCCTCGGGCAGGCTACTATCAGCACCGCAGAATTCAGGTTGATTCCTGCTAAAGACTTACTGCCCTTTATTAAAAGGGTGGACGGTCTTTTGGATTAATGAGCTACGGCACAATAGATCTTTATGGTCGCAGTGCCTTCCTGCTGGGAAAGTAGCTCGAATTTTTATATCTATCTATCTATCCTAAAAAAAACCAGTTGAATATTTAGTACATTCCTATTTCGTAAAAATTAAGAGAATTCTCTCTATTCGATTAGAGAGAATTTTCACAAAACTAAAAAAAAAACCGCGTTAGGACCTACAAATCCCTCCCTCATACTATCTAAAGCGGAAATGCCACAATTAAGGAATTAAAAAAAATTATAAATGCAATAGCGAGAATTCTCGTATTATTCGCGAAATAGGAATGTTTAAGTTTTTTCCCAAGAAAAACATTTTCGTGAAATTTTCTATGGTTATTTAAAGCCAAATCTCATTTTACTCTAATAAATTCATTGATAAGTATGAAATTTGAGTCATATTTCGTCTTAACATCCCGACGAGCCGAAACGGCTTTGAATGCTTTATATCAAAAAATTGTTAAATCAACACTTTCTGACATCCGCGAAGAGTTCCATACGAACCACATACATTACATACTTGAAAACTTCTTCACATTACGTTTATTTTATCTGGCAGATAAAATCCAAGAATATCAATTTTTGTTTGCGTAAGTATGTAAAAAAAATTGTATCTGTTGATTGCAATCGATACGATAAACACAAATATGCATAAAGACATGTCGACAGCGACGACGTCTCTGAATCGATCCAATTAAATGGAAAGAAGCAAAGTGTGATATGTACGAGTATAACTAATCCTCATAAGAGTGTGCTTATCGAATTCCCTAGACTTCCAAACATGCGGACAAGTAAAACTCGGAGAAATTATGGTGTGTCCTCCACATGTCTAACCAACCAACCATTTGCAATAGCAGCACGTCTAATGGGCAACAGTCTCGGAACTGGTAAAACTAGAACTGTATAATTCAGACTGACTGGTATGGTGTTATATTATGCACACTACGGTTACTATGGTTATTAGATAATGCGTGAAGTGGTGAGGTCAATGACACCCTTCGTCACCTTCCTACATCGAATACGCGCCACAATTTCCAACCACAACCCAACCATGCAAGTACTTTACATGTATCATGGTAAAGCTTCACTTCTTCCTTATTCCTTTTGGCATAGCAGCTACAACAACAATTATGGTGTCTTCTGTGTCAGAGTCGGCCTGTTTCCCGTTTATTTTTACGATAATTACACCAACTCGGGCGACACATTGTCTGGACATTGGTGTATGATTCCGTGTCTACACGAATGTTTTACGAAACGAACCATGGCGGACTAGTGGTTGTGTATGATTCAATATTCGTTCCGTTATATTTCTTGTTCGTCTCCAGGTGACAATTTGTACGGTATGAGGTGCAATTAGAGACCGCACCTACATTTGTAATTCTAATGATTTTCAGTGGCGGCTAATGGGTTATGATCATTGACTCGGTCTTGGTATTGTTTTTGGAAACAGGAGGAATATTCGTTTCGGAAACTAAAGCTGCCAATGAGCTTTCCTTCAAGTTAACTTATTTCCGAGCCAAATTCATAATTTTAAGAATCAAAATAACAAACTTCCCAAATCAACTGAGATTGAGCTTGTTAATTTGATTCGTAAAATTATCAATTTCGTTAGTAAATATGTTAATATGAACAAAAAAAAGACCACAACGAACCGGTGATTTCTAGAATCATAGAACTTTGAAAGTTGAAGTAACGAAAGGAATGAACCCATGCCAAACAAACCAAAAGAAAAACCTATTGGCGCAGTCTTATCAAACATTGGCCGAACTCGGTCGATGAACCCAGCCGATAGTTGAACGGGTTCAGAAATTGGGGACGGCATTCCTTGGACTGAGAGAACTGTCAGAGGTCAAATCTCGCCGATGACAATGCGAGAAGTGCAGAAGTTTATCAGGTGAAAGTCGCGCGAATCTCGGAAGATCGAAGGTCCGCTTACCATGGGCGGTTTTTGTAGTTGGCTATGGAGCGGTTCATCGTACATACTCCATAAGCTGGGCCGTGCGCAGGAACTCGGAAAGAGAAGGCACCTCATGAACTCTTCGCAAAATTCATGAACTCGTCATTCGCGCCAGTTGTCATCAATGCGCGATCTAATACCTGGTCTGATAAGTGGTCTATTGCATACACTAATGCCTAGTTGGTCTAAAGCCCTTTATAATTTATCCTGCTAGGAGATTTGTTTCATAGACCAATATACTACACTTGCGAGCAAAAATACTGAATCAAACCGAAAGTACGTGTATTTGTATGCATATTTTGAAAAGTATTGTACATCCCTACAAATCGTATATCATTTGAAAACTTGAAATCTTAGCTTTACATTAATACCATTTTTAACAATATTTGAAGATAGATTTTAAAAGAGTGGGGCTTGAAATCGAAAAGCAGGAAAAATGGGGATATTAGAAAATGGAGTTTGGTCAGGTTTTTGTTAAATAAAACAAATTTTTTTGAAAAAATAACAAAATTATTTACTTATCAATATCTGGTATTACTACCTCTTGCTCTAATCACAGCTTGTAATCGATTTTTAATGGCCATTATTAATTTTTTAATGATATCTTGAGGAATTTCGCTCCAGTCCTCTATTAAGGCCTCCTTCAATTCGTCGATAGTCGAAGGCCCGGGATCTCTGTGTCGGACTCTCCTTTTGAGTTCGTCCCATATGGGATTTAAGTCTGGACTGCGTGCAGGCCAGTCAACTGTCGCAATATTACCTTCATTCAGGAACTGCTGTGCTTGACGCGATGTGTGACATCGTGCATTGTCGTGCATTAAAGTAAAGTTGTCGCCAATAGATGCTGCGTGGGGAACAACATGGCCACGTAGAATACCGGTAATATACCGTTCGGCTGTCAGTCCTCCTCCTCGGCCTCCAGAGGGCACGAATACAATTTCCGTTTTTGAATCCACAGAGATACCGGCGCACACCATACACGAACCGCCCCCGTATGCTACCGTTTCTGTGATACAGCATTGCGCAAATCGCTCACCTGGACGCCTGTGTACCCGACCTCTTCTGTCACTGCCATGTAGACACACTCTGGTCTCGTCGGTGAACAATACGGACCGCCATTGCTGGAGGGACAAATTTAAGTAATTCCTGACAAACGTGAGTCGCGCTTGTCGGTGATGTGGGGTCAATTTTGGGCCTGTGGAGTCAAATTCGCTTCCTTTAGTCGTCTCCTCACTGTCCACTCGCTTACAGCTACTGCGCACACGTCCCTCAGATTCTGCTGCACGTCAACTCCCGTGAGGTGCCGATTTCGTAGCATACTTGTCACAATAAAACGATCGTCTCTATCGGAAGTGCACCTAGAGCGGCCGGGTCGGGGTCTCTGATTGTAGCTACCTTCCTCTCGAAACCTGTTATACACTCTTGACACAGTAGACTGACTCATTCCGCGGTGACGAGCGACTGTTCTCTGAGCAAGCCCTTCCGATAATAGGGCGAGAATTTGATCCGCTTGCTGAGGCGTGGTACTCATGAATGACAAAATTGTGACTTTTATTTGCTTTAAACTTATTCAATCAATCTTCCAGATTCAACTGACCATTGAAAACCCCTTGCAGATGCATTTATAGGGTTAGTTTGCCTTGTAATAACCCATTCATAAATGTTCAATTTTCCGACTTTTTAGCTCCAGGTAGCGTTCCTTCATAAAACACTCATTAAATGGTGATAAAAAAAAAGGTATCATTGTATAGCTAAGATCTCAAACTTTCAAATGACATGATTTGTAGGGGTACATAACGTACTTTTCAAAATATGCATACAAATACACGTACTTTCGGTTTGATTCAGTATTTTTGCTCGCAAGTGTATTTGTCCTAACCCCTAGTGGGGCATAGCATGTCAACTATTCCCATGTGGCTTAGTTGACGTTTCGTTACCATAAACTGGTTTCGGGCAATTCATATTCAGCATGTACCTCCTGCCCATCTGGCCGCATATTTGCGACAAGTCGGGAATGGTTGCGGCTTATTGTTAGGCTCCACACTGCAGGGGGAAGACAACACAAACATTCATGGCTACGACGTGGACGGGACTCGAACCCGTAACTGACACGTACCATGAGACGTCAGACTGACACCTCAACGAGCTGAGCTATCGGCCGCCCCAATACTAGGAGCCATAAAAGTTGGCTAATATCGAACGCTTATGAGTCCAATTCTCAATTACTGCATTAGGTTAGGTAAAGGGGCTGCCATGATGCATCACAGCACACTTAGATTACTTATGTGTCCGTTGTGATACCACCAATTAACGCGCTATGTCTCACTAGGGGCTAGGGCAAATGGGTAGAAGTAGGCAGTTTTGTAAGCGCCGGGGATAAAACGTTTGTTTCTCTGGATGTACAATAGTATGATAGAGCAGGTGACCGAGAGTACACGAGCACCGATCGCGTCAATAAGCCGCTGTGTATAGCCGGTACACCACTTTCGGTTGCAGACCGCAGTTTTTGTTGGCCTTCATGAATAGAGAGCAGTTGTGGCCTTGTTCATCATATGAAAAATCAAGACCCAGGAACTTAGCTCTGCCAGTAAACGTTAGTTTCTTGTCATACAATAATGGATAATAATAAGGTAGCATGTGCCTTCTGGTGAAGAGCACCAGTTCGGTCTTATCAGGGTTGACCCCAAGATCACAATGATCTGCCCATTCGGTGAGAATGCATAGAGCAGTCTGCAACAACTCACTAAGGACATCCGGAAATCTGCTGGAAACAACAATGGCAATTGGCAACATGGTCTGCATACGCCGTCACATTGCATTCGAATTCCAGTCCAGTCTCAAAAGCAGTCTATTGATCCCCCCTTGGGCGTTCCCCTGCAGACGCATCCGCCGACAGACGATATACCCATAGTGATATATATAATCCTAGATGTTAACTGCAAACCGATGAATTTTCAAAGCGAGACATTAACGTGCAGACTCAAAAGCGACTCTATGATTGCACTAGGTTTGACATTATTAAAGGCTCCTTCGATGTCCAAGGACGCATCCGTGGTATATTCCTTGTATCGATGTGACTGACTAAAAAGTGCGTAGAGCTGTATCCTCTGACCTTCATTTCCAGTAGTCATTTTGCGATGAAGATAGAAATCGAGGCGTTATGGTGATACGAAAATGGACATCGATCAGCCGCTCCAAAGGCTGATGGGTCTGAGGTCATGAGAGCGCGCGTCCGAGCTTCGCTTAACTTTCGGGATAATAATAAATAATAATAAAGACAAGTTAAGATACCAAATTGGAAGGCACTGCGACCATAAGATCTATTGTGCCACAGTATTAACTAATCCCTAAGACCCTCAACCAACCTGTTAGAAGGTTCTTTGTAGCAGCACTCTTAGTGACATCAGAGCTAACGATGGAATCTCCAAAAACCTTGATCGAGCAATCGCGGGGCATTCACAGAGAAGATGTTTGGTGGAATCAATGTCCTCCAGGTAAAGTCGGCATTCCGTTTCAGTGGACAGACCCATTTTGTTTAAGTGATATCTCACCCAGTGGGGTCCCGTGAGGTAACTAGCGATTAACCTCAAGTCCGCTCTGCTCAAGCGGCAAGCTTCTGTGACACATGGGTTGATAAAATCTTTGGAGATTATTCCAGTACCCCAGCCTTTCTCCCGTAGACCATTCTCTTATTACTGCCCTGGCTGGGGCCCAGCTCACTCGGCAGTAGGACTTAGGTCTGAAGAATTTTTCCTATCTATGCCTTGGTACCCAATATAGGGTGACACGATTGGTGTTTTCGAGTTTCTGAAGGGTATCAAGACAATCTGTCACTAGTTCCGATGAGAACTTAGAATCATTGTCTGACTGTCAGTGCAGATGGCGATGTTAGTGCGATTAAACTTTTTGTGCGGAATTTCTCGGGCGCAGGCCTCAATACTTTCAGGATAAAAACGACCAAAATTTCCTTCTAAATACGCGGAACATGGCCTAGTTTCAGACGTGCACTTAAAATGACCTCCACCTAAGGGTATAACATATCCAATGAATTCTGTAAGTCCGCAGGAATAATGCCGTCGGCTCCAGCGGATTTAAACGGCTCGAAACCGATCGCCCACAGTTGTTGTTGTTAATTGTGCGTAAAAATTGTTTCCTTGTTTGAAGACGTCCATGAGAAATCTTGCGTTTGCATAAAGTTGGACAAAGGTGTACTCGACGACAGGATTTTACGAAGTCTTGAGGCCTAGCTACACTCTCCCACATGTTCGCAGACGCTAAACCATGAGTCGCGTTTAGCGCCTCTCAGCTACTTGAAAAAGCTTAATATACTTTTTATATAATCTCCAGTCTGACTTCAGCCTAGAAACTTTTGCCTTATTAAAGGCCTTCCTGCACACAGCTCTAAGTTCGGATAACTTGTTGTTCCGCCACACTGGTTTCTTCTTTGCTGTATATGAGCTAACAGGACACGATGAGAAAACCCTCTGCCTATATTGCGCGATTGTTACTAGATTAACATTTACTTCGCGCTGGTTGTTGTTGTCGTCTTGTAGCTTTCATCGAACTCATAAAGTAAAATAATCTTAATTTTTCTTGTTAATAAAGAGTGCGGAAAAGATCCTTTCTTAACATTTTTATGAATCAATAAAGTTTGATAATTTCAAATTAATAAACAGACCGAAGCTTCGCTTTATTAGAAATTTCACATGTAGGGGAGGTAGAGGTTTCCTTTGTCGGATCTTGTGCATTTTCGATAACAACCAATTAGATCCAAACATCTGACTAAAATTTCAAGTTACTAGCTTCATTTTATCTAAAGTTATTGCTTATTTCGAGTTTCATTTGTAGGGGAGGTAGGGGTTTCTTGAGTCGGATCTGACCCATCTTTAATATTAACTAACTAAATTTGACTTCAAACATTTGACCAAAATTTCAAATCGCTGGCTTCAGTCTATCAAAAGTTATCGCATATTTGAAAATTCATTTATAGGGGAGGTAGGGGTTCCTTGAATCGGAGCTCGCCTATTTTCATTACCAACTAACTAGATTTTACTACTAACATTCTACCCAATTTTCAACTCGCTAGCGTCAATCTACCTATATTGAAAGTTATAGTAATTAAAAGAATATTTAATTTTTTGAAATTTGTAGGGGAGGTAAGCGTTCCTTTGATCTGATTATGCCCAACTTACTAAAACTCAAGCAGCTTCTCAACTCAGGGTTACATGCCAAAAATCAGGCGTCTACGTCACTTGGTTCAAGAGTTATAGACAAAAAACGTAGTACGGGTAGTACAGGGCTCTTTGTAAGAAAATTACCGTTAGTTTTCAACTCATCGATTTTCAACTCATCGATTTTATTTTTCCAAGAGATTACCCTTACAAACAATCCACTAAAGCTAGAGCTTTTCATATTTATTTAATCGGGAGTTATACATAGATACACTTAATTATTTTACATATGTAGGAGAGGTAGGCGTTCTCTTGGCCTGATCATGCCCATTTTCAATACCAACCAACTAGATCATCTGCCAACATTTGACCAAAATTGCAAAGCTCTAGCTTCATTTTATCGAAAGTTATCGTGCGAACGGACAGACAGACATGGCTAAATCGAATCAGGAGGTGACCCTGATCATTTATATGTATACATTGCTATACCTCCGGAGCCTCCTTTAAGGTGTTACATATTTTCGTCGTGACAAAAACAATATACCCTATACTAAAAGTCTAGGGTATAATAATTTTACATCCTCTCAGATTGTATGTATTCCTGTTTACCAATTAACATCAATCTTTTCGCTTTCAGTAGAAAAACTTCTTGAAGCGCGTAATGCTGTAAATCAGTGCCCTGATTATCACAAATATGCTGGGTCAGCATAAACATAAGAAAGGGGTAACTAATTTCATGCCTTCTATATTCTATAACGACTCTATTCCAATTCATGGATCATAAGCATTATACGCTTGCAATCTATTTTAAATGATCATTGATCAAATAGCTCGTGGCTTTCGCCATACTTTTTTTTCCCATGTCGTCTTGGTCTTTACGCTAATTAACTCGTCATGCTGGGCGTCGTCGTTTCTATTCTTAATAAAGAACATTGAATGGTATTTCCATTGAGAGCAAAGCAATGTCTACTTTGGAGAAGACTGTCAAATATCGCAATTCTCCTTTCAAATCATACTTTCCCTTGGAGTTTACAACCGAGAGACTCTGTTCGCGTATACTCAAGAATAGTTCACCAGGTCAACAGACAAACATTTTTGAGGTCACGAAAGTTACACAAATTATAATATGAACACGAAATTGTCTTGGAATGCTGCCACTAGGATCCAATTGAGCCAAGATATTCATTTGTTGAAGATGTTGATGATGATAGTTACCGAGACCTACTTAAGTTGGTGTAGCAAACCAAAAGTGAAGTTTTGTATAAAATACAGTCTTTCAAAAAATATACATATGTATAGGTATATAGTTGCCTAATAATGGGTCATTATAAAAATGTGTTAATGTAATTTAATAAGTTCTCACATTTTTTTTTTTATTTAAAAAGGTGTCTATGTTAGATTAAAACTCCTCCTAATTTCTGATTTTAACTAAAATACCGTTAGTTTAATATGGTTTTTTGATTTCGCTCTCCTGTGAATTTGTTTTTAAACGTTTTGTATCTAAATCGAATTCACGACTTATTAGGCTTTATTAACTGAATACATCAGGAAAAAAAAAGATACCATGCGTGATAGGAAATTTTGATTGGCAATATCCCGCAGTGATATCAATTGTTTGCCCATGTGTGCCAAATCGTATAATTTGCCAATCTTCTCCATGATTTTGTAGTGGAACAAGCGGATAAGTCAAAATTATCGTGCATGACGGGAAACGCAGTATATATACTTTTTTTTATACTGACATTTGAGGTCACGGTGTCAGACGGAACATCAAGTAGCTAAATTTGATAAAGATTGGATTCTGGAATGTGTGTACTCTCCTGGAGAATAGAGCGGAAGGTTCCAGAACGCACGAGCTCTTCAATTAGAGAATGAGTTTAAGCGGTATAAATTAACCATTAGTGAAATAAAATGGAACAGCGGAGAATTTATCTCGACAACGAGTAGTACTGTAATGCTGTACTCCGGTAAAACTACCGGTAGTGGTCGTGAGTCAGGTGTACTATAGCAGTAGTCTCCTCTTAATCAGAGCCGTACGAAACTGTCCTTTATCCTGGTATCCAGTCTCCCGACAGAATCTTGACTGCCAAGTTCCGGACCAAAATGGGAAACACCACAAAATGAGAAACACCACATGCAAAAGTGGGTGCTGATAACAATGGACTCAGGCATGTGATGGGGAGGCACGGTCTTGGTGATCGTAACGATAATGGTGAATGGTTTGTAGGGTTCTGTAACTTCCACAATCTCTTCATCGATGGTACAATACTATGTTTGAGCATAAGGACCTCCACAAAGTCACTTGGTCCTCTGTTGATCGGCACAAAACACAAAATCAGGTCGATCACTTTGCAGTTAATAAAAGATTTAAGAGTTGCCTTCTGGACGTGCGAAATACAATAGTAAGGGCGCCGATATTTCGATTGGGAAAGAAAGACCATTGTCCTATGATCGCTAACGTTCGATTGCTTATATTAGCCGTGCGCCTTCCAAGTGACGAAAGATCCAGGCGCCGCAAAATCAACACCGCCCGACTAAAAAATCCAGCTATCGTACCACAACGACCATCGTGCGCAAAAAGCAGCTGAGATAACTCGTCATCCAGATAGTGACTTAAATGAAGACGCCATAAAAATGCGTACATTGACAGCGCAGATACCATCCTTGGCACAAACCCGGATTGCCTGAATTAGCCCTGGATGTCCTACGCTTTATGGCAGCGGATTGTTGAAAGAAAAGAGCTGAAGGTTCGTTTGGCTGCAGCATTGGACGACAATCGAAGCAGCGTCGAACTCCTTTCCAGTCAGAAAACTCAAAGAGTTCAGCGTAGTGTGCAATGCGCTGAAAGATATTTGCGAATTCTCTTGTAGCCTCAGCAGAAGAAGCCGCAGCCAAGGAGTTTACAGGTGTACGGAACTCCTGCCAACATCCGGTAAAGGATAGTGAATGAAAGGTACTTATCTTAGATTAAAATGAGATGAGGCGGCGGAAAGAACACTTTGCCGCGGTCTTGAACCGTGTAACTCTGGTTAAGTTTTCCCCACATGTAGATAATTTAGCTAACAATCAAGATGTGCGTTTACGGTTAACTGCCCCTACTAAAGAGGAAATATTATTGCAGTGAAATGAGGTAAGGCCGCCGGACTCGACAGTATCCTTGCCGAACTTTATCGAGCGGCGCCAAGCAAAACTGCCGAGTTGCTGCACCCACTTGTTGATAAAGTGTGGAACACCTAAACCTTTCCCGCTGAGTAAAAGAAGGATAAATATCATCAAACTTCAGAAAAAGGGTAGCCTTACAGAATGCAATAATTGGAGAGGCATTTGCGTGCTTCCTATCGTGGCCAAGATAATAGCTAAAATCGTCCTAAAAAGACTAGAGGCTGACTTAGAAAACACAGTTGATGAAGAGCAGGCTGGCTTTCGATTTGGATTCTCCTATGTTGATCACACCTTGCGAATCAACACCGAGCCATGCGCTGAGTACGATTCTCTGCTTCACTTGCTTTTATTTGATTTCGAGAAGACATGGGAGGCTTTGCACAGGAGAGACATTCCTGAGAAGTTTTGTGGTGGTTATTACTAAGGCAACCGGGGATTTTGAGATTCGCAGTAGAGCCCGGCTATGGTGCAACCTCTCACCGATCCTATTCCTGACAGTGGTCGGCGATGTGTTGCATGCAGCCCTATCCAAACTAAACAGAGAAATTTAATGGACTTTAACGTCCCATCTACATCTTGACTACGCTGACGACATATGCCTACTCTCCCACAAAATCATGTATCTGTGCGGAATGGCGTTAGATCTCCAGAGGGAGGCGAGTAAGGTTGGGCTAGAGATTAACACCAACAAGACCAAGGCTCTTAGCCCACTGTTGCGAAAGAGAATTCCTACACCTGTTGCCATTAATACGAGTATTAATGGATGGAATGGAATTTTGCGAATATAAGAAGTATTCTCTTTATTGGATTTAGAGAGAATTTTTAAAAATTCTTAATTGTAGCCTTAGGTGGTAAGAACCTAGAACCTACTTGGGGGATTTGTGGGTCCTAGTGCGTAAATTTCTTGTGTTTTGTGAAAATCTCTCTCTAACCGAATATAGAGGATTCTCCGAATTTTCGCGGAATTTGAGTATTCCTAATGGACAGAATGTAGAGAAGTTGGACAATTACGTATACCTGGGTAGCATTGTTGCCGAAAATGGTGGTACGGAGCAGGACGTCGCTCGTCGTTTCAACCAGGCTAAATGCGCATTCGGCATGTTGTCCAAAATCTGGCAGAGCAGTTATCTCAGTACTAAGACCAAGCTTGCCTTGTTTCACTCCTTGGTACTGTTTGTGCTTTTGTATGGGAGCAGCAATTTGAAAGTTTCCGTAAGAGTTACCAGGAAGCTGCAAATTTTCGTCAACTTATGTCTTTCGTCGAATTTTAAAAATGTCCTGCCTTGAAATAATATCAAATGAATAGCTGAGTCGGCGTACGGGTCAGATGCCAATCGATGAATTGATACGCAGGCCAAAGTGGCAGTGGATAGGTCATAGGTACACTGCGGAAGGGTGATAATTTCATTGCTTTACGTATGCCTCCCTAGGGGTTTAGTCAAATAGTACATTGTATCGTATCGCTACGATATTGTTACGATATCGCCACGATTGGTGGATTCTTCTTCGACACTTTACCTCCGGGATAAGTCGTTCCGCGTGGTTCCCGCTTTAGACAATCATCCACAATCCAAACCTTAGCAGAAATCAGATGCAAGTGCTTACCCCATATGGGTTAGATAAAATCTTTTTTTTGTGCAATGAGTTGGGCTAAACCACACTAGACCTGGATATTGCACGAGAACGTGGCTATTGATACTCTTACAATAGAGATAGATAGATAGAACAACGATATCGCAATGCTGTCCTCACTCAGTGACTTATCCATAATTTTGCATGCAACGACATCGTTGACAACATTGTTGACAAAATCGTTGTCATTCACATCGGAGCGTGGAAATAGAAATTTGCAGAGTGATGATAGGATGCAGAGAGAATGGAAAATGAAACGACCAATCGCAGCTGCATTTACATGCTCCCATATAGAAAATGAAAGCCTACAAGAAATGTATGTAGAGACGGAAGTATAGCTTCCAAGATACATTGATTAATCGTAGCGATATCGTTGTCAATCTCATCGAAGCGGAAAAATAATGGCCATGTGATGTGATTGCGAACGATGTCGACAATGATGTTGCTACAAAATTATGGATAAATCGTAGTAATATCGACAACGATGTCGTTGCTATTAAATGATGGGTAAATCGTAGCGATATCGACAACGATGTCGTTGCATGCAAAATTATGAATAAGTGGTTGCGTGTGGATTGCGCTTACGTAAAGGAAAACTATAAAGTTGTCTATAAAGAAAACTTTAGTGACAATCAATTTATTGTTGCAGGACGTTCAAAAAGAGGTTGTCACGTTCAGTTAAAGTCAGTTGTGTAATTCCATCATATCTGGGATCACTACCAATTGCAGTGGCATGTACCATGTGTATGTGTATCATGGCTATGAAGCCGTGTGGACATCAACATTTTTACAAAAATATTTTAAGCAGACACCGCAATACGCCATGTACTCTCTGAAGCACATGAGTCGCATCAAAACAATCAATTTTTTTTATATGTTTGCTCAATATAAAATGTTTATTCTAAAATGTTAAAAAAACGTATTCTTTCAATTTTTTGTTACTTTTTTTTTTGCAAATAAAATATTGAAAAACAAAATCAACATACACTGAATTTGATTTCTTTTATTCTTGTTGTGCGCGAAAAAATGAATGTGCAATTCTCGGCGTTTGGGCCGATATGATGAAAAGAAAAATTACCCTACCAAGAGGTCACAAAACACTAAAAAGAAATACAAACATAAGATTTAGGAAGATACAGTAAACATTCAAATGCGATTTTCCAACATTTAAAAACTAGCACATTCGTGCTTCTGACGTAAAGCGGACGATGTTATTTTAAAAACGAGATATAAAAAAGCGGTGATAATTTTTGTTATGGATTTTTTTTCATGACCTTTCATTTTGAAGCCTAGTATTTTGTTTTGCGAAACGAAATGAAACGGAAATTCTCTCACGGAATAGAGCGAAATAATTCCGCTATGGACACTGTAGATGTATTTTATGATAAATATTTTGATCGCACTTATAAAATTTACGTTTCCATGGTATCACGAGAAAAATCACAAAATATTTGTTTTGGCATGATACGTTGTCGTCGTTGTAAAAGGTACTATGTCCTTTTAAATGCAACGCAATTTCTTTCAACGCATTCAGAGCAACCTACTATTTGGTATTATCATCATCGTGGTGCAAAAGCCCGACGTTAAGCTCTGGCCGTCTAGATGTCCTCCAATTATCTCGGTCACGTGACCGCGTCCTCCAACCTTAGAAGCCCAGTATTTGCGCCGCGTCAGCTTATACTGAGCTCTCCCAACGAGCTCTCGATCTTCCTGGCAGTCTCACTCCGTCGACTCCTCGTCCGTTCATTACTTGTTTAGACATGCGAACATCGTTCATTCGTTGTCCATGCCCTGCCCATTGAAGAGGTTTTAGTTTGACGATTTTCGAAACATCTAGCTCATCGTACAGTTCATACAAGTCATGGTCCATATCCGTTTCAAACTGCTCCGAAAATTCGCCGAAGGACTTTCCGTTCGAATGTGTTTGGCATGCTTTCGGAAGCTTGGGTTAGGGTCCAGGTTTCGCAGCCATTGTATAGCACTGGTCTTATGATGGTTTTGTATACGCGGAGCTTCGTCTTTCTGTGCACATGTGGATTTCATTATGGGGAAGACCGAGAAGAACGTCTTATTTGCTAGCGGTATCCGTCGTTTGATTTCCATCAGTTTCGTTGGCGTCCTTTGACAGGTCGTCTGCGAATTCGATGCTGAGGTCTCCTACGTTGATGTTCGATAGTGCTGGCGTCCTGGTTCTTAATTGCATCATTATTTTTGTTTTGTTCTCGTTGATGCGTAGTGCAACTTCTTCTGCAGCGGTATCGAGCGTATGCAGAAGTTCTTCTGCGTCGGCCAATCTTCGGGACATGATGTTGATGTCGTCAGCGTACGCTCCTAATTGTGTCGACTTGATGAGTAATCTTACTGTTGTCCATATTCATAGCCCGAATATCGTATTCCAGTGCTAGGTTGAAGAGAGTCGATGCCAGTCCATCGCCTTGTTTGAGACCAGCGCGTGATTCAAATAGATCAGTAAGTCTATTACGGACCCTGACTTGTGGGACGGAGTTGGCCATCGTCATCTTTGTCAGTCGTACTAATTCGGTCGGTATACCAAATTGCAGCATGATGCTGTACGTACAGTACACCACGATCGATACTGTCGTATGCCTGCTTGAAGTCGACAAAGATTTGTTATAGGTTCCCGTTGTATTCCCAGCACTTCTGGAGTATCAGTTTGACAGTAAAGAGCTGATCAGTTGTGGAGCGACCAGAATTTTATAGGACGCATAGACTAGTGATATGCCCCTGTAATTCTCACATGCAGTTTATCTCCTTTTTTGTGAATTGGATAGACGATGCTTCTGCGTCAATCGTCTGGGATCACCTCGTCCTCCCATACTCGCAGGAGTAGTTTTTGTATGGCATTAACTAAGCCTGTTTCACCGAATTTTAGCAGTTCAGCTGGAATTTCATCAGCGCCCGGCGCTTTATTTCGTTTTAGTGACCGCAACGCGAGATCAACTTCCTCTACTGTCGGGGGTTGTACGGGTGGGCCTAGATCAACAATATCGTCGGGAGCTTCTTGTGTAGGGATGTTGGATGATAGGTTCAGAAGCTATTCAAAGTAAGAGGCCCAGACGTCATAGGTGCCGCTGATGATGTTTCCATCCTTGTGCTTACTGAGGCTAGTCCTGGGTTGGTAGCTGTTCTTAATTGTATTCAGCAACAGCTCGTCAAAATATTTACGTTTCTTACATCTTATTATTATATTCAATATTTTTCTCTTTCGGCTCTGGTTGCTCGTTGAATCCATTATCTATAGGCCTCGTTTTTCGCGTCAAGTGAATTTTTGCATTCTTCGTCGAATCAGTAATTTCTCGCTCGCCGGGCTTTATATCCCACGACCTTCTCTGCGACCTTTTTGATGGTGCCCTTGAGTTCTTCCCAGAACCCATGGACGCCTGTGTTGCTGATGTTGTGTAGCATATGTGATAGTCTTTCCTCAAGGGCGGTATTATACGCCACCGCCGTAACATCGCTCAGAAGCTTACCAACCGCAAAGATTTTGGGACGACTGAACTTATTTGTTTTTAAATTGTTTGTTCTCAAGCAAACAATCAAACTCACTTCTTGCGTGTATTGTTTTCTGTCAGTTTACTTCAATAGAAATTTTGCGTTTGATGCGTTATGTCAATTAAAGTACATTTATAAAAGTTTCATCTACCATTGATTTCTGGTCCGCTGAGCCCATCAGTTTTAACGATCTGTTCTTTTCTAGAAGAAGTTTGCCGACTTCTGGTCCACACTCTAGAGAGTCTGTGCTATCAAAATTTCAACTTCTACCTTAAAAACATAATCGCATATACGAGTATTTAATGGCATTCCCACAAGCCACACATAATCCCATGGACTACATATTTAATATTATTCATCATTAAACCGCTATACCCACAATTTCACTATCAACGGAGGCCTCTGCAATTTTGCATTTAGAGGTCGTCTGATTTATTTATAGTGGCAATGATGCAATGAATGACATAATCTCCAGTCAAAATACAAAGTAGGAAACAAAATTTTTGTTTCTTATTTTCTCAACAGAATCAACCAAATTGACGGACAAGATACAGATACGAGTACTAGATCTGGACTGGTAATTGGGCCGGGGATTAATTTATAAACTTATCAGGAAAAATGTCCATTTAAATTTTCACTGATTGGCTCTGCAGTATAGGTTGAGCTCTGCTCCGTTGATAAGATACTTCCTTAGTCATGTCTTCTTCGAAACTCATAAATGTCATCGTAATAAAAACATGACATGAAAACAAATTTTACTTACCATATAGATAGGCCATCATAGGGGAAGAAGTGCCATTGAAGAATAACCGTTTTCTGGTCTCAATTTTTGTCTTGCATATTTTAATATAAATAATAAAAATTAAGTACTACCTGATAAGTGTGATTATTTTGCATGTGTAATGAGATAAAAGTCAATAGACAGAAAAATTGAGTTGCATTATTAAGAGGTGTCTTCCGGTGGCGTTTTCAATAAATGTCGAATATCAATCTTTTTATCTTTGTTGTCTCAGTGTCTTGAGATTTTATACGCTTGAAGTGAGGTTGCACTTCTTAAATACATATTTATTTATTCTCGGGTACTTTGCTCCACAATTGCCATGAATAATTCATTGAATTTTTAACTTTTTTTTTTACTTATCTCCATACGTCGCTATACGACTAGGTGCAATGTTTTTTTTTGTGTCGTAGGGTCCTATGTACCTTGGGTGGAGCTGAGCACTTTTCTTGTGTACATACATATTTGTATGTAAAATTGCGTAGACATGAATGGTATAATAGAGAATGCAGTTAACTTATGCATGAACGATTATGAATGCAATTATATTCAGCGCTAAAATGCAACACTGTCTTGTATAGAGTTTTTACTACGTACCGGAATATGAATTTGAATGGGAAAACGCTACCGGAGTAATAGAGTCGCAGATACATATCTCCCAGAAAATCAGAAAACGAATCTAATGGAACACCTACTCGTACTTCAGATTTGCAAATTTTTGTACAAATTTTTTACTAAAAATGTCCAGGTTGAGTTGTTGTTGTGATTGTTGTTGATGCACGCTTATGAAACATGGATACCCATGCTACGGTAATTACAATATTTTCGCACCAACACTTGGTGTTAAATTTTTTTTTCAAAAATTTGCTAGTCCGAGGTAGGTATAGAAATGAAGATCCCGTGAATGAAGTTCTCCATACTCGTATATCGCTATGATCTCAGCATCAATTTCATGTCGAAGCACAAACAAATCTAAATGTAAAGAAATAGTTATCAACGATTATCGTTGTGTGCGTGTGGAGTGATTATTCAAAGCAAGCGATGTTGTTGTTGTAGCAATGGTCAGAAGTTCATTGTGTGATTGTATTGTTCGTCATCTTCCTCAGTGTAAACGAATACAGCATGTAACACATAGACACACGTCCTTCTTGCATTGAAGGGCTTTGGCAGCTCTTGGCCGTTGTAAAAACGGGTCGCTCCGGTGCGTAGAACCGGCTGCCACAGGAACGAAGCGATCATCGCTTGCGGCTCTAAAGGTATGAGTTCCCAGGCCGCGACTGAGCGACTTGCGTTTGGAACTGGGAACAATACTATCATAACGGAGCACTATTCGTGTGTATTTTATCTAGAAGTACAGTCGTCGTTAAATCGCAGAAAGACACATGGCCTAGGTATCGTGATGCCTTTTCTGAAAGGCTACCTCTACTACCAAGTCAGCTCTGCAACGAACAGGAACTGCACGATATGGTAAATATTCTGACAGATACTATGAAGGCGGCGGCATCCTCATCATTTGCGGCTACCTCACATGTAGGAAACAAGAGACTAGCCTGGTACTGCTACTACTTTGCCTTAACTCCTTGTGGGGCATAGCTCGTCAACCAATCCTGCGCACTATCGCACTCTGTGCTGGGCAATGGGGCGCAACTCCCCAAAAGACTTATCCAGTGCCTGACATTCCTTTGCCACAAATCGACGCCATTTGATTCTAGGACCCCCTCTCGGTCGGCCTTGGTTGGAAATGGGGTTCCATTTCATGGCATGGCTGCCCATAAATATTGATGGCAATAGATGTAGGATTTCTTTGGCGGGCTAAGAACCTTGGTCTTGTCGGTATTAATCTTAAACCCAACCTTGTTTGCTTCCCTCTCAAGGCCTAACGCCATTGCGGACAGATCCATGATTTTGTGGGAGAGTAAGCATATGGCGTTAGCGTAGTCAAGATTTTGTAGATAATCCATTAAATTCTTCTGTCCAGTCTGGATATGGCTGCATGCAACACATCGCCGATCACGAGAAATAGGATGTGAGGTGAGAGGATGCATCCCTGCCGAACAACACTGCGAATCTCAAAGTTCCCCGACACCTTAACTTTGTGCAGAACGCGACATTTCGCGCCGTCATAGGTTGCCTTAATAATAGCCTGAAGCTTCTCAGGGATGCCTCTCTTGCACAAGGCCGCCCATATATAATCCCGGTTCACACTATCGAAAGCCTTCTCGAAATCGATGAAAAGCAAGTGAAGCTTAGAATCATACTCAGAGCATTGCTCGATGATGATTAGCAAGGTGTGATCGACTCAGGAGAATCCCAATCGAAAATCAACCTGCTTTTCATCAACTGATCCAAGTGGGCCTTTAGTCTATCCAGGACGATTTTGGCTATTATTATCTTGGCAAAGGCAGGAAGCTCACAAATGCCTCTCCAATTACTATAGTCTGTAATGCTACCCTTCGGGAGTTTGATGATCAAACCTTCCTTCCACTCAGTGCGAAAGGTTTCTGTATTCCACGCTTTATCAACAAGTGGGTGCAGCAAATCGGCAGTTACGCTTGGCGCTGCTTGATAAAGTTCGACAGGCACACCGTCGAGTCCGGCGGCCTTTCTTCGTTTTAGTGCAGTAATTGCAGTGACTATTTCCTCTTTAGTCGGGGCAGCGGACCGTATACGCACATTTTGATAGTTAGCTAAAAACCACCTGTAAACTACTCCTTGATGACATCGTATACGGCGTTAAAGTTGTAACTTGTTGCGGCATCTTCTGCTGAGGCTAGAAAAGAATTCGCATAAACTCTTTATCGCGTCGCACACTACACCTAATTTCTCGAGCTTTTTGGCGGTAAGAGTTCGATGCTGCTTCGATTGTCGTCTGATGCTGATGCCAAACGAACCCTTTGCTCTTTACTTTCAGCAATCCGTTGCAATGAAGCGTCGGATATTCAGGGCTTATTCCGTCAATCCGGGTTTGTGTCAAGGATGGTATCTGCTCTTTTCATGGCATCCCAGTTTTCATTTATGTCACTATCTGAGTGAGTAGTTATCTCAGCTGCTTTTTGTGCAAAATGGTCATTATATTGCTGCAGGACAGCTGGATTTTATAGTCGGGCGGTGTTGAATTTGCGGCGGCTGATTCTTCCGTCGCTAGACGGCGCACGGCTGCAATACGCAATCGAATATTAGCGATCATAAGATAATGGTCTCTTCTCATCCCAATGTCGGCACCCTTCTTGTTTCGCACGTCCAGGAGCCAACTTTTGAGTCTTTTACTAGTGGCAAGGTGGTTGATCTGATTTTGTGTTCTCCGCTGATCAACAGATGGCCAACTGGTTTTTTGGTGGTCCTTATTCTCAAACATAGTATCACCGATGGGGCGACCGGTAGCGCAGTGTGTTGAGGCATCAGTCTCATGTTTGACTACCGGCGTTTCGGGTTCGAATCCCGTCCACGGCGACGTTCGTGGTCATGGATGTGCAGGAGGTACATGTTGGCAACTGCATTTTTCAAAACCAGTTTATGCCAACGAAACGTTAACTGGGTCACATGGACCAGTTAACGCGCTATGCCCCACAAGGGGTTAGGGCAATTGAGTATCACCGATGAAGCGACTGTGAAAGTTGCAGTACTCTACAAATCTTTCACCATTGTCGTTATGATAGCGAAAACTGTGTCTCCCCATCACATGCTTGAGTCCATAATTATCAGCGCCAACTTCTGCATTCAAATCCCCCATAACCACCTTTGGGTGTTCTGCTCTGGACTGCGTTTAGCTGTTCGTGGAAGGAGTCTTTCGCCAAGACATTGTCGGGTTTAGTTGGAGCATAACATTGTATTATTGTGATGTCCCCATTTTGGTTCGTAACCTGGCGGTCATGATTCCGTCGGAGACCGGATCCCAGGATAAGAAACAGTTTTGTGCGGCTAGTTAAGAGGAGCCCCACACCGGACTCACGACCACTACCGGTAGTCCAACATTACAGTGCTACCCGTTATAGAGATAAATTTTCCGCTGTTCCACCATCTTATCACACTAACTCCTTAGATGTTTATTTTTTACCGGTGAAATTTACCATCTAATTGAAAAATTCTTCGTTCTGGGGACCTTCTGATCCATTGTCCAGGAGAATACGCACATTCCAGAATCCAATCTTTGTCTACGCACCATGTTGCTGACCCATAGGGTAGAAACATGCATTTAACTTTATGATGTATTCTTGCAATGTGCAAGTGCGAATTATTTCAGTGAAAATTGGAATTTTTTTGTGACACCTGGTTTCATTCTGCACACCAACTTAGTATGCGTCTGTAGCTTAGCTCGGTAACGCACCGGACATTTTTTGCTACTCGAAACATGGTCGTCTGCGGTTCAAGCCCCGCAACGGGACCGAATACTTTTTATTCTCAAATTCCCTCTGATTTATTTCTCCAAGCCTGGTTTATGTTTTCACTGAAATAATTCGCACTTGCACATTGCAAGAACAAAAATGCTTGGTGCGTTATCGAGCTAAGCTACAGATGCATACTATAAGTTGTTGTGCAGAATGAAACCAAGTGTCACCAAAAAAAAAGTGCATTTGATAAAATGGATTTTGTTTGGAAAGTACATAGGTGATTGATTCTAGGTGATTGCAGGTGTTTACATCGCCATATTGATATTCATTTTAACTCATATATCGATGGTGAAGGTAACCAACCTCCCATGTCAAAAATGGCATTTTCGCAGTCAGTTTACAATAAGAGGTTGTAAAAGTTATACTCGTAAAACACAACATTCGACATGGAGGGTTTGGATGTTGCTGCTTCTATGGGGTTTTCATTGAAAATAACAACATAGGCCGTTGAGCAATTGATGCATAAATACTTTAAAAACACGTTAGAAAAAAAGAAAAAAATCACAAAAATTGGCATAGGAGGTTGTGAATCTTCACCATCATATCGATTAGTGTTTATATCAAGTTGCCGGTTCTTCATATGACGATAATGTCAGCTGATAATTTATCTAGATTAAAAAATCAAATGTCATGTAAATACTTTGTTAAATAAAGAAGCGGCAACTTGATATTAACACTAATTTACATACATATATTAATTAATTTGTGTAATGCATGTTTGTTACTGTACACTACACTCGATACATATGCAAAAGAACGCGCCCGTTGTAAAATAATTCAGGTTAACACATCGCTGTAATTGCGTGTTCTGAACCAGAATTAACCTTGACTGGAGTACAAAAGAACCCGCCTATGGAAGACATTGTCGACCTCCATACTCAACATATCGCTAAGAATTTGTAAGAATAAAGACCATTGTAATTAGGGAGGGGACACACCCCGCCCGTGGCTCTTCAAGAGTCAAAATTATCGAATCGAAACGAAATCGGATACGGATCGAAAGTAAGCCCAAGTAAGAATTTGAGGTTTACTTTGAAATTTGTAAAAGAAATTCCTTCTATAATTCAAGTTAAAATACATTTTTTTCTGTATCAGATTCTTGATAATTTAAGCTATCGCCACCATTTGATTTCCGTCATTCCCACTCACACTCAATTTAAATCTATTTATAAATCCACACATAAATTTTGAATTGATAAACCCAATTCTAGAAATTGCTTTCCTCATGTTTCCCCTTGACGTTCACAAAGAAAAAACTGAAGAAGGCCACTCTTCTCTTGGCACCGGCAAAAGTCATCGCCATCATTCTATGACGAACCAATATAATGTTGAGATTGAAGCGCCGCGCCGCCCCTACTTAACACTTTGTTTTTTTTAACACATGTAAGTGGTATCAAATGAGACATCTCGCCTCTCGTCAATTAAAACAACACCGAAATTTTACGAATAGACGACACAACAACAACCTAGTTAACGTGCTCTGATTTAACATTCCATGGGGATTTCCTATTTATTTTTGGCGGTTGGGTCTCTCTCTCTGTCTGTTGATTTTCATTCCTGCTAGGGGAACTTGTAAAAGGAAAGTCCTAATGTAGAGAAAGCAGAAATTCCATTTTGAGACATTCAGTAAATATCCTTGGGCTATTTCTGTGATTATTTTTTTAAGGACTTTGTTTTTGTGGACAGGCATAAATTTGTTGGCAACTATTTTCGGAATGGCGGTTTTTTGTTAGGGATTTTCACGTATCCATTTATTCAATTCATTCAGGAATCTATTTACTTCTTTATAGAACATGAAAATTGGATGAAAATCATAACTTTTATTATGAATAGGAAAGTTTTGTTCTGGAAGAGGACAAGGTTTTCCTTTTTAAATGATTTTGAGCAGAGGCGGTGAAAATTGATTTTTTTTTGTCAATTTTACTGGAAAACTAGGTATGAGCGTTTAGAGCTAAACAATGGACATTGCTTTTCGTCTGTCATAGTTCAATTCATGGTTGGTTGGTTGATTCGAGTGGCTGTTTATTACCCGGTAAAAAAAACACAAGTAGCGCTATGTGCGCGCCATTTTGATAGCAAACGCCTCATAAGTGCGCCCACAGACTGTCGAACTCCAACCACAACTCGAACACGAACATGGTACAAATGGACCCGTTCTCTTCACATTTATGTGAAGTAAAGTGTGTGTCTTGAGTTATTCAGAAGACATTTGTACCAGGTTCGTGTTGGAGCTCGTGTTCGACAGTCTGTGACCGGGTTAAGGGGAATAATCGTAATCGAATCGTATTCAAATCGTTCAAAGTATTCTTCCTCTGATCCAGGGTTCCCCTGCGCACGTATTTAATTCCTTGATATCCTCCCCTCCGATTAATTCATGCTGCTTATTTTATAGATAGAATGAAGGACTGTGAGCAAAAGTGGTTCACAAGCACTGACCAAAAGGTCTATTGTGCTACAGTCCGAAATCTAATATCAAGATTCAGCCTGCCGATCGCACTAATGAAGTTACTCAGAAACTTAAGCGGGGACGAGGCTATATTATGCAGGTCGCGGAACGCGATCCCAAGACTATGTATCTTCATATCTGTATATATTCCACAGAAGGGCTCTGGGCCATGGAAGTTAGTGACCGAGGTGCAGGAACCCTGAAAGGGGTACACATTTACAGGGTTCCTGCACCCAGAGCATCCATTCTGAGGCGTAGACTGGCATCTGCGCACTAACTTTAATGGGGCTGACCACTTACTTAGAGCCATAATGGCCGCCTGATTGTCTGTAAAAATTGCGATGCTTTCATTATTGTAGCAAAGATCCGTACATAACCCAATGGCATGTATCTCTGCCTGGGAGACAGTAGGGAACGTACCCATATTAATTTTAGCTCGAAGAAGTGGACACAAAATACCTGCATCGTTCCCTCGTCTGTCTTTAACCACTCGTGAAACACTTGATGGTGTCTGGTGGGAGTTTGGAATATTCCTCATCCCAGCTCTCTCTCTCTCTCTCTCTGTTCCAAGTTACTTCGATAATATTGTTGCACAACGCTTCTTTCACTAGGTATTCCGTCGTGGGCATGCTAGGTTTCTATATTCTCATTGAGCCAACTTTGATATTTTGGGTTTATCTTGATATATGTATGCTTCGCATATTTTCAGTGTAGCAATTGTTATTTTTGCTTCGGCTTTCACATGAATATGCGGAAGGGGAAGAACAAACAGTACATTCCGGGCCAGCGTGAGCAAAATCGAATGACTCCTGCTACCATACGACAGGTAATGAATTTTAGCCAGCTCTAAGGCACCTCTCCACCCCGAACTCGATTAGGGGCTTCTGAATGACATCAGTTCGGATGTTATTAAACGCACCCTCAATGTATTACTTGTAGCGCAAGGTCATGTTGATCGTACGCATCACCTCTTCGAGAGCGGTCTCGTCTTTGAGATGCGCATGCTGACCTTTCGAAATTGGCGATTTCCCCAAAAACTGTCGAATATGGTTATCCAAGATTTATTTCAATGCCTTTATTACAAAGGAGGTGAAGCTCGGGGACTCATGTCCACATCTGCCGTCTACAGAATGAATGTGACGCATACACTTCTCCAAGACCTGGGTACGTGATTAAGTTGTATGCATCTTCTGAATATGGCCACTAGCCATGGAGTTATACTACGTCTTGTAACTGCTGACGTATGACTGGCAAAATGCCATCCATCCCGGAAGTCCCGGAAACTTATACGTTGAGAAAGTATTGAATGTCCAACTCGTTCTCTCTCCTGTGATTATCGATCCGATTCACGAGGAGCCCTGCTCACCCGGACTGTCGGCGACGCAGCGGTCCTCGCTGCCCGGAAAGAGTGTTGTCATAAGGCAAGAGTTTCAGCCGCAGATTCAGTCCAGGCTCTGTTCGGTCTTTTGATGAATGGCTCACAATTGTGACCTTTAGAAAGAATCTTGTGCAGCCCAGTAACTTCAATTGACATGCAGTAGTCTCTCCAAGATTTTCCCTTGGTAGTTCGAATGGCTTTCTTGCATAATTTCAAACCGTCTTTGTATGGCTGCCATAACTTATGCTTACGACAATTTGATTAAGTCCACGTCCCACCACGGGGAAGTTCCCTTCCTATATTTAGCAGGACACGAGATCTTGTACCGCAAGTCCATAGCCTTTTCGAAGATCTCGGTCCTGGACTCCAGTTCGTGTACTGAGTCTATGCTAAGGTTTGGTAGGAAATTTTCGGTCTCCATCCCTAGTCGCTCGAAATGGGATATTGGCAATCTTTGTCCTGACCCCAGGTGTATCATGTGGTCTACTGTTGGGTCAAGAACGGGACAAGGAGTTGGTGCTGGGATTTTTCGACCGAACACCAGGATCTCAATTGCGATGGGCATTTGGCCCTGCGTTTTCCAAGCCGGGATCTGCCATTGAGGTTTGCACCAGGGAAATCCTGCACAAGAAATTTAATGGCGCTAACATCGCTAGCTGCACTGTCAGGCATTAAGCTTTTCCTTAAATTGATTCCCTTAAGAGTCTCACAAACACCAATCGGTTCATTCTATGTTGGGTACTGGGACATCGGGGCAATTATATAACAAAGCTGCCGATGAACTCCCTAGACAGGACTCATCGGCGAAATTTTTCGGGCATGATCCCTACTGCGGTGAGAGAATGGTCCGCGGACGGTAAGCTGCGGCACTGAGATAATCTTCCAGGACTGCGGCACTCCAAAAATCTTACAAACCACTACGGTCTCAAAGAAGCTAGCCGCCTGGGCAAGGCGGATCTGAAGTTAATCGTTGGTTACCTCACGGGACAGCACTGGGTGTGATATCACCTTAATAAAATGGGTTTCTGCACGCCTATGCTTGGAGGACGCTGTGTCCACCATACATCTTTTCTGCGAATGCTTCGCTGTCGTCAAGAAAGGACCTTCTGGTCTTCACCAGGCTGGTTTGATGAGGGTCTTTTGGATTAGTTAACGCTATGGCACGGTAGATCTCATGGTCGCAGTACCCACCATTTGGATATCTTAGCCTGCCCTTATTTATTATTATTATGCTAAGGTTGTGGTTGTCCTTGAGAGTTTGGAGGTTATTACCTGTCCAAACTTCTTCCAGTCGATTCTCTTGGGATTTCTGTACTGCTTCTCCTCCTCCTTGAGAGCATCCGTGGTCAGTATCCAGCTATGGTCAGAGAATGACTTTAGGTTAGAGACCTTCCAGTCCTCCACTCTGATGGTCTCATTATGTCCATCACCACAAGCATAATGTCAAGGATCTCCTGACACCCCTGAAAACTATTCGTACCAGGGAAGGGGAAGGTCGGGGTGCTTTCCCTATTATACAAAGTAAGGTTGTTGGGAATCAATTCAATTTACACAAACTATTTTTTAAAACCATAAAACATTATTTTTAAACTACTTCATATTCTAAACGTATTTTTCTTATTCATTCTTTCAGATAAGTTAAACGTGTCTCCAGTTCATAATTGGCTTTAAATCAAAATACCTACAATATGACCGAAGTTGAGCAACCATCACAAAATGGTCTAGACGTGACTTTAGGCGGCGAGGACGATAACAACAAATCTCGGCCGGCTGATATCGAAGCGGTAGGCTATTTCCACTGCAAACAATTTCAACACGTTTATTTACTCACAATTTATTTTAATTGATGTTTGTAGGATATGCGCGAAATGGAGCGCCGTAAACGTGTTGAAGCGATAATGGGCTCAAAACTTTTTCGCGAAGAGCTTGAACGTATAGTGGATGCACATCGTGATGGCGGTGGCCCTTCGGGTATATTGCAACAACTATCGGAAATGGTTGGCGTTCCAGCTTCACGTATTGGCAGCATATTCAAGAATACCAATTGTGTTTTGCCCATCAATGATATTCGTGGTGTTGAATCGATGGGATACGAAAAGGGCGAAAAGATATTACGATGTAAATTGGCAGCTACATTCCGTCTATTAGATTTATATGGTTGGACACAAGGACTAGGTGCACAAATAACTGCACGCCTCAATGCTGATCAAGAGTTGTTCTTGGTGAATCCGTTCGGATTGATGTATCACGAAGTGACGGCCTCGTCACTGAACAAGGCAGATATGCAAGGGACTGTTATCGAGCAGGGTACTACAAATTTTGGAATTAATCCTACTCGTACGTATAACTTTTTTGTTGTTGGATATTTTATGTGTTTGTGCTATGCTAACTAACGTTTTCCCTACAATTTTGCAGACTTCGTTCTACACTCGGTCGTCCATGCAGCTCGTCCAGACATTCGCTGTATTATTTATATCGGTTGTAATCCTGTCGTAGCCGTTTCATCATTAAAAGTTGGAATTTTGCCGCTGACAAAAGATTCAGCTGTTTTAGGAGAGATTGCAACGCATGCCTACACGGGATCGTTGCATGAGCCCGAAGAACGTCAAAAGCTCGTACGTTCATTGGGTCCGATCTCGAAAGTTCTCCTACTTAATAACCATGGTGCTTTGTGCTGTGGCGAAACCGTCGAGGAGGCCTTCTATGCAGCTTATCATATTGTACAAGCGTGCGAAACTCAATTAAAATTACTGCCAGTTGGAGTCGATAATTTAGTTTTGTTACCAGAAGAAGCACGTAAAGCGATTTACGATGCATCACGCAAACCGCCAGAGGGTTTTGAACAGCCAAAAACTGCCGACGATCAACCATCACAACAACAGCAAGATAACAAGGAGAAGCCGCTACTTAAGAAGACCAAATGGCGTGTTGGTGGTGCTGAATTTGAAGCTTTGATGCGTATGTTGGACAATGCCGGTTTTCGTACCGGCTACATGTATCGTAATCCACTCGTTAAATCTGAACTGCCGAAACCCAAGAATGATGTTGAAGTTCCTCCGGCCGTATCATCGTTGGGATACTTATTGGAAGAGGAAGAACTCTATAGACAAGGGTGAGTAATTTTAATTTGAAAATCAAAGTGGGACGAATTTGAAGTCAGCTCTTATCACCCTTGCGATAAGCACAAGTACAATTTTTTTTAGTATCGAGACGTTAACTTCAACGTGTTTTAAGAACGTTTGGATATTTTAAAGGCCGGTTCTCGTTACGGAACTTTCCTACGAGTATGAAATATAAGCGGAACTGACATTTCGTAAATTCGAGAGGGATCGTAGACCTGAGGGGTTAGGCTTGTCGACTAGGAAGAAGGAACGCCTGGCTCCAAATCTTTCAGGTGTTTAAATATTTAAGAAACCATGCAAAAGAACGAGATAGAAGAAGAAAAGAAGTCTCCAATTAAAATGGGTTGGGGTCTTCACATTGTCGAGAACCCATGGCTATGCATGGGGCTACCAATTTTCTGGAACTCGTTGAAAAGTCGGAAGAGAGCGCTGGGGAAGGTGGTTGACGGTCGAAACTGTCATGATACTGGTTTTTGATCTTCTTTGTTCGGCGCACTTCTTTCTCTGTGCAACTTACACATGACTGTTGCTGATCGCTTAATCAATCAGACAATAGACCCGTTTCTTTCATTCGGACAAAGATCCAGATTGGAAAGAACGGCCTGGATCAACTTGCAGGCGAATTTATACACCCATCATACAGATGATTCGCCGGGCCGGTGGGGGCGAATAAAGCGCCAAATAGACGGTGTAAACATGTTAGGTTAGAGGGGCTGCCATTAAGTGTGACAGGTCAATTAGATGACAGATGGGTCCGCTATGATACCCGCGGTATTTGCCAACCTGCATAGACAATATTAATCATTGAACCAGCCGGAACTGATTATGAAACGAAATAGCATCCAATCTTTCAAGTCATCCAAATTTTCGAAGAAGACCCAAGAATCTTTTTCCTCCTTACCGCCAAGGCAGGGCAGGCACAAAGGAGGTGGCAAATACTTTCCTCCTCATCCTCGTCATCACAACTTCTACAAAAGTCAGTGTAATGAAGTTGGAGTCTTCTGGCGTGCTCACCGATCAGACAATGCCCAGTGATAACTCCCACCAAAACGCGAATATGCCTTCTATCCATTGATCGTAGTTTGTAAGATCGGCGAAGATTGATTCTAAGCCATATTAATTTTGTCACTTGGCAGGTGCTACCCCATATTGTATTAGCCCTCCCAACCGCATCCACCAATATCTTCTTTTTGCAAGCGGATATGGGCATTCCAACTTCGTGAGGCTCCATCACGATCTCCCTAGTCCGCTAGGCACGAGCAAACTCATCGGCTTTACAATTGCCAGCAAACCCACTGTGGCCAAAAATCCAGCACAACAACAACACGTTGAAGACTTTTCCTAGCTCAACGAGGGACGAGCGGCACTCTTCCACCAACGAGGAGATGAGATGGAAACGGAGTCGATGGATTTGATCGCAGCCTGGCTATCCGTGTATATAGTGATACTTCTAGAGGCTACAATGTGACGTCCCAGTCATGCCAAAACAGATCGCTGAGATCTCTGCCTGAAAACGCTGCAGTGATCCGGTAAACGTAAGGAGATTTTACCTCTTAAGCTTTCGGAGTATGTATAAACCCGCACCCGAATGCAAGCTTAGGGGACGTTAAAGGGATATCCATATTGTTGAGAAGGGCAAAGTGGCCGGCACTTGACGTAACCCACTGACCAGTCTCACGAAGGCGTATTTGCAGCCGCTACTTCAGCATAAATATGTATCTATCGGTAGCAAGTTAAGCAACACATCCAAAGCAGCAGATGGTATTCGTCTAAGAGCTCCAGTTATTGCTATGTAAGCTAAGCGTTGCAACTTTCCTAACATTTTGCGATAAGCTGCTATACGCAGTGCCGTCCACCAAACAGCAATGCCATCCTAGAGTATTGGACGCAAGACTGAAACGAACAGCCAGTAGACAACTTTTAGTTGCAGGCCCCATTTTTTACCTATGGCTCTTCTGCAGGAGTACAGCGCCACAGTAGTCTTGTTCACCCGCTCCTGTACGTTCCTGCGGCAGCCGGTTTTTCGTACCGAAATAATCCGTTTTCAATGGCCAAGAGCTGCCAAACCCCCTCGATGCAAGAAGAACTGCAGTATTTGCAGCATCGCTACCACAACAACCCGCTCCTGTATGTTGAGCTTCCAAGCCAGTTTCCTGTCTAAGATTAGATCCAGAAATTTTGCTTTATTGTTGATCATGATCACCAACCTCTTCCCATCCATCATTGGAGGTGTGAGATCAGGAATTACATTCCGCCTAGTAAAGAGGACAAGTTCCGTTTTATCCGGATTTGCCCTAACGCCAGCATAACAAGCCCAAATTCCTTGAATTGAGTGTGCATTCTCTATTATTTCACAGAGAACAATTGGAAATTTGCCCGAGATGGCAATAGCAATGTCGTCCGCATAAGCAATCACCTTACACCCTATCATCTCCAGGTCCAAAAGCATTTTGTTAACCGCCAGATTCCAGAGAAGAGGAGAGAGAACTCCGCCTTGGGGGGAGCCTCTGCTTACACGCCTTCGGTCTTCCGATACACCAAGACTCCCGTGTATAACCCAGGATATTAGCATCAGGTTAATGAATCTGCGGAGTGACTCGTCAATATTTAGGCTTGCGAGTGCATCGGTGATTACCACCGGGTGAACGTCGTTGAAAGCCCCTCAAAAATGCAAAAAGGTCACCATTGTATATTCTTTGCAGGCAAATGATTTTTCGATGTGATCTACCAGAGAATGTAAGCCAATATCTACAGACCTTCCTTTCCAATAGGCGTGCTGTGAAGTGGATAAGAGGCGAGCTAGAATGATAGTTCGAAGGTGTATATCAATCAGTCCTCCTAGGACCTTTAGTAAGGTCGATGAAAGGCTGATAGGTCGAAGATCAGTTGGGTGCATGTGCATGCATTTTCCTGATTTTGGAATAAAGACAACTCTAACCTTCCTACACAGTTGTGGAATGTGTACCAAATCCAAGCATGCCTTAAAAATATTGTAGATGCAATCCAAGGGAACACTAAATCCGCCGTGTGTTGTAAGTCCACCGGGATAATCCCATCCGGTCCAGCGGACTTAAACGATTCAGGGCTGGAAATCGCCCATAAGAGCTTTTACTTTGTAAGAATAGATGAGGAGACCCCAGAAGTTGTTGAGTATATCGGGGTGTTCGTAGTGACGGTATCAGTCGAGCTATCCGAAAAATACGTATCTAGCAAAAGCTTAATAGTTTCCTCACTCGTTGCTGTCCAAGATCCGTCCTGCTTAAGTAGAAAACTTGGCATAGGTGGATTTGTAGATCTCTTGTCTTTATTCTTCTATGCGCTCATAAAAGAGCCGAACCTCGTTTAGCCAATCTTATTTTCTTTTTGTAAGCATTATGATCCTTTTTATATGTTATCCAATCCGAATTTAGTCAAAATTTCGCCTTGTTAAAGCTTCTTCTGCAAGTCACGCGTAGATTTAAGATCTGGGTGCTCTACCAGGTTGGCTTCTTATTGCCTGATTGTCTACTGACAGGGCAGGATGTCAACACGACTTCATTTAGAGCATTAGTTAGAGTGTAAACCATATTCTTCCTTGCTGCGTGACTGGGACGGTATTGGCGGCAGCACCATTGAAACGGTTTCTCGGTATCCATGCCAGTCCATTCTTTTTCGATTTAAGATGACTGATTTCGGTTCTACTCGTTCATCCAGAGAAAATTGAACGTATTGGAAAAGGAGTGATTCGACGAAACTCTTCAATCTCGTACCATTTGCTGAATATCCTCGGACACAAGCGATAAGTTCAAGACTTCTTGCTTACTGTTGGTAACAAAGGTAGGCTCGCAGCCTACGTTATAAATCGGAGATTTGAGCTTATTTGGAATTCGAACAGCAATTCTCCTCGCTCATTTGTATCGGAACTACCCCACATTGTATTGTGTGCATTGGAGTCGCATCCAAGTATAAGACCATTTTTTTGTGTGTGGCGAATGCTGTAATATTTTATGTTACGCTTCGCCCACTGGTTTTCAAAAAAAAAAATTTGATTTCCTTGTTGGCTTTGATACCGAAAACATAGCTATACACTTTGTAACAAGTGTTCTCGACACAGAAGTTTCTGATACATGTTACACCGTCTATTTGGCGCTTTATGTACAATACTTTATATACAAATGTCCAGAGGAAATTGCCGAGAAACAAGTTTATTACAATTAACTACAATAATTGACTTTCGACTCTGATCCAGATGTGATCCAATACGAGAACTGGATTATCGCCGGTGAGTCGATTTGTATGGGAATTGATCTTGATTCGGTGAAAGAAACACGGCTAAAATGATTTTCGCATCGAGTTTCTCTACGATCGCCACACAACAAAAATGACCATGGGAAATGTTGATACGTCCTTTCTGCAGCTCAAACTTTCGCGAGCTTTGTAATATTCAACAGCACTTTTTTAATTGTTTTGAGGTAGGCGTTCTTGCCTTTGAAACCCAGGACCTCTCTTTTGAGGCTAACTTGCTATAACTACTTTGAAATTGAGGTTTATCGTGAGCTAAGGCAAGCCGTTTATTTCGTTACACCCATTTTAGACGCTGTCCTAAATGATGAGTTTAGGAGGCGCAACCGTTTCGGAACGATGGGGTAAATTTCCCCTGCCTTGGTGAACAAGTTTCGATTTCACCGAGCAGAGAATATTTCTGCCCAATTTGCTGAGCATGGTTGCGGCAATGATATTGACAGTTTACAGGTGATATACACGCCGGCACTTTATTGTCTTGATCGTTCCATGCCCGCAGTATCTCTTGCATTTCTATGCCTTGTTGACGTTTCGATAGCATATATATTTTTCGGACGTGCAGTTGCTAACATGCACCTTTTATCCGCGACGCTTCATACTGACAAGCTCGGAGCGCAATGGGAGTTCTATTAGTATAGCCACAAGCAGATTTTGTTCGCGCGCCGAGGATCGAGCCTCTATTCTCTAGATCAGAGATCGATCAACTTTTTTTTAAAGGGCCACATTATTGACATTGAGAATTGTAAATTGGAATCTGACGAAAACTGTTTAGTTATTTAGTCCAATGGAATTTGAAAAAGAAGAGTTATTCTAGCGACATTTTTGCAAATGGAGTTTTTCTTAATAATTGTATCTTCTTCACATTATGAAAAATGGCCAAACATATTAAATTTGGTTTTGTTTCATATGAAAACTAGATTTCTCCTTTATGTTAAATTCGATATTCCACGAAAGTCAGTAGCTCCGATGTCCGATCTCTAGCTGATATTGATGAAACCGAAACTTATCTTCCAACTGAAACTAACTATGCACATATGTATTTCAATTTTTATTTTCAGAGTTTGGAAGAAATCCGATCTTCGTAAAGGTGGCGATCGAACCAGATGGCTTAATTCGCCAAATGTCTATCAAAAGGTCGAAGTACTAGAAACTGGTACACCGGATCCCAGGAAAATAACAAAGGTAGAGATCATTACATTTGAAGATAGAAAGCCAAATCAATAAAGAGAAATAAAAATGCTAAAGCAACAAATATTTTGTCTCTCACGAAAGAAAAATTGTCCCAAACGTGTAAAAGCATGCATACTAAGAAAACAATTTTAGACTACACAAATGAAGTAAATATGATATTTTCAAATCTGCAGAAGAAATATTTGCAACGAAACGACAAAAAAAGTGTAGTAATTGTGCCATTATATATTGTTTTGATTTATTCTCGTCATCTTTTACAGTCATTAGATTTACTTTTTTCTTGTTTTGTGTCCGACTATTACTTATACCTACGCAATTATGTTTAATGCTTACAAGTCGATGCTGGTGACGGGTTTTTAGACATTTCCTTTTTTAGTTATTGTTGAAAAGAAAACATTCCAAAGGTTTTATTATTTACATGATATTAAAGAAATTACAAATCTAAGCGATAAGTAATTTTTTTTAGAAAAGAATGAAAAAATGTTCTGTGACGTGGATGCCAAAAAGTGAAAATTTATTTATATATATTTAGTTTCGAGCACAACTATAACAACATTTGAGAATTTCGTAAAAATTAAAATGAGAATTTTTGTGGTTCAACAAAGAATAGAAAAAAAAAAATGAGTAAAATAGTTTAAGACAGAAAATTCGATATTTTTTGACGATATTTTGTGTAATGTCTAATTTTGCTGTTAAGAACATAATTTTTTTTTTTAGAATTACTGAATTAGGATCATGATTTTTATTTAGTTGCCGTAAGAAAAACTATAACAATATTCTGATATTAACAGAAAAGAGATGCTTTTTATTTGCTAATCCATTCCAATTGGCAAAATTTTTCCCGTACGGACACTTCGGACAATTTGATTGAGTATTTTCATTTTTTTCACGTGGTTTAAACGTATTTCTACAAATATAAAGTCTAAGTTTCTTGCTTCTCGTTGAGGAGAGTCCTGCAGAATATTCCTTTAACACTCGCATACATACCATCTCAATACCACGTCGTTACATATGGGAGTACCCGGGTACTCACATAGACTTTGTATGGAAATTTCGTAGAATTTGGTGTTGAGAAGAGGCAAATCAAGCGAATTTGGAAGAAAAACAGACATGAAACCGTTCACGCGAAGCGTGAAGGGTTTTATACCTGTTATCATACTCTCAATACCTGTTATCATAGCCTCATTTTGATCTGCGGTGCATTTACCACTGTGAAATTAGTAGGCAAAATAGTACGCCGATTTCAACCAAATTTCGGAATGTGGTTTGGTGGTAAATATAATTTAATGGTGGGAAATTTTGTAAAGATATGTTTAGAACGAAAAAAGTTTTTCTAACAAAAACTTGTTTTTAGAACGGTCGTTCCTATGACAGCTATACAATAGAGTATTTCAATTTCAACATCATTCGAGGATGTGATTTAGCGGCAAAAATTATTGAATAATATGAAATTTCAAAACGATAGCTTTACAAATAAAAAAGTTTTTCTCACAAAGATTGACTTTTGGACCGGTCGTTCCTATGGTAGCTATATGACGTAGTGATCCGATTCCGTAGGTTCCGACATATATACTGCGTGCATATATATATACTGCGTGCATATATATATATATATACTTGCAAAATTTCAGCTGGGTAGCTTGAAAATTGAGAGACTAGTTTGCATAGAACCAGGCGTTTTTCGGGAATCAATTCCTCGTCCGAACTACCGAGGAAGTCGCCAGAATCGCCGAAATCGACAAGACTGCCTATGTAATCGTGACGTTCTTCGTCCGTCATACGTTGCCAACGAGCATGGCTAATATCATCCATTTCCAATTCTTTACAGTCTCACTCTCAATGATCAAGTCGAAATTGAATGGAAACCCTCGAATTCAAAAAATTTATACGACAGGATTTGACCTAATCCTGACACAGAATACGTAAGAGTCATAAACCTATTATTTGAAGTATACCCTTTTTTATTGCAACTGCTAAATTTATAAATGAATATTTTTTCTGGGTAAAACCCCATATAATATGAATGTGAGTACCCGGGTACTCATAAATGTATCCGAGGGGTAACCAACAAAAAGTGAAAAAAAAAATGTTTAAACAAAAATGCAAAATTGCTTGTGGATATGTTTTTCCAGGTAAAACATAATAGCGATAGCTAATTAGGAAGATGGGGACAATAAAAATTACAATAAGTGAAAAAACTATTTAGCTTTTTATAGCTCATGAGTACCCGGGTACTCAAATATGTATGCGAGTATTAAATTGATCCAGCTTACATAGACAATAATTGTAGTAAGAATATAATTCAGAAATCTAAATGTTAATATACAGGGTGGGCCAAATAGTCGTGCGAAAATAAAAACAGCGTAACGTTTGAAAGCTATGGCACAGCGGTGGTGTTTCTCAATTAGAAGCCAAGATGTTCGTGATATGGCAAACTCCGCTAATCTCTTACTAGTCGATGATCCGGTATCACGTTGTACTGACATCTGAATATTGCAAATTGTTTCTCTATTATTATTATTGACTTTGGGTGTCGTGATGGCTTCTAATTGGGAGTTTAATCATTGGCTTCGAACTTTCTAACTCACGATCTAATCACACTTTCACTGGGACAGTCAAGTAATCTGAACTCGTGAGTTGAATAAATCGCCATTTTTATAATAATGTTCAACACAGAACGCCACGTTCCGTACCCGTGAAGTGCTCCATTTCGACTACATTTCCAAGACTCGAGCTACGTTTCCCCGTCACTTGCGCACTGATACGCCTTGGCGTTCGAACGTTATGTTGTTTTGAATTCGCACGACTTCTTGGCCCACCCTGTATAAAAGCTCCCTCCATCCAATTTCTTCATTCTTGCCTACAGGAAAAGCTTCTTTGCAAGTTTCTTATCCCTAATCTGCCATGTTAAACTATCGTGCGCAAGTATAGTATTGGGTTGGCAACTAAGTACTTTCGGTTTTGTAGTATAAAATAAAACACTTTTTTTAACAAAGAATAGTTTTTAATCAATTATATATTTTCCATTTTGCTCAATGACCTTTTGCCATCTTTCTTTCAGCTGCATGATTCCGCGCTCATAAAATTTCTGGTCCTTATCAGCAAAAAACTGAACCAGGTGCGAGTGAAGGTCATCTTCATTTGTGAAAGCTTTACCATTCAAAAAATTCTGCAAACTTCGAAATAAATGGTAATCAGATGGTGCCAGATCAGGGCTGTATGGGGGATGTGGCATCACTTCCCAGCCAAGCTCCAATTGTTTCCCACGAGTTGCTAAAGATGTGTGAGGCCTTGCATTATCATGGTGGAACACTACACCTTTCCGATTTGACAATTCTGGCCGTTTTTCTTTGATTGCTTCATCCAGTTTCATTAGTTGTTGACAGTAAACATCAGAATTGATCGTTCGGTTCCTTGAAAGCAGCTCAAAAAACACAACACCTTTGTAATCCAACCAAACTGACAGCATGATCTTTTTTGGATGCAATTCAGTTTTCGATGTGGTTTGTGCTGGTTCATCGTGTTTGCTCCATGATCGTTTTCGAACTTTGTTACTGTACAGGACTCATTTTTCATCACCAGTGATGATTCTTTTTAAGAAAGGGTCGGTTTCATTTCGTTTAAGGTGCATATCGCAACAGTTGATTCTTTGTGTTAAATGAATTTCTTTCAATTCGAGAGGTACCCAAATATCAAGCTTCTTAACTAGCCCAAGACATTTTAAATGTTTTTCAATTGTTGTGTGCGATACATGTAGCCTCTTCGCAACCTCTCGAACAGTTATATGACGATCCTCTTCAATTATGACTTTGATTTGGTCATCATCAACTTCAGTAGGCCGACCAGAACGTTGCTCATCTTTGAGGGAAAAATCTCCAGAACGGAATTTCTTATACCAATTCTGACACGTGCGCTCTGTTAAGCAATCAGCACCATAAACTTCACATATCTCTTTGTGAGCCGCAGCAGCTTTCTTTCCTTTACGGAAATAAAAAAGTAAAATATGCCGAAAATGTTCGCTTTTGCACTCCATTTAAAATTAACCCGCAACTAATAGCTTTAATAAAAATCACGTACTACTTGCTTCTAAAGTTACGTCAATGTGACAAGTATCACGTGACAAACGGCAAAGTACAGCACTAACATATGTTATACAAAAAATAAAGCAACGCTATCTATCAATGAAAACCGAAAGTACTTAGTTGCCAACCCAATATATTTATTAGTCCGATCCACCTGTTACCGGTGTCATAATAATTAAGTAACCCGTACTTTTGCTGTTGATTGATTTCTTTTTGAATATTGAACTTGCCAGAAATGGCAAACGAGTGATTCTCAAATGCCTTTTCAACTGTCGGATGTCCGGAAGTGTCCTAATTTAAGACTAGTCCTGAACGGAGTTTTTCCCATCGAAAAATAACTTGAAATACTCTTAGTTCCTTAACATCCTCTAATTCTTTTAAAATACGGCTGATTTTACCTATCCTCTATTTAGGGAGAATTTCTCAATGTCCGGTTAAAGTGCCGATTAACTAACGGTCGGTTAGCACTCAAAGTTTGAGAAACACGCGCTCAAAGTTTGATAAATGCGAGCTCAAAGTTTGATAAACGCTGTAGCAAAATTAGCTGATTTTTTTTTAATGTCATTCTGCCATCTGTACCATTTATGCCTGTACCGTCTCTCAGCGTCCATTGACGGCTGATTTTGATCAAAATTATCTTCCATCGAATGAATTTCCAGAACTTTGTTGTTGTGGTAGCGATATTTCGAATACTGCAGTTCTTCTTGCACCGAGAGGATTTGGCAGCTCTTGGCCGTTGAAAAACGAGTCATCCCGGTACCAAGAATCGGCTGCCGCAGGAACGTTTCCAGAACTCTCTTTATAGCCTGTTTTATTGTTCTTATTTCAATGTGCCAAGGTAGCAATTAAAATGTCAACAGCCGGAATCAGCCGTTTGGGCTGATTGTTTCGATAAATTTTAACCGCAGTATAGGTGGCGGTCAGCGTTATCGATTGGATAAACGCTGACCGGATATTGAGAAATCGGCACTAAATATGGTTTAATACATAGAAACATGTTACTAGAAAAATTTACTTGCATATAATCGCGTTCAAGGCTTTACTAAGTCATTTAAGCTACACTATAGTCAAAGAAGGTTAATCTTTTGAAAAACAAAATATTAATGATATAACATTTATATATGCCACTGCTGCTTCATTAAATAAAACAAGTAATGTGAATGTAATAATTCAATAAATAAATCTTTTCATAGCACAAATAACTTCTTTCAATCTTACATTAATCTTATTAAACCACTTTAGTTATATATTCCGGCGAGATAAAAAAAAAACATGATAACGAAAATATAATTTTGTGCCTTTGCGTGAACTTCTTTCCTTGTCTACACGCTTCCAGACCTAAATTTCGATAGTCCCTTTTTGTTTTCTTCGAACTAAACGAGAATAATTTAGCGATTAAAGGTCGAATCGGGAATTAAAAAAAAAAGATACAGAAAATGTAAAATAACTAACGTGAAATTATTTTCATTGAGATTTTCTATTAGTCAGAAGAAATATTAGCGACAAAATTTCGATTCACTGAAAAAAAAATACTGGGATGGAATTATAACGAAAACAAAACTCATATTATTATTTTTATTTCTGTTCTCATATCGCTTTAATAGGCACAAAATTTAATTTTCATTATTTTGATTAATATTTTTTTATTATTCTTTCTCTAACCATTCATTAAACCACAACAACTCAACGTCTAATCATGCTTTCAGTTATTGCAAATCGACCAAATTATAGAAATGATTTCAGAAATAAAGAATAAAAAGAAACACAAAATATCGTCGCTATACCATTGAATAGGAATGAGAGGAGAGTTTCGATCAGAATTACTTTAAGGACTAATTTTTGTCGCTAATGCTTTCTTTTGACCAATTGTACAGATTCAATTGAAATAATTTCATGGACATTTTCTTTTCTTTTTCCGGTTTCTTGAACGTTTACCCCGCATTGCATGATACGATGGTGTATTAACGTTAAATGTGCATAATCCTCGACATTGACATTCGCAATTTGGACGACATGTGTATACCGACAATATCTTTGAATTCATCAAATGTTATGTAAAACACATAAGTGGGTTGCCGATAGCTCGCCAACACATTCGACACCAGTTCGAATTGAAAATGCGCTACAGTTCGTGCCGCCGGGAACAAATCCGAAGGAATTTAAGAAATTACAACAGTTGGTAAGTTATACGATTTATTTCTCTTTGTTTTTTATTAAGTTAAAGTTAGATTTATTGAAATTATCACTACAACATGTCATGTGTGGCATACTGTCGAACTCGAACATGGCACAAGTGGACCGGTTTTCTTCAGGTTTATGTGAAGTGTGTGTGTGAGCTATTCAGAGGACATTTGTACCAGATTCGTGTTCGAGTTGGAGTTCGACAGTGTATGGTGACACTTGAAAAAAAAAACACTTGCGGTGTGCATTAGCGTCACTGCCTCATATCGAAGTTCTGTCGCTGGAGCAGTTGGAGCGAGGTATCTGCGGGTATGACTCTAAGCATTAGAACCTTCGCCTTGGGTACCGCTGGAATGTTGTCCCGGTCAAATATTTCCAGATCGGCACCCTCCCATAAACAGTCCAGTGCCGGCACACTGTCTCTGCACCACTTTTGTGTTGCGTCGTCTTTGCAGCTTATTATTTTGACGCCTCTGAACCATCCAGCTCCATCGACCGATGCCAAAGGGTGATTCGCGGCACCAGTTTTTCCAGCATGTTTATTTCCACAGTGTCCTGGCTCATTTTCCGAAATGGTCGCTTTGATCAATGAGCGCCACCACCAAGTGTCGTCTTGCGGCTTCGACTGCACTCGTTTCTTTTCTGGCCTTTCCGGCCTTTTTGGAAATGCTCGCTGTCGTCTGCATGGCTGTCTGTCCCGCAGGCACCTGGTTAGCTGCTGGCCTTCCCGCCACTGGACATTGCCTTTTGCTCGAGGATGCTCGTTGCTCTTCTTCTGAGCGCTGCCTTTTTACAGGTAGCTTTTGCAGTTCTCGTTGCTCGACCTTGTTGTTGAACTACGGGTCGCTATTCGCTTCCTGCTTTCTTCGATGGTTTCGTTGGCCCATGACAGATCCTTCGGCTCTTCGGGGTCAGAAGGTGCCAAGTCCTTCTTTCAGTCTTCGCGGCACCTTGTAGCGTCTAAGGGGCTTGCGCTCTTCATTCAGGTGTGGACCTTTTGGCCGAGCGCGTTCAGTGTCCTCTTTCTTAAGGTTGGACCTTCCGGTTGCGTACCGTTCAGTGCCCTCCTTTGAAGATCTGAACCTTCCGATCGATTGCCATTCACCCTCACCAGACGATGCGGCGGTCCTCTTCTCGATCTGAGCGATCACTGTCAAGCTCGGTATCGAGTGTGTAAATGTCTTTTGTTTTTCTATACCAGTAGTATGAACATCAGAGTCACCTGGTTTGTCCGCTGACTCGACGGTTGTTGCATGGCCACTAGCGACTAAGGAGGTACTTACACCTCCCGGAGCTCTCGTCCATGTCATTCCAGTTTTGGACCTTCTTTACTGTCTATCGGTCCTGAAAAGACTCGAATCTAACACTCTACCAATACCTGCACAGCGTATTGATTGCACAGGAAAGTGGTTGTCATTGGTAGAGTATATATGTGCCTGGAAGGATCAGCCTACCATCTCTAGCCAGCAAGCCGTATGAGTTGGCGTTTCCCAGTTGATACCACGCGGAGGTTCCTTCCTCGGCCACTTAAGGGTACTCCTCAGATCAAGGTTGCTGCCTCGAACTTCAGTGTAGAGTTCTCTTCAAAAACCGAAAGAGAAATTCACGTAAAAAATTGAGCATTTCCTTGGTTTCGGGATGTATTTTAGTTTAGTTAGCCTTCAAACCTCAACCCAAATTTCAAGAGAAAACTTGTAATTCTAATACAGTGAAACTTGGATATAACGAACTTCCAAGGGACTCACGAAAATGTTCGTTATAGCCGAGGCTCACTATAACCGAGCAGGATTTCAAACGCCTTAAAGCAAAATTTTCAGTAGTAGTTTTCAACATTTACTTTATTCTGATGTTTGAGGTCGACGAACTACCCTCATCCAGGTTTACGCTAAATAAGTTGTCAGATCAATGGTGTTGATGTCCTCTTTCCGAGAAAACCAATCCTGCCTCGCAGAAAGCTTGCCGGAAGTGGGTGGCAGGAGAGGTTATTGGGCGTACGACCAAACTCATTTTTACAGGTTGACCCACAAGCTTTCGCGAGACAGGATTGTTTTGTTTTTGGAAAGAGGACTTTTGCTTTGACACCTTATTTAGCGTAAACCTCGATGATTGTAGTTCGTCGGTCTAAAACAACACCTTTGCGCGCTCCTGATACCTACTTCCGTTAAGTTTGTTCAAGCCAGGATTGGTTTTTCGAAAAAAGAACGGCGGAAAACGCATTGGGGGAAGTTCGTCGATCGCAAACATCACCTTTGCGCTCAGCATGTCATCTGGGCTACCTGGTTATACTCGTAGAGCTACGCCTCAAGTATTCTTACTCTTTCCGGTCAACTGTTTGCGATAGAGAACGGGGGACCTAAAATTCTCTCCATCCCAACACAATAAAATGTCTGACGGATGGCTTCAAAATGGATGAGGGATGCGTGCGAGCATTGTTCGCCAGGACACGGAATTCTCATCCCTATGGGAAACGACTGTGCAGGGCTGAAGACTACATTAACAGAAACCTAGGAATCTTCACTGGTAGTCAAAAGGCGTCATGGCGCTGACTTAGTGCATCGGTCAACTTAGGCTAGTGAAGTCTTGTCAGGATACCCCTAACATCACTGGAGCCTCAAATAACCTCAGTCTACTGGGTCTCTGGGCACCCTGACATTGTAGACAATGAACAATTAAATGAGCTTGCCAGACGGGCATACAGCCCCTACATTGGTCTAAATTCTTTTTGCGGCATACTAATCTACCTTGTTAGGGAGAAATACACATTAAACCATTTGAAATTGAATGCAGTATGTGTCAAATATTCGAATTTGGATAACACGAACCCAATTCGTGTTAAACGAAATTGTAACACGTATTTATTTAACACGAACTGAGTATTTCTTTCCCCCGTCGAGTTCGTCTTAAAGCCTGGTATCCAGATCGAGTGAAATGAAAAAATTGACAGTAGTACTTTTCATAGGCGAAATGGCTCGTGGAAAAAAGTGTGTGGAACATGTCATTTTTTCACTTTTCACCCGATCTGTGTACCGGGGAAATGAAACATGTCACAAATTAAAACGACTAATTTGTTTACTTATATCTATCGCCCAACTATAAACTACACCGGGAAAACACAACACAGCCTGAATGATACCGACAGAGACAGCAGAGCTGCCAGTGAAAAATTTCATCCTCGTGACTTGATTTTTCACTTCAAGGTAGTACACAGATCGCGTGAATTGAAAATTAGGTTCCACACAATTTCACGTCTGTTTTCATCGGGGAAAAATTTTGCGATTTTGTATGGGATTTCACGGCACTTTTCATTCCACGCGATCTGAGTACCGGCCTTAACGAGGGATTTCTTGCAGGAACCCTACCGCACTAAAAGTAAACAGAAGATATTTGCTTTATTTCAAGACATTTTATAGCCTTTTACTTTTACTTTTACTTTACTTTACTTTTACTGCGTTGATAGCTTATAGGTTCATAAAGGGAAAATGGAAGTGAAACAGTTTCATTATATTATTTTGTAGTGATTTCAATATTTTTCCTAAATTACGAATTATAATATTCTCTTCTTTTTTTCATACAGATAAAAGACAATCGTCGCGCTGATAAGATCTCAGCTGGACCACAATCACATATACTAGAAGGTGTAACATGGGATGAAGCTAACAATCGCATTAAAGATGCCACTGTTTCAGCGTCGGGTGACACCGTTGTTCTAATGGGTGCTGCTTCAAAAGGTATTATACAACGAGGATATCAACACAATGCTACCGTATACAAGACACCGTACGCTAAGAATCCATTTGATTCCGTTACGGATGACGAATTGAACGAATACAAGAAAACAGTTGAAAGGAAACGTGTACATGGTGAATGTAAGTGGTTAATTGCTGGAAAATTAAATTCAGATTACTTACGTATGTAATGGTTTCAGATACGGATACTGATTTCTCAGAATCGGAAGCTCTTAGCTCGCAATTAACTTCTGGTGCACACCAGAAGAATTCCGCGCAAGTCCCAAGTCAGTCGGAAACTGAAGATGCTTCTGGTAAGTATACCTATCCATCTGTTTAAGCCCCAGTCACAAAATTCCCAAATGAAGGATAATACCCACACTTAAAACCCCAGGCATAAAATCCCCGGAATAAAATCTCCAAATGCATAATCCCCAAGATCAAAATCTTCAAATTAAAAGTCATCAATACAAAATTCCGAAAAACGCTGAAGAATTTTGCCAATTTTGTTTGGTGATTTTCAATGAATTTCAGTCTGAAATGAAGGAATCTGAAGTCCTTTTTTGTGAATGATGCGTGGTATCGTGTCAAAATTAGAATAGAAGAAAATGTTATGATGACTAAAGTGAGAAATCATTCAATAGATCTCCGTGATTTTTGATCGATGAATAAAATGATAAACAAATTATTAACTTTTGTTATTCTCTCTTGTCTACTGTACATATGTATGTATCCGTAGGTACATATCTACCTACAAATTAAAATGACTCGTTCAACGCTGTTTCGTTTAGCGCTCCAACCTTTTGGAACGTATGCCCCGCGTTAAGCGGAGTCTTACTGTACTCGTGAAGTGATTGCCCATGTATGATCTTAAGCTTTGTTTTCACTAAAGTTGTTCCCGTGCTGAGCTCGCGTACAATGCTCGCAGCACCCGTTTCCACCAAATTGAGCTGGATGTGATGCTCGTTACACTTACGCGCTGCTTCCACGAGCTGCACGCTTTCGATGCAATACATCTGAACTGTTTCCACCAAGCTGTGAACTGTTTCCACCAAGCTGTTGCTTCCCAGCTCGGCACCATGAAATAAGCCATTGGGAAATAAGGCACTAATGGATAATTTCGGTTGAAACCGAAAGTAGCCATGCATAGATTCTTTCGGTTTCACATTCAATGCTTAATTTCGTTTAAAACGAAGGTGAGTATGTACATGGCTATTTTCGCTTTCCTTCGCAAACCTTATTTCGGTTTGAAATTGTGCATAGCCAAAAAAAAATGCTGGATGCAGATATGCTAGGACGAAACGGATGCATGTACAAAGAGTAAAACGGGCGACCTAGGGCTATATGCGAGGGTTCGCGGCGCCCTTGGAGTGGAGCTAGCCCAGTTTGCTCCAAACCGAAATTATCCATGCACACTTGTGCGATACTGCGGGTTGTGAATTTCCAGTCGCTTGTGTGGGGTTTCCTCGCTACGCTCGCTCCCCGCTTAAGGGATCACAACCCTCAGTATTGCACAAACATGAAGCTCGCTTCGCTCGCTCTGTGTACAACGGTCCCTTGTGTGGGCTCCGCGCTCAGGGGATCATAACCCTCAGTATCGCACATATTAGGGGTTGGAATTAATTCGTAGCGTTTTTTTTTTTGCAAAGTTTGATGGTTTATTCTGAAAATATTATTACAGTGGTATTATTCAAAGTATTGTCCATCGTTTTCTACTACCTTTTTCCATCTTTCTGGCAAAGCACGAATACCACGTCGAAAGAATTCTTCGTCTTTAGATTCGATGAATGATTCGATCCAATTCTTGATACTTTCGTAGTTGTCGAAGTGCTGCTCTGACAAGCCATTCGCCATGGACCGGAACAAATGGAAATCTGATGGAGCGATGTTTGGTGAATATGGCGGGTGGGATAAAACTTCCCATTTCCGCGTTTCCAAATAAGTTTTCACCACTTTGCAACATGGGGTCTGGCATTATCGTGGAGCAAAATCACCTTGTCATGTCAATCCTTAAATTGGGGGTGCTTTTCTTTTAATGCTTTGCTCAAACGCATTAGTTGACGTCTGTAGAGGTCCCCAGTGATGGTTTCACTCGGTTGAAGCAGCCTTTTAATAGATTACGCCCAGCTGATCCCAACATATGCACTGCATGATCTTTCCATGAATATTCTGCTTTGGCGATGATTTTGATGCATGACCGGGCAAACCCCACGATTTTTTGCCCTTAGGATTGTCGTAACTCACCCACTTTTCGTCGCTAGTGACGATTTGATGCAAAAATCCCTTCCTTGCCTGCCGTTGAAGCAGTTGCTCACAGATGACTAAACGCCGTTCGACGTCCCTCGGCTTCAACTCATGTGGGACCCATGTCCCTTGCTTTTGTATCATTTTAAGGGCTTTGAGGCATTTTCCAACCGTCGCGTCGATGAGTCAACTCCAAGCGATTCTGACAACTGTGCAAGTGTTTGACACGGGTCTTCATCGAGCATTGTCACCAATTCTTCATCTTCCAAACTTTTTCGGCTGTCCGGGACGCTCGTCTTCCAAGTCAGAATTTCCATTTTTGAACCGAGCCAACCACTTTCTGCACGTTTGCTCAGCTAGAGCATATTCACCATAAACGTCTACTAAAATGCGATGACTTTCCGCGGCACTTTTCTTCATGTGGAAGTAATGAAGCAACACTCCCTGCAAAAAAAAAAAAACAAATTTTCGGGCACGAACGAAGACATGTTTGATGACGCACAACAAAATGTTATAAACTCGATAAAGAAATGTCGTTTAGTGAACTAGATGCGCCATGACAGAATATTTGCTTTTATATATGTGTCTACGGATACTTGAGTAACGCCACCTTTTGTAAAACGCTACGAATTAATTTCAACCCCTGATACATAGACGCTCGCTTCGCTCGTTCTGTGTACAACAGTCCCATGTGTGGGCTCCGCTCGCTCCGCACTTAAGGGATCACAACCCTCAGTATCGCACAAACATTAACGCTCGCTTCGCTCGCTCTGGTTATGGCATGGCTATTTTCGTTTTTATCGCATGCCTTTTTTCGATTATATCTTATTTCGTTTATTTCCGATGAATACTTTCGTTTCCAAACGAACGTATCTGTATGGATTATTTCGTATGCCTTATTTCGAAATTTTTTTCCACAAAAATGTATCCGCGCGTCGCGGCAAAGCATTAAGACAAAAAATATACATTCAGATTCTTGCTCAGCCAAGATGTTGCTCGGTGGCCCTGGTCGTTCGGTCATCGCTCTACGATACTAATCTAGAGCTCGGAGTTCAAATCTCGGCGCAACCAAGAACTGCCTGTGAGTACTAATAGAACTCTCACAGTGCTCCGAGCTTATCAGTATAAAGACGGCGCGGATAGGGAGTGCATGCTAGCAACTGCACTTCCGAAAGGTAGATATGCTATCGAAACGTCAACAAGGCATAGAAATGCTAAAGATGTTGGCACGCCCATGCCCCTGGAGGGGTCAAAGCAATTAACAAGATGTTCAAAGCCGCTCAAACTCGTTTCCATGATAACTGGGAGCAGATGCGAAGAGTCAACAGACGAAAGGTCATTTTGTGTTTACGGGTCCATAAGCAAATATGTATATTTTTCAGCAGCCCATCTTTCTTCATACTCTCCGTTTGACCTGGTCGGGAACCAAATTTGATTAGTAGTTGTTGGTATACTAGTCCAAATGCTCAAGAACACAACAAAATGCTCACGAGAATGCCCCATGATGTGGTCAAAGTTCACTTGTAAATGAGGCATTAGGCTTCATTTACACGTGAACAAGAGATGAGAACGACTCAAATGCTCTCGAATTCATGTTGGCCATGTAAGAACAGAAAGATATCTTTTTGTTGTTGGTGCTTTTCAATGCTATTTTTTCAGTGCTCCGTGTTTTGCTCAATGTTCACGTGTAAACGAAGCATTAAAACAAACACATTAAGATCTCCTCTCAAATAGGGATTCAGTATCTGGGGATTTTGTTTCGAGGAATTTATGATCGGCGCTTTCGTATCCAACCCGTATTTTATATACTATTTAATTTCCGTTACAGAGCCACAAGTTTTGAGAATAGAAACAAAGCAAGCACCTAAACCCAGCCAGCCAGAAGTAGTATTGAGCGACGGTAAGTTATTTAATTTGCTAATATATTATATTCGTATTTTCCTATTCCTTTCAATCTTCTATTCAATACAAAACTTAATAAGAACAATAATTTCAACAATAGAGACCAAGTTTAATTAGAGTGTATCGAGTCCGAAATATGAATCGTGTGGTAGTTTGCACCTAATTTTTACAATATATAAAATATTTACTCCTCTCTTTTCTTTTCTCTCACTCTCCTTTTCTTTGAAGACTTCTGAACAATTAATAAAATGTGATAGACTCTGGATTACATACAAACACAATGTTTCTTTTTATTATTATTATTTTCTCTCCAGATGATCAAATTCTCATACTTTATTGGCTTCTAGATGTTATATCACAAATTCTAATATGAAAACTATAGTCGAAACAGATTAAAAGTTACACAATTTTAACTTAGAACAACAGCACAACACAAATATACCCGTAATACCTAGTTTCAGTGTTTCAGTTTAATATAACGAATAGAATAGAAAACAAAACTATATGAAGGATAGCTTCAAACAGTTTTTAACTTTCAACTCTAATAGACAGTTTAATAATAATAGTATGTACCAAGATTTATTCTATTCCGTTCTTTTGTAACTTTATCCTTTTCAATTGTAGCCAGCTCACATAAAGCAAAACGAAAGTGAAACAATAGTTATTTTCTAAAAAGTGTGCATAAAAAATATAATTTTTAGATAATTTTTTAAAATCTAATTTTTAACAAATTATAAATAAACGAAGATAAATCATAATGTAATTCCTCTATGTCTCTGGTGAGTGTTGATCATTTCGAACAAACTCGCGAAATTCATTCATTGATCAGCGCATCAGTCAATTCGAAGTCATCGATAGAGTTTAGATTAAATTAGTTGCGCAAACAGTAACGAATTAAATAGACACTCAATTTTTTTTCTATAGTTTAACTTATTGGAAGAGGCTTTTTGGCTGCTCTTCTACAGTTTCTGTTTAATTTTTATTTACGATATCAACTAGAGGAAGGTTATCGATGAAGTTATATTCCCAATCAATTGGTCATCTAGTTCTAGTCTATACATCCATTTCATAAGATGAAAAGGCACAATTTACCCATACTGACAGTTAAAATCATCCAGAGCTAACAATGAAACGTTGCAGTTTTTCTACATCTGGGCTTTTCAGCTCGTCCAAGTCAGTGAAAAAATCGGATCCAAATATCGACCTCCTCCTACCTGCCAAAGCAGGAGAGGAGCAGAGGAGGTAGAAACTACTCGTCTCTTCGTTCACAACTTCATAGCTCCTACAAAAATGTAGGGAAGCCGAAAACTCTAGGCATGCTCCCCAATGAGACAGTGCCCAGTGATAACACCCCCACTACCGAGCCAATATAAGTACTTTCTATTTAGCGGCGATAGATTTTCGGATTGTGTGACGTCAAGTCTGGACCACAGCGACCTAATTGTATGGCAGGTATTGCCATCAATCCATCCAGCATTAGCCCTGTTACTCGTCTCAGATTTGACAATCTATTTACATGCAGTAAAGGGCAGGTAGATATCACCATACTGCTTTAACTCCACGTTCGAAGAACCCAGTCTGGCAATTCATCAGCCTGACAGTTATTTTCCAAGCCACTTGGCTAGTAATCCAACACAAGACAATGTTATAATAGTACCCCATTTCGGAGAGGGATGATCGAGAATTTGCCACTGTTTTATGTGTTAACAAGACTTATTCCAGCGATCTAATTGCAGCGTGGCTGTCCATGTAAATAATAATGTCTCTAGCAGTTATGGCATGCCGTCCCAACAAGATTAGTACATCCGAAATCGCCGTGACCTCCGCGTGTAAAACACTAGAACAGATAGACGGATAGTTACGCAAATTTAACCTGTCGCAATAGACGCCCACCACAACCCCTGTCTTTGATCGGTCTGTATAGGTATAGGTGCCAATAGAGTCAGTAAACGGAAACTCGACCTCCTCTTACTAATCCCGATTTAGGGTAATGGTTGTGAAGTTCTTGTGGATAAGATGTTTGAAAGTAGAATTGACAGTTACTGCAGGCATATCTTAACTATTTATATCGCTGAGTGGCCATAGACAGACGAGATCCACAGGCTGGTTCCACGAAGGCGTATGGTAGCGACTGCAGCAGTTTATCGAACACCACGACTAAGGCAGCAGACGGAGTTGTCCTCAATATCCCGCTTATTGAGGACACTGGTTATTTTTTGAACTTTACTAAGCAGGTTGAAATAGGCCGCAATACGAAGGGCTTTCCACCAAACCACAATAACATGAATAAGTATGGGGCGTACAACAGAAACGTAAAGTGCACAACAATTTGGTTGCAGACCCCTGTCTCTACCAATGGCTCTTCTACAGGAGTACAAACAATATAACCTTTTTCACTCGTTCCTGGATATGGCTTTCCATCCCAACCTTTTAGCGAGAATGAGCCCAAGAAATTTTGCTGTCTTCGAAAAAGCTACTCTAGCCCCTCCCAAACAGGGGGCATGCCATAAAGTATCTTATATCTCCCGGTAAAAAATAACAAGTTCAGTTTTGCTCGGATTAACCTTTAAGCCACAGGAATTGGCGCAGTTTATAAGTAGAGAGAGGGTGTTCTGAAACACCTCACTAAGGATGCTGGGGAACTTACCCGGAATAGCAATGGCAACATCATCCGGATACGCTTTCACCCTGCATCCCAGCTCCTCCAGGTCAAGAAGCAGTGAATCAACCGCTAGATTCCAAAGAAAAGAACGCTGCGCCGCCTTTTGGTGTGCCCCATTTACATTTCATTGTGCTAATGATGAGCCCAGGCTAGTATGAATAACCCTCGATGTCAAAAAAATGTTGCTAAGTGTACAGAGAGTTATGTTCACATGCAAACTAGAAAATACATCGATGATACCTTCAGGTTTGACATAGTTAAAATGGCCCTCAATTTGTAAGAACGCGAGCATGGTATACTCCTTGTAAAAAAGTGATTTATCGATGTTGCTCAGTAGGTTAGGTTAAAAGGCTGCCGCGGATGACGCAGCACACATAGGCCACCAAAAAGCCCGTTGTGATACCTACCAGGATAAACATCTATCCCATTGAAATTGCTATCTATTGAACCAACCAGAGCTGGCAATGAACCGATAAAGCGAGAGCGAGATCATGTTCCTTAGCTCTTTCAAATGAAGGAAGAAAGAGTCCCTCAGAAAGACCCGCCTCCTCGCAGCCAAGTCAGGACAGGTGCATAGAAAATGGAGGGTACTCTCCTCGTCAGCAACCTCGCAGCTTATCTACAGAAGTCATCATAGGGTAAGCGAAGTCTTCTTGCGTGCTCCCCAATGGGACAGTGCCCAGTATAATATGATAATGAATAATATTCACCATCACACCAATGTCCTTCCTATTCAGTGATAATATTGCAGTAGAACGGCCGGGGTCCGCTGTGGGCCATAACCTCTTCATGGTTTGACACGCACCGTCCTCAATCCATCTAGCGCTCGCTTTATGTTACGCGTTAGAGTTGATAATTTGCTTGCAGATTGTGAAAGGCACTCCGATGTCCCAACGACCATCCTCAATTGCCCCAGTCGCCCCAGCCCGAGCAAGTTCATCAGCCACACAATTACCAGCATAAGCACTGTAACTTAGAATTCAGCACAATGTGATTTCAAAGTAACGTCCCATCTCATCAAGAAGCGATCGACAGTTCGTAACCGTCTGCGATGTCGACAGAGCCGATTCAAGTGATCGAATTGCAGCCTGACTGTCAGTGTAAATAGTGAGTTTCCTACCAATTGTGACATTATATCCCAGCCAAGCGAGAGCTTCTGAAATCGCCAAAATCTCTGCCTGCAGCACGCTGCAATGATCGTGTATGCGGAAAGATAAACTAATCTTCAACGTCTGCGAAAAGATACCGGCTCCCACTCCAGCATCCGTTTTGAATCCGTCAGTGTATGAAACGATGGAGTCTGGGTGAGTGATTGCCCTAGTTTCCCACATGTCCCTCGAGGGAATCTGGCTCACAAAATTCTTGCCAAACATATACTTAGGAGAGATATAATCCGTATATGCAGGGAGGTCAATATTATTAAAAATGGCAGAGTGGCCGGAGCTAAGCGCACGCCACTGACCGGTCTCGCGGAATCGCAATGCTATAATCGCTGCTTGCTGTTCAGCAAAAATATCGAGCAGTAAAAGATTTAGAAGCACATCCAGGCTAGCTGATGGAGTGGATCTGATAGCCCCGGTTGCAGCAATCGTCGCCTATCTTTGCACCTTCCCCAAGAGAGTCCTGTGGGAACCCATTCTAAGCGCGGTCCACCAGACAAGAATGCCACGCAAACGAATGGGTCGAAGAACTGATGTTTGCTGCCACAAAACCACCTTCGGCTGTAGTCCCCAGTTCCGACCTATCGCCTTCCTGCAGGTGTAGAGTGCCATAGTGGCTTTGTCAGCACGTTCCTGAACATTTGGCATCCATCCCAGCTTCCCGTCTAGAATGAGACCACGGAACTTAGCCTTGTCAAGAAACGCCAGTTTGATACCCTCCAGTGCCGGATGTTGCCCAGTAAGGAGTACAAAGCTGAATCTACCGACCTGCTGATAGGTCTAAAATCGTTAGGACGTGCATGTAAACTTTTACCTGTTTTCGAGAAAAATCACTCCTCCAGTCCATATGCATGGGATATAGACCAGTTCCAAACAGGCCCTAAAATGTTTTCAATCTAAGGGGATACAGCGGTTTATTCCTACTTCACCGGGCGACGCATCATGATTCGCGTCTTAGCTAATAGTGGCTTTACCGTTGTAGCGTATAGAGCGAGAGAAGCTAGCGTTCTAGGTGGTATATTGAGGGTAGCAAATCCGTATGCCGCGGAGCCAACGCAAGAGGAATGCCAAATCATCTCAATTAAAAACCCACTATTCATCAAAGACGCGAACCACTATGCGTTGCTCGGTCAACTAGGAATGTGGCCCTTTAATTGTTTTGCTGCGTTCCCTCGCAGCACTTTTCTCCCACTTTCCACGATTCTTCCGTCTAAAAAAAACAAGGAAACCGAGAAGGCCGTTTCGGACATAAGTGTAGGGAGGGTAAAAAGTGTAAAACCTTTTTAAAAATGAATTTCTAACATGAATTTCTTTCATGCAAATTTTAAAAACTGTTGAAAAAAACGGATATCCTGTAATATTTTATGTTTTTTGATTTATATTTTTTAATGTTATTCTATTTTTATCTGTTTCATCGGCTGCTTAGTAGCGAGTATTACCAACATGAGCTCGAATAACAGCTTGAATTCGCTTAGGGTGCGGTTATGTTGGAGCTTCGACAAATGATTAGAATAGCGCTGATAGTGCTATTTTTTCGACCTATGATAAGAACTGCTCTCAGCAACGCTCTAAATGTTTATTGAAGCTCCAACATACAAAGCTCTATTTAAAAGCACGAATTCATTTCTATCGCTTCACTATCAGCGCTGTCGAAGCCTTAACATAACCGCATTCTTAGGCATGCTTATTGTGAGATGCCTGAGGAGGGTTTGAACGGGTCCCAATCCGTTGGCCCAACTGGTCCCATAAATGTTCTAGGGAATTTAAATCTGGCTGCACGCTGGAAAGTGTAGAATGATGTAATTGATCGAATTATTGGAATTCACGCATTATATTTGCAGAATGAAGGCGGTCTCCATCTTACATCAAAATGAAATCGTATCCATCAGTATGTGCTCTTCCAGTAACATGAAAGCTTAGTATTTCGTTGATGTACGGCTGAGCTGTTAAATTGCCAATACCATTCCGAACTAAATCGCTTTTGTCATTTAAGGAAACAGCGCCCCACACCATAGAAGGCGTAGTGGACTGAAGGGCACATTCTTTTCCTATTCTCCAGACTTTAACTCGACCATGAACTCTCTCCCAATGCCTCATACTCCAATTGCGGTGGTTCCTGGCAAACCAATTTCGGGCGATTTCGTGCGTTCTTTTTAATGGCGGTACTTTCACCGGATATCTGGAAAGCAGGCCACTCTCTCAAACAATTACGTATGGTTTGTTTAGAAATAACGGTTCCTCCCAGCAAGACATTTGTCTCCGAGCCCAGTGGAATCGACCTAGCGGTTCCATTCATCGGTATGTCTCCGAAGCGGGAAAATTTAAAACTTGCCTGAAATTTGAATTCATTAAAGTGTCTTTGGCAATGCATGTTGTCGTACCATCAAATACGGAATATGTTTTTTTTTTCTATAAGCCTGGTAGACAATGCGCCGTTAAATGAAATCATTTTAATGAATTTTTCCGCGAAAAATTTCGGGTGAATTTTACACGAGATTTCACGACAATGGACGAATTGTATTTATATCAGGTCAAATAGATTCTACACATTTCTAGTCATCGATCCGAATCCGATCTCAGTGTCGATTCCACGTTGACTCCAGTCATCGATTCTACATCGACTACCGTCATCGATTTTGGATCGATTCGTGTCCTCATTTTCGGTATCTCAAAAGCGGCCATACAAACGTCTCCGACGTGTCATCGATAAAGTCATTGATTCCTTAGTAAACAGTCTTCGATCCAGGATCGATCAAGTTTCGATTCTTGTCTTACTGGGCTGTGGCATGTCTGAGATCACTTAGTAGGGAAGTTACCTTGTTTCGACGATTTCTGATGGCGTTTAAAGGAGCCCACTCACTTGCCTGACTACCTTAAGATCCTGGACTGATGGGAAAATGCAGCCCCAGATCTCAAACCACCACTCACAGACTGCTGGTCTAGAGGTTCTACTCGACCTCCCACCGATACATACACATATTGAAGCGGAGGCACGAATAGCAAGGGTCAGACTTAGGGCCTGCGACATAGAGATCAAGCTCAATTCAAATCAATTAGGCTGGTTGGAAAGTGACAAGGTATTGTACTCGGCATGCCAACTGACTACCTTGTTAAAACCACTCGTTTCAATCAGCCATATGGGACAAAGAAAGGTGGCGGATGGCTACAACTCTCTCCGGTCCAACACAATCAAATGGTTCACAGACAGCTCCAAAACGGAAGAAGGTTCTGGTGCAGGCATTGTTGGTCCTGAACACCGAGTCTTCATTCCGATGGGTAAAACGCCGTCCGTATTCCAAGCAGAAATACATGCCATCGAGGTCTGCGCTAGGTTGTGCCAAACCGCTGGCTATTTAAACAGGGACATTGCAATATTTGCCGACAGTCAGGCTGCCATCAAAGCACTTAACAGCTTCACTTTAAATTCTAAGTTGGTGCTATCCTGTCAGTAAGTCCTCCATACTGTGGGTTCAACAAACAAACTCACTCTTTAGGTCGAAGGCAATGAGCTAGCAGATAGGCTAGCAAACCGAGCCTCCAAAGCCCCCTTCCATGGCCCAAATAAGAGACTGGGAAAGTGCTCTTGCCACAATGGGAGGCACTTTCAGGCCTGAGACAGGCCAGGCTGTTCATCTCAGGCTACTCGCGTACCTTAGAATTGCTACGGCTGAGCAAAAACAGAGTCAGAATGATTTCTAGAATTTTAACGGGGCACTCGTGTCTGAGGGGTCACCTTAAAACCATGCGTATTGTGCAAGATGCTAGCTGCCGCTTCTGCGAGGCTGATGATGAGACTTCAGAGCACATCCTTTGTGAGTGCGAAGGACTTGCGGAACGACGCACGGACTGCTTCGGCATAACATTTCTATCAAACCTGGCCAGATCAGTCAATTTATCGAGAAAAGTCGGCTAAATCATATGATCTAGTTCCTCTCGATAGAATGGGCTTCAGCACAATAGACCCATCGTCACAGTGCTTGTGGTTTCAACATGATCCACGGCCCTCCCTCCCTATCTACATCTACCACTCACAGATTATCTTGCATTCAGATTTGATGAAGATCTCATCACTCACAAATTTGTCGTCAATCCAGTGTTTAGTAAGTCCTCAGTCTGTGCATGAGGTCTGCCTTCTACGTTCTAGGAAATATGTACTCATAAGTATGTAGTGATATGCACCAGTAAATATAATACATAGCGAAATAGTGCATGAAAGTTTCAAGGAAAAACTACAAATCCGCGATCGTGACTCTTCTCGTCAACTGCATAAAAAATGTACTGCACTTTGCGTTATTTCGGTTTCTACTTAATCGGCCATTTCGATTTCAATCCGGAAATGTGCTTATGGACTGGGGATGACAGAATGTCTCACTGGAAGCCGACGGCTCACTTTTCGGAATTCATGGCCTTCCTCTTATAATGTCACAGCGACAGCCCCTACACACTTCAAATTCGTAGAGATATCTTCTAACACCTAGTGGAAGATCCATCCCTTGCTAAAGAAAAGCAAATTTTAAAGAAAACTACACAACAGACCGGGAAATTCGAAATCCGAAAATTTATTTCATCCAGAAATTATAATTTATTCGTTTCGGGAATTTATGTATTTGAACTGGAAGTGCTAAATTTATGGTTGTTGCTACATACATTGCAAATGGATTGTGGCCAAATCGGAGTACAAATTCCTTTTGACAACACTCAGCCTCTTCTTATATTTGTAAGATATGTATATTAAATTTTTAGTGTCTATTTGATTCAGTCTACTAAGCGCATCTTTCTTTCAACTCGATGACTCATTTACATACATGTTAGCTTTTAGTAGCGAATAGTTTAGTTTAGATTACAGTGCATCTCAATTTCTACGACTGAATATCGTCTCCTGGATTGCAGTCTCTCTTATCACTTTCAATAGCGAATTCTTTCAATTGGCTACATCAAATATTCACTTTTGAGATTGCATTCGAAGTTGTAAACTATCTATCAAAAAAGTGGATAATTTAATACAAATCTGTCTAAATCTTAGCCTTCGATTCATCAACATAAAACACTAGTCTGTAAATAGAACTTCCAAAATCGAATCGTTTCATCGTGAACACTGTCAATACGTGTATACATAGTTAAATTAACGTTAGATACATTACATAGAATAGATGAGTTGCGTTTATAGTTTATTTTTTTGTCTGCATGATTAACGATCCGAAATATCGCATTTGTTTCTCTTTTTCTACATGAATGTGTCTTTTAATCATATCGTCCAGTTAGTTATTTCGTATGTTATTTTTGTTTCAGAGACATTTTGTGTTTTAGTTTGATTTATGATACTTTTTTTTCAGTCTTCTTACATTCTAATCGCTCAAGTTTTTTCTTTCTTGTTTTTTCCTCCCATAACACTTTGATATTAAATGATTGTGATTTTTTATAGCAAATGCTGATTTTCTTAATTCGGAAAGAGCACATTCGACGAGTAAAAAGCCACCAACAGGCCGAGGTAAAAAAAAAGAAAACCCAAGATTGTGTAAATTCTTAATGTTCTACTTATTAAGAGAAAAATATTAGAATGGTGCTAATGTGCTCACACACCTCACATAGAATAAACAAATCACGGTGGTATTTTTGTGGATAGCTTGTCTTAATTGTAATTTAAAGAAAAGGTTTATGTTAACATGGAAACCAGTTATTATCTTAACAAGTTGAGGCTTATAATTTATTTTTACTTTCAGTGATAATAATCACATCCATACAAACGATGCAATTATCACTATCAGTAAAAGCTGTAAATATGCTAACAATGCAATAATAGAGTCTTAATTTATTAACCTTGCCAATAATTATACGCTATACGAGTATATAAAAATTTGTTTGCGTTTTAGGGGTCATGAATAAGGTTTTTTTTTAATAGAATTCTACCTACCGCCATCGTTGTGGTACGCGCCCATTGAAACTATTATTTTTTAATGAAATGTAGAACCTACGAAATGTCCATACCTTGTGGTAAGTTGTCCTCGGTCAATATTAATGATACAAAGATACTCGATATTCATCGGTACTTCAAACTCGTCTCACGCAAACACATATGATCGATTTGCTTTCTTACTACTTTGCCTTAACCCCTAGTGGGGCACAGCCCATTAGCTACTCCTGCATCGTACTCGGCTCTGGGCAATGGGGCGCAACTGCTCCCACGTCTCACCTAGTAACTCACACTCTTTCGCCACAGATCGCCGCCATGAGAGTTTTCCCTTTGTCGGCCGCTGAGAAGAGAGAGAACAAGAAAGTCTAGTTACGATATATGTACATTAAATTCTTTGAAGTAATTCTACCCCGGAACACCCGCCGGGTCCATATAGTTACCAATGAATCTGTCAAACTCACAATTCAATTTAATTTCCCCGGAACACCCGCCCAAATCATATAGTAGAGCAACCAAGCTGCCAAACAATTGCTTCATTTCCCTCGGGCTATTTCATTTCCTTATTATCTCTCTTCTCAGGTCGGTCGTCAGTGGCTGCGTTCCTGTGAACGAATCAGGTTTTGACATTTCTCGAATTCTCCTCCATATGCTTTCCCCTCCGGTAAAATTTGTACGGACATCTGTCATGAAAATGTTGGGATTCATGGCATGTATATGCTATCACCTCCGGTAAAATTTGTGCAGACAACTGTCGATTTTCGGATCGGAAAATGTTCCCCTCCGGATCAGAATACTTCTCATATCCGGAGGGGAAGATTTTCAGATCCGAAAACAAGTGCTCGGATGGCACTCTCCAGTTCCGCAGCTGATGCTGGATATCCTCAGACACAATGGATATATCCAAGACCTCCTGCCTATGTCGTGTGACGAATGTTGGTTCACTATCTATGTACGTTGCATATCAGTATTCGAACAGCAGCTCGCCCCGTACATTTGTGCTGCCCCACTCAGTGTAATGCGCATTGGCATCACACCCGGGAATGAGGGCGATTCTCATTTCTTTGGTCTTTGTAATTGCCTCCCTAATATTTGTAGCACGCAGCAATCCTTCATTGTCATATGGAAGGTAAGCCGATATGATCCAATATACCCTACCATTCTATCGAGGCAGACCACCACAGAAACGCTGTTAATGTAAGCCGACACAAGGACTGCCCTGAGGGTTTTCTTAACAAGAATGCATGACCGCGACTTACCCTGGCATACTCAGGAATGTTCAGGCCCCTCACAGCATCATTAACGACCCAAGGCTCCTGTATCAATGCGATGTCCTCTCCACCGCTCGCAGACAGAGGAGAAGAGCGGCTGTGGCAGCCTTCGAGTGATGTAGGTGTATTTGTATAAATTGTCGTAAGCAAAGGAAGATTGCGATGTTTAATCCAGAGCAGCAATATCTGAAGTCAGTGATGCACGTTTCTTATCGAGAACCTCCCCCGCCGGTTTAAAAGCTGCCTGATCATCAGCCACCTTTGAGATCCTTCTTGTAGATCTGCAATTTTATGGTTATATAGCCAAATTTGATAATCCCATTCGTTTTTTTTTACAAAGCCTAGAGAATCAGCACTGATCACAATAACGGCACATTTGCAATTGCGTACTGGCTCCTCCAGCTTCACGATCTTCCAATCCTCGGTTGGAAGCTCTCTATTACATGTACGAATTAAGTACATAACCTCCTCAGTATCATCAACAAAAGGCGGCAGCCATGCACTTGCTCTAGGCCGGATCGGAATGTCCTTCCTAGGCGCGACCTCTAACCCTGCGCACGGTTTTGATACAAAACTTGAACAAGCCCGCAGACCGCTGGTTCGCGAAGTTCATTATATTGATATGGCCCATAATCCAGCTTCCGTCTCTGCATTCCGGGAGTGGTCCCGGATTCGCTTCATCACGCTGCGAAAGTTGACGGTTAGTTTACCCTCAACCACCAGTTCTCCAATGTCACTGTCACCACAGTTGACAACCGCCAGCTCAATCCACTTCCTTACCGCATCCGCGCCAGAATGGGATAAATCGGCCGCTTAGGAATATTTGGCGATTCCTTAACCGACCTCTGCCTCTTACCGACACCAAGTTATTGTTGTTGTAGCGACGTTCGGGGTTCATCATTGAGCGCCATTGAAACGCCTCCTCGTCTTCTCCTTCAATGTCGAGGCCAAGGAAAAATGCAACCTCGATGGGGTTCTCCCATAATGAAATTGGTGTTAAATTTGTGGAGGCCTCTGGGCATTCAAACAGATGCCCGACGTCATGTGGAGTGCCATTGCATGCGGGGCATGTGTTGTTGATGTTACGGTAAATCCGAGATAGGTATGAGTTTAGTCTCGAGCACCAGCCAGATCAGAGCTGCGCTAGTGTGGTCCTAGTACACCTTGGCAGTGTATCTTCGTTCGAAGATATGGTTGGTGGACGTGAATGGAGTATCGGGTTGTGGCGAAGGTATTGGAGCGATCGTTGTGTCTCCTCAGTGTGTATCGATGCAATGGCAGTTTTGTAAGCATCGCTATAGAAAGGCACCCTCTTGAACTTTTGGACTACCCCCCCCCCCCCCCCCCACTCCCTCTCAAGGTGTCTTAGGTTAGTTCTGATGTTTCTGGTGGGGGAGTTTTATCCATGAGATGATGGTTGGGATGTCCGTTACGATAGCACCCGACAAGATATTGCTTGGACAGCAGGAGGTTATGTTTGGCTGGTAGCATGTTGGTTTCCTGGTGGAGGTTATCCTGGGAGGACATCAGATGACAGCCCGTCACGGTGCGAAGCAGCATTTTGACAGGTCGGCATCTTCCTACAATTTGTGTCTTTGAGGTTCTCCGTCCACACAGGTGCAGCATAATTTGCCACAGATCGTCCTATGGCTTTATACGTATTAAGCATGGTCCATTTGTGTATACCCCAGGAGCTACTGGTGAGAGCTTTTAGGACCTTATTACGGGCTCTCATTCGATCGCATACCGAAGAGGCGTGGGCCGATAATGTAGCCATGTTATCGAGGGTTACCCCTAGAATCCTCGGATGGTTGACTGTGGGGATGGGTACGTTGCCTATGCTTACATTCAGCTGTGTGTTGACCTCCTTGGTTCAAGATGTGAATAGGGTTGCTGTAGACTTAGGTGCTGATATTTGTAGGTTTACGACTGGCGAAGAAGGCGTTGAGTTCCGCCAGATAACCATTAATATTTTCGTACATATCTGAGATTTTATTGTCCGCAGCTACAATGGAGCAGTCATCCGCGTAGGAGATGAGAAGCAAATCGTCAGGCGGAGATGGCATACCGGCCATGTAAAGGTTGAATAGGATGGGGGGCAAGACTCCACCCTCTGGGACTCCTGAGTTTGGACTTCTTGCCTCTAAACTCTGTGAACTTTGAATTGCCTGCCAGCGAGATAGTTAGAGATCCACTTCTCGACTTGGGCTGGGAGAGAATTGTTCTGGAACATGGGCGTGACTGATTTAGTAAATTGTGGATGCGAGTCGTGATGGCATCTAAGGCTGTAGTCGTGCTATGCATCTTTCTGAAGCCGTGTTGATGGTGGGCAAGTCGAATGGGAGTCTCTACTGTCGGTTTGAGTAAGGCCTAGAGGGTTTTCGCGACTGGAGAGAGCAGAGAGATGGGACGGTAGGACTCTCCCAGGTCTTCTTACCGGGTTTTAATATGGGAATTATTTTTCCGGTCTTCCATACTTCCGGTATCACTAACGACGATAGTGATAGGTTTAGTGTTGTCGTTAAGTACTCAATAGCTGGCGTGTCCAAGTTTTTCAGCATGGTTATTGATATGTCGTTAGGTCCTGATACCTTGGTGCTGTTAACGTTCTTAATAGCTTTAGCTACTTGGCTTGGGGTGACCTGAAACATTTGGTCCACTGCTAAATTACGGATGTTCTTTCGGATTGTGCGCTTGAGCTTGTCGATGGGTAGGTGTTCAACAAACTGACGGTTGAAGTGGTTGGCACACTTAATCGAGTCGTAGTAGGATTTGTTCCGCTTTTATTGGTGGGTTTGGTCATCGATTTAACAGTGGATCAAAGCTTAGATACACTGGACTTAAGGTTGCAGGTGTCCAGGTGGGCATACCATTTGATCTTCCTATGCTCAGCTACCTGTTTGTTAATTGTATTATAGCATTGAGCAGTCCTATTTGTGGATCGTCTGGCGGCGAATGCGATCTGCCAGTCTGGCGTTGGGAAATTTAGCCGGAGCTTATGGATTCTGCCTGCAGGTATGAATCTAGTTGCCGCCTTGTTGATGATCCAGAGGTCCAGGGAGACTCGATAGCCTGAGGGACAGCTGGATTCCGGCGGGATGTATATATTGAATATTTCAATCTCTACATTCCCCGACTTAACTGGTATTGCCTGGCATTCTAGTACGCTGTCGTTGTCATCAGGCAAAGTCAGTTCTTGGTATGGTACCTCCTGATGAATAAAGAAGGCGAGTCCTCCTTCAGAACCGGTCGGTATATCCTTGCGCAAGATGGTGTAATTTTCATGAGAAATGAGAAACAAATTAGCATGGAGTTCAGTCTCTTGGATGGCTCCAATCATGATGCTATTTCTGTCCACAAACGTCGTCAGTTCGTATGAGATGCAATCCGTTGCAGTTGAGCTGTACCAGTGAGAGCATATCAAAATCTTGTGTTGGTTGTGCCGGGGTGACACTGTGCCGACCGGCGGGAGTTGTTGTTGTCGGCGTGGCTGTTGACTGGAGACTACCTGAGCCAGCTAACGTTGTAGGGTTTATATTCACCGGGCTAGATTGTGTTGCTGGTGGCCTATTAATGCACTGGGCTGCGGTGAAGGAAGTATCCCATAGAAGTATCCCTAGGTCGTTATGGGTTATGTAGGCGTAGTTCCTGAAGAAGCTTCGGCCCTTCTATCATTAGTCATAAAGTAAGAAAAATTCTTCACGCAATATTACATATAGGTACATATGCAAACCGTGAGCTTTTTCACTCCATTGCCCCTTTTCACGAGGGAAATGTACTTTGTTCCGTGGACCTTAGTACTATAAGCTTACAACATTTATGTATGTGTTATCTAATGAAATTACACACCCAGCATTTCTAAAAAATCTTTTTTTTAATACATATATTCTTTCTTTTCAGTACATAGTAGTTTGTTTCACTTGTATCGCTATCTGTTTTTCCTACATCTTATTAGCCTTTGTATTTCTTGTAATTTTTTTCAGATGTCAAGAACAACTCTGAAAAGAATATCTTCAATCAAAATTCGAATGAATCACATGATTCGACCGAACAAGGAGGATTTTTTCTCAGGCGAAAATTTCATTCTCTATCTGAATATTTAAATAGGCATGACAATAAAAATTTATATGTAGGACGAACGTACTCAAATAGTGAAAATGGTTCACTATTTAATTTCTTGAAAAAAATTGTAAATTTTAATGACGGGGCTGCCGATGAGAGCCATGGCAATGATATTGACTCCGAATACCTTTACGATTCGGGCAATTATGTATCGATCAAACAATCGGAATATGGTTCGTGTTTTTCGTTATCAACATTCTCCAAGAATCATATAGTCCCATATAGAACCACATCCCATTTTGGTTTCAACACACCCAACTACATTAGGCCCGTGCATAAACATGTCCCTATCTATCCCGGTAAATTTACGCCACGAAAAAAATATGATTCCCTTTTCGATTTATTCTCGAGTCCAACTTATGCAGACTATCCGGAAATGTGTTTTTCAAGATTGTTAGAAGAAAAGGGTAAATTGTGTCGTAGTGTCATTTCGTACAGTCCGAATGATGACGAGTGTTGTTCGAGTCTGCCTGCGTTTGAGGAAAATTTTGGCACAGATGTTCTCCATGAGCAGGTCGAATTACCATTGCGACCTATTTCAAGGAATTTGGATCGTATATCTGAAGAGCGCGAGTCAAACCTTTCAGTTTCAGAGATTATCGATGCAAATCAGAACGTTTTGAAGCCAACTAAGTTTCATGAACAAATCAACAGATTCAATTACAGCGACGAATCGCCTTGTATTGCTCCTTTCGATCAAATTGCGACTGTGAATTCTAGTATTACTATAACCGAACTGATTAGGCAGAGTAATGAATTGGAAGTCGCTGACAAGTTACGCAGCATCATGAGCCGGGAAGAGAGGAATACGAGAAAAAAAGAATTCTACGAGATTTGGGAAGAGCACATCCAACGAAATCATAGTTCGAATCAATCGTCGTCCTTGGAAGATGATCTTGTTAGAGTGCTCAATTCGAATAAGGATCAAGTTATTGTGTATCAAGATCCTGTTTACGATCCGTCGTTGGAAAATATTGAAGAAGTACAAGTAACTGAACTAATTACAAATGCTTCAGAACGATCACCGAGGAATGCTGAAATATTCGAAATCAGCTCGTCTAATTCGAAATCCGACAACGAAAAGGAGTCATACAGCACGGACACCTTTGATATTCCTCCTAACGAAAATGCTGTACCGTCCGAACATTCGTCACTGAGCGAATATAATAATTTGGATCCAGTTGAGAAACTTATCCTGGTGAAACTTGAAAACAGCGATTTGGATCGCAGTCAGGGAACAATTTTTAATAAAATTGAAACCAGTATTCGCATGAAGTTGACTACTCCGCTCAAGGAAAAAGACGAACGACGACCACATACAGCACCCGCACAAATTTCATCATCCACTCCCTCTTCCGAGGATAGTGACACACGCAGTTTCTATTCTTTGAACTTATCTGACGTCAAGCATTGCACGGATGAGAAAGACGAACTAAAGTCGAAATCTTCCTGTACATCTGCCAGAATTATAACTCGCAATATGGATAACATTCATATATCCGCTTCTTCTAAGATCTATCATCGAAAACAAGATACGCCGATATTAAAAAAACCAAAATCTTCAAAGGGTCCTAGAAACTTCATTACCGAGAATATCATGAATGTATCATTGTATGGAAAGCGTCCACGGCGTCAAAATATATCGTCAATTTTCGGACGCAATCCTTTCGAACCAACAACGACGTCAGCGTCTAATCCATCGAAGCCTGATGCTGGCCTAACAGAAGAACAACAGAACATCCAAGTATCTATTCAGAATTATTCGAAGCCGTCCGTTAACGAAGAATTGGTTTATTCGTTTCAAACGAATCATGCCACGACAGGATCACCTCGTTTTTGGGTATCCGTTGCTCCTCGAACGCCGAGTACTCGTTCTTCAAAAGTTGCTACCGAATCAAGTAAGACCTCCGCTAAGAAGACTCCAAAACCAGTGGCGTCTAATGTCAATCGACGTAGAGGCGCTGAAGAAGCGTTTGCATCGTCATCAATCCCACCAACAGTCGACAATGAGCTCAATCATTTGAATTTTGTGACGCAGAAATTGAATGAAGTGGTGAGCACACATTGCCAAAGTGTGACGAATTTGAGCGAACAGATGGATCAGATTGCAGCGAAATTTGAAGAAGCTGTTACCATTCAGGATAATATTGAGAATATTCGTGAGGAGATACGGCAGGATATGCAAGATTATAGAAATCAAGCGACTGCAATTAATGCGTTGGAAAGTGAAGATGATTGAAAGGGAGAACGGCGTGGATTGTAGAGCGATGAATGCTACGTTTTTTCTAGTTGTATATTTTTGTACTGGGGTCTGTCAGTATTGCCGAATTTTTCATTCAATCGTCTATGAGTTTTAGGTTTATTTCCCTGTATCAGCAAAGATGAAACACTTAGGCCCGTGCCTGCTAGCTAACAAGTACTTACTTATCAAAAGCCTAAACCATATACAACACCTAAAATACGGCAAAATATGGGAATGTCTTCCCCTTATTTTTGAACTGTATTATCGTATTTGGGGTGTTATATATGGTTTAGGTCTAGGCTTTTGGTAATTAGGTCCCTGTTAGCTAACAGGCAATTTAACAGATCATTCAGAAAACGGGCCTTAGAATTTTAATCAAGTTTTGATATCTTTTTCAACGAACTACTAAAGTTGTTTGATTGCGTAGGGACGTCTTTTTAATTTCATATTATATTTATGTCATTGATCGAGTTCCTAAAAACAATCAGGAATATGATTTAGATTTAGCGAGTGACAGTGTACAACAGAGATGGTAAAGCTTTGTGTATGCGCAAGTGAACGTGTCTGAACGCGATTCGTGTCGAAGCATCTACATGCGAATCCCGAGAGCAGAATGACAACTGGCCAATTATCATTATTTTCAGTGTTGGAAAAAAAGTTGCTCAAACTATTTTATTCCCTTTTTCGCAAAAATTCTCTTCGTAGTAGTTAGAGTTACGGTGTTTTATCGGCTCAGCTTATAACAAATTATGTGTATTCTGTCTCGAAATAGTGAAAAGTTTTGAAAGAAGTTCATCTTCTTCCTTGCCCTTTCACACCACTCTGCGGCTTCGCGTTGCTCTGCTTGTGGTGTTGGCACTTCGCCCATTCTGGCAGTATAATCTCATCTTCCTTTTGCAGGCAGCTCGGTCTTGGATCGCATCATCGCAGAGATTAACGCGTTCTTGTTGCTTCTTAATCTGATCGATCCACGTGTGTTTCCGTCTGCCTCGGGGTTTGGGTCCAGCAAATGGAACATTCATTGATAGTGCCTTCATGACTGGGTTCTCAGGTGTACGCCTTAGAAAACGGCAATACAAATCCAAAAAGCAATATTTTGGATTTGGCGCGAGACAATCGAACTATTTGCGAAAGAAGTGAAAGACTGGATGTTTTTCAGTGTAATGTGCAATGATACTCGAAGAAGTTTCGGGAAATGGGTCCCACCGAGCGTAAGAGAGGCTTTAAACGATCAGGAAAAAACTAGCCTCTTTGTAGGTCGTTTCTTACCGTTACAAAACCATCCGAACTGGTTGAAAGCTTCATCTGACTTCAGAAACGACCTAGTTCCACGTGTTGCAAATCTCATCAAGTTTTTTGAGAAAAAAGCTTGTAAAAGCTGGCTGATGTGCGTTTGGACCAGTCCATAAGCCGAACTTTCCGTTAAAAGATCAGGCTAAAATGATTGAAATGGGCCCAGGAGCATGTTATTTGAACTCAGAGGATTTGGAACATTGCCATCTGCTTTTGTGTGTCCATATTTAAGCAACATGTTGGCGATTGATGAATCTGCGTGCGGCGGAATCCTCGGGAAACGCTCAGCGGTGAATGTCTTCGAAGATTCCATCAGAAATAGGTTTAAGGTATGGGGATTTCTTTCGGGTCACAAAGATGATGGAATATGCTTTCCCGGCTTAAAAGTGGCAGCAGCAGTTTACTTGCAAATACTGGAAAACGAATTGGAGCCTTGTGCGTTAGGCATTCTCAGCTATTGGTTTTCCTCAAATTTTTCGCCGGACACAAAATCTTCCGCCGCCAACATGCTGCTTAAATTTCAACTATCCCGGATTTATTGCAGTGTTCTCCATGTTCCAAATCTATGTGACATGTTCCTGAGCCCATTTCAAAGGTTTTAGTTTATTGTTTTAACGGAAAGTCTGGCTTATCGACTGGCTTCCACGTGCGTAAGGCGGCTATTACACTATAAAAGTTCTTTTACAAATATCTTTGAAGCACGATATTTTAAAAGAACTTTTATGGATGATATTAGCCGCCTAAGGGGGAAGGAGTGCAAGCTTGTAAGAAAAGTACTTGAAACAAGCAACGTTCATGTCGCAAATTTCTTTTCAGGCGGCTATTACACTATAAAAGTCCTTTGAAAATGTCTTTTATAAAATATATTTGTAAACGATTTTTTATAGTGTAATAGCCGCCTAAGCCAGCTTTCTCAAGCCTTTTTCTCGTCAAACTTGTTAAGATTTGCATACCCGTTGCTAAAACTAGATCGTTCCTAAGGCCAGATGAAGTTCTGATTCAGTTCGAATGGCTTTGTAACGGTAAGAATGGGGTCCACTGGGGTCGTTCTTTTCTTGATCATCCAAAGCCTTTGTTCCGCTCGGTGGCACCCATTTCACTGCGCAACATCCATTCTTTCACTTATTTTAGAAATATTTCGATTATCGATTTTCTCGCGCCAAAATCAAAACATTGCTTTTGTTTTCCACACTAACTTTTTCCGGTTTTTTTTTTCACCCAAAAAGGGAGTAAAATAGTTTGAGCAACTTTTTTTTCCAGCACTATATGATACAGTTATCCCTGTCATATAGTGATTGTACTAGAGCTAAAGTGACAGAGAGGCCAGTAGATGTATTTGTGTAGATATCATGGTCTGGGGAAAACGAATCAGATTTTTTTTCCGATCAATTTCTTCCCCTCTAAATATCCTGTCAACTCTCTCTTCCACTTACGGATATTCAATAATTTACATCTCTTACTCACTGTCATTTTCTCGAACCCTATCAAGTTCGCCATAATGTAGCCATTTCTGCTGCGTATTTATAATTTTCCATTTCACATACATAAAGTAAAGCGGTCCAATCTACCTATTTATGAAAGTATGCGAAAATAATTGTATAATCATTCCATATTTCCGTCGATTTGTAGATAATATTTATTTCGCGGCCTTTTAGTCTTTTTATTAGCTGCTGTATGTTATATAGCTGCAGTATCAGTTCACGCAATTTGAATTATCAATTTGCCGGCATACTTGTCGCTTGGATTTTTGTACTTATTGTTAAAATGTTGCTTTCGGGGGTGTCATAATTAGTACTGGGCGCTATTTCAATTTTCATCATTCCATTTTGTTCATCATTTTTAATGATTTCATTTTTGTTATCATAATTTTTATTTTTAAGTCGCTGAAGTGCAATATTTGTTTAATTTTAATATTTATTTGTTGTCATGCCTATTTACGCAAACTGGAAGATATTTATGTTTTTTTTTTTGCTGTACATATTGTTTATTTTAGTTTGTTTGTCATTTAAAATATTTCTAACATTAACATTTTTGCCTTAATTGTTTCCTCATATTTTCTGTAAATATAAAAAGTGCATGTGCTGTGGTTGGGATGGAGGAGAAAATTAATCATATTTAATAAAAATAATACACCTAACATTACCACAAGCGTTTCTTTATAGTTTTTGTATTATTTTTAGGGAAAAATGTGGAGAATTTTGTACTCGGGTAGAAAATGGGTTTCGGTGATTTAGGAATGATTATGAAAGAATATTATGCCTTGCCGCGCTCGATAACCGTGAGGTCTCGGTCGCTACTCTACGATGCTTACATCTAGAGATCAGGGCACCATTTCCCCTGGCGCGTTACTAAAATGAAAATAATACCTGTGGGTACTATTGGAACTCTTCCACAGCGTCGTTTCAAGCTTTGTAATGATTTAACGATGTCGTTCTTACCATCCAGGACACTCTTAAGTTAGGTTGTTGTTCTAGCAACGTGTCGAGTTTAAGTATGTGTGTGTATGCGTCAGGAGTCAGCAGCGGCCTCTTCTCCTTTAATATCGAGGCCAAGGAAAATTGCGGCTTCAATTGGGGTCTTCCATAAAGCTCTAGGTGTTAGTGGCTTGGGAGCTGCAGATCAGTTGTAGGTTGCATCGTCAAATGGTTCCCTTTTGTATCTTTGGACTTCTCGTTCGAGGTTCCTCAGGCCATGTTTGTTACGGGGTGGCGCGGCGGTGTCTTGTGTCCATAAAATTACTGCTGGGGTGATCATGGCGGTAGGAGGTGCATGCTGGCAACTGCATTCTCCGAAACTAGTTTATGCCAACGAAACGTCAACTGGGTCACATGGAACAGTCGACGCGCTATGCCCCACAAGGGGTTAGGGCAATTGAGTAGTTGTAGCCCACAAGATACTACTTCGCTAGAAGATAGTTCTTTTCTAACGAGGTGATGTAGGAATCTTCAAAAGATACTGTTGTGCTTGAGCAAGTATGCCGGATTTTTACCGACTAAACCCAAAAACACCTCCTCCGCCGGTCCCCCTGCGGGACTACCTTTCGACATTGGATCACTTGTTTCCGGTTCACCCACTTCCCGATATCCGGGATGAGAGTATGCGTCCAGTGACCATTCTCTCAGAGATAATTCATAATTTCCATAACTTTCCGATCCGCTGACGCCTCTAATGTTTCCAGGCGTCGACCACGGTACAATCTGCTTGCTTCGTCAACCAGAATCTCCATTGGGATCATTCCGGCGACGACATAGACGGCTTCGTGCGAAGTGGTTCTGTATGCACAGCATACTCTCAAGGCGCACCTTCGGTAAACCGAGCTAATTTGTTTGGTATTGCAAGCGTATTACAGAGCACTGGCCCAAATTGGTGAGGCATACAGTAAAATAGAGGTTGTCACCTTAGATAACAGAAGCCTCCTGCTTGGTCTTGGACCGCCTATATTTGGCGTAATTCTTATCAAGGCCCCGGTGGCGGACGCTGCCTTCTCGCATACATACTTCAGATGCTCTCCAAAGCTCAGCCTCACGTCGATCATAACCCCCAGGTGTCTAATGGCTGGCTTAGAGGTTATGACACTGCTTCCGACTCTGATCTTCAAAGAGGTCTTTTTTCTGTGCTTACTAATTAGAACAGCTTCCGTTTTTTTGCTCGGCGAGCTCCAATCCAACTGTTTCCAACCACAACTTAATACAATAGTTGTGATCGCCTCGCTGGCGTACATTTCGACATAGCCCGGGTCTTTTGCGACGACGACTACCGCTATATCATCTGCAAACCAGACTATCGTGACCTCTTTAGGCATCGGGAGGTTCAATATGGTATTGTACATGATAATCCACAGTAGAGGACCAAGAACGGATCCCTGTAGAACTCCCGCTGTTACCGTGTACTCCTTAGTTCCCTCATCAGTATCATACTGCAGACCACGATGTGAAAGGTAGCTCTTGATTATTCCAGCTAGGTAGTTCGGCACTCCCATCTTTTGCAGAGCGTCTTAAATGCACCCCCAGTTTGCGGAATTGAACGCGTTCTTGACATCGAGTGTCACCACCGCGCAGCATGTGCCCCCGTCATAATTGCGTCCACTGTAGGGCGCGCGCGTCTGAAACCATACTGAAGGTCCGACAGACTCTCCTTTTCTTCTACCACCTCGGACAGTCGGTTAAAAATAATCCGATCAAAAATTTTCTCCGTAGTGTCGAGCAGACAGATTGGGCGGTATGAGTTTGGTTCTCCAGGCGGCTTCTTTGGTTTGGGCAGCAGTACCAATTTTTGCTTTTTCCATGGTTTTGGGAAAGTCCGTTCCGACAAGCAAGTCCCGATGAGAAGATAGTTGGTGATCCTGAGAGGACATCAAATGACAGCCTGTCACGGTGCGAAGATCAACATTTTGACAAGACTGGACACTTCTTCAGTGTGTATCGCTCAGATTCGGGGTGTTCGTGGGCGCCGCTTAATTAGCCACCGATCTTCCAATGCCTTTGTAAGTAACCAGTATAGGTTTCTTGTCCTTTCCCCAAATACTGCTGGCAAGCACATTGAGAACCTTGTTACGAGTTATGGTGTTGCAGATCATTGTATTGTAGCATGAGCAGATGATGTTGCCATAATATCCAAGGTGACACCAAGGATTTTCGGGTGATTCACTGTGGGGATAGGTTGGTTGCCTACCGATATGTCCAGATGTGACTTAAACTCTTTGCTTCATAAAGTAAACAAATTCGCTGATGATTTTGGTGCTGCAATCCATAGACTTTCATTGATGAAGAAGGTGTTAAGTTCGTTAAGGTACCTATTGATCAGCTCGCACATATGTGGGATATCTAACTAACTAACTAAACTAAACTATTATTACCAGTAGCACCAATTGAACAGTCGTCCGCATAGGAGATTATCTGGAATCCTAGAGGCGGCGTTGGGAGTCCAGATAAGTATATGTTGGGTTATGACATCCTGTTTAAATCTCCTAAATTTGGATTTTTTGTCCCTGAATTCCGTGTTGGACTGTCTACCAGCCATATAGTTAGCGATCCATTTCGTGACTTGAGTGGGAAGCGATATAAAAATGATGTCAGACATAAGAGCTGAGTGGCTGATTGAGTCAAAAGCTTTTCACAGGTCAAGAGCCACCAGAATCGTTCTGTGACACGGACGAGGTTGATTTTAGCCTCTATGGATTTGTGACGTTATACAATAGCATCCAAGGCTGTCGTCATGCTGTGCATGCCCCTGAAGCCATGTTGATGATTAGCTAGTCGAGCATGGATCGTTAGCAATGGCAGGAGTAGCGCTACAAGCGTCTTAGCTACAGGTGACAGTAGCGATATGATTCACCTAAATTTGCCTTTTCCCCTGGTTTTAATATGGGCATCAGCCTTCCAATCTTCCATATTTCGGGAACCACTAACGACGATAGTGATAGGTTGAGGGTGGTGGTTAGGTACTCAATGGTTGGCGATTCAAGCTTCTTAGGCATGGTCATAGAGATGCCGTCTGGCCCGAATGCGGATTGTTGAAAGAAAAGAGCTGAAGGTTCGTTTGGCTGCACCATCAGATGAAAATCGAAGCTGCATCGAACTCCTTTGCCATCAGAAAGCTCGAGAAGTTCAGCGTAGTGTGCGACGCGATAAAAGAGTTTATGCGTATACGGTCCACTGCCCCGACTAAAGAGGAAATAGTCACTACAATTATTGCACTAAAACGAGGAAAGGCCGCCGGAATCCACGGTATGCCCGCCGAACTTTATCAAGCGCCAAGCGTAACTGCCGGTTTGCTGCACCCACTTGTTGATAAAGCGTGGAATACAGAGACCTTTCCCACTGAATGGAAGGAAGGTTTGATCATCAAATTTCCGAAGAAGGGTAGCCTTGCGAATCATCATCGAGTAATGAGCACGATTCTCAGCTTCACTTGCTTTACATAAATTTCGCGAAGGCTTCTGATAGTGTGAGCCGGGATTCTATGTGGCCGGCCTTGTGCAGGAAGGCATCCCTGAGAAGCTTGTGTTTGTTATTGTTATTATGTTCTGCATAAAGGTAAAGTGTCGGGGGACTTTGAGATTCGCAGTGGAGTTCCGCAGGTGTACATCCTCTTACCGATCCTATTCCTCACAGTGATCGGCGATGTGTTGCATGCAACCCTATCCGGGCTACACAGATGAATTCAATGGACTTTGACATTTTATTTGCAACACTGACGACATATGCCTACTCTCCCACAAAATCATGGATCTGTCTGCAATGGCGTTAGATCTCGAGAGGGAGGCAAGCAAGGTTGGGCTAAAGATTAATACCAACAAGACCAAGGTTCTTAGCCCGCCATTGCGAAAAAGAAATCCGACACCTATTGCCATCAATATTAATGGGCAGCCTGTGGACAAGGTGGACAACTTCGTCTACCTGGGTAGCATTGTTGTCGAAAATGGTGGTACGGAGCAGGACATCGTTCGTCGTATCAACCAGGCTCAATGCGCATACAGCATGCTGTCCAAGATCCGCCAGAGCAGTTGTCTCCGCATCAAGCTGGTATTGTCTGTACTCTTGTATGGGAGCAGTACATGGAAAGTTTCCGTAAGAGTTACAAGAAAGCTGCAAGTTTTCGTCAGTTCATGTCTTCGTCGAATTATAAGAATTTTTTGACCCGAAACAATATCAAATTAATAATTAAGTTCGTGTACGGGTCAGATATCGAAGAATTGATGAGCTGGCCGCGAAGCAACAAAACCAGGCAGCTTCTTTCCCCCTGTCAAAAGGCAGACACACTCGAAATTCCCAATGACGTGAATATGTAAAAATGGATTTATTCAGGATATGAAACTAGGATGGAAGCGAAAGGCTTGATTAGGTTAGGCGAAGGGGCTGCCATGATGACCACTTATGGGTTCGTTGTGATGTCTCCAAGCGAGCTCACCGATGGAACAGTGATCTGTGATAGTCCCCGCCACCCCACCGAGCGAAGGGCTACTGTCGCACCATACTTCTGTTACAGAGCTAGTCAGGAAATGGAGGCTGTAGTCAAAACTACTACGTCGCATTCTAATGTATGGAGTAGTTGTTAACATATGGTAGATTGCTCTGAGCAAAAAGGCTAACCGGAATTTACTGGGGAAGATGCAAAGATTGGCTAGTGTGGCTATTTGCGGGACTTTAAGCAAAACTCCATCTGTTACTTTGACAATATTGTTCCAATTGCTTCGTCTGGACATCTATGATGAACACATGTCTGCAAATGGGGTCAGTGAATTACCTTGGAGTCTTCTGGTGCTACCACATCATTTGCAAATCGGCGAGTACCAAGCAAATGCTGATTACTTGTGAAATATAGAGTAAGTTGCACCGAACATGTGAATTGTCCTCCATAGCAAGTCATCGAGTGAGAATAACATAAGTTAGTATTAGCTAGTAATTAAAATTTAACCGGCAAACACCGAGAAAGTACTTATCGTTGCCACTCACTAATCATCAAACTGGACAATGGGCATTGCCCAGTAGTATGGTTGTGTTCACCATTAAGGCCAAACTACATGCACGGACACGTTGGCTTTTGGGTATTATCCCGGGACCAGGGGCAGACGTACATGGTTTGAATTGAACTCATTTGTTTTAAATTTCATTCGACGGCAATCATTTTTCTCCCCTTTGATGGCACACGTTGCGAAGTAGGTATGTCATTTCCTCAGGACGTGAACATTTCATAGTTTTGTGCTTGCATTCACCAGCATAAGTCATCATTTTGTGATGACTGATAAGAAACTCACAATCGCTCATGGGGAAATGGAACTTCGAAGAATAGCGTCGAACATATGCATTATAAACTATACAAATATCGTGTGCATCGACTTTTAGCGGAGAGCAGTAAAATTTGAAAGCGTTTCCTTCCAAACACTAGCCGGTTCCTTTCCACAAATGATCACAAGGGGGATGTCTATAAGGAATTTGCATAATTTGAGAAAAGGCTCAAACACTGTGTTTGCCGGACTGACTGCGAATGAGACTAATTGATCCATGTAACTCGGCCTTTAGGCGAGCATTTTCTCAGCACTTGCGAGTATTGTGGTAGCACCGTTAGATTAAAAACTTGGGTTTAAACTGTTTCTATATTCTTTCTATCATATATACGAGTACATAATTGTTTCTTGTCATAACAATATTAACTCGCCGGCCGAATAAAAAGCGGAGGCGGACCGAAGTTTACCGTCCCCTGATCTAGAGAACATGGATTCGATCCCCGATGGATCAATAATGCCTGTGAGTTTTATTAGAACTCCCAAGACGGCTCGGATAGGAGGTGAATGCTAGCAGCAACTGCACCATCCGAAATCTATATGCTATTGAAGCGTCAATAAGGCATAATAACGCAAGACATGTTGACGCGACCTTGTTCCTGAAGAGGTCAAGGCAATTATCAACATGTAATGCTTAGCATACAGCGTTCATAAAAGAAGGATAATTAAAACATTTCGTATGCGATGTCGCCATCACAGGATGCTGCGAGTATCATTGGTTATCCTCACATATCGGGTATATTTTTTACTGGACAATATATGATGGATTCGATAACATTGTTGATTCAATTAACTTTTTAGTCCTATACTATAAAAGATAACTGACGTTATGAGTCCTAAGGTTATAGAGACAGACGTTGCCTTGCAATATCACATTGGGTGTGGAGTCGTACATGAATTCAATTGAATTTATCCATCAATGACAATGAATTGGCTGTCTGTGTGCAACAGATGATGTCTGTCAATTTCGTCTACCAGGGTCTTTATGCAATTCGAAACTATTAAACTGAGTTTCCGAAATTTGAAATTGATGATTTTGTATTGGAAATTCGATGTCAGAGCAGGAGTTTGAGATTCGTTAGAACCGTTGCACATGAGCGCCAAAAATAATCAGGACGCGACACGCCGCGTTGTTTCAATCAATCTTATATCTTTGATACCTATTGGCGTTTCAGTGCACGTGAGGTGATAGGATGCAGCGTCAGTCTGTATTTTATTAGCCCGGCCACACACTGTCGAACATTAACGCGGACTGTGTGATGTGTTTTGTGCCAGTTGGAGAAAATCTTAATGCATCGCTTGAGGAAAGCGAATGGATTAAGAAACTTTACACAAATCTGAAGAAAATTGTTCACTGTCATCATGCTCGTGTTCGAGTGTATATGGCCGGGTTTAGTGAATTGCGCTTTTATGTAACGGCTTCTAAACTGTCGTGCCAATCGGACGTTTAAGGCGAAATTCACACACACGACACCGAGCTGCACGACTGCTTGAAATTTCAGTCGAGATACACAGCATCAAATGGCTGGATTCACACTCATCGCTCAGCATGCGATACGATCGACTATGCTTGGCTATTGTGTTTCAAGCAGTCGTGCAGCGCGGTGTCGTGTGTGTGAATTTCGCCTAACCGGACGTTGAAAAGCGGACCTAACTGTTCTTTCATATCTGCTGCACTATTCCATTTTTCTTTAAAACAAAAATCGAATCGTCGTTTTGTACGGGTCTTTCGTAAAACAATTTTTTGATGGTGTGATGTATGTTACGTGAAAATTTTAAAAAGAATCTTCAATATTCTGTGAACTCAAGGATTAGGGATAATCTGCTGTAAGGTAACAATTCTGAACTTTTCGTTGAACTTCTTTATTTATTTATTTTCTTCGAATTGTATAGTAAGATCTGCGTTATGGTTTCTTTTATTTATATTTGCATTAATATGTTTGCGTATTTTTTAACTTATGTCTTTAAATGTACCATAGAATTTATTAAATAGCCATCTGTATTTAATCGTATGGACCACATGAACTGATGGCAAGTAGTGCATGAATACCACGTAGAAAAAAATCTCTAAACATTTCACTTATTTCCAGCCCACTACTTCAGATAAATAATCAAACATATCAATTCGTCGAAACATACTCGTTAGCTTTTAATGGAAATTTCACGAAATATCTCATGCAATATACATTTAAGCGATATTTCGTAAAATGGGCTTCATTCAGAATGGGAGATCAATTAAAAAAAATATTACGCGTAGCAGACTGGGAATTGTTTATTGTTTGCATGAAATTTACAATTATTTTTTTGCACTTGTATAACAGGTAGAAATGCGTAAACAACACACACATACAAAATGTAGAATAAATAGTTTACACACACGATGGTGCGGTACTAACCTACGACACAAAAGCATTCCTATTAACATTAAATTTAAGTATTATCGTACGATACGAATCACTAGGATATTCCACGAAAATGGCGCAACATGCCTGAAATTTGGTTCTCTTGAAATCATAATCAAAATCAAATTATTCAAATTGTTGCGACATTTGCCCAATAGAATTAGTTAGTACGAGTAGTACACCAAAAAATTAAATAGATTCAGATAAAACATAATTATATAAAAAAAGAACATTTATCAATCCAGTCTTTAAAATTTCAGGTGAAAATGTACAAAACGGTGATCATTCGGAAACTCATTTAAGCACATTTTCACATAGCAGTAAAGAGGTAAGTGTTATATTTCTTTTGTGTATTTTTTATTTTTAATTTAGTTAGTCAAACTTTAACCGAATCTCAAGTTATAAACAGGAAATGATCCAATCAATTGATTGATATTGTCACCATTCCCGCTAAAATGATGCTTTTGTATAAATGGCGACAGCTAATGATTTCAGACATTTACACTTCCTTTGCCCGATTTATGTACATATACAGTATCAAGCATTTGAGTATTATCCCAAAGTCAGTTATCTTTAAAGCCTTATAAGCGGGGCAAGATGGGACATATTACTACTACCACTTTGCCTCGACCCCTAGTTGGGCATAGCGCATCAAATACTCCTGCGCGCCACTGTACTCGTTTCTGGGCAATGGGACGCATCTGTCCCCCCACTTACCCAGAAACTCACTCTCTTTCGCAACAGATCCGCACCATGAGTTTCTAAGACAACCCCTTGGTGGGCCTCCATTGGGAATGGGGTCCCATTTCATGGCATCTCCAACAATGCAGTTATTACCCATCCGCAATGTGTGACCTATCCACTGCCATTTTCATCTGCGTATCAATTCATCGATTGGCATCTGACCCATACACCGACTCAGCGTTTTATCTGATATTGTTTCGGACCAGGAAATTCTTAGAATTCGACGAAGACATGAGTTGATGGAAACTTTCTGGTAACCTTTACGGAAACTTTCCATGTACTGTTCCTATACAAAATACAGACAGTACCAGGGAGCGAAACAGACCCAGCTTGGTATTGATACTGAGATAACTGCTCTGCCAGATTTTGGATAGCATGCCGTATGCGCATTTAGCATTTAGTTTGATACGATGAGCGAGCGATGTGGTGTTCCGTACCACCATTTTCGCAACAATGCTACCCAGGTAGACGAAGTTGTCCACCTTCTCCACAGGCTGCCCATTAATATTGATGGCAATAGGTAGGTGTAGGATTTCTTTTTCGCAATGGCGGGTTAAGAACCTTAGTCTTGTTGGTATTCATCTTAACCTTGCTTGTCTCCGTCTCAAGATCAGCGCCACTGCGCACAGATCCCTGATTTTGTGGGACAGTAGGCATATGCCGCTAGCGTAGTTAAGATATTGTATATAAGATGTTAAAATTCATTGAATTCCTGTGACTAGTCCGGATAGGGCTGCATGCATGCAACACATCGCCGATCACTATGAGGAATAGGATCGGTAAGAGGATGCACCCCTGCGGAATCCACTGCGAATCTAAAAGCCCTCCGACACTTTTATGCAAAACGCGACATATCGTGGCGTCATAGGTTGCCTTAATAATAGACACAAGCTTCTCGGGGATGCCTCTCCTGTACAAGGCCGCTTATATAGAATCCCGGTTCACACTATCGAAAGTCTCGAGATCGATGAAAAGCAAGTGAAGCTGGAAATCGTACTCATCGCATTGCTCAATGATTATTTGCAAGGTGTTAATGTGATCGACACAGGAAAATTCGTATCGAAAGCCTGCTTGCTCTTCATCAAGTGTGCTTTCTAAGTGAGCCTTTAGTCTTCCCAGGAAGATTTTAGCTATTATCTTGGCATCGGCGGGAATCACGCCAATACCTCCCCAATTATTAGTCTGTAAAGCTACTCTTCTTTGGAAGTTTGAAGATCAAACCCTTCTTCCACTGAGTGGGAAAGGTCTCTGTATTCCATGCTTTACCAACAAGTGGATACACCAATGCAGCAGTTACGCTTGGCGCTGCTTGATAAAGTTCGGTAGGCATACCGTGGAGTCCGCCGACTTTTCTTCGTTTTAGTGCAATAATTGCGAGTAATTCTTCTTTAGTCGGGGCAGTGGACCGAACATTTTGATGGTTAGATAAATGGGGGGGACTTCACCAGAAGCTACACGGTTCAAGATCGCGGCGAAATGTTCTCATTTGATCTCTCTACAAGATAAAAAGCTTCCCATCACTATCCTTCACCGCATGTTGGCAGAGGTTGCAGCCACCTTATACAGCGTTTAAGTTGCTATTACTTGCGGTTTCTTCTGCTGAGGCTAGATATAGATTTGCATAAACTCTTTTATCGCGTCGCACACTATGCTGAACGACAGTAAGGGAGTTCGATGCTGCTTTGATTGTCGTCTGATGCTGCAATCAAACGAATCTTCACCTCTTTTCTTTCAACAATCCACTACCATGAAGCGATGAAGGACATACAGGTTTTATTTCGGCAATCCGGGTTTGTGGCAAGGCTGGTATCTGCCCTCTCAATGTACGCATTTTTTATGGCATCCCAGTTTCCATTTGTGCCACTGTCTGGGTGACTAATTATCTCAACTGTTTTTTGCGCAAGATGGTCGTTATATTGTTGTAAGACAGCTGGATTTTTTAGTCGAGCGGTGTTGAGTTTGCGGCGCCTGAATCTTTCGTCGTTAGAACGGCGCACGGGTGCAATACGCAATCAAACATTAGCGATTATAAGATAATGGTCTCTTCCCATCCCAATATCGGCACCCTTCTTGTTTCGCACGTCCAGGTGGCAATTCTTGAATCTTTTACTAAAGGCAAAGTGGTCGATCTGATTTTGTGTTCTGCGCCGATCAACAGAGGACCAACTGATTTTGTGCTTTTCCTTATGCTCAAACATAGTACCGATGAAGAGACTGTGAAAGTTGCAGAACTCTACAAATCTTTCACAGTTGTCATTACGATTCCTCTGACCGTGTTTTCCCATCACACGCCTGAGCCCATAGTTATCAGCGCCAACTTTTGCATTGAAATCCCTAATTATCATTTTAATGTCACCTTTAGGTGTTCTCCTCTGGACGACGCGACGTTTAGTTGTTCGTAGAAGGGGTCTCTCGTCAAGACATTGTCGGGTTTAGTTGGAGCATAAGATTGCATTATTGTGATGTTCCTCAATTTGGTCCGGAGCCTGGCGGTCATGATTCAGTCGGAGACCGGATCCCAAGAAAAGAAACTTTGGTTAAGAGGAGACCCACACCTGACTAACGACCACTACCGGTAGCTCTACCGGAGTACAACATTGGGGAGATAAATGATCCACTGTTCCACCATTTTATCTCACTAACTCCTAAGATGTTTAATTTATACCTCAGAAATTCGTCGTGCGTTCTGGGGACTTCCTAATCCATTGTCCAGGAGAGTGCCCATATTCCAGAAAGCAATCTTTGTCATTGTACGATAGCCAAAAGTCGTAACTGGTGGATTAGTTCTTATCCGAGGCATAGTTGACGTTTCGTTAGCACATAGAATGTGGGAAGTGTCAACACCATAGGCAGAGCTACGCAAAGTCGCAGAGTGGTATGAAAGGGCAAGGAAGAAGATGGAAGATTTTGGATAGTGCAAGTTGCTGGCATACACATCCTGTCCTTTGTTTGTCGGTTTCTACGACAAGCCGGCAAAGCTTAGAACATACAGACATGGGGAATGAGCTTGTCCTGTATGTCTTCATAGAAACAGTGGCTCCAATATCTGGGTACTAAGTCGACAGGTGGTCGACAGTAAGCTAACTCAGTAGACCGTTTAGTAATTATGAAATTTAAATATCGACAAGAATTGACGTTTGTCTATGCACAATTCGACCTTAGAACAGAGAGCCATGGAATGAGCTTGTATTGTATGTCTCTGGCTCCAACATTTGGTGAATAAGTCGACAGGCAGCCTACTGGGTTGTTGTTTGATATTGACATACATATGCTGATTGTCCTGTCGAATTGTACATGAATATAGGTCAATTCTTGTCAGATTATTGACAATCAGCCTACTCAGTTGGCGTTTCGGTATTGACATAATGTTGACCGCAATGTCGAATTGTGCATAAATAACGTCAATTCTTGTCAATATTTAAATTTCATAATTACTAAACGGTCGACATGTGGTCGACAGTCAGCCAACTCAGTAGGGCTGACTGTCGACCACATGTCGACTTAGTACCCAGATATTGAAGCCACTGTTTCTATGGAGACATACAGGACAAGCTCATTCCATGCCTCTATGTTCTAAGAATTCGACAGTGCGGTCAACATCATGTCAATACGGAAACGCCAACTGAGTAGGCTGACTGTTGATAATCTGACAAGAATCGACATTTGTATATGCACATTTCGACAGAACAGTCAACATATGTCAAACAACAACTGAGTAGGCTGTCTGTCGACTTATTCGCCAAATGTTGGAGCCGAAGACATACAGGACAAGCTCATTGCATGTGCTGTATGTTCTAGGCGGCAAAGGGAAAGGCCGTGGTATTATTCTTCAGCCCCACATCACAGGGGAATTTTTAAAAAAATAAATAAAAAATAAATAACTGGCGCAACAGTCCAATTTGAACCATGGCCTCAAGATGAGTTAGCATCATCTCATTTTCTAGATCGTGACGGTCTTGTGCAGAGGTGTGTGTGATCAGCAACACGCTCAACCGAGCATAAATTGGTACTCATTTTAACAGATGAGTTGGCTCATAGTCCGACACGTAAATCCCCTTTTTTATCGAAAACTACCGCATTCAGTAGGAATCGAACCGGGGCCCAGTGCGTAGAAGTCGAACGTGCTAACCGTTGCGCCATCCGGACACGGGGAATGTTTACCTCAAGCAAATCATCGCACCACCTGGCGGCTTGACTTGGTTAGCAATGGTCAATGACCACTGCCATTCCAGGGCGCCCGCGAGAAGGACTATGGAAGAGGGTTTTTGCCCCCCCTTGCTTGCTTGCTTGCTGCCATTGGTTCTTTTTGCTAGTATTTCGTAAACCGTACGTGCCATGTGAAATCGGCCTAAACCTTCACCAAAAATTACTCAACATCCAAAATGCAGGAACAGCCCATGAGACCCATCTTGGCTGCTTGCAACCACCTACCACAATATATAAGCCAGCCTGTATAATCAAGATTTTACGCGATCGAACGATTCCAACGGGTTTGAAAGCGTTCACGCGTCGGATTCGTTAACCCGATGGGTATTTACACGAGAAGCGTATTTACGTTTTGGTACGCTTCGTTAGCTAACAAGTTACGATTTGTCGTTGTTATTGTAGTTGCAACGCGCTGATATTCGAGAAGTGTGTCTGTCACAAAGTTTGGTTGTCCATGTTTTCCTCAGTGTCCACGTGTAGAAACGCAGCTGCCTCAATAGGATTATCCCATAGCGCGTCAAGTTGTTCGGCTATGGTAACCCTTCTGGCATCGTTGTCGAGGTTAGAGTGTCACAATTCGTGATGGGCGTTGAAGTCACCTAGTAGGAGACGATATTGGCCAGCTAGCAGTGGTGTGATATTGACATTGTATCCCGAGGGACAACTGGATACAGGTGGAATATAAACGTTGTAGATTTCAATATCGATATTGCCCGACTGAATGGCAATGGCCTGTGCCTCCGAGATGTTGTCGGTGACTGTGACGTCGATTTCACGATATGGTACTGATTGATGGATTAGAAATGCAATTCCACCACTAGCATTGGACACTCTATCCTATCTAATGATGTTGTAATTGTCATAGGAGTTGACGGACGAATTGGTGTTAAACTTCGGTTCCTGTATAGCTCCAATCATGACGCGGTGTCTATCTATGAAGTCCGATAATTCTGCAATTTTTCACTGTAACCCATTGCACGTCGCACAATTGATACGGTGTCCAGATTCGCAACAGCTGGTGCAGGTGTCAGGTTGTGTTGCAGTGTAATTCTGTTGGTAATATGGATCACTGGAGTCGAGAGGGAGGGCTGGGAACTTGTGTTCGCACTAACAGGTGGTGCTTGCTGTCTTTTGAATCTACATTGGCTCGCAGTGAAGGAGGAATTCCATTGTCGGTTGTGTTTCAGTCCGGAACAATTGTTAAGGTGGTAGCGTTGGGATGCAGCGTTCTGTTACAGATCCAGCAGATCCAAGGGCCCGGATTTGGACCTGGGTTGAGCTCAATTCCGGCGCGTTGAAGTAGTATTGAGAGCAATAGCGCCGACATGTGTTGCTCCCAATTTCCAGAAAAAATGGACAGTCAAATTGTGTGACACACACACACAAATCTTCCTTCTTGCATCGAAGGGATTGTGGCAGCTCTTGGCCGTGAGACAAGGTTGTTTCAAGTAACACGGGTCGCTACGGTGCGTAGAATCGGCTGCCGAAGGGCCGATTTATCGTAAACCCGTTTGCTGTTTACTCGGGTCAGATATCGTAGATTAGACGCGCCTGACAGGCTTACGCGTCACGTATATTAGAACCTTTATCTATACGCTACAACGGGAAAGCCACTATTAGCCAAGGCGCGATATGTACAATATATGTATACCTAACCCCTTAAGTTGCGGAGCTGGTGTAGCGAGCGGGTGGAGCCCACGCAAGCGGAGTGTGAAATTATTTCAATTTGAAACCCCCTATTGGGCAGAGACGCAAACCACTATGCGTCGCCGGGTCAACTAGGAATGTTTTCTCGTATTTGAAAATTGTGTCTGATTTCTACTCGCATTAGGGTGATGAGGCTTTCGGGTACCGGTACCTGTTTGCGCACTTATATTCTATATCATACAACAAACTAAATTAGTTTTGCTTATTAGTATGGACATTTTAATTCAAGCAAATTGTAATTGAAATTTAAATTTTCAGCATAAGTCCCATCTGAAGAAACAGTGTCTTATTATGTGATCAGAAAATTTTTTGCACATTAGAAAAATGTTTTATCTTGATCACAATCCTCTAATGTATATTCGTACGTAAAATGCCTATGACTTCGAGTTTATGAATGCGTTTTGCATGATTTCAGACGACACGTTCTCGAAATTGTAAATAAACATATTCGCGTCTTTCGTCAATCATATAATCGGCTTTACATTATTAACTTCAATTCATGAATAGGTGTAATATCAAGATTAGGATTATTTTTGTTGAGATTGCTATTCATTACATAAACACAAAATCCACCATTAAATAGGAACTTTAGTCTTTTCACGACATAAAGCATTTCCATTGAGTTTTCTTTTTCGTTTTGTTTGTATTTTTATTTTTTTCGGTTTTTGTTTCGATTGGTTCTATTTGATTTCTATAAATATTTTACATGCCACCGACTAATTTAATGCTCTTTTATTTTCACTAGGACGTTTCAACAGAAGGCTCGCCGAAAAAAGACAAGAAAAAGAAGAAGGGACTACGAACGCCATCATTCTTGAAGAAGAAGAAGGAAAAGAAGAAGGTCGAAGCTTAAGCATATTATAAAATTTAAGGAAAATGAAATTAATAAACAAGATTGCAAGCTATTAATTATTATAAATCAAACAGTGAAAAAGAAAATTAAGCAAACAAACAAAAAACAACACAACTATCAATTTTTGCCGCTTCAAATTTTCAATTGACCATAAACACACATTTGCATTAAAACAAAAAAATATTAGAGAACTATGGCAACTACATAATACGAAATCAATGATTGATGAAACAAACGATAATTTAATTTCTGATATTAAGCACGAACATTTCAAATGATAATTGATCAAGAAGAATGATGATTTGAATACTGACGAAAACTGTATGTATGAACAAAAAGAAAAACCAGAATCAGGAAATCCATGCGTTTATAATACTCTGCTAGGAAGATGAAAATTTCATTGAGCGATTGAAAGATAACGAATTCTATGTCCTTTTTTTGTTTGTTGGATGTTTACTCTCGCAATACTATTCTAAATCAAACACAAATGTTTTGTTGTTTTCATCACTTTATTTATAAACGCATAATTTTTTATATATATATATTGTCTAGAACATGATACGCATGATGATACAGTGCACATTTTTTATGATTTATGTTGACAGTTTCTGTAATTTTATATACATATGTACGTATTTTTTCGATTTATGAATCGGAAACTTTCTTTACTTGCATTCGGCAGCTAGTTTTATATTCAATTTTTTTTTGTATTCAAATTATGAGTTGCTTTTTTATTTTATCGCCCGTTATATAAATGAAAACAGAGACAGCTTTTTTCCAACTTTTACAATGGTATTTTTTGTACTTTCTTTTATTTGGACTGACGATTGAATTTAATTCAAATAAAAAATAAAACTAGATGAATGTTTAAGAATGTTTTGTAAAAACAATGAGGATTGTGCAGAAGAACATGGAAAACATTATTTTTTTTACGACAAGAAAAACAAAAATGAAAACAATGCCAATTATTTGTTGCCCATATAATAATTTATGATGTCATTACAAAACTGAATGAAACGAGAAGAAATAAAAATAAACGGTACTTGATACACAAATAAAAACCGATTGTACACCGATACATAAGTACTAGTGAAACAAGAAAGAAATGTGTATTTTTAATTCTATTTTTTTTTATTTTATTATTTTGATAATTATTATAATTTTTTTAATATATATTTTTAGTCGATAAGTTTAATATGAATGAAAAGAAATAAAAACTTTTTAGTTCGTCTTTAAGATGCAAAAAAAAAGTTAAGCTAAAAATATATATATGTTTTAGAAATATTTAACTGTGCTAGTTTTGTTTTCATTGAGACTTTTTCTTTTCATAGTAGGTGGATTTAGTTTCGAGCATCTGTGCGTTTTAATGTCATGATTTGCGTTATCAGTTGCGTTGTTTACATTGTATGTACTACATTGGATTTTTTTTTGTTTTGATGATTTTAAAGTCTCTTTCAATAAGAAATCAAGTCCACTGTGGATAGTGTTAAACCACTTTCAGTGCAACATGTATATTTAAAGCCAGTTAGTGGACAAAGCAACCACTTGTTGTGTTGTTTGCAATAAACCTTTATGTTTAAAACGAAGGCTGCTTTCGCTATCGAATAGCGCAATATGGCGTACTCGATTTTGGAAATGATTCTCATGATGGTGTCCTATCGATTCATTTTAACGCCGATATAATTGGTACGCGCGACGTTCGGCCGCGTCTGCATACTATGACTCGATACGAAGTAGCCACACCCATTGAAATCAGCTATGTATGTACAGTGGTGGCCAAATAAAAGTTAACACTGTGAAAAAAAGCGAAAAAGTTAATTATCTGTCGGTTTGTTCACGTTCCGCTTTTGTCAGTCGTTTATTGTAGTTTAGCCGTTGACGAGTAAACATGGCACCACAGTTGGATAGTGAAAAAAAATGATTATTGTTGCATTAAGCAACGAAGGGCTTTCCACTAGGGCTACATTCAGAAGAATTGGTTGTAGCCGCGTGGCTGTGTCCAAAATTTTGAAAAAAGAACGCGAAAGGATCTCTCCAGCGGAAACCAGGAACAGGACTTGGCAACAAAAAGACGACCGCGAGAGATGACCGACATCTTAAAAGCATAAGCCTAAGTGACCGAAAAAAAAAACCGCTAGAGAAGGCAAGCTGGACTTCCAGGAAGCAACTGGAACAATAATTAGCGACAGAACTGTCAGAAGAAGGCTACAGTTATGTGGACGTTCAGCTCGGTGACCCCGAAAAAAACCAACTTTAACGGCTAAAATGAGGACAGCGAGGCTGTTTTTCGCCAAATCTCACCGAAATTGGTCGGAAACTGACTGGAAGAGAGTACTCTTTACCGACGAATAAAAATGCAACCTGAACTAATCGGAGGATGGCGCAGAGTCATCTTGAAAAATCGGGTCGTAAATGATTGGGAAGAGCCTATCCATCGACGGGATCAAATGGTTGTCAATCATGCTGATGTAACTGATTGCATTCATTGATCCTTCTAAAAACACCAAATCCCCGGTGCCAAAATAGGAAATGCAACCCCAAACCACGTAACTCGGAGGGAACTTGTTTCGAGTCACTACACAGTCTTTATTGAAGTTCCTCTCCGATTCTGCGACGTACATACTGCAATCCATCCGATTGGTTCAGGTTGCATTTTGATTCGTCGGTAAAGAGTACTCTCTTCCAGTCAGTTTCCGACCAATTTCGGTGAGATTTGGCGAAATTCAGCCTCGCTGTCTTCATTTTAGCCGTTAAAGTTGGTTTTTTTCGGGGTCACCGAGCTGAAAGTCCACGTAACTGTAGCCTTCTTCTGACAGTTCTGTCGCTAATTATTGTTCCAGTTGCTTCCTGGAAGTCCATGTTGACTTCTCTAGCGGGTTTTTTCGGTCACTTAGGCTTATGCTTTTAAGATGTCGGTCATCTCTCGCGGTCGTCTTTTTGTTGCCAAGTCCTGTTCCTGGTTTCCGCTGGAGGGATCCTTTCGCGTTTTTTTTTCAAAATTTTGGACACAGCCACATGGCTACAACCAATTCTTCTGGATATAGCCCTAGTGGAAAGCCCTTCGTTGCTTAACGCAACAATAATCATTTTTTTTCACTATCCAACTGTGGTGCCATGTTTACTCGTCAACGGCTAAACTACAATAAATGACTGACAGAAGCGGAACCTGAACAAACCGACAGATAATTAACCCCGCATGGAATTTTCCAGGTAAATTTTGGTTATAAGACCCATAAAAATAGTTTTTTTTTTTAGGAAATTTCGCTTTTTTTCACAGTGTTAACTTTTATTTGGCCACCACTGTATAGGGTTTTCAATAGGGACGACGCATTTTGTTTTTGACATACATGTACATGTGAAGTTGGTTTCGCAATTCTTTCACATTTTGTAGCGTCAGTCTATGCCATTTAATCATGGAGAAATACACGCTTCAACAATGTTTGCAAATTTTTAAACTTTTTTTTATCAAAGTTCACGTTCTATCGCGACTACGTTGCGCCGACCACCGGTACATTCAATTCAGTCTAGACAAACCTCCAACAGCCCGTCCGGCTATTCTAAACAGACGTAGAACAAATTGGCACAAGTACCGAGAGACCATTCATCAAGTTCTACCACCTTTGCCGGATCAACCCTGCGATAAGCTTGACTTGGATAATATGGTGCGGACCTTAACGGATGCCCTGAACCAAGCCCCGTCAAAATCATGTCCCGTCAGGAGACCAAAAGCGAAACAAAAACCTGTGTGGTGGTCCAGGGAGCTGGCCGCTTACAAAACAGTGTGTGTTTGTGTGTGACAAAACTTTAATGCAGCAAAGAGTTCCAGGCTGGAATCGGATTGGGATTCCTACAAACAACATCTCAGGGTGTATAAAAAAGAACTAAGGAAAGCCAAACGAAGCTCGTGGTGGCTCCTTTGTGAACGTATCGAGGGGTCGAGCGAAGCCTTTAGACTCCGAAAAGTTCTTTCAGCTAACCCATCCATACCTTACCTTGTTATATCCTAATGCCAGATGGGTCCTGGGCAACGTCCAGCGAAGAGACACTGAAAGTCCTACTGGATACACACTTTCCGGATAGTTCATCGGAGGTTATCCAACACACTTACGGAAAGGAAAGCGAATTGACGTCGGCTGATTCGAATCGCATTATTTCAAGGGAGAAAGTCCTCTGGGCAATATCCAGTTTTGAACCCTTCAAGTCCTTTGGACGCGATGGTATTATCCCGGCAGACATATACTATATATTCAGGGCATGCCTGGAATTGGTCTATATTCCCATCTCTTTCTAATTGCCTTGACTCCTCCAGGGGCATGGGCGCGTCAACATCTCTAGCATTTCCATGCCTTGTTGACGTTTAATAGCATATCTACTTTTCGGAGGTGCAGTTGCTAGCATGCACCTCGTATCCGCGCCCTCTTTATACTGAAAAGCTTGGAGCCCTGTGAGAGTTCTATTAGTACTCACAGGCAGTTTTTGATCGCGCTGAGATTTGATCTCCGAGCTCTAGATTTGTATCGTAGAGCGGTGACCGAACGATCACGGCCAACGAGCGCGATCATATTCCCCTGATATGGACGGAAGTCAACGTGATCTTTATTTCCAAAGCGGGAAAAAGGTTCGCATGCACACCCCAAGGATCTGAGACCCATTAGTTTGTCCTCGACCCTGCTTAAGATGTTTGAGAGATTAATTGAGTTCTACCTGCGCTACACCATCCCAGAACAACTACTCTCAGCTTCGCAGCATGCCTACTTTAAGGGGAGATCAGTGGACACAGCTCTACACTCACTCATTAGTCAAATTGAAAAATCCTTGATCTACTATATAAGGAATATACTATGGTTACATTTCTAGATATTGAGGGGGCCTTCAATAACGTCAACCCTGAGGCGATTACGAATGCACTCTCAGGACTTAACGCGGATCCGAACCTGGTCGGACTAATTGACCTGATGCTAACATCCAGGGTTATTTCGTTCAAATTAGGTGTATCCTCTGAACGCAGGAGTGTCTGCAGGTGGTGTGCTCTCTCCCCTGCTTTGGAACATAGCGGTCGACAGATTGCTTTTAGTCCTGGAGGGGATGGGATGCAAAGTAACTGGTTACGCGGATGATATCTCTATCACCATCTGAGGCCAATTCCCCAGCACCCTTAGCCGGCTAATGCAGAATGCTCTCGCTGTCTTAGTTAACTGGCTAACGACTTTGTTGGCGTTAATCCGACCAAAAACCGAGGTAGTTCTTTTTACGAGGAAGCATCGAATTCCTCCCGTGGATCCTCCTATTTTGGGAGGAGTAAAACCTTTACAGACAAAGCGAAATTTTTAGGTCTTGTACTAGATAGGAAGCTTAACATTCAGGAGCGTGTCAATAAGGCAACCGTAGCGCTTTACTGTTGCAGGAAGGCTATAGGTAATAAATGGGGTCTGCAACCGAAAGTACTCCATTGGTTGTATATATCGGTCTTACGCCCGATACTGCTACATGGGGTGATCGTTTGGTGGAATGCCCTATGTATAGGGTCGAATCTTACTTTATTGAAGAAGGTACAAAGAGCGGCGTGTGTGGCTATTAGTGGGGACCTCCGTTCGACGTCGCCCGCAGCACTAGAGATTTTGCTCAATCTTCTTCCCTTGGACATCATAGGTGAACAAGTTGCCGCAAACTCGGCGATCCGCATACGGGAGACAGGTCGCTGGGCGGACTCATACTCCAACGAGCTGTCGATCTGCCTTGCTCCGCGACAATTCGTCAATTGACTATTTTCTTAGGCATGCGGTCACCGTCTTTTCGTTGTATATGTCCTGCCCATTGTAGACGTAGTTTGACGATTCTCGAAACTTCCAACTTGTCGTACAGTTCGTATGGCTCATGGCTGTACCGAATGCGCCATTTTAGCCGCAACCTGCTCCGAAAAGTCGCCGAAGGATCTTTCATTCAAATGTGTTTTATCATGTTTTCGAAGGCTTGAGTAAGGGTCCAGTTTTCGCAACCAGTTTTCGCAACCATAGTATATCACAGGTCGTATGTGCCATTTCATAGCACAGGTCGTATGATGGTTTTGCATATGCGGAGCTTAGTACTTCTGTGCGCATGCTTCGATTCCATTATTGGGAGGACCGGGAAGAAAGTCATATTTGCTAGCTGTATCCGTCACTTGATTTCGTCAGTTTCATTGGCGTCATCTGACAGGTTACTACCGGGTATATGAAATCGTCTACGAACTCAATGCTGACATCCCCGACGTTGATAATCGGTTGTTCATCCTTGTTTTTGATTGCATCATTATTTTTGATTTGCCCTAGTTATTGCGTATCCAACTTCATTTGCAGCCGTGTCAAGACTATTTAGAAGTTCGACTTAAAGAGTGTGCCGTTGTTGTCCGCATTCATTACACGGATGGCGTGTTCGTCCATTCGTTGTACATGCCCTGCCCATTGAAGTCGTTGTAGTTTGACGATTTTCGAAACTTCCAGCTCATCGTACAGTTCATGCAATTCGTGGTTGTACCGGATGCGCCAACCATCTCGATCGCAAACAGCCCCGAAAATTTGCCGCAGAACCTTAAGTTTGAATGTGTCTGGCATGTTTCCGGAAGCCTAAGTTAGGGTCCATGTTTCACAGCCATAGCATAGCACTGGTCGTATAATGGTTTTGTACACGTGGAGCTTTGTGTTTGCACATGCTTCGATATATTATGGGGAGAACCGAGACAAAGTCTTTTTAGCTAACTATCCGTCGCTTGATTTCGTCGATTTCGTTGGCATCCCTTGAGAAGCTGCAACCCAGGTAAATGAAGTCGTTCACGAACTCGATGTTGATGCTCGATTGGACAGGTGTCCTTGTCGTCGATTGCATTATTTTAGTTTTACCCTCGTTGATACGTAGTCCAACTTCTTTTGCTGCGGTATCGAGCGTATGCAGAAGTTCTTCTGCGTCGGCCAATCTTCGGTGTTGATGTCGTCGGCGAACGCTGCTGATTATGTCGACTTGATGAGTAGCGTCTTGCTGTTGTCCATATTCATAGTCCGAATAACGTATTCCAGTGCCAGGTTGAAGACCGTCGGTTCCGGTCCATCGCCTTGTTTCAGATCAGTACGTGTTTCAAAGAGATCAGTCAGCCTGTTTTCGATCCTGACCTGTGAGGCGGAGTTGGTCATCGTCATCTTTGTTAATCGTAGTAATTTTACTGCTATACGAAATTTTAGCATGTTGTTATACACTACTCCACGATCGATACTTCCGTGTGCTTGCTTAAAATCAACAAAGATTTGGGAATGTTTACCTCAACTAAATTATCGCACCGCCATGAATAGCGGCCTGACTTGGTTAGCAATGGTCAACAACCACTGCCGTTCCAGGGCGCGCCCACGAGAAGTACTATGAAAGATGATTTCTGCCCCAAGCCCATTCTCTGGGCTTTTAGAGAAATGTTTCGGTTTCAATTCTAATACGTACTGACATTTGCCATACTTGAAAGTAAAGGGAAAATTCAGTACACCGCACCGGTTTAAAACAGGTCAACATCTCCACCACACATTTCAAGTGATGATAATTATACCGAAGATACGAAGAGCACGTTTCACGTAAACGTTTCTGAATCAAAACACCAGCACAAGCGCCAGCACCAGCTTTCACTCTGTGGTCGCCCTAAGGCTAGCCAATTTAGATGCGCTCACTATATTTTTTATTTTCTCCCTTCCCAGCTCTGCATCCTATACGTTTGTGTTTGAATATCCATGCCTTATCGTCGTACACTACACAGATCACAACACAACATCATCCGTTGTCGTCCGTCAATCGTTCTACTAGCAGTCACAGCCATGCCTCCCCATTCCCATATATGTCATGTTTTTATACTTAAGCACGGTGGATCCTGGACTGCAAGCTTAACTGCATTAAGCTTCCGCTTGATACGCACTTCCCTGATAACTCGATTGACACCACGCTTGTGAATGCCCCGTTTTCTTAAGCAACTCCCGGTGTCTCTGCATCTATTCTCACAAAGGAGAAGATTTTATAGGCGATTTCCAGCTTTGAATCTTTTAAGTCCACTGGACCGGATGGTATTATCCCGGCAGGCTTACAACATACGCTGGATTTAGTGTGCCCTTGGATTGCATCTATTTTTAGGGCATACTTGGAGTTATAACGGATGGTTTGGTGGGCATCCGAAGATGCCCGTGGGGGCGGAGTCTAAGGTAGCATAATGACCGTGTCATCTGGCGAAGAAAAAGGCCGAAAACGAGCTAAGCAGCGGTCTATGCTTGCTGTAGCTCAGTTCGGGAGACGTGGGCGGAGTTTTCACCGCTCGTTGCCCCTGTCCTTTACGTATTAACAAAAATTTATAGGTCTGGAGACGATAACACAGACGGTGAAGGTTGAAATTAGGAATACAAAAAAATGAGGCGATAAGGATGGAATGGTTGGCGGACGGCTCACTTGCCCTGGCGCTCGTATCGGGGTCGAGGTGTAATGGCACTCTCTGCTTCTGGTTTCGTACCGCCGACAGATCATTAGTCATCAGGTGCTGCCTTCGATCTGCCAGTGCAAGCAGCACGACCAGACCAAAATATGGTTCATTATAAATTGGGTACGTATTCCACGAGTGTGGAAAGAGGTTAAAGTTGTATTTATTCGAAATCTTAATGTTCTCCGACCTATTAGCCTTTCATGGAATTTACTAAAGGTCCTAGAGAGGTTGATTGATACCTACCTACGTACCAGCATTTCACCGCATCTCTTATCCACTTCACAACACGCCTACTGGAAGGGAAGGTCTGTGGATATCGCCCTACATTCTCTGGCAAGTCACATTAAAAATCGATTGCCTTTAAAAAATACACCTTGGTGGTCTTTTGGGGTATTCCGGGGGCTTTTAACAATGTTCAACCCGTGGCAATCACTGATGCACTCGCAGGTTTGAGTATTGACGATTCACTCTGAAAACTCAATAACTTGATGCTTACATCTAGGGTTACACGCGAGTCCTGGTGTGTCGTCTGAACGAAGGCGCGTAAATAGGAGAACCCCCAAGGCGGGGTTTTCTCTCTACCTCTCTATTTTTGTTGTGGCTTCTCATCTGAAGTATACATGCCAAAAGTCAGGTGTACGTCAATTGGTTCAAGAATAATACGAGTAGACAAAAAACCTATATAAAAAGAAGGGTAGTACGAGGCTCTTGTAAGAAAAGTACATTAGTTTCCAATTGATCGGTTTTATTTTTTAAGGGATCATAAAATTACCCTTCCTAGCCATCTACCATAACTAGAGCTTTTGACGTCTATTCAACCGGGAGTTATAGATACATTTAATTATTTTACATATGTAGGGGAGGTAGGCGTTCAAGTCCATTTTCATCCCTTTACAAAACTGTGCGATTTTTTTCTTTTCATGTTTCAAATTTCCGTGCCCCTCTAAAATCCACGGCCCTGCCTGTAGGCGCATCTACATCATCACTAGATTCAGTAGAATATATAAAAAAATTAAACATATTAAGCTAAAATGCTTTGTTCGAAATAACATACTAAATTCGTTCAATTAATGTCTACACAAATAACTTCTGTAATTTGAGGTGTACTTCTCTAATTTTTTCATATAAATAGAGAGTGTTGCAAATTAAAAATAAATTGGTAGAACAGAAAAGGATATTTAAAGTGCAAAATGCAAAGTTCGGAGTTGCAAATTTGTTTTTTGTTTGTTGGAATAGGCCCCTGGCCACAAGGGTTTCGCTGACAACTGCATGGCTGACGAGCTTGCTCGTGCAGGGACTTGGGAGGTCGTGTTGGAGCCTCACAAAATTAGAATGCCCATGGCTGTCTGCAAAATGTTAATAATGGCTGATGCGGTTTGCAGTGCTACCACTAGATGGAGTACTAGCAACTTAGGGCCGAACCAAATTGAACGCAGAAAGCAGCAGCAGCGGCAGAGGCGATCAAATGTCAAGCTAGAAGCAGCGTTTCGCTTAAGCCACCTAGATTGGACGCAGCGGCAGCGACAGCGGCGAAAGCTGATCTTCATTTTGTTGTTGTTGCTGTCGCCGTCGCTGTTACCGCTGCTGCTGCGTTCAATCTGGTTTGGTTCCTATACCAAATTACAAAACTGATGTGGCCTAGTATCGATCCTGGCCGTTCTTCTAAACTTCGGTCAATGGTAAGAATCAGCACATCAGCGTGTTGGTGGGAGTTATGACTGGACGCTGTCTGTTAGGCGAACACGCCCGAAGATTCTAACTTCCTTACAGGGATTTTTGTTGGTGAGGAGGAAAATGTTTCCCTGCCTTAGCCGTAAGGAGGTATGAGATCCTTCGGTTCTTCTTTGGGGGGATTTGGACATAGATGTCAACAAGCTCCTTATTTTTTTATTGTCAGCTCCGACTGGTTCAATGATTAAACTATATTTTGCAGGTTGATAAATGCCTCACATCGGACCCATATGTGGTCTAAGTGTGTTGTGTCATTCATGCCAGCCCTTTTAACTTAACCTATGGTATGGTATGGTACGGAGGGCTGCCGTAAACATAATACAGCACACTTAGACCAAAAGAAAATAGGTCCCTTGTGATACCCTGGTAAAAACATACCCCCAGTCGTCATCTAATGATTGAACCAACCAGAGCTTATCGCTAGACGAAGAAGTTGACCCACATCCGCACTAGCTAAGTCTACCAGATGAGCATAAAAAGAGGATCCCAAAGTAGCTCTTCTTTTATGTGCCAAAGCTGGGCAATCGCAGAGAAGGTGAAAAGTACTCTCCTCCTCCTCCTCATCACCACAACTTCTACAAAAATCGTGGTATGGAAGTCGGAGTCTTCTGGCGTGTTCGCCGATGGCGCAGTGACCACTGATGACTCCCACAACAAGGTTGATGTGGAGTTTCTTCATAGAAAGCAGTTTAGTGGATCGTTTAATATCCAGCTTAGGCCATATCAGTTTTGCTTTATGGCACGTATCTCCATTCAGCCATCTCGAATTGGCCTTGTTGATAGAGGTTACCTTTGTGCCATACTTACATGTATGGAGAGGTATAGCAATGTCTCGACATACTTGCAGGTTTCCATCGGCAGTTCCCCTTCTAGCAAGCTCGTCTGCTCTACAGTTGCCAATGAAGCCACTATGGCCTGGTATCCAACACAGGGTTATGTTGAAGAAATTTCCCATTTATATAAGGCATGTACGACAGTCTGCCACACACTTTGACGACACCAGGACGGATTCCAAGGATCGTATAGGGGCCTGACTGTCCGTGTAAATCGTAATATCTCTTGTAGATATGATATTTTGTCCGAGCCATATCATTGTGTCTTTTATTGCACGGATCTCCGCCTGGAAAACACTACAGTAGTTTGGGAGGCGTAAAGACGTAGCAAGTCGAAGACACTCAGAGAAGACTCCGGCGCCCACCCCATCCTTTGAGATACATTTATCGGATTTTTTTGCGATCTCTATCGTAGTCATGGTAATGAGTTAATTTTTAATTTTTTTTACGCTTTCAGCTTTATTTGCTATTTAATTTATTCAGGATTTGTTTGACATTCGGTCCAACCAAGTGCTTGTAGATTACAATTTGAATAATATAATTAATTCCTGTTGAATTTTTTTTTGAATATGAAGGGAACAACACCGAGTCTATATAGAAAAAATGCCTATAAAAAATTGTCAAAAATATTCACACGAAACAATTATCCATCGAAACAAAACACGGCACATAGAGACATCAAGTAATAATTGAATCAAGTGCTTAATTCATTTTTCAAAATCTTCCAGCTAATCGTTAAGGTCAATAACTTTCTTCCCGATATTATTAAAATTTTGAATAATAATAAACAGATCCGTAGTATAACCTTTCGTTTATTACAATAACCAAATTGAATTCAACGCAATACTGCCATCTATTATATGAAATGATAATAAAACAAATTTAAATACTGTAGTAATTATTCAAGACTAGAGATGTAGGTTTTTGATTTTATGAATTATTGTTGTAAAAAGCCATTTTGAATTAGGCAAGAACAACGGAAAACAAATATTACGGAAATAGTGGTCAGGACTGATTATAAAGAACGGAAATAAGGAGATTTAATGCGGAAATGAAAAATACTGCCATTGTTAAATTTTATCGTTTTTTTTCTTCTTTGGTTTTCGTATCTACTAGTAATAGGAAACGACACATCATTTAATGGAGTAAATACGAATATTTAGTAAAACCTGAATCATAAAAATATTTAAAATTTTAATGTTTTGTTCGCTGCATTGACTTTTTTGTTAGATACTTTCATGTTTTGAGGTTCGATAAATTCGAAATTCTCTCGTACGAGTATATTAATAGAGTTAAATTTATCGGTTCCCGAACATATGCATTACGTTACTTGAATCCTTATTAAAAATTACAATTATATTTAGACTTCATATCTGTTGATTCTCATTTTTGTTCGAGCTAATAAATGGGGATCTCTTCTCTCCCTCAAGTAGCTTACCACTAAAATATATTTGCAATTAATTGGACGTATAATTATTTTATCATTATACCTAAGAATATTGCTTAATACACAGTATACCTGATTTAAGGCATTTTTCGCGTTGTCTTCTTAACACATCTTTCTTTTCAGCAAAATTTCGTTAAATTCCAAATCAGCTTTATGAAGTGTCGAAAATATAGGAAAAAATAAATAAAACAACACAAAGTACATATAAACAAGAAGAAAAATAAACAAATCGAAACCCTCAATGTGATAAAGGAAGATGTTTTGAGAACCTTAAGAGGATCGCATGTAAACATCTCCGACAAAAACATAGGGACGAGGAAAAACGATTTATAAGAACCACCTTTCTTAAAAATAATAAATATATAATAATTAAATTGGCCTTTTTAGAATCAAATCGATAAATATATAAATTATTTGCATTTAAATACAAAAAAAAAGATATGAAAAATAAATATTTATTAAAATACTTGATGGTAATAAAAAATAATAAAAATGAAAACAATATAAATACCTTCTACAATATAAATGGAAAAATAAAAATTGTCTGTTTAATTCGCTAATTTGTTTAGTTTTTATTTAGTTTAGTGCTTTCGATGGATCTAAAATATTCTAAGTAAACGTAAATAATACTCTATATTTGCGAAATTTATAAAAATCAGTAAATACTAAGTGTAGTAATGAATCTGAAATTGCTATAGTTTATATACATTCACATATACATATACAGACACTAACTTATTTACATACGAACAAACAAATTGAAAACCAAAAAATGTTAAAATCACATTTGATTTATTTTCTTGTACCTCTTGTCAGCATTTGTAAACGTTCCGAACAAAAATTGATGATAACTTAAAATGTAAGCATTTAAATTTAGATTTACTTATGAAATTAGCGAAAATATTATATATATATAAAAGAACCATATGTTTATGCAACAAAAATGAACATTATATTGGGTGTAAGTAATAAAAAAAATTATTATACACAGTAATATTGGATTTTATTATACATATTACACTTCAAAGATACTCTTTGAGAGTTGTCTCTGATTTAAATCTCGAGGTGACTCCATTTTAGGCTCGTACTTACAAAGTGTAATAGATGTTGTGCATGAGTTAGTGCGGTCGTCCACTGGAAGCGAATTTGAGCTCCCGCGATACAAACGTCAACGAGCGGCAATGCGCGCCAGATCCAAAGTTGAGGATTTTTATGAACATGCGTCCACTACAAGCGTGTTTGAGCAAACCGGCTACGCGCCTCTGCGTGCGCTACTCGACTCGAGCGCCAGATCCGAAAAAAATGGATTTGCCGCGCGTAGCCGCGCATTGTTTTGAAATTTACGCCGTGTAGCGTATATTGTATCTTTGTGTGGCTTTGAAATTGCCGAGAGAATGATTGAGCACGGCAACCACTGGTATGGAAAAGTATCTTTTTTCGAAATTGTATCTTTTGTTGACGTTTGCGATTTGTCTGGTTGCAGAATGAAGAATTTGATGATAGATGCGCAGGTTGTAGCTATACAATGGTCGCGATCCTGAAAGCCTGACCGGTTAAGCAAATGACAGTGAGCAACAGAGATGGCAAGGCATTGTGTATTCTTAAGTGAAAGAGAGACGCATTGAACTGATACATTCACACATTCGACGCACACGACTCATGCCAAAGCATCTACATACGAATCCTGAAGAGAATTACAACCAACCAATTTTCGCTTTAAGCTTGTTTCTTAGTAATTGCACTAGAGCGAAAGAGACAGAGAGTCCGGTAGATGTATTTGTTCATAAATCATGGGCTGGGGAAACAAACCAACAAATTTTTCCGGTAAATTTCTCCTCTAAGGATTCTGTCAGATAAGCAACACTCTCTCTTCAACTTACGGATATACAATACTTCACATCTCTGTTACTCACTGTCAAATTGTTTGATCCTATAAGTTTCCCCGAACGCAGCCATCGAAATATTTTTGTATATACTCATACATGAGGCGAATGTATGAAAAGTGAGGAATGAACTTGACTACTGTTAATGGAATTTTGAATCCTATGATGAGGAAAAAGGATATTCTCGGCAATGAAACCGAATATTGACAAGATGGATGTAATATGAATCGGGCTGATGGCGTGAATGCCCTGGAGTATTGCTGCTGGCGTTTTGAGTCCTTTGGTGAGGAAAGAGGACATTCTTGACAATGAAGTGGAATATGGCCGATATGCGTGGAAGTGGGCCGAATGAAGTGGTGGAGGGAATGAGAGGGGTGAGGGCAGAGCCGGATTTACCACGGGCCCCAACCCATTTGGGATCCAGCACAGTACATAGAAAAAAAGGAAAATAAAGCTTCAGAAACGTCAAGAATTAAAAATCGCAGAGCTACAGTAACTAGTGTACTCTGTACATATTCAAAAATATGCACTCAGCGCGCTGAAAATGAAATTCAATCAATCAGTTATGTGTTTGGTATACTTGAACATTACAAAAATATTTAAACTGTGCTAATTGCGATATTCGGTTCAAGCGCATGCATTGCATTTTTTGATTCCGCAAGCAACTACTCATGTTCCATGATACAAAGAAGACAAGTAAAAGATACGGTTGATGATTTTACACACGCTCCGCGCATGTTGCGGCGAGCATTATATCAGCAATCTGATACAGTTGCTGTTAAAGCGGAGAAACCCGGAGAAGCCACCCGGCGAGCTTTTTATAGGCAATCTGATCTGATACAGTTGCTGAGAAAATTGGAGAAAATTTGAGAAAAGTTCCGAGAAGCGCAAGTCGTTATCTTCTTTGTATCATCCTCATTTTCCAGTTGCGATCAATAGACACGCACAATATTGTTACGCGGTATTTGGCGAATGCTGCATATGTGATGCCGTCTTAAGAAAACAAAAATTAACTCAGAATAGGTAGATAATTAGGCAGTCATCATCATAGCGAAGTTGACGGTGTTGATCGGTCTGTGGTAGAGATTACGGTCCATTTGAATTTTTAAAGTGGTTGAAATCCTAAGTGCAATTTTCGAATAAATCAAAGACTTATTCGTAAGTATCACATGAACAATTTGGTGTTAGATGAAATGCTGTATCTAAATGAATCATTCTATAACTCTCTGTAGCCAAACATGAGCCACTCATCCGATCGTCACAAAGTTCCTCGAGTTTACCTAAGTGGAGCAGAAAAAAGGAAAGCAGCTGCTGACAAACTGAATAAGGAGGCGACAAATATTTCAAAGACTCCAAAACTAGATTCATTTTTCACTATAGTGCCCAAACCCGTGGTTTTACCCGATAATCTCGATGTCTCAATTGATTTGACGAATGAAAATCGGAACCACAATCAAGTCATCCAGTCTCCTGCAGCTGAAATTCGTGAGGTGCACGATGAAGTAAGAACAAAAGCCAATAGTATTGAAAATGACATTGGTCTCTGGCCTGATATTTCCACGCAAGAAATAATTGATTTCTGGGCTATGGAAGGATCTCGAAATCTCCAGAATTGCGATGAAAAAATATTTCAAAAGGCATGGGAAAATAAAAGAAACAATGATTCCAATGTAGTTCGGAAATGTTCAGAGAGCCTGTTTAAGCGGAAGAACAGAAACGGCGAAACAGTCAATAAATTTTGGCTTTGTTTTTCGTCAACCACGGGAAGATTTTACTGTTATGTTTGTAAGCTTATACATCCCAAGAAGATGCAAATGAGTGATCCCAAGAAGGATGCGACGATTTGAAACATGCCTTTGCCCGTACGTCTGAGCATGAGACATCTAAAAATCACTTGGACGCGGTCACAATTTTAGCTAAAAGAGGAACAATCAAAAGACGCATAGATACACATCTGGAGAAACAAGAGGCAGAGGAGGGTCAATATTGGCGGAAAGTGTTAATGCGCGTCGTCAGCTCAATTAAATTTCTCGCAGAACGTGGCTTAGCTTTTAGAGGTGACAACGAATTAATTGGATCATCGAGTAATGGAAATTTTTTGGGAATTATGGAATTGATAGCTGAATACGATCCCTTCCTTTCAACTCATTTGAAAGAAAGAGCGAATAAGGGAAGCGGCCACGTTAATTACCTTTCATCTACAATGTGCCAAGAAATAATAATGATGGGTGAGAAAGTACTCAACGAAATAACAAACAGAATTAAAAAGTCGAAGTACTACTCAGTCTCAGTGGATTCCACACCTGATGAGGCTCATATAGACCAGTTGACAATCGTAATTCGCTATATGGAAGAATGTGCTCCACGAGAAAGATTTCTGACATTTCTCCCAAATTGTGGCCACACTGGTTCTGCTTTAAGGCCGGTTGACACGTTCAAAGTACCTTTGACAAAGTACGTTGACAACCTACTTTGAGGTTATTTTGAACGTGTCAACCCCCTTCAAAGTGCTTTGAAGTCTCTAGCGTCCCATCAAAGTAAAGTAGGATGGTGCTCAACTTTCCATCAAAGAATTGATTGTAAATAGACAAGTTCACAGAAAAAAGGCGTTGGGGCGGGAAATAGTGAGTTGTTGGTGGTTTTTATTCAATTTACGGTGGTCTGAACAATGTGTTTTGGTATAAATTCCCAAGAAATGCTAAATCCAGCGTTTTTTGCAAGTGGCAAAGTGGTAATTCACAATGGTGGATATTCTTACCAAGTCATACTTTGACAAAGTGTACTTTGAACGTGTCAATCGGCCTTTAGCCAATGCTCTTCTGGATTTTCTTGAAACTCACGGTATTGCTATCAATAATTGCCGCGGACAATCTTATGACAATGCCGCGAACATGGCTGGAAAGTACAGAGGAATGCAAGCTATGATCGTGGAGAAAAATGGGTTGTCGATTTTTGTTCCCTGTTGTGGTCACTCTCTGAATCTAGCCGGGAAAGCTGCAGCAAATTCATGTGCTGTTCATTTTTTCAATTTCGTCCAAAATATCTACACCTTTTTTTACAGCAACTCCTGAACGATATGCAATTTTGATCGCCAAATTATCGAAAGAAGGAAACCATTTCAACGTTCCAAAAAAATTGAGTGAAACTCGTTGGCCTTGCCGAGCCGATGCTGTGAAAGCGTTTATTAATAATTATAATAATCTGAAAGGAGCGCTAGATGATATTTTTCAGGATGAAGAGCAGAAAATATAGTTAAAATCGAAGTGAAAAGGCTCTTTCAAAAAATGTGCAGTTTAGAAATTGGGTTTTATACGATATTTTGGAACGACATCTTGGAGAGATTTAATGCCACAAATAAATTGCTTCAGGATCCAAACATGGTTCTTCATTTGGCAGTTGCAGCGCTTAAATCTCTCAGATCCTTCGTGGAGTCGAAACGAGATAAATTTACAGAGTATGAAAAACTTGCCCGAAAGTTATCGAACTCATAGGATTATATGCCAGCACATTCAAAAAGATGTAATTTTTGGGTAATTTCTGGGGATTCATCACGAGAAGCCGATATCCAACTCTCTCTTCGAAAGAAATTCCGTATAGAGAGTTTTATTACTGTGGTTGATCGCCTCTATTCTGCTTTGTGTGATAGGCTTCGCGCATATGAAACCACTTGCGAAAGATTCGATTTCTTTAGTCATCTGCATGAATTAAATGAGACAGACTTACAAACTGCTGCAGATAACTTGGTGAAAATTTATAAAGATGACTTGGAACCTTCTCTCGGCAATGAATTGGTGCAATTCGTATCCCTGATCGATTCCTTCAAGGCACAACGCAGTCAAAGTGAATCAATAGATCAGTTTTTTTTATAGGATACTTATCAGCAACAACTTTGGAACGGCATTCCCCAATATTCGGATTGCTTTGAGAATCTATCTGGTGTTGATGGTCTCTAACTGCAGCGGTGAACGTTCGTTTTCTAAAATGAAACTGATAAAGAACAGACTTCGCACAGCAATGACCCAACAACGACTGTCGTCCTTGTCATTGCTCAGCATGGAGAGTGATTTACTACGAGAAATCAATTTTACAGAAATCATCGATATTTTTGCCACGAAACGATCAAGGAAAGTCCCATTGGCTTAATAAAATTTCTGAATTGCATTACCTAACTTCGTAGAAATTTCATACATCATGTACTTTTTGCACAATTTAACTTTTTTATGTAATTTGTCGATTAAATAATAAATTCTATTTCATTCAAATCATAAAATATAAAAAAAAATTAATTTGTGTAATGTAAAATACGTATAGAGGGCCCCCACTGTACTGGTGCCCGGGGCCCCCACACCACTCAATCCGGCTCTGGGTGAGGGTAATAAACGAATTCGATATTGGTAGTGCTCGGTCTATGCACGGGGTTACAGTTTGTGATAGTGATAAGGTGATTAGGGTTTAGTGTTGTTCCCTAAAGTGTGCTAGGGCTCTGTACTGTATCATAAAAAATGTCTCTTTATTTTTTTTGCTTTTTATACTTAACAGGACGTGTTAATTTGTTGAGAAATGATTCAATAAAAGTTCGTGGGCTCTGTTATTTACACGTTCGTATATATTATTTACATGACAATAAAACACCCCAAAACTATTTTCACTTTTTACACTGTGCATATGAATACCTGGCTCGATTGACTAACCAAACCAAGTTTATATGACGAGTGTCGGGGACTGTAGCAGATCAAAGCACTACACGAATTTGTGCATGTGTACATATACATATGTACCAGGGGGTGGCACTTCATACGATTTAAGCAAAAGCGCAGTGCCAATTGATACGCAAATAATCAAATGCAAGTTGCCTTTAGAGGGATAGGGACGGCAAAATTTTAAAAAGCTCTTCAAATGCCAACTGCCTAGTACGTTTCATCGTATGAATAACATACTTGCTATTCCGCATTACCCCTTCGTGTACTGATGGAGTCCAACACAGATGCAACTACTAGGCAGGCACTCTTAATTCGTATGGAGTCCTATTTCTTGTAATATACATATGTATGTACCTTCACGTGCACTCTCATTTTCCTATAGGACACGCGACACAGACCAGTAACTGAGGCAAGGTTACATCAAAATTTCTCTGGTTGTTTGCTACTGTTCGGCCAAGCAGCTAGACATTGGACATCTCCACACAATGAGCCAATCTAGACGAGGCAGTAATTTACTCCCTCAGATCGGATGTCAACGGATGTCCACGAAAAGCTGTTTGTGTCTTTCTCTGGCAAATGTGCATGAGATTTCACAGAGAAGGACGCAAACACCTAATTATGACGACGGATCCAACAGTCCGAGCGCTCATCGGGTGAGGAGAACCATACGAAATTGTGCGATGATCACTACGAGCTCATGGTTGTGGGCGTGGCTTGCGACAAGTGCGTGATTGAAAAGTGTGTGATGAAAAAATTGAAGCTGAATGTTTATGGGTGCAAACTAGCCAATTGTAATTACATACTGATTACATTTTGCATCATAATTATACTGGAATTGAAACGATTTATTTATAAAATTTTACTTACTTTTATAAAACCCTCCTAGCACCTTCGACACATTAGAAAAAATCATCTTATATAACGTTTACACTGTCCCCAGATTACTTCATCTGCGGCTTAATCTGGGTGTGGTGAGTTTAAAATTGTATGTATTTGACAGTTCCAGATTAAATCAGCCTGCTCAGATGAAGTAATCTGGGTATAGTGTAAACGTAATATTACATCATAATTTATATCTCATATACCATAAATGGAATTAAATCATATACCACACAGCATGTTTTCAACAACTTTTCGTGAACATCCGTTGGCATGCGATCTGAGGGAGTAAACTACTGCCTCGTCTAGATTAGCTCAATGAATTCACTTTCCGACGCCTGGCAAAAATGTGAAAAAAAAAAATTATTGTGGTCATTGGTTGAGATTTCATAAAATAACACAATGCCTGAAGAAGAGTTCGTTGACCTTAAAACGTCCCGCGAAATTTTTTCCTGGCTACGCCCCTGCGATAAGGACAACATTTTTCAAAGCAAATCATAGACAAATTGAAAGCAAATGGATTAAAATTGAAATGTATTTACATGGGACGGGCCTAAAGTGCCAATGAACATCATCGCTCTTTTTGTGTCATTTTTATTTACTTCTTTAGTGTTTCTAGGGCATTTGCTATTATTAGGCAACTGCTGGAAGCACGTAAATGCCTCTCCAACTATTGCAATCTGTAAATCTGCCCTTTTTTTGGTAGTTTGATGGTCAAGCCTTCCTCCACTCAGTGGTCTCTGTCTCACGCTTTATCAACAAGTAACTTGGTAGTTACGCTTGGCGCTGCTTGATAAAGGAATGACTGACCACCTTTAGGCTGCGCGCAAGTTGGCACACGTTCGCGTGTCGCGTTCACGTGTTTTATGTCAAATGGTTTGAGTCTATGGTTTCCAACCAAAGATGCAAATCTGTCAATTTGATAGATGCTCGGCTGTTGTCGTATCACTAACTTGGATTCATTATTGTGTATTAAAGCCAATAATTTAGTATGAAATGTGTGTTTGTGCACATCCTACTACTTCTCAGTCGTTTGTTTTGCCACTCAATTCTTACCTAATTACCCATTTTAAAGCGCAATAATGAACTCAATTTGTTGATACGACAATAGCCGAGCATTTGCCATATTGACAGATTCGCGTCTTTGGTTGGAAACCATAGACTCAAACCGTTTGACACAAAACACGTGAACGCGACACGCGAACGTGAGCCAACATGCGCGCAGCCTTAAACTCCTTAATTACACAGTATACGGCGTTTAGATTGTTGCTACTTCTAGCGTACACTCTTTTATCGTTTTGTACTACGCTGAACTGCTCGAGCCTTCTGAGGGTAAATGAGATCGATGCCACTTCGCTTAGCAACAGCTAAACGTGCCTTCAACTGTTTCCTTTCGACAATCCGCTGCCATGATGCGTCTGACATCCAAGGCTTATGTCGGCAATCCAGGTTTTTGCCAAGGATCAATGAGTGCGTTCAGAAGGTGGCAAAAGAGCAGAAACCGCTCGCGAGCAGCTCCGCAACTGCTCGCGAGCGGCTCCGGAGCTGCTCAGTTTGGAGTCTGCACCTGCTGAACGCTACTTCACCAGCTGATAAATCGACCAGCTGAAAGCTGACGATGACAATTTTAGACGTCAAGTGCCGAAAAGTGGAAAATACACGAATCCCACGCTGTCCATTACAAAAATCACGAACAACGAGAAAACAAATTCAAAAGCACCCGAAAACCAAAGAACTAGAAGCCGAAAACGGCGAAAACACAACAACCAATTTGAAAACTGTCAAAACTCGGAAACTCGCAACATGAGCGTGAGGTTGTAAAGAAGAAGAAGAACCTGAGCACTGAGCAGTGATCAGTGAGCAGAAATATTTCTTGCTCGGTGAAATTTGATCATGCTCACCCGAGCAGAAGTTGCTCGGTCACTTCTGAACCCGCTCGTTCCGAACATGTTCGCTGAGCGGAAGTTGCTCAGTTCCTTCTGAACGCACACAATGTATGCCCTTTTTTTTGGCATCCCAGTGTCAGTTCACGTCACTACCTGGGCGACTACGTATCTCAGCTGTTTTTAGCGCAAGATTTTCGTTGTACTTCTGTACGACCGGATTTTCGAGTCAGGCGGTATCGATTTCGCGGTGCCTGGATCGCTGCACTCACCCACACACTCTTTTCTCTCCACACAAGTCAATAGTAGTGCAAATGTTATTTTATCGAAATTCGAAAAAAAGTGAAACAAAAATGTTGTAGCTCGAAGTATTGTCCTCAAATTTCCAGACGTTGCAAGTCGAAATGGCGTAAGTCGAAATATCCTAAGTTGAGGAATACCTGTATTATACCTGTAAGTATTCAAGGTTCTTGCCAGTTTACAAGTGCGAATTATTTTCAGTGGAACTTGGGTTGAAGACTTTGGTTTTATTCTGCATACCTACTTAGTATGCGTCTGTAGCTTAGCTTGGCAACACACCATGCATTTTTGTTGCTATTCGAAACAGTGTCGGTTGAGGTTAACCTGGCGTGGTGATAGCAAAGGAATTTCGGTCTTGTTCCTTCCAGTCACTTTTAATTTTTTTGTACTCTACGGTCTATATATGTTTCTGAAAGTGGCCCACTATCCTATACAGGTTGCCGTCCCCTGGTCTATAGTAAACTGGTTCCTTCCCCTCATCTCCACTTTCAAGTATAACCGAGAACACCAAAAAGACCTTTTCCATAGACCTCCTCGTGGGTGCCCCGGGGTAACGGCAGTGTGTCAAACCGCTGACGGCCAAGTCTTAGCGATAAGACAGTTTGGAAAAAGGCAGATAGCTGTAGCCTGAATGGCTGGCCAATACCTAAGCGTCTCAGGTTTAGTAGGATGGAATGATTTGTGTAATTGGACCTGCAACATAGTTGTGTGAACTCCAGCACGTTTAATAAAACATCTGAAGCAGCTATCTCCGAGGCCATCACCTGAATGAGGTTAAGCGATGTGCTGACAACTCGTCCTTGTAAAAACCACTCCACGTCAAGAAACCTGGAACAAAAGCCTCGGACTGGACAGATCAACAACGACGACCACGCAAACGACTAAAGGATTATTCTTTTGGATCCTGGAATGTACGCTCCCTGAACAAACACGAGGGCCGAGAAGGCCCTACTTCAACAGCTCGAAAAGTACAAACTGAGCATTACTGCAGTCCAGGAAACAAATTGGCTTGGCAGCGAGATCAGTGACAAGAAATCGCACACAATTTTTAGAAGTGGCAAACCATCGGGCCACAAGGAGTTTGGAGTAGCATTTGTAGTGAACGATCATCTCAAGCCGCACATTACTGACTCCAAACCCATAAATGAACAGCTGTGTGCGATTCGCATTAAGACTCGATTCTTCAATCTCTGGCTCATCAATGTGCATGCCCCCACTGAAGTTAAAGAAGACGCAGTAAAAGGCAAGTTCTACGCCCGCCTTGAGACTCTCTTCGACTCACTTCTGCTGGGAGACTTAAACGCGAAAGTCGGAAATGAAAGTTGGCACCGGAGGACCACTGGAGGCCACAGTCTCCATGGAAAATGTAACGACAACGGAACGGCCCGTTACTTATCGAATTTTCTAGCAGTAGGAATCTAGTAGTTAGCTATTTGTGTTTCCCGTATCGACGCATTTATAAGCAGACCTGGTAATCTCAAGACGCACGTACCGTCAACCAAATTGATCACGTCCTCATTTGCAAGTAATGGGCGTCTAGTGTGATAGATGTCCGAGCGGACATCAATGAGCAAATTGCGACTCAGATCATCATTTGGTGAAGACGACCTACAGATGTAGAATTTCCTCAGTGCACTAATCGAGAATCAACCCTCCCAAAATCTTTGCGGTTGATAATCTTCTGAACGATGCTACGGCGGTGACGTATACTACCGCCCTAGAGGAAAGACTATGACGACTATGCTACACAACATAAGCAACACACGCGTCCAAGTGTTTTAGGAAGAACTCAAGGGTACCATCAAAGATGTCGCAGAGAAGGTTGTGGTATATAAAGCCTGCCGAGCGCGAAATGATTGGTTCGACGAAGAATGCAAAAATTCATTTGATGGGAAAAACGAGGCCTATAGGCAATGTTTTCAACGTGGAACCAGAGCCAAAAGGGAAAAATATGACGAGCTACGGCGAATATCGAGTCGAATAATTAGACATAAGAAACATTAATACTTTGACGAGCAGATGCTAAATATTAACGAAAACTTAGCTAATAGGAACACTTACAAGCGTACAAACTTTTCAATACAATTAAGAACGGCTATCAACCCAGGACTAGCCTCTGTAAGGACAAGAATGGAAACATCATCAGCGACACCGATCGCATCAACAAACGATGGGCCTCTTCTTTTGAAGAGCTTCTGAACCTACCATCTAACATCCCGACACAAGAAGCTCTCGACGATATTGTTGATCTAGGCCCACTCATATAACCTCCGACAGTAGAGGAAGTTGATCTCGCTTTGCGGTCACTAAAACGAAATAGAGCGCCGGGCGCTGATGAGGTTCCAGCTGAACTGCTAAAATTCGGTGGAACGGGTCTAGTTAACGTCACACATCAATTACTCCTGCGAGTATGGGAGGACGAGGTGATCCCAGACGATTGGCGCAGAAGTATCATTTGTCCAATCCACAAAAAAGAGATAAACTGCGGTGTGAGAATTACAGGGGTATATCATTAGTTTGTACATCCTATAGAATTTTGTCGAAAATTCTGGTAAATAGAATAAAACCGTACGCAGAACGAATCATTGGCGAATATCAAGGCGGTTTCAGACCTGGTCGCTCCACAACCGATCAGTTTTTTACGGTCAAAGTGATACTCAAGAAGTGCTGGGAGTACAACGTAAACGTATACTATTGTAAATCTTTGTCGACTTCAAGCAGGCATACGACAGCATCGATCGTGGAGTACTTACAATATCATGCTGCAATTTGGTATACGGATACCGGCAAAATTAGTGCGACTGACAGTGACGATGACAAACTCCGTCTCACGGGTCAGGATCCATAATAGACTTACTGAAACAGGGCGATGGGCTGTCACCGACGCTCTTCAACCTAGCATTGGATTACGCTATTCGGGCTATCGATATGGACAACAGCAATACGCTACTCATCAAGTCGACACAATTAGCAGCGTACGCCGACGACATCAACATCATATCCCGAAGATTGGCCGATGCAGAAGAACTTCAGTATACGCTCGATACCGCTGCAAAAGAAGTTGGACTGCGTATCAACGAGGGTAAAACTAAAATAATGATGCAATCGACGACAAGGACAATCGAGCATCAATGTGGGGTGGGGGACCTCAACATCGAGTTCGTGAACAACTTCATATACCGGTAGCGCAGTGTGTTGAGGCATCAGTCTCATGTTTGACTACCGGCGTTTCGGGTTCGAATCCCGTCCACGACAACGTTCGTGGCCATGGATGTGCAGGAGGTGCATGCTGGCAACTGCATTCTCTGAAACCAATTTATGCCAACGAAACGTCAACTGGGCCAGATGGAACAGTTGACGCGCTATGCCCCACAAGGGGTTAGGGCAATTGAGTAGTAGTCATATACCTCGGTTGCAACTTGTCAAGGGACGCCAACGAAACTGACGAAATGAAGCGACGGATACAGCTGGCTGATGAGACTTTTTTCTCGGTTCTCCCCATCATGAAATCGAAGCATGTGCACAAAAACACGAAGCTCCGCGTATACAAAACCATATTATACGACCAGTGCTGTGCTATGGCTGCGAAGCATGCACGCCTCCGGAGACTTGCTAGACACATTTGATCGTAAAGGTAGCACAGACGTCGTTCTTTTTTGGCAGTGTTAACCGCACAGGTAAAACTGTATGGGTTGACACGATCAACGACCATATCCACACACTAGGCGTTGTTTCGTTCAGTTTTTCTGCAATCGTGGCGTTATCATCATTATCTGATCTGCTGTGATGGATCCTGCGACAACGTCGACATTGACAAAACCCGTCCTTTTTAACTGCGTCGTTACACAGACGAGCCGACTTGAAGGAACGCGTTTGAGAAAGTACGGTTAAAATCAAGCTGCAGCAGATATTTTTGAACGCCGGCAAGAAGGACGATTTTTGGCCACACACTGACCGTTTTACCCGTACGGTTTTATCCGTGCGGTTAAAACTGCCAAAAAAGAACGACGTCTGTGGCTACCTTTGAGGTTTTGCGACAAATTTTCAGGGCTGTTTGCGATCGAGGTGGATGGCGCATCCGGTACAACAATGAGTTGTATGAACTGTACGATGAGCTGGAAGTTTCGAAAATCATCAAACTACAACGACTTCAATGGGCAGGTCATGTACAACAAATGGACGATGATCGCATGCCAAAGAGAGTAATGAATGCAGAACGAGTCGACGGAGCGAGACTGCTTAGACGTCCGAGATCTCGTTGAGAGAGCTCAGTATATGTGGACGCCGAGCAGCTACTGGGCTTCCAAGATTGGAGGACGCGGTCACGTGACCGAGATAATTGGAGGACAACGATCCATGCGTCCAAGGCCCGACGTCGGGCTATCGCGCCACGATGATGGTGAGAACACCATCACACACCGGTTATTGGTGGATGTTTGTCTTGTCGTGCCCTTGTGGAGTGGGGCGTAAAGATCGCCACACACGACGAACAAAATGGTTCGCGAGCACCATGCGTACCACGTCATTTTCATAGGAATGCGATGAAAAAATGCACATTCCTCATTCATGTTTTCAACTTAGAACACAATAACTGAAAAGCGCCGTGTATTCCCTGAACTAATGACCTGAATATCATAAGACGGTTAGGTTGTACGAATATTTAATACAGTTTTTTTCTTAATGCATTTACATTTCTAAAATAATTGCCTACAATTCAAATAAAGCATAGAGAGGGAATAGCATTTTTTACTATGTACTAGAAAATGTTGTGAAGTGGTATAGAATCCTCACATAATGCTCCTTTAAGCCTATTATATTCAGTACTAATCCGACAGGAGCTATCACGGTAACAATTTCTGTCATTCTTCAAGACAGTCGGCTACATTAGATAGATACGGCGAAAAGCACTTAAGATTGTCGTCGTGGCCGCCACCGTTTGCCACTAACATCTCGCAATCGTTTCAATCATTCAGGGGCGAATGAGTTTTATGCTGTGGATACAGTGACGACAAGGAAAATAAGTCCTTGTGCAACAAAAATACGAAACAGGTAAACACTACTGTTTTTAAAATGTTGTTACTTTGGCTGAAATCGCGCCAGTTTTGAAGGAATAATAAGGCATTGCCATTTTTATTCGGCACTAAAGGCCATCCCACCCATGGTGTGCTGGTTCCGTCACACAATGGATCACTCCTCAGGTGCTGCCTTTGATCCATTGTGGAAGCAGCACGACCAGGCACTCTAGTATTCCGATTCGAGTGATGACCAAAATCGGAATGGGTCCCTGGGTAGAATGTTTTCCCTTTTATAGAACGCATTCTACGTCAAGGGTGTGAATCTTGTTCCATCGAAAAACGAATGGATGCTAGAGTGCCTGGTTGTGCTGCTTCCACAATGGATCAAAGGCTGCACCTGAGGAGTGATCCACTGTGTGACGAAACCAGCACACCATGGGTGGGATGGCCTTTAGTGCCGAATAAAAATGGTGGTAGTGGGCTCTTTCATAGCGAGAAGCATGGATTAGCATTTATCGACACCACTCAACTCAATTCTCAATGATTTGAACATGGATACAAAATGAGTATCAGCAATTTTTGGATGAATTGTATCGTTATATGCATGGAGTATGTCACACTTATGACACAGACTGTACTAGGCCCTATCATAGTCTCGAACCATAGATGACAAGTCACAATAGAACGAGAATTAGCAGAGTCTCGAACCATCTGGAGCCTTTGATAATAAGTCACAATAGAGAGAACTCTAGCTAGTCTCGAACCATCTAAATTGTTCTGGAGTCGGAAATCGGCTATATAGGCCGGATGTCCCGAGATCAAAAAATTTTCAGTATCCGCTCGGAAGCGGAAACGGAAAGTAGTAGTAGCCGAAATCTCATTCGTTATAGATATCCGCCGGAAACGAATAGTTAGCCGTTGGTTGTCAGTTACGTGTGTTTATAGTTCGTATATTAAATAAAGTGTGTGTGTTTTTCAATCGAAGTCTTTTCATTATTCAGCATAAGAATATCTAATGAACTCGGCTTCGGTCGAAACATTACAGTATCAACTGTTCACATTTTTATATCACCCACTGTTCAACTCGCCAACGATGTCGACACAATCGTCCTTTCGTTCGTTCTTACAATAAATCATGTAATTAAGCTAAAGGTAAAGGATAAGCAGCGTAAGGGTCCGAACTCGTAGCGCCTGTTGGACAGGAAGAGTATGAAATCACGCAGAACATTTCTTCGCAATCCTTAAGCTATAAAGATGGATGACGAAGGACACGTGAGTAGATGAACCATGTCCAGGCAGTTGTGAGCTTTCGAGCATATAGCAAAGAAACTGCAACTTGTTGAGTACAAATTTACTCTCCTGCTTTAAATCGTTGCCGATGTCTTTTATCCGCAAATGAATTCCCCTCGGATAAAAGTGGCATGAATTCGTTTGCTGCATTAAGGCAACGCCCACCGTTCCTATTACGCAGAATCTTCTTTGTAGCGTATTATACAAGTACAACGTGGTGGTCCATGGATGAAAGAGTTTCACAATACGTTCAGTATAGTTTTTTGAACTGAGAGTCCTAGACAATCTTGCTCGGTCTGTTTACAAAAAAAAGGAATTTGTCGATTATAGGGAGGCACTTATTGAAGCTCAATAAATATTGATCCAAGCCCGAGGACATCGACATCGTAAATGTGATCAAAGGGATATCATCATCTTTTGATTATTTAAATTGAGAGATTTATTCCAATGGAAAACGAATGTCTGTTAAGCTGCCATTATACAGTCAAATATTTGACAATTTTTTCTGTCAAATTTTTAATTAATAGTGTAATAGCAATAATTTTTTGATCTAAAGTTTTACAATAATCACACTAATTCGTATTGTATCAAGGCAAACAAATTTTATATCAAGAAAATTTGATGTCAAATGCACCAAACTGTTTTGACTGTAGAATGGCCGCTAATAATGTAATAATTTCATGGGAAACATCAAATTAATTAGTTATGGAATTATTTTATTTGAATTTAACGTTTTAAATTACATGTAATTTAATTATATTATTAATTAATTATAATTTAATTTAATAATTTAGCCAGGTCCGAACACTTTGGGGCGTATCTTCTAGTTTTCAAGTATGTGGGAATGTTGATTCAGATTTGAATATTCCAGTTTTTACCACTTCACATCTCCTTTAATAATTTATTCGTTACACCTAAGTCCGCATTTGTAATGCTCAAGGTAGTCACACAATGGTGATTTCAGGGAAGAAGCTGGAAGTTTGCCAAAATCAACGTGAACGTGAGGAGGGAATAATAGCTGTAGCCTAACTGGTTGAGTTTCGCCTAAGCGTCTCAGGTCGTTACCCAACTAACAATTTGCTCTTGAGGTGAGAACCAAAACTCTTATAATATCGGTATTAAACCTTTCGGAACGAAATATTACCTTAAAGATATTTATTAGGCATTCTGCTAAAAAGTAAAACAAATACCTGAATCTGTTGTAACTTTTAAAAGAAAAGACGTGTAAAAAGTCTTTAGTGCAGATTGGAAGCTCGATGAAAACTTTAAAGGCATTTTGTTCAGATTACAGCCTTAAAAGTAATTTTTGCAAGTGTGTTATTAGAAAAGATTCTCTTAAAGTTTTTGCTTTAGACCATTCTAAGTGTTAATGCAGTGTAGGTCTAACTAAACCATTATAGGGAATAATTGCCGTTTGTCAACTCTCGTACTGCTTGTATAATAAGCTTGATCAAGAATATATTCCTGTTTCAGGGTTGTAATATTTTAGCTTAAATAGAGATGAGTAGAACGGCTTTAAATGAGAAAGCTATACACTCTGATACTTAAAGAAGTCAGGCGAAGGTTGTAGGGAAAGATATAGTTTAATTGCAATTTTGAAGAAAAGTTTAATAGGAAGAAGTTATTATAATTTACTTATGGGAGCAACAAGCTTAACTAAACACTTATAAGTTCTTTAAAATAGAGCTTGAGAGAACCGCCATCTTTTTCGACTGTTTGGTTATAGCAATTATTGCGTCAGAAATTAATTTCTTCAATACTTTGGTGACTTTGGATATTTTCATTTTAAATGTATTTCTTAGGGTCTGACAAGAAAATAAGAACGTGTTTAATACATTTTAGGCCACTATTAGCTACTATGCAAAAAGTACATTTAATTCATGATGAACATTAAATGTACATGTATGCTAAATTTCGAGAGGGATTCGTTTTTTTTTTTTTTTTTGAAGTTTTGTACAGCATTTGATCAGAAAAATTTCTTTCGCAGAGAAAATTTGACTATCAAATCGACAAAATCCACTGCGAAAAAGTGCATCAGACCAAAAATACAAGTATGAATTTCAACTCCATTCGTATTTTTATAGAGAACTTCCAAAAGTATCATGAATTCCACTTAATGCTACAATAAGCACAAAATTTACTTACTGAAAACCAATAGAAATCTTTGTCTCTTAGTTAAGATTCTAAAAGGTGATCTATGTATGTATAGCAGATTACTGTAAATCACTTATACGTACTTTTACTGATATCTTTCTGATAAGTTCTCTAGTTAGAGCTGTCAAGAAGAATTGAAGAATTTTTAAAATACTTTATACTTTGCAAGTCAATAAGTCTTAGCTGAAACTTAATGTAGTTCTTATAAAATCCTTGAAAATCTCTATAAGAACAAAATTGTTAATTGGGTAGGGTGGCATGAGTCACGGTGTGAGACCATTTGAAGCAGCTATCACCGAGGCTATCCTTGAATAGGGTTAAGCGATGGGCCAACCACCCATCCTTCTAAAAATTACTCCACGTCAAGAAACCTGGAAAAAAGCCTCGGATTGGACGGATTAACAACGACGATCACCCAAACGTTTAACTGATTATTCTTTCAGATCCGAGAACGTACGCTCCCTGAATAAACAGCGGGCTGAGAAGGCCTTCCTACAATAGGTTCATAAATACCAACTGAGTATTACTCCAGTCCAGGAAACAAATTGGTTAGGCACCGAGATCAACATCAAGAAATTGCACTCAATTTTCAAAAGCGGTAAACCATCTGGACACAAGGAGTTTGGAGTTGCGTTCATCGTGAACAAGTACCTCAAACCGCACGTTATCGGCTTCAAACCTTTCAATGAAAGCTTGTGTGTGATTCGCATTAAGACTCGATTTTCAGCCTCTGGCTCATCAACGTGCACGCCCCCACTGGAGTGGAGGAAGAAGCAGTAAAATACGAGTTCTACGACCGCCTGGAGATATTGTTCGACTCACTTCCAACAAACAACTTCAAAATACTGCTGGAAAATTTCAATGCGAAAGTTGGGAACGAGAATTGGCATCGGGAAACCACTGGAGGACACAGCCTTCATGAGAAATGCAATGACAACGGTCAACGACTAATCGACTTCGCATGTAGTAGGAATCTTGTCGTAAGTTCAATATGTTTTCCGCACCGACGCAATCAAAATGAAACCCGGAAATTTTCGGATACACGCACCGTCAATCAAATTGACCACGTCCTCATATGCAAGAGATGGACTTCAAGCGTGATGGATGCCCGATCATGCCGAGGAGCAAATTTCTATTCCGACCATCACTTGGGAAAGACAACCTAACGGTGTAGGATCTCTTCAGTGCACCAATCAAGAATCAGCCCTCTCAAAATTTTTGCGATTGACAAACTCTTGAACGTTTCTACGGCGGGGCGCAGGCATATACGCCCTTGAAGGAAAACTGACACCAATGCTACACAACATCGGCAACATAGGTGTTCACGGATTTCGGGAAGAACTAAAAGCTCTATCAATGAGAGGAGGTCGTGGGATATAAACCCCGGCGAACGCGAAATGACTGGTTCGAGAAAGAATCACTTGACGCAAAGAACACAGCGTACAGACAATGTATGCGTCCAACTAGAGCAATAGAGCAAAATATGACGAGCTACGGCGGATATCGAATAGAATAATTAGACTTAAGAAACAAAAATTCTTTGACGAGCAGTTGCTCAACATTATTGATCCTAGCTAATAGAAACACCAGACAAGCGTACAGACTACAGACTAGCGTACAGGCTATCAACCCAGGATTAGCCTCTGTAAGGACAAGCATGTAAACATCATCAGCGAAACTGATAGGATCAACAAACGATGGGTGTCTTATTTTGAATAGCTTCTGAGTCCCGCATCCCACGTCCCCATAGAAGAAGGCCCAATCGTTGATGATATGATCGATCATGGCCCCAATACACAACCGCCAACAGTAGAGGAAGTTGATCTCGCCTTCCAGTTACTCAAACCAAATAAAGCGCCAGGTGCAGACGAGATTCCAGCTGAACCGCTAAAATCTGGTGGAACAGGTCTATTAAGTCCAATACATCAACTACTTTTGCGAATCTAGGAGGATGAGGTGATCCCAGAAGAAAGGGAGATAAATTGCTGTGTGAGAATTGGAGAGGCATCTCACTAGTCCGTACCTTCTGCAAAATACTGATAAAAATTCTGGAAAACAGAATAAAACCGTACGCTGAACGAATTGTCGACCATCAAGGCGGTTTCAGACCTGGCCGATCTACAACCGATCAGCTTTTCGCGGTCAAGCAGATCCTGAAAAGTGTTGGGAATACAACGTTGACGTGTACAAAATCTTCGTTGATTTTAGCAAGCATACGCAATATCGATCGTGGAGTACTGTACAACATCATATTGCAATTTGGTATACCATTAAAATAAGCACAACTAACAAAGATGACGATGACCAACTACGTCTTACTGGTCAGGTTCCAAAACAGGCTGACTGATCTCTTTGAAACACATTCTGAACTAAAGCAAGGCGATGGACTTGCTCCGACGGTCTTCAGCCTTGAACACGCCGTCCGGGTAATAAATGCGGACCACAGCGGCACACCACCGCCATCTTTATTCTTAGGCCGGAGTGTCAGAGTAATGACGTCATGACAAGCAGTGAACCATATGTAAGCAAAGTGAAAAACGCGTGCAGTCGACCTCTTGAAATCTGGCGATTTTCGTGCGTAAAAGTGGTTTTTGTGTCGCGATTTTAAGTGCAATTGAAAGTAGTGCTCATCACTGATATTTAAAAGTGAAAAAACGCAAGGTGCCGCGATCTTCCGTCCAAAATGAACCGCTCGAAAGTGCGCGAGACATGAGTGTGGTTATGAAAGTGCGACACGGGAAATTTCGGATTTTTCGCTAATTTTCCGGCAGTTTGGCTAATGTGAATGGTGTAGCACTACCTTGGGTCGAATCCTCGGGCCGGTGAGTTCAGCGGAAACTTCCGGAAGTGCCCCAAAAAGTGAATTCAAAGTGGTTGTCAAATGACAACAATACAGGTGTTTTCCGGCCTTTTCATCGGAATTCATAGGGTAAGTATACATTTTTTGTTGTGCTAAAATTTTAGTGGATTGATGCGCCCCAAAATGCGGATTTTGACGACGATGTTGACGAACCGGACGAAAGTTTCACCGCCAGGCATCTAGTCCTGTCAGATGCAGTGAAACTTTCGTCTGGCTCGTTAACAACGCGTGCAAGACCCGTATTTTGGGGCGCATCAATTCACTAAAATTTTAGCGCAACAAAAAACGTGTATTTACCCTATGAATACCGATGAAAAGGCCGGAAATCACCTGTAATGTTGTCATTTGACAACCACTTTGAATTCACTTTTTGGAGCACTTCCGGGAGTTTCCGCTGAACTCACCGGCCCGAGGATTCTACCCAAGGTAGTGCTGCACCATTCACACTAGTCAAATTGCCGGAAAATTAACGAAAAATCCGAAATTTCCCGTGTCGCACTTTCCTAACCTCGCACTTTTCAATATAACATTTTACTCGATATTTCCCGGCACTTCACGTTTTTTTCGCTTTCGCACGGCACTGATAGCCACTTCTTTTATTTTCACTTAAAATCCCGACACTAAACTCACTTTTACGCACAAATAACGCGAAATTTTACCGGGCGACCGCGCGAGTTCACACTAGGTTGACTGCTTGTCATGTCGTTAGTGCTTTGACAATCAGCTGACACTCTGGCCTGAGAGTAAAGATGGCAGTGGGCATACGCAGTTGATAGCGTACGCTGACGGCAACAACATCATGTCCCAAGCCCTGCCCGACGAAAATGAGTTCTAAATAATCTTGATATGGCTGCAAAAGAAGTTGGACTACGCATTAGCCAGAACAAAACAAGAACTAGGACGCCATAACAACCGAATATCAACGTCGGAAATACTTAGCTCCGCATGTACAAAACCAAAATAAAACCACCATACGACCTGTGCTATACTATGGCTGCGAAATGTAGACCCTAACTCATGCTTCCAAAAACATGATAAATAATATACATTTGAACGAAAGGTTCTCCAGTGAATTTTCGAAGCAGTTTGCGACCGAAATTGATGGCGCATCCGGTACAACCATGTGTTGTACGAATTGTACGATGAGCTGGAAGTTTCGAAAATCGTCAAACTACAACGTCTACAATGGGCAGGTTATAGACAACGAATAGTCGATGAACGCATGCCGAAGAAAATATTCAATGGACGACGTGTCGATGGAGCAACGCTGGGAGAAAGACCGAGAGCTCGATGGAAAGATCAGTAAATGAGTACGCCGAATGACTGCTGGGCGTCCAAAATTACTTGACTTGACCGAGGTAATTGGAGGAGAATGATTCAGGTGGCCAGGATCCGACGCGACGTCGAGCTGTTGCGCCACAATGATGATGATATTCTCTTTGCAAATATTTTGTAAAAAAATTAATTTTTGGTGAGTAATGATCTGTCGGTGGTACGAAAGCAGAGGCTGAGGGTCCCATTACTCCCGGACTCCGATGCGGGCGCAAGGCTATCTGAGCCGTCCGCCAACCATTCCATCCTTATCGCCCCATTTTTTTATTATTCCCCATTTTTGCCTCCCAAGTGTGTGTTGTCTTCCTCAGGCCTATCAATTTTTATTAATACGTAAAGGACAGTGGCAACGAGCGGCGAAAATCCCGTTCACGTCTGAACTGAGGTACAGCAAGTATAGGCCGCTGCTTAGCTCGTTAACTCTACGAGTAACTCGTAGTGGTCAACTAGCAGTGTTTGTAATAGTTCTGTTGACGCGGAACTAGTTTGGTGTAGATTGATTTGCAGCACTCGCAGAATAGTCTGAAAGATGATCCACCTCAGCCGCAAAAATTGCGGTTTCGCCTAGGTCTCAGCCTTAGACTCGCTATCGTCCTCACTCAGTGTGATGCTATCAGCCGCCATGGTCAAAGTTACAATACCGAGATCCTTTTCCACTTCGTTGGTCTCAAGAGTATTAGTGTTGTTGTCCATGGGATTTCGCTTTTTGAGCTTGAGGAAAACGATTCCCATGCCCCATCTCATGTTCCCAAATCTCGGATAAAGCAGGTCTTCCTCCTCCTTATTTATTTGCATAATCGTCGTCTGCTTACGTTCTGCGGGGTGTTCAATAGTGCTAAGGACTACTCAGTCCGCAGTGGGGATATCGGAGTTCTGTTTCTGAAAGAGCTTCAACGTTAGCTCATCGGAGCAGATCCTTGGAAGTACAACCTTTGCTCTGGGTATCATTGGGATTTGGTCCCTCTCGACTATCTCGAGCTGAGCACCCTTCTAGAGACCGTCTAGCGTGGCTATGTTGTCTTTGCACCACTGAAGAGTCGCCTCGTCGTCACAGTTAATGATCTTCACATCGTTAAACCAACCTGCTCCGTCAAAGGATGGCATGTGTTGATCTTCACAGTCCGCTATTTAGGCCAGTTTGTTAAAGAGTAATGTCTCGACCAGCTCCCATCTCTCACGGGTTAGTTTATCTAGAGGTTCACTTCGGGCAATTAGTGCCACTATAAGATGCTTCCTGGCCGCGTCAGCCTTTGGGCTTCCTGTTCTACTTCGCTTTAATTCCCCAGTGGGTGCTTGCGCCGCCGGGTGACATTGTCTTTTGCTAGTTGAAGGTTGTGATTCCTCCTCCGACCGTTGCCTTTTGATAGCCATATTAGTTAACTCTTTTTTTTCAACCCTGTAGAAAAATTTCGGGTCACTACTGGCAAAACCGTTCCGAGTAAAGAAGTGCTTCCTTTCCAACTCTATCGTTTCTTCGGCCCATTGCAACCTTTCGGACTATCTCAGAGCCAGGTGAATTCTGGTGCCAAGCTCTTCATTCAACCGAATGGCTGTCTTATAGTTCTTGAGGGGAATGAGTTCCTCCTTAGTCTGCTTGGGCCTTACGGTTGTGCGCCGTGCAGCGCCCTCGCTTGACTGCGGAGAATTAATCAGGAGTTCCTCTTCTGCTGGTGTTAAATTGTTGTATAATCCCTGTTTTGGGCGACCTAGGTCAAGCTCAGCAACGGAGGTGTTTACTGCACTAATTTTTTGCAGTTTAGTATTGGAACCAGTAGCATGACCTTCTGAGCCGCCTGGTTTTGCCGCTGACTCGACTGTTTCTAAATGGCCGCTGGCTACTAAGGAGGTGCGATCACCTCCCGAGCCCTCGCCGGTAGTCGCAGCCATGCCTCCTACCGACACTTGGGTAGACATCCCTACCCGTGATTTGTCTTTGTTCATTTGCATAGTCGTGTCGTAGTTTGGGCTTTCTTTACCGTCTACCAGCCCGGAAAAGACAAGTATCTAACACTCTATGCGTTGCTTCCGTAGTCACATTGAAGGCGAAGGGAAAAAGTATTTGCTAGAGTGTATGCTTGTGCCTATAAGGATTAGCCTACCCCCTCTGGCCAGCAAGCCGTACGAGTTGGCGTTTCCCGATTGGCACCACTGGGAGGTTCCTCATTCGGCCACTTGAGGGTACTTGTCGGATCAAGGTTGCTGCCTCGAACTTTCGTGTATGACCTCTCAACCAATCACTATTAGCCAAGACGCGAGCCACGATGCGTCGCCTGGTGAAATAGGAATATACCCTATTTTTTATGAGAATGCTCGAAGCCTTTTTTTATACCAAAGGGGCGGGGGATACCTGGGTTTTGTTAAGACTATTTAGACCTAACCGTTCTTGTTTGTTTGGTCATATCACGTCTGTGCCGTTAAGTGTTTCTAGTTTTTCGATCTTAGGGTTGAAGACTCCCGTTAGTACAATATTTATACCCTAGACTTTTAGTATAGGGTATATTGTTTTTGTCACGACGGAAATATGTAACACCTTAAAGGAGGCTCCGGAGGTATAGCAATGTATATATATATAAATGATCAGGGTCACCTCCTGATTCGATTTAGCCATGTCTGTCTGTCTGTCTGTCTGTCCGTCTGTCCGTCTGTCCATCTGTCTGTCCGTTCGCACGATAACTTTCGATAGAATGAAGCTAGAGCCTTGAAATTTCGGTCAGATGTTGGAAGTATGATCTAGTTGGTTGGTATTGAAAATGGGCATGATCAGGCCAAGAGAACGCCTACCTCCCCTACATATGTAAAATAATTAAATGTATTTATAACTCCCGATTAAATAAACATGAAACACTCTAGCTTTGGTAGATTGCTCGTGGGGGTAATCTTATACTCCCCTGGAAAAATAAAATCGGTCAGTTGAAAACTAACGGTAATTTTCTTACAAAGAACCCCGTACTACCCTACTTTTCAGGTGTTTTGTCCATAACTCTTGAACAAATTGACGTAGACATCTGATTTTTGGCATGTAACCCTGAAGTGAGAAGCTGCTTAAGTTTTAGTAAGTTGGACATAATCAGATCAAAGGAACGCCTACCTCCCCTACAAAATTTAAAAAATTAAATGTTAATTTAATTACGATAACTTTCGATAGAATAGCACTAGCGAGTTGAAAATTTGGCAAAACGTTAGTAGTAACATCTTGTTAGTTGGCATTGAAAATGGGCAAGATCCTACCGAAGGAACTCCTACCTCCCCTACAAATGAAACTTCAAATAAGCGATAACTTTTGATAGAGAGAAGCCAGCGACTTGAAATTTTGGTCGAATGTTTGAAGTGAGATTGAGTTAATTGGCATTAAGGATGGGTTAGATCCGACCTAAGGAACCCCTACCTCCCCTACAAATGAAACTACAAATAAGCGATAACTTTTGATAGAGAGAAGCCAGCGACTTGAAATT